>JAVANC010000014.1:10903828-11648828 GCA_033319125.1 Parnassius glacialis
ACGTCTGCGTTTCGCTTGGTGAGTGCAGGTGGCCGGAGGCCCTTTTTACTGGAAATGAGGCATTCCATCATAGTCCTCACGGGTGACAACGCATTTGCATTTTGATTCGCAAATGAGGATAGATGTAGATGTCTATGGGCCGCAGCAACCACTTACCATCAGGTGGACTGTGTGCTCGTTTTTCACCCTTATCCTATAAAAAAAAACTATCTCTATCACTAAGTCAAAGTGACTGTGGCCTCACGAGACTTAACCACATCTTAAAATTGGGTGGTGTTTGAGCACAGAGTAAGGATCTTTACTCATGTGGTTGGAGTATTTGGCCGTTTGTATCTAATATGTTATTATTATTATTTCCATACAATTTCAATTTGAGGGTTCATAAAAATATTTTAATTGGCATGAATGCTTACTACTTACACTTTAAGGACTAATGGGTACTTCGTAACCTCATCTTCCCTCAAGCCTGGAGGCAGCAATAATCTAACTCTAGCTGCATGTCCACTCGACAGCTGAACTGAGAATGTTCTTGGCGTTGGTAAGGCTATTGCTGATAACCGCTCCTGTATTTAAATTAAAGGGAAATAGGAAACCAAAGTTTGGACAAAAGTGATTCAACATGTACAGATAAATGGCACTTCGCCGACGGCACAGATAACTGTAGCCGTTGCAAAATTTGCTTTTTAAAGATATTAAAAATAATTAGCTAAAACCCTCGTTACAAAATAAAAGGATGTGTCTTACTTAGTTTGAAGAGTATTTCCCGCCCTCCCTCAATTGCATGCACTATCCCCGTTACCACTAATCCCAACACCACTACTGCTGATATTAGCCAATTTTTTTTTTTATAATATCTTTAATATGATGGATTTCCGCAAAATAACGCCTGATTCTATTAATTAAATTTGCTTATACTCTATGTACAATATTTCATCAAACCTCAATAAATTACTTACGTGCTTGCGTCGACGAAGGAATCAAGACAGTGTTTTGTTAGTAGTTCCTTTATTAAAGTTTGAATTAACGTCTAAAACTGAGTTTTTACACTGCAATCGCCATCTTGTCGACGAGTGCGTTCGACAAGCGACGACGGCGAGGTGCCACAAAAGACTTGTGGACTTAGAAAGGCTGTTTATTGACATGCTTACGTACAGCAAACTCCATACAATTAACTTTTAATAAAAATTAAAAGCCAGCTTCATATAACAGAAGTCCCAGAAAATATGCAGAACTTATCTACCAAAAGGCTTAAAATATTTATTTAGTAAAAATTGTTTAGTAAGGACTATTATATATTTTTTTCTCTTTTTTAAAAAAAAAACGTTACCCCCACACTAGGATTTTCTCCTGTGTCGTGGAGGCAGTTTACAAAAATAAATTGCACAAGGACAAACATCCAGACCCGGAACAATTATTTGTAGGCCATACAAATACTTGTTCCGTGCGGGATTCGAACCCGCGGCCCCCAGCGCAACAACTGATTGCTAAGCCACTGCGCCACGGGGCCGTCGAACTATACTACTACTACTAAAGATAACTTAAAGTTGCAGCCTATTTACGTCCCACTGCTGGGCACAGAGCTCCTCTCATTTGGGAGAGGGTTTTAGGGCAAGTTCGTCCGACGCGCTACCCCAATGCGTGTTGGCGAACTTCACATGTCTTCGAAATATTATTTTTTTCTCTTATTTCTCAGACATGCAGGTTTCCTCACGATGTTTTCCTTCACCGCTGAGCACGTGGTAAACCAGCACTTAAAATTGCAATTAACAATTTCATTGGTGCCGGCGGGAATCGAACCCGGGTTGCTCGAATACTGTGAAGCTTACAGCGAGCGCTAACCATCTGAGCTACCACGGCTTGGGAACTTGTTTGGTATTAATTACTCCCTGGGAATGAGGTGGTTGCTAAAATTATGTTTCTAAATGTTTTCTTAACAATTGTTTAAATATAATATTGTAAGTTATGGTTTAACAATAAGTCCTGCTGGGTTTCATGCTAGTTCTGCCCAGGACAGAAGAGGATTTTGTCCGCACCAAAGGTAAAAGTTAAAAATGACTTTCAATAAGAATTACATGTAATCCATGATTCTATTCTATTCTAGAAAGAATAAATAATTTCAGATTCTTAATTCAGTGCTAAGAAATGGTGTAAAGAAGAAGAAGAATGTATAGCTCCGACTTTAGTATGTGAAATAATTTAATTTTTTTTAGTTCTTTGAAGTTTTTTACTTTTTATCGAAAGTTAATTTTTTTACCCTTTTGAGTGGACTAAGGAACATCATAATCTTAATATGGTCTAAATAGTTACACATAAGCCATTTAATTAAAAATGTATCATCAAAACCGCTTATAGTTTACGAAGATATCGGGTAGCATAAATACAAAAAGGGCATACAGCTCCTCCTTTTTTTGAAGCCGGCTAACAAATACGATAAGCGATGGACTAATCCAATTCGTTGTTACACTAAGAAGAATTTATAAAGATAAAGATAAAGATAAAGATCATTTTATTTGTTCAAACATGAGTATACATACATATGCATGCAAGATGTTAAAAGAAAAATATCTCGACAGTCATGTTTAGCCTCTACGGCGTACAAATGTTAAAAAAATAAATTAAAAAAAAATTACAATTCCAATTGGCCTTCGCCTTATTTAGGATTAATAAATTATACAATAAACATTAAAAGAGAAAACAAACATCATTCGAGAAGAGAATCTATATATTTAAATATACTTGTACTTAAAAACATACCTTCATTTACCCAAATGATTGTACAAATTCTTAGTGTTACATACATATTACACATTAGTCAATTTCGTATATTATTACTTTCGATTATTTTATGAATTCTACTTTATTATGTTTAATTAGCAGTAAGATAATGTGCAATAATTTATATAAATGTAGTTATTATATGTCATAGCAGTTAGTGGTCAATGTTGTCTTGCAGAAAGTCATTAATATTGTAGTAGGCTTTATTTGCAAGCAAATTATTTAATTTATTTTTAAGTATGTTACTATTATGTTCTTTCCAGCGTTTAGGAATTTTATTATATATTTTTGGGCCCATGCAAAATATGCTGTTATTCATTAACGTAGTTTTTGATTTATGTAGACGAAGTTTACTGTTATCACGTCTATTACGAACGACCGCATCAGACATGCGTGGGAATAGCTTAGGATTGCTCTTAACGAACATTGCGCTTTCCAAAATATAAAGTGAGGGTAATGTCAATAATTTATATTGTATGAAAAATGGTTTACAGCTCTCCGTGACCTTTAGTTTGAAAATGGTCCTTATGCATTGCTTCTGGGCTTTAAATACTAATTCTTTATTCGTAGAGTTACCCCAAAAGATAATGCCGTATCTAAGAATGGAGGAAACTAAACCATGGTACGCTGTGAGAAGGGCATCGATATTGAGCATTGGTACTAATTTGTAGAATGCGTAAGAGGACTTACTGATTTTTTTTATTAAGGCTTCTGTGTGTGTTTTCCAATTGAGTTTTTTGTCAATAATTACGCCAAGAAACTTCGCATTATCTACCTCATTAATAATTTTATTATTGTAGCGTGTATGTAGGTTTGACATAGTAGATTCTCTTTGTGTAAAGTGCATAATATTAGTTTTTTCCAAATTAATTTTTAAATTATTATTTTCTAGCCATTTTATCATTGATATTAGGGAATTATTAATGTCATTATTATAGGTATCATTATTTTTATAAGGTATAGTTATGGTACTGTCATCGGCAAATAGTGTCACGTATTGGTTAATGCTTTTAGGTAGGTCATTGATATATATAATAAACAATAGAGGTCCCAAGACACTGCCTTGAGGCACACCATATTTAACTACTCGACCTGATGATTGATAAGTTTCTTCATGTTTGGTGTGTGTGTTTATTGATGTTATTTCTGTATATTGCTTTCTATTCGTAATATATGATTCTATCAGACGCGAAACGTTACCTCGGATACCATAAGCTTCTAACTTCCTAATCAAAATGTTATGAGAGACGTAGTCAAACGCCTGCGTCATATCACAAAATATGGTGCTAACAGGAATGTTTTTGTCTACATTTATCATGACTTTATACAAGAAGTCATAAATAGCCATATTTATTGTTTTATTATTACGAAAGCCTTTCTGTTCTTGAGTTAGTATATTATTCTTCTCAAGATAAGTGTATAATTGTTTATATATATGTTTCTCAAATATTTTAGAGATAATACTTATGAGAGAGATAGGTCGGTAGTATTGCATAAGTTGCTTATCTTCTTTTTTAAATAACGGCTTTACAGTCGATATTTTTAGTGCCTCTGGAAAAATACCAGTATCGATGCTTAGATTTAAAATATAACTCAAATGTGTACAGATTTCTCCAGCAACAGCTTTGACGACTTTCGTTGAAAGACCATCATAACCCACACTATTTGTATTTCTTAATGAGTTTATTATTTTGTATATTTCCGCAGGGTTACACGGGGCTAAAAAGAAGGAGTTGAGTCTGTTTTCTATTAAAGATGTAACATTTTTAAAAGAATTATTTATGGGGATTATTTTTTCAATAAAGTATGTATTAAATTCATTAGCTATGTCTATAGGTTTAGTGATTATATTATTGTTGATTTTAATTTTTCTAATAATGTCTCTGGGTAAATTTCGTTTTGAACTATTAATTATCTGCCAAGTTGCTTTAGATTTACACGCAGAGGTCTTTATTGTATAGTTATTTTGTGCTTTCCGAGTAAGCTTAATAATAAGTTTTAGTCTTTTAGAATAATTAGTAAAAATATTTTTGTTTATTTCATTTGGTTTATGCCTATATTGCCATAATAATTGGCGCTTCTTTTTGCTACATATTTTTATGCCGCGAGATATCCATTTGGGTTTTTTGATAATATTAATAATTTTACTTACCTCGGGAAAACATAACTTATAGTAAAGAGTAAATGTATCTAAAAAAATATTGTAGGCATCATTAGGATCAGAAGTTTCGTATACATTCGAAAACGATAAGCTTTTTAAACAACTTTTGAATTTACTTATGTTTTCCTTACAATAGTCTCTTTTAGTGACTCGCCAGTATTTATTATTAAAAATTGTTTGAACAGGAAATTTTAATATTTGTGCTGTGTGATCAGATAATCCTAGTTCACGCACTTTAACAACACATTTCTTAGTAAAATTATGAGCGATGTTGTCAATACATGTTTGACTTTTTAGGCGAGTAGGTTGATTTACTGCCAATTTCAAACCAAAATTCATAAATACACATTCAAAATGTAAAGTCTGTACATTTAGCTTCAATAAATCTACGTTAAAATCACCCGCTATTACAATATTAGCATTACAATTCTTACTTAGCGTTTGCAATATTATTTGTATTTTCTCTATACATAAATTAAAATTACTAAGTTTAGGAACCCTGTATACACATGCTAAAACTATCTTATAGTCAATCAGTTCAATTGCGCAGCATTCAAACACGCCAGTCACAGATATTTTTGCAATTTGATTTAATTCCTTAAAACGATGGCCGTTTTTGACGAGTATGCATGATCCTCCTCTCTTACTTTCCTTTCGAGCAAAACATGCTGCTAGTTGATAATTTGGAATACTTAGGAGGGATTCATAACCTGCCATGATAAAATGTTCAGTAAAACATAAGATGTCCACATTTAAATTTTCATCTAATAGTTCATCAAGGCTCACCGAGATTGCTTCAGATTTGTTCATTAATCCTGCAATATTCTGATGTAGAACATGCAGGTGTTTAGTGGTCACGAAAAAAGGTTTCTTCATCTGTTTCCTGCGGCGTGCATTCATTGATTCTACTTGGTTGATTCAAAGTGATAATTACTTGATCGTCATGAGCAGAAAATAATTCGTAATCTATTATTATATTTGACATAATGTTCTCGTAGATGTTCTTCCATCCGGTTTTATTTATTCTTCCAGTCTTATAGGAGAACATTTCATGTGTCAGAGAGAAATTACTGTCGAAAAAATAGGCATATTTTTGATTCTTTATGTCTAAGCACAGGAGATTATTGAATAGCTCGACTCTGTAATTGTGTATGAGTGCACCTTTTTTGTAGGTTGGTGTACATACGATGCTATTGGTATGAGTTGCATTTTTCAATGACTTTTTTAGGTCCTCCAATATATTTAAGTACTCGTTGTTTTTTATATCATTTTCACCTATAAAAATCAAGCAGTAATCTTTCATTGTAAAGTCTTGTAGCTTATTTTCAATATTATTTAACCAATCGTTTGTGGCAGTATTTGGTAGTAGATAATGGCAGTAGTCAAAATCATCCAAGAATATTTTTTCAATTAATGGCAGAGTTCCCTTTGTGCAGCCGCTGCTTATTATGCACAGTTTATTTTTTTGTTTACATGTGGCTTTAGTGCCTGTTAAGTTTTTGTTAGCAATGTTGCACTGTTTTGATGATGTTTTTAGATTTTGTACTTTTTGTGTCTGTGCATCCATATTGAGATAGGTAGTCTGTGTTTCTTTATTTAATATATTAGAGTTACTCTTTTCATTATTATTCTCTATAGTTTCTAACTCAATGTCTTGTGTAACAGGCAATTTCTGCTGTTTATACTTTTTTTTACGAGTTGATGACGATGTATTATTTTTTCTATCAGCGGTTACGCAGATATTTTTATTAGTTTCAACAGTTTTTAACGAATTTTGTATATCTGATTTCAATCGAAAGTTTTCACAATTCAAATTTTCTATTTCTTGATGCGCACTCATTAGTTGCATCTTAAGTATTTTTATTTCTTCATTTAAGCTATTAATTATGTCATTATTGCTATTGTTATCTAGGCTATCTGGCAAGCTCATCATAGTGGTGTCGAGTATTGGTTTCTCACGCTCATCAGTCGAAATAGATAAGCCTACTATCGAGTCTAACGAACCAGTCGTTTGTCGTTTCCTATATGTGACATTATCGAATGAATCTGAATCCATATTTTTATTTTTCTAAATTATTTCGTTTGCTTATGGAAATGGCGCCCTCCCTTATTAAATACTTAACATGTAAACTCAGAGTTTAACTTTTTTCGTAAAATCTTCAAAAATACATACTATGCTCCGTGGGTTCGAAAACACGACCACTCGATTCCGCAGCTACATACACGTAGCTGTCTTATGCATTGGGCCATCAAGACCCAATGGATTTTGTTGAAAATGTCTATGATAAGTCAATATATGAGAGATTTGAATTTTTGCAAAGCCGTTGATGGTCCGAGAGCTCATGACGCATTTTTCATGAAGTGTTTGATGCATCATGAAACTTTGTTTAAAGGTATCAGTCGACTCACTAAGCAGATATATGACTGTCTGCCTGGCCTACCTGGGTACACCTGGTACTGCGCATACAGTTAAATCGCAAAAAAATTTACCCAATAAAAAGTGTTTGATTCAAATAATAATAATGACTATCCGTCAGCTCAGTTTATAAACAATTAAGAAAAAAAAATGGCAGACACATCTGAAGGGGTTTACATAGGGGCAGACTACCTCAAAGTTGTATTTTCAAAAATTCCAATAAAAGTGTTTGATTCAGTCTGCCATTTCTACAGCGTGTTTATTATATATACAATTATATTATATATAATTGAGTAATATTAATGACTCGTTTCTTGTTTACAGCTCCATATTCCATATAAATATTTATGTTATCACTTTTTAAATGGTCCATATTTACTAGTATAATAATTAATACATCTGTAGCACATGATTTGACAAATACATTGGCAGCAGAATCCGATTCCAATTGACAAACATGATATTAAGTATAATTTTTTAAGATTTATTTAAATACTAGCTGTTCCCCGCGACTTCGCCCGCGTGTATTTTAGGGTTTTATTTTTTTTCGCGGAACCCTAATAATTTTTCTAAAATAAAAGTAGCCTAAAATACTCGTTATAACATCAACTATCTGTCAGTGAAAGTCTCGTCAAAATCGGTCCAGCCATTTCCAGGAACAAACGGACAGACAGACAGACAAAAATTTTAAAAATTGTGTTTTTGTTATAAATTTCGTATATAATATCATATGCGTTTAGTAAAAAATTGTTATTTTGACATTAAAAACAGACATTTAAATTTTATTTATTTGTATAGATTTTAAAATTAGTAACCCCCGGAGAAACTGTCTGCTTTTTGTGAGAATATTTTAATATATATAATAAACACGCTGTAAAAATGGCAGACTGAATCAAACACTTTTTTTGGAATTTTGCAAAATACAACTTTGTGGTAGTCTGCCCCTATGTAAACCCCTTCAGAAGTGTCTGCCATTTTTTTTTCTTAATTGTTTATAAACTTAGCTGACGGATAGTCATTATTATTATTTGAATCAAACACTTTTTTTTGGGCAAATTTTTTTGCGACTTAACTGTATGCGCAGTACCAGGTGTACCCAGGTAGGCCAGGCAGACAGTTATATATCTGTTTATTGAGTCGACTGATACCTTTAAACAAAGTTTCATGATGCATCAAACACTTCATGAAAAATGCGTCATGAGCTCTCGGACCATGATATGACTAATCATTTAGGAATTTTTTTCACTTGATGTGCACTTTGTGTCGAAGTTTTTTATTCACTTTTTATGTTTTAAAGTCACGTTACATATTGTTTAGCGAGTAGGTTATTTGTTTATATGTATTATTACTGCAATTAACACTTTTAAGCTATTGTTCCAGTTTGTGTACAATTTAGTCTTGATTTATTTACACTGTTTTTTTTTTAACACTATTGTACTGAGGTCTTTGATAACGTCACAACCGATTTTTTGGATCACTATTCACAGTTTTACAATAAATTTAATTCGGAAATACGATACTAAATATTTTTAAATTAATTATAAACACGGAGCTTTTTTACGTAGATGTTAGGTGGTTTGACGCGTAACGAAACTGTTTGGCAACAAGCTATAAAAAAGGTTATGTAACCGTTATCAACAATAAACAAACTATCCTACTCTTATTAAGAAGCGAAATATCATATTTCATAATCTTAAATTATTCTAATGTGCGTTTTAATATTAAGTAATCTGAAGACTGACTAAAATTACCTTAACTGCGGTATTATTCTCGAGATGCATAAGCAACCTGGGCTCCGGTAAAGCTATCTTATGTAAACTTGAAGTAGGCACTCCCGGTCCAAGGCACTCAAGTACAAAATACGCAGATGTTGGGCTGAAGTATGCTTCGTAATAAAGACACGGCAGATTTTGTGGTATACCATCTATAAAAGAAGAAAATTTTAGTAAAATTATATTTAAAATATGACATTAAATTTCATTTTATTCAACAGGTAAAATTATGTTCATGTTATATAAATTACTATTGCTACTATAATAGAGATTATATATTACTATTAAGCCTAAAAAAAGGCCCAAAATAAAGCTGACAATAATAAAAGGTAAAAATTTCAAAAATGGATTGTTTTGATATTTATTTTATTTTATTTTATTCCTTGGCGTCATTTCAATATGGTTTATTAGCTTAAAAGTACAAGTAATATGAAGCGTGAAACAGGAGGCAAGGGAAAAGAGGAAAGAGGAATTTAGAAGTTCTTGGAACCGACACATTTTTTAAATAAGGCTTAGTCTGTAATCCACAGACTACGGTGAGAAAATTGTTGCGTGACCTTTTGGTTGTAATGAATAGTGAAATGTAATCTTCAATTGTTACGGTATAAACAATCGATATATATATGTATATATATATATATATATATATATATATATACCTACCGCACGTGGACCCCACGGACCGATAGTCTCTACATACGATAGGAACTCCATCCGCGGCTGGTCGTTGCTGCTGGTGATAAGAGGGCTGGTTCTTTCCTCGCTCAAAGGCTAAGTATAGCCATTCAGCGAGGAAACGCAGCCAGCGTTCTTGGCACGATACCGCGGGGAGTAGGACTATATGATATTTAAGTTTCTAGTTTTAGGTTTTTTTTAATTATTATTATAACTTTTAATATTGTAGATAAAAATAAGTATTTGGTATATATATATATATATATATATATATATATAAATATATATATATATATATATACACCATATTGCCTTTATACATATAGTTTGCTTAACCAACGCTCTGCAACATTATATTATAAAAGTCGTAATTATCGAATTATTAAACGAAATATTATTTACGATTACCAAGGCCATAACCTCAAAAATGACAGGAACCGGCCTGGTCTTCCTCTCGGACAAAAGATTTTGCAGTTGTTCTGTGTTGCCGCGAAGCACATAAATAGTCATGGATCGGGACACAATTTGCGCCACTAGCAAAACTTCCCAAGTTTTAGAACAAAAGGGAAGGAAATTGCCGATAAGAGATTATTAAAACTGTTTTATCCTTGAATTCAAAAGCACGGTGGTAATTTGATAGAAATATCAGTAAGACTGCCCTCAGTTCAGAGGCCCTCAGTGTTCAAAAGTGGTGCAAAGGCAAGTTTCTTGATTTCGATTGCTCAAAAGAATTGCCACCCTACTTACATGATTTGAAATCGATGGATTATAGTTGATAATCATCTTAGAGGTAAAGATCTTTTTTTATAGGATGAGGGTGACAAGCGAGCACACAGTCCACCTGGTGGTAAGTGGTTGCTGTGTTGTGTGCCTATAGACATCTAAATCTATCTTCGTTTGCGAATGTAAATGCAGATGCGTTGTCAGCCGTGAAGACTACGATGGAATGCCCCTTTTGCAGTAAAAAGGCTCTCCGGTACCTGTGTAAAGTATTGTTGAACTAAAATAGCTTGTTTTAAACGAAAAAAATCTGTGGAAAAGTGGAAAGTTTAACAATTTCCAAAACCAAGCGTTTGTTTTTGGAATTATCCGAGGTACAGGAGTTTATTTTGTATATTAATAAGAATTCGCCACATTTTCACATTCAAAACGGCCAATTAAAAGCCCACTGTTGCTCAGAGGCCTTCATCGGTTCACAGTACGAATATTTCCCATAGTTGCCACGACTGGTAGGTGGGATGACAACCGCATGTTTTATTATTTTTGAGCTGATATCAGGTAAATGCTGCACATTTCCTGTTTTATTTCTTCTTTCGTCTGCTACAACACCTGCGGGATAATACGATGCAGTGGATAGAAAACATAAGGTGTATTTTAGGTGGTAATTTTTTAGATATTTGATGAAACTAAAAAGCTAACAAATTAATTTGTAGTTTCATTTGCCAACGGAATTTTAAACCACGCTATATATATTAAAAACCTAGTGTAATCCAAAGATAAAGTATGACTTAGTAAATAATTGCGGACATAGTAAGAACGTAATGACAACACTTATAGACAGAAAAGGCCATTAAAAAAATCCGTCATTGTAATACGCATTTCATTACAAAACGGGATAATATTTAGGTGTTAAAAATCAAATGTATTTTTACATCTAAAATATATAAAGTGATTCATTGTACCTATCATATTATTAAATTATTAAAATTACAGAGTTTTTTCTTAAAAATATACGAACTAATTAAAATAAACACTTATCTATTAAATCGTAGTAGTCCACATCACTAGAGCAGGTACATGAAGAGGAATCAGTTGTCGAGTAATTCTCTAAAGAATAAAAAACAAAAATGTAAAATAAAAAACGAAAGAAAATAAAATGAGAAAAATATATACTCGTATATGGAACAATATTTAACCTGCAATTTAAAAAGGAGTGCGCTATTTGCTCCAATTTTACGCCAATGCAATAAACTTGAATGAACTTTTGGATGTAGTTCCTACTAGGCGACACACAAGGCTACTAGACCCGGAAAAGTAAATAAAGTACATTTAAGTTTTTTCGATTTCTTGCGTAATTGTTAGCTCCGAATAGAATTTGAATATGAGAAAAACAACAATTTATTCACGCCATAACATTAAATACCCGTTGAGTATAAATGTTCAATATAACGTTTAAATATTTATTTTAACTTTAACCTGGATATCGCTTTTTCTTCTTTTTCGTGATCGTAGGTGTCGTAACTGGGAGCTCTTCGTCCCAATCATTGTCCCACGTACTGTCCCCTGATGAAGCGAGACTGCCGTAATACTCCAAATTAATTGATGGAGACGGCTAGATAGGAAACAGAATGAAAATATATAAAATTTTATTATATCAGCATAAGTTTATATTTATTATATGTAGCTATTGTATGTATTACTTTTAATTAAGTATTATTTTATTTTTTTATAGTATCATTTAATATAATTTACGAAAGTTTTTGTATATTATTTACAGTAGTATAAGTATTGTACGCACTAAGTTTGCCTTTTTTAATATATTCTCCTTTGTGGGTATACTGGAAGATATTTCAGCAAATTATGGAACAAGTAGAACCTTTGTACAAACTCACTATATGACTGTTTCTGTATCTTGTTGTGTGTACATAAATAAATTTTTTTTTGTTCCAGTAATATGAAATTTGTCATACATTACCATCATCATCTTTGTCATAATATCACCTGCTGGACATCGGCTTCTCTCGTTGACGGGAGGACTTGTCTCTATTGTCCCGCTTGACAGGCAAATTGAATCTTTTGCTATGCATAAATCTATAGTAGATCCATAGTAGGGGCATAAACGCTTGTCTTAAAAATTTGCGATTTAAACCAATCGAGTTGGCTCGAACAACGTAATCGTTGATTTAAATTTGCAGTAGAAAAGTAAAGTTACGGTATTTAAGTGTCTCATTGCTAGGCATACGTCTGCTCTCATTTCTGAGGGGCTTAGTGCAAGGACATATCTGCTGCCGCAATGTGTTTTAACAGACTTCTCATGTCTGTTTCCTCACGATGTTTTGTTTTCAGCGCTGGTCAGATAATCAATCAGAATTTAAAATTGAAACGAGATCAACAGTGGGACGTAGGGTGATACTTCTCTTTAACATAAAACAAGTAGCTTAAATTTTTTAATAGAAACAATACTATTAGTATTACATTAAGGCAATACCCCGACCAAAACCTTGCGATAGTGCGTTTTTCTTCGTTATTCAGAGACTATTATCTCATTAGTTATGAGAAATAAACTACATCTAAAAGCACACTATTACCATACCATTAGTACCATACGTGAAATGTAATTACAGGAAAAATTCTTTTATTATTCGATCATGCAGATCTTCTAATGCTACAGCACATACTCATAATGTGGATATTGATTTATTTCATTCCAGCGTTATCCAACTTAGGCGTTCACTTTCTAACAACTTCTTTTCTTTTTGATAATGTAATTTATATTTAAGTATACTGTTACTATATCTCTTCTGACACACTCTTGTCATATAAAGTATTATATAAGTGAAAACTTGTAAATGGCCTTCATTTTTGTTATAATTATATTATTTTTGTAAATTAGCTGTAAGTTTTCCAAGCAAATAAAAATAAAGTAAAATAAAATAAAAATAAAACTAATGTTCGATATCCTATCATCACATTCCACGTTCTAGTTTGTTTTTATGTGTTATAAATACATTTAAAATCTACTTTTAAAAAATGTCTAAAATTATTGATTACATGCATCTGTTTTCACTAATGGGTAGATAATTTAAAAATCTATATTATTCACGTTTTATTTAATTTTTAAAGTTCGCTTTTCTTTTTTAATTAAAATTAATTCCAAAAAATTGTGTGAATTCTATGATAAATGGCCGTACGCAGAGTGCGGGCGGCAGTGCACTGCATGCTCAAGATTATTTGGTCAGGAAAACGCCTTAATTAAATTTTTAATAAATTGATAACAAAATGTTCAAACTAAATCAATTCTGCACCTGCGAGTTGCACGTGACACAGTAGGGTAGCTTCTGTGGTGTGCCTGGTCTTGGCGGTTCTGCTGAAACTCTGTATAGATGCTGCTGCCCGGGCTTACCCTCTGGTATTCCAAGGTAATATCTAAAATAAAACATTACGCGTTATCTATACAAATAAATAAAATTTAAGTTTTTTTTTATAAGATAAGGATGACATGCGAGCACACAGGTTCACGAGCAGGTTCGCCCTCACATGGAATACTGTTCCCATCTCTGGGCAGGGGCTCCCCAGTGCCAGCTCCTTCCACTTGACCGCATGCAGCGCAGAGCGGCTCGAATCGTCGACGACCGAGCCCTTTCCGGTCGGCTCGATTCATTGGCACTGCGAAGAGATGTTGCATCCCTTTGCATTTTCTTTCGCATCTACCATGGGAAGTGCTCTGAGGAATTGTTCGGGTTAATCCCAGCCGCAAAATTTCACGAACGCACATCGCGGCAGAACTCCCGATACCATCCACACCATCTGGATGATTGGTGGTCCACCACTGTGCGATTTAGAAGATGTTTTCTTCCTCGCACGACTTCCTTGTGGAATCGATTACCATCAGCGATTTTTCCGGACCGATACAACTTAGGGACCTTCAAGAAAAGAGCGTACTCCTTTTTAAAAGGCCGGCAACGCATCTGCAATTCCCTCCCTGGTGTTGCAGTTGTTCATGGGCGGCGGTAGTCACTTACCATGGTGAGCCGCATGCTCGTTGGCCCCCTCTCCTATAAAAAAAAACACACACAGTCCACCTGATGGTAAGTGGTTGCTGTGGCCCATAGACATCTACATCCATCCTCGTACGCGAATCAAAATGCAGATGCGTCAGCCGTGAGAATTAAGATGGAATGCCTCTTCTCCAGTAAAAAGGGTCTCCGGTTCTCTACACTTACCATACTAAACACAGCAGCATTAAGCCGTTATTTTACGCTGGTATTCTGTGAGAGCGTGGTCCTTCCCCGATCGAGCCGACCCATTCGTGCTACAACTATACAATTAATATAGCTTTGACAGATTTTTTTACGTGGCTATACCACGTAAAAAAGTCTGTTTGTAATGTCAAAATAATAGCATTTTACTAAATGCGTATAAACGTATATACGGTATTTATAAACAAAAAATTGCAATTCAATTTTTTTTTCTGTCTGTATGTTTGTTCCGGCTCACCGAAATGTCTGAAATGTCACAAGGCCTAGCTTAGGCTACTTTTATTTTATAAAAATAATTAGTGTTCCGCACAATAAAATCCATGAAATCCAATCGTAATAAATTCTACGCTGACGAAGTCGCGGGGTAGTCTTTCATATGAAAATAGTAAAAGATTTCGACTTATGGCATTCATACGAAATTCATATCCTTTGTTTCATATTACACCATTTATTATTATTTCTAACGATACAAAGAACAATGGCCCATTTACAGAATTACTAAATGACAAAGAAACTACAGTCGTTGTCGACACGCTTACCTTTAATCTTCCCTAGGGGCTATTTCGCTGGATCCGCAGAAAAACCTATGTTATAAAACGGTACAAAGCATTTTGTCATACTTTAATTTTCACAGAAACGTTAATCACAGGACATTAAAGACGCATAATAATTTGTATTATACATTTTATACTTCATGAATTCCAAAGTCGGTTTCTTTTATCTCTTAAAATACAGCTATTGAAACCAATTTTTCTTTTATTATACGGGATGGCGATAAAGTTATCACATTAAATGAAAAGACTTATCCTATATAACGTTATTTGAACATACACAGCTAAAAAAATATATAACATTTAAGATTCTAGTCGCAATAGCCCTTTTTTCGTTTTTAATTATGAACGGGAAAGTAAGTAAGGAAAGTAAGTAGTAGGTAAACATCTACTTATGTCGATGCCGCGTGAGCACTGCGTACCTGTCGCACCGTTGCCGCTTTTACATGTCACTTCTGGTCAGTAAACAAATATTATCAAGGTGATTTATTTCGTGACAATTTTTACGCTATTTATTTTGTTTTTAAGATGCATTTTTTATTTTTGGTAGAATTGTTTACTTTATTATTTTATATGAACTTGTATATAACGAGGTGTTATTTAATGTGGTAACCTAATCGCCACCCAGTATATTAATCATTACTTTTGTCAAAAGTATACAAGTAGAATCAATTTAGGGGTAACAAAGGTGTGTACAAATATGTAATCGTTATACAAATATGTTATAAACAAAATCAAGGAAATTTGGTAATTTTAAAATCATCGCTATTATCATCGTCAACAGATTATTTATATCCACCGCTGAAATAGGCCTTCCTAAGACTTCAAATCGAAATGAAACAGGAGATGGATAACAGTATCTTCTTGATGCGAAATATATCATTGAGTAGTAATAGGATATCCAAATTCAACGTAGATGTACATAGATATATGCTACATATAACTTACTTATCTTCACGCACAATCCCTGACGGGGTAGCCAGAGAGAACAGATCGCCAAGTGTCACGATCCTTACATACCTCTTTCGCTTCTTTTAGATTCATTATCTTCTTCATACATGCACGTCTAGGTATCCGAGTACTCTTGACCCTCCCCTCTTCGAGCAGTTTGCTCACATGGTCTTCGAAAGTTAGTCTCGGTCTACCTCGACACCTTTTAATATTAACTTTTGCGCTATATATTTTCTTCACCATTCGGTCTTCACTCATTCGCTCAACGTGCCCAAACCATCGAAGCACGCCCTTATCAATTTTTGTGATAAGGTCATCTTTCAAACCTGGCATATTGCGAATCTCTTCGTTTCGCTTTCGGTCGGCCATGGTAACGCCGCACGTTTTACGAAGACATCGCATCTCCACTGCATTCAACTTGCATTTATGCTTCTTCTGGCATACCCAGGTTTCGCTGCCATATAACAAAGTTGGTACCAACACTGCGTTATGTATTGCAAGGCGTGCACTCTTCACTACGCCTTGCCTTTTGACTACTGCTACATATAAGAATATTAAAATACTGCAGTTGCCAACCCGTCTACGAATCTTGGCAACTATGGCAAAAATCCAAGTCCGCCTATCCAAGTCCACTGTTAAACAAAAGCTTCCTTTATAGATAAATGTTTGGCATCGGGCTGCGGGCTGTAATTGTACTTTGGAAATCCCTACAGCGACTAATACGTTATATTATGTCTTATGGAAGTTTGTGTTATTTAGCGCAACTGTATTAATACAGAATTAATTTTTTTCTTTATCTCCCAATGAAATCAACTTTTCTTTTACATACATTATAAAATAATACTTGGTATTTCTTATATTTACGCAAACACTACACATTTAAATAAAACCAAAATTAATTAAATAAAATTAGATCGGAACAAAAATTAATAATTTTTAATCTGGAGGTAGCCGTGGTTAACTATGACATTGGGACGTCATACACCTCAGTTCCCCCCGTGACCTGTAAAGTGCTCGAAACGTCGGGAATATAAAATAAGTTAATATACGCGATAAAATCTGTAAAATTAGTTTTATTTAATACTTGTTAAATGTCATTTTCTGTCCTTGGAAGAACTAGCAAGAATCTTATCGGGACTGTGTTTAAACCTTTTCAAAAATTTATCAAGGCTACGAATAATATCAAACAATTTAAGGTCAGTATATCATGAGTCATTACTTACATATGTTGGTTTGAATGATCCCAAGCCAGCAAGCGGACCACGTCAAAGCTGCCATGCGTCAGCGGTAAGGCTCTCGGACCGTGAGCATTGTGTTCTGTCCTAACAATATGCCGGAACAAGCCTGCTGGCCCGTCTCTAATAGGAGCCAGCGTGACAAGGGCTCCCCCACCAGCGGACCATAGCGGCGCCGGGGCAGACTCAACCCAACTTTCTGTTCCGGATGATATCCTATACATCTTGAGATTGCAGAATAATTAAAAACCAGACATTAGGCATAATAATAAAAAGGAAAAGGTAAAAGTGTAGAGGAAATTTAAAGTAGCAAGTTCTTCAAAATTATTTTGTAAGACCATGGGATTTTCCTGGTCGAGCGAGAGGCCGAGCTGGCCATTTCTTGCTGTAGTCATAATACTAATAACGATGCATTAAAATTCTCCGGTACTCGTCATTTACTATACTACTGTACTACACTATACTGCTATATTTTCTACAAAGAAAGAAAGCCTCATTTAATATCGTCATCATCATTACAGCCCTTTATAAGTCCACTGTTAACATAGGGCTCCCCCAAGGAACGCCACAAAATACATTTAATATATTATAAAGTTATCCGTGCTGCAGCCATATAAATCTACGATTGCAGCGTGTTTCTACAACGTTATAAAAAATCTCATTTTTATAATCAATTTAATAGCTATTTAACAGTTTTTAGGCTGATTATCGTTAATCACTCATGCAAGGCTAACTTCGAAAATAACAGATATTTATTTATATTGATCATAGTGTGATGTAAACTGTTTATACGCAATTTTATACGTGGAAGAGCCACGCTGCAGCAATATTATGCGTGTAGCATGTGGATGTGTATGGGCAACAGCACCAGGTTGACTTTGTGCTCATTTGTCACCTTTGTTCTTCAAAAAAATGTATAGTTACACAAATAGTGTCCACTCCGCACTTGTTTTAAAATTGGAAAATCATAAGACAAAATTCTATAAATAATTCCAGAAAACACTCGGTAGCAAGCACAAATAAATTTTTAATAAAAAAACAAACGTAATTGCAGTGATCTGAATAATATAAAATAAAAAACCTTGATTTACAAATATTTGGAATGTTCTCATTAATGTGTAACGAAAACGTCATGTAATACAGTAATATTTCATTTGCTTACAAATTATTTTTTAAGTTGGAAGTTCTTGTGTATATCCGCCATATTAATTTTTTCGGATTTCATATATTCTATGTTACTTGCAGGTTAATAACAAGTCGATTGAGAGATCATTATCAAAATATGGGGACAAGTTTAGAAACTACGGACGGACTTAGAGAAGGACATACATGTACCAACGACACAGAACTACAGAAATTTTATTATCCTTTTGCTCTTCGTCAAATTCGGGTACAGATTAAAAATAAATCGAAGCAATGCATCATTACAAAATATCAGTTCAATTTTCTAACGTCCAATCTTAAAAGTAGATTTTAGAAGGGTTCGTTTTTTTCGTCATTATCAGCTCGTAAGCCCAGCGGGATGTGGATCTAGTCCTCATCTAAGATGAAATACCTTTTTTCCAGTAAAAAGGGTCTCTGATTCTTTACACTCACCATACGAAACACAGCAGTGTTAAGCTGCTATTTTACGCTGGTATTCTGTGAGAGCGTGCTCCTTCCGCGGTCGAGCCAACCCATTCGTGCTACAACTATACTACTAATATAGCTGCAGCATGGCTCTACCACGTACGATCTATTGACAGAGATGATATTTTTCCGGCATATCCTTTAATCGCTTCCTATAACAACCAAGTGTCGAAATGCGGTGATGGATTATTATGCATTTTTCGTAGTGACCACGGCCGATTGTATGTTCTTAATTACGCAAACTTACTTCTTGGCAAAACCACATGGGACTTTTACAGACGGTCACGACGGATAGATTCTGTATCCTGGTCAACCAAACGACGCAAACCTCCGTTAGTGATACCCACTGCGCACTCGTGAAGTAGTAATCTCTACGGACAAAATAAAAAAAGTTAAGTTACTACCTATATGCGTCCAACACCTGAGCACAGACCTCTCCTCATTACTGAGAGGGTTTAAGAGCAAGGCAGTGTCTATCGCGCTGCCCCAATATGTGTCGGCGGAATTCACATGATTTCGAAATATTCTTTTTCGATTTCTCAGACATGCAGGATTTCTCACGGTGTTTTTCTTCACCGCCAAGCACTTGGTAAATCAGCACTTAAAATTGCAATTAACAATTTCATTGGTGCCGGTGGGAATCGAACTCAGGTTGCTCGCGTATTGAGAAATTTACAGCAAGTGTTTAGCGTCTGGGCTGCAACAATTCTGGAGAAAAAATTAAATGAAAATCCTGCGTTTCAAGATTTCTCTTTATTCATTAGCTCGTAAGAATTCATCGCTGGACATAAACCTCTTCCGCTGAAGGGAAGATTTAGCTTTTAGCAGAAGAAAGAATAAAATACATACAAAATATTGCTAATAAATTATGGTTTACAGAAACTTTATATTCCTTTTTTACTTAATGGTTACAATCACCATGCATGACAGGTGGACTGGTGATTGTAGTACCAGATGTCTGGCGTATACGGGATGCGTTCACCGCTATCTATTGGAAATCGGTATAATCTTACCAGCGCTCCCCATAATTGCATTCTTCAGAAACTCACGGGACGGAATTGAATGGATTCTTTTTCGTCGTCACCACTCTGTGACCTTTAACACCTACGTAAATTATCAAGAATGTATTATGTGAATTTGAAAAAGTTTTTACATCTGACATATTTTGGGATATTTTCGTTTTGGTTTTTCAAGTTAAACTTGTAATTTTAAGATGATTTTTTTAAAGTTCTTTATTTTCTTCATCAGCCCGTAAAAGTTCACAGCAGGGAATTGGTCTTTCTTTTTTAATTTTTCTTTTTCGGCTTTCTTTGATCCCGGTGAGGATTTGCCTTACTCGTCATGTTAGGCAGGTGGATTGACGGTCGCTGTACGAGTCGCCTCACACCTTTGATGCGCGGCTAGTTCAATCGGAAGAGCGTGAATCGCTTTGATCTAGTTATCTATTATCTCGTTTAGAATCGGGGCGGCATCAGTGGCAGCTGAACTGAGTAAGTGGGGACTACACTAGATGACTATATATGTGTGCCATTTGCTATAGAGACTATTGGTCCGTGGGGTCCACGTGCGGTGAAGTTCCTAAAGGAACTCCATCCGCGGCTGGTCGTTGATGCTGGTAATAAGAGGGCTGGCTTTTTTCTCGCTCAAAGGCTAAGTATAGCCATTCAGCGGGGAAACGCAGCCAGCGTTCTTGGCACGATACCGCGGGGAGTAGGACTATATGATAATTAAGTTAGTAGTTTAAGTTTTTTTCATTATAGTTTTTAATATTGTATAAAATAAAATATTGTATATTATGTTATTTAATAAGTTAATATAACTTAAATTAATAAATCTTAAAATTTGTTAAAAAAAAACAAAAATAACCTGTTGTTAACAAAATTCTGTCAACATTTCTTACCCTTCTTCGAGGATTACTTTGGGTGGAGTTAGATGCCTCGTTCGAATATGTTTCGGATCGGCAATATCCGCGACGGTTAATTTTACCGTTGGGTTGTTCGTACCCGGCTTAGGATATCTCACGCTTCTTATCTCGGGATACGTCTGGAAATAATAAACGTTTTAACGACGAATGTTTCATATGATTTTAGAGAAAAGTAACACTTTGTGCAACGTCTACCCAATAAAAACTACCATAAATAAGATTACTCAATAAAAAAATTATATAACAAAAAGTAATTTCTAAAGTCTTTTTTAGCAAATAATTGTCTCTAATTATTTCTCGTATACATTATGATATTGTTACCGAGTTTTAATTAAAAGTAAAGTAAAACAAAGTTGCAGCCTATTTACGACCCACGGCTGGGCACAGGCCTTCCCTCATTTGTGCGCCAATGCGTGTTGGCGAACTTCACATGTCTTCGAAATATTTTTTTTCTTATTTCTCAGACATGCAGGTTTCCTCACGATGTTTTCCTTCACCGCCGAGCACGTGGTAAATCAGCACTTAAAATTGCAATTAACAATTTCATTGGTGCCGGCGGGAATCGACCTCGGGTTGCTCGAGTACTGTGAAGCTTACAGCGAGTGCTAACCAGCTGAGCTACCACGGCTAGTAGTTTTAATTACAACATTTTTTTATTCTGGTCAAGACTTTATAATACTATATATAATATAGATTCATATTTTTAAATTATGTGACCTACGACCTCTTTGCACCGTTAGTTGCATTAGTGCTTGACTTGCTACAGTTCACATAAAATTCCACGAATTATATTACATATTTTAGTTGTACAAACATTTGTAGCAAAAATGAATTATGATTTAACTAATCAAAGTTGTTGCTAGAATACATTTTTACAATATAAAAAAATTGTCTTTTAGTATGTCCAAAAACAACTTACCTTCGATGGATCATCAGCGTCTAATGCGGCTCCATACCAGGGAAATCTTTGCTCATGTACGAGACTGTCATTGAAGGTTGCATAAAGCACCATATGTCCATCCGCTGACATCCACAGAGCTGTACGAGCCTTTAATATTTCTTCTATAACAAATAATAACTCGAAAGTTATAATAAGTGGTAAAATTAAAAAAAATGTACACCCGACTTCAATATAAATTATTAAGGATTATTCAAAAACGAAAGAAGCACCAGCTTTCAAATAAAGAAAAAGAACAATCAAAATCGGTTCCCATAAAAAAGTTATGAGGTAACACACTTAAAAAACATACAGTTGAATCGTTTGATTTATTGAAGTTTTAACAGTGGTAGAGCCAGGCGGCAGCTTCTGCTGTCGCACGGATGGGCCGGCTCGAACCGGGGTGGTACCACGACCGCACAGAATACCAGCGTGAAGTAGAGGTTTACCTCTGCGTTTCGCTTGGTGAGTGCAGGTGGCCGGAGGCCCTTTTTACTGGAAATGAGGCATTCCATCTTAGTCCTCACGGGTGACAACGCATCTACATTTTGATTTGTAATAGAGGATACATGTAGATGTCTATGGGCCGCAGCAACCACTTACCATCAGGTGGTCTGTGTGCTCGTTTGTCACCCTTATCATATAAAAAAAAAGTTTATTATTAAAATTATAGAAGTCAAGATAAAGAAAAAAAACGAATGATAGTGAAAAGAAACGAATCAAGAATAAAAAATAAAAATACATTATCCTTATGTAGACATTGTAAGATAAAGAAGTCAGCTTCGCCGATAGAAGCTAAGCCCTTTAAATAACAAGCCATTGTCATAATCATAATTGTTTATATTTTTGTTCATAATGCGTTGTTTACCACTTTTATTTGTAACCAGCCGACTTCGTTCGCATCTAATCTTTTATGTAACTCATTTGTTTTGATGTTTTATTTCTTGGGCCTATGGATTATATTTTACAAGCTACACCACTGTTCCAACTATTTGAGTCTACTCTGTATGTGTGTTTTTATAAATAAATAAATAAATAATTACAGCCCATCACAAGGCAGCAACTGAACATAAGCGATCCGAAAAGAATGCCATTGGATTTACCACGCAGAGAAACCCAGAGCAGTGCTTTCACTGTAGTTCATTGAATGGCAGAGTTTTCTAATACGGCTCACTGAATGCAGATTTTTGTTTTATGATTCTTAGGCATCGGACGAAACAATTTGTCGAAATTTTCCTGAAGCGGTCCAACCAAGAAAGATTCATCGGTTTTCCTTTTGGGATATATGTCAATAATGTAATTAAAGTTTTACTATTCCAAGCCGGGCCTTTTTATTAGTTGAATTGAACCGTAACCAATAAAAAATGAGGACGTTGTATATTTACTAGATACGTTGCATATTTACTAGATATAAGAAATGAAGGTAAATTTTTTCATCACTCAGAAAACATTTATTATTCCACCTAAATTCACGTTTTAGATAAAAATAAAAATACGACTATCCCATGAAAATTTTTAAGGAAAAACTATAACTATCACTCAACAAGAACTGTTGAAAAGTAGTAAAAAAGGGCCATTAGCATATGTCGCATATCAAATAGCTGATTCGTATTGCGCCTCCATAGATAAAAGATCCCTTGTAGAACTGAAAGTTGTAAAGAGTAAAAAATTTGCTAAAGTATTATTGATTGTTTAAAAGTAACGAAAGAAGTTCCCCCAGGCTGACTAGAAGCATTATATCTTTAGTAATAGTATTTCGGTGTCTTTATAAGTGATTTTTAAATTTATCAGTTTCAATTGTTTTATTTTTAAACTAGCTGTTCCTCGCAACTTCGCCCGCGTGTAGTTTAGGGTTTTAGTTATGTTGTGCGGAAACCTAACTATTTTCCTAAAATATAAGTAGTCTAAGTTACTCCTTATAACATTAGCTATCTGCCAATGAAAATCCCGTTGAAATCGGTCTAGCCGTTTCTGAGATTAGCCGGAACAAATAGACAGACAGACAGACAAATACTTTAAAATTTGTAATTTTGTTATAAAAATGCCGTATATACTTTCATATGCATTTAGTAAAAACTTGTTATTTTGAAATTACAAACAGACACTTCAATTTTATTTATTTGTATAAATTAACACGATGGTTTCATCGATTAATTCAAGTCCACTGCTGAAAACAAGGGACTCCCCCATAGATTGCCTTATAGATGATACTTCCCATAGTTGCTACGTTTAGAAGTATTATCGGGAATATGTTGGTGCTTATCACCCGTTTCATTTCTCTCTGTCACGTCATAAGACAACCACTGAAATTGCTATTACATTAAGAACATTTTAATAGAAACAATTCCATAACTTTTAATTGATTTGTTGCCTTGAACAACTAGCCTAACGTTGAGCTTTATTTTATTACGAGCCCCCGTCACTTCGAAACTACGCTTTAATGAAAATCAGTCATTACACTGACACAAATGTTATTTTCCTATGAGAACTTAGACCATAACAATACAATTTAATTGATTTTGCTTGGTTCATAAACAGGATTAAACTTAGTGTGTGTCTTGGGAAAAACTTGCCTTAAAGACTTTGGCTAACATATTTAACTTTTATGTTATTACTAGCAATTACTACCAGCGTTATTTAAAAACATAAAATGTTACGTCGCGTTTTCACTGCTTTTTATTTATTTTATAGGATATGGTGACAAAAGAGCACACAGTCCACCTGATGGTAAGTGGATGCTGTCACCCATAGACATCAACATCTATCCTCAATAAAGAATCAAAATGTAGATGCGTTTTCACTCGTGAGGGCTAAGATGGAATGCCTCTTTTCCAGTAAAAAGGGTCTCCGGTTCTCTACACTCACAATACGAAACACAGCAGTGTTAAGCTGGTATTTTACGCTGGTATTCTGTGAGAGCGTGGTCCTTCCCCGATCGAGCCGACACATTCGTGCTACAACTATACCTACTACTAATATAGCTGCTGCATGGCTCTACCGCGTGCCAAGTGCTTCACTAAGCTTTCATTTTTAATTTGGGTAAATATTTGACTGTTCTGCAGATCTTTGTTCAAAAAAATCTAGTGAAACACCAAAAATCCAACGAACGCAATTTCTGTACAAAAGCTCGACCAAAAGAGATCGCTGGTGACTTTAGTGAAAACATGAAGCACGTGGACTTACTTTTGGTTTCTTGCATTAGAAATACAAACATTTTATTTACTTATGTTGATAATTGGAGCCTTTTTGGTTATTTCTAATTTAATATTAATTCGGTTTACTTTTGGTTTTTATAACTTTTATTTATTTTTATTTAAACTTTATTGAACCTTACACATTAAGTAAAGGAACAAAAGGCGGACTTAATGCTAAAAGCATTCTCTGCCAGTCAACCTTGAGGCAGTGATATAACTACGAAGGCGGTTACAAAGAAATATGCATACACACATACATATACATATACATACATTTACATATATACATATACACACCCACATACATACATATATCAATATACACAAGTATATAAATTTATATATTAAAATAAAACAAGATACATAAAGATACGTAATATACTAATGATGACGGAACTTAGCAGTTGTAAAGCAGTTTTAGAAAATGATCTCGAATGTTCTTCTTAAATGTTTGTTTGCAGATAGGTTGTCTTAATTTTTGAGGCAGGTAATTCCATAGGCGTGCGGCTTGGACAGCAAACGATGAAGATATGAAACTCGAACGGTGAAGAGGAATAGAGAGAGCAAAAGTCTCCGATGAACGAAGCTGTCTGTCATGAGTGTCCCGCAGAAACTGAAACTTATGTTTTAGATAATTTGGATTGTGGTTATCGAATAAAATAGAAAAAACTGTGTTAAGTATCCTACTGTGTCTTCGCTGACGAATTGGAAGCCATTTAAGCTGAGTGCGAAATGAGGATACATGATCAAACTTGCGAAGACGAAAAATAAAACGGATACAGTTATTGACGAGACGGTCCAGCTTATCAAGGTAAATCTCATTGAGATCAGGAAAACATACATCAGCATAGTCAATAATAGGCAAAATAAGAGATTGCACCAGAGTTATCTTTACCTTGACCGGAAGAAAGTTCCTAAGACGGTTCAAAGCACTGAGCTCAGCAAAAACAGAACCACTAATATTCTGAATTTGGGTGGACCAACTTAAGGTTGTGTCAAAGTAGATACCCAGATTTTTAACGCTGTCAGAATAAGGTATGATAGAACTATCAAATGTGACAGGTGGAACGCAATGGAAGTCAAGCTTACACAGTTGTTGAGCACTGCCAATTATTATAGCTTGGCATTTATTGGGGTTCACACCAATACCAAACTTACGAGACCAACTGTGGAGATTCGTTAAATCCATATTGAGTCTGGCAATGGTGTCACACAAAGAGTTAACGTCAGCTTGAACATATATTTGCAGGTCATCAGCGTAAAGATGGTAAGAGCAGCTAAGTTGAGAAGAGAGAAAGTTAATAAAAATGGAGAACAGAAGTGGAGATAATATTCCACCTTGTGGCACACCAGTGGAGAGTTGACACCAGTCAGATATATCACGACCATTAATTACAGTTTGCTGACGGCCACAAAGGTAGGAAGAAAACCAGTCTACAGCAGTAGACAAAAATTTGAGATTTTGAAGCATGGCAAGGAGGATATCATGGTCAACCATATTGAACGCATTTGTAAAATCAATCAATACAAGTACTGTGACCTTTCTATTCTCCATGCCCTCCCGAATATCCTCTGTGACTTTGAGAAGTGCAGTGGTCGTGCTGTGTCCAGGCCGAAAGCCAGATTGAAACTGAGATAGCAAGTTATTTCTACAAATAAAAGCAGACAATTGTTGGTGAACTATAGATTCAAGAATTTTTGATAGGAAGGGTAAGATAGAAATAGGTCTATAATTGTTGAGTTGAGTAGGGTTTGCAATTTTGGGAAGAGGGATAATATAAGCTTTACGCCAAAAGGCAGGAAAGACCCCAGACAACAGAGAAAAATTGATTATGTGAGTTATGACTGAGAGAAAAATTTCTAGAACAGAAGAGATCATAAAGCGACTGACATTATCACAGCCCACTGCTTTGGATTTAATAGATAAAAAAGTTTTACGAACTTCGTCGACAGAGACACACGACAATGAAAATGGTTCATGTTGAGATGTGGCCAAAGAAGTAATTTCTGAAATTGTAGTGGACTTAATGATAGGAGATAATGTAGAACCAGATGAAAAATGAGAATTAAGATCATTAAGAGGAAAAGAAACATTATGACTTTTTTCAGAGTGCTTACCAATACCAAGAGATTTGAGGAACTTCCATACATCGGCCGAAGCAGGGTTAGAAATATTTTCATGGAAATAGCAACGTTTCGCTGCCCTTACCATGTGGTTACAACGATTGCGAGCCACTTTATACAAACGCCAGTTGTCATCACACCTGTCACGCTTGAATTTTCTAAAAGCCCTATCACGTCGAGTCATTGCCATCCGAACTCCCCTCGTTATCCACGGAGCTGGAGGTCGCTTAACTCTAACAGCTCGCACCGGTGCATGGACATCAAACAGTTTCAGAGTTAAAGCAGTGAAAATCGAAACTTTGTCGTCCACTGAAGACGCACCATACACCTGAGAAAAATCTTTATTCGATGCATCATTTTCTAAATTAGCAGGGTCCATTCTGGCAAAATTTCGTATGAAGATGGTGTCCGGTTTAGATTTGGGTGGTTTTAGGTTATATGCAAGGTAAAGTAAATCATGGCGCGAAAATCCAGAAGCAGACAACTGACCATAGTTAACTACTAGTTGGGGAGCGGAGGTTATGATTAAATCAAGCCACGTGTCTGGAGAATCAGGATTGTGGTGGGTCGGAGGGCAAGGAAGAATGGATAGGTTAACTGAGCACAGGATATTAAGGAGCTTAGTCCTTTGGGTAGAAGTATTGAGAAGGTCAGTATTAAAGTCGCCCATGATAATCTGATGTAGGTAGTCCGCACTGAGAGATTCCATGACGGTTTCTAAGCTAGAGAGATATTCTACAGAAGGGGGACAGTAAACGACACCCAGAACGAGCCTGGAACGTCCTACCTGAATTTCCAGGAATAAATATTCGGCAGAGGCAGAATATTGTGAAGGTGACGAAGCAATAATCGAAAAAGAAAGGTAAGAACGAAGGTAAATGGCGACGCCACCACCACCCTTGCCAATTCTATCATTCCTGATTAAGACAAACCCGGGTAAGCTGAAGGAAAAAGTGGAAAGTGAAGGCTTAAGCCAACTTTCCGAAATAAGAATGGCCTGCACAGTTGAAGAAGAAGAGGAGAATGTCTCTAAAAGATCAGCAAAATGAGAGGGAATACTCTGTGCATTAATATGGCAGACGTTGAACGACGAGTTTAAGTTAACAAAAGAGTTATCTAGCAAATTACGCAGTGTTTCAGGTTCATCAAAAGAATCCAAGCTTGCAGAAGAATCGCAAGCAGAATAGAATGAATCATCATCAGACAACATACCATAATATAAATTAGAACAGCATAAAATATGTACCTACTTAAAAATGCTGTATTACGATATATAAAAAAAATATAAATATATATATATATATATATATATATATATATATATATATATATATATATATATATTTAAATACAAAATACTAATGAATAAATGCAAGAAAAATAATAATACGAGCACAAAAAGAAAATATAAATCCCTCCGGCTAACCTAACAGAAAACATATTATCAAACTCCATAAAATGTACTAGATGTATATATAAAAAATAATTTTGTTTGTTCGTGTTCTATGCGCAGCCATATCGTTCATCAGATTGCACTAAAACTTTGTCAACTTATTGCTTACACTTAAGGTTATAGGCATAGTACTACTAACTTACAATAGGTGGCACGCGTATCCTACCAACAAATTTATTTGAAAGACCTAATCAAACAATACAACTTCCAAATTTAAAACGATATTTCGACAATTATTTTTCTGAGGCAGCAACGCGCCGGTTATCAGCTAATAAATTATAATAACAACAGTTTATCAACAAATGTTACACAATTTAAAATAAACATAAAATTTTACATAAGACAATAATTTGCAGTTATTTGTATTGTATACATATCAATCATAATTAAAAACTAGCAACCCTAAATAATAATAGTACTAAGAACAAATAATCGAACATCGCCTTAAAATGAAAAAAAAAATACAAAATTGAAGGAAAAGAATTGGACTGGCAAAAAGCTAAGAGTCCAGGGCAAGACAATAATGAGTTAAGACTAAAAAAAAATCATAGATTTGTGGCTATGGATTATGTTAACTTGTAAACATTTACTTACTCTAACACATTATAAACAATAAAAACTAACCCTAACAATAAGAACTAGACAAAACACAAAAAACAATACACAATGATATAATAAGTGCAAAAGATAGGGCAAAAAACAATGTATAATCTTTGAAGTATATAATCAGAAAACAACACAAATACTACTTATCACTTCTTAACACGGGCACATCTCTTCACTCTCAAATGTTGCTCTGAGGAAGCCGTGGTCACAAGGGGAGTTGCCTGACAGTTCGGGCTTTTCTCAGCAGAGGCTGGTTGCTTATTCGTAGTATCAGCGAAAATAGCAAGATCCTCCTCACGATAAATACGATGACGGGTACCTACCGTCCTGTGCCTTTATAAAAATATTGCCATCTATGGTCTAGCAATTGCGTATGCCCAGGCGTTTGCCAGCAAGTAGGAAGAGAGACTGTCGTTGGCGAGTTAAGAACTCCGATACAACAACAGATGTACCCTTAAAACACACCTTTTTTCTTCAAATAGTCGATCTAAGTAAAGGTTCAGAGAAGCGTACTAATATGGGACGACACTTGCCTTCAGTGAATTTGCCGAGACGATGACACACTTTCAGAGCATCACTAGTAAAATTTCGAAGCCCAAACTTATTTGCGAAAAGTTCTACAAAATAATCGGAGAGGTTTCCAGGATTATCTTCTGGTACTCCATGAAACAAGAGATATTTCCTACGGTGTCTCATCTCAATTATTTCAATAGACTTTGCACACTCGGATATTTGTTGCCGAAGTAAACTCATTATGCTCCAGACTTGAGCTTTGAACTCCTGAAATTCCTCTTGAAGACGTGAAGCGGAGGTGCTTGCCTAGCTCAGGTTGACGGTTTGAGTAGGGATTCAAAATCGGATAATTTCTTCAATAAGTTGGCTTCAATGGTTAGCTAATTTTGCAATACCATGTCGTATGATGCCATTTTAGAGTGCAATGAAGTCAAAAAGAAATTTTGTGAAGTGAATAAGCAGATAGTTTGTAGGTTAGCCGATAGGTTGGTACAAACGCAAAATTACAACATTAAACTGTGCACCTTATATTTCATTAAACTGAACTGTAAATAATTAAAATTATACGTATAACAGAGAACTAAATGTAATTAAATATAATTTTAATTGAGATTAAACTTAGAAGCACAATGTCAACACCTACCGCCGAAAACTTTTTATTTATCTGGCAAATTCCACACATTTATAAAGAAAACATTTAGGTAGCAATGTGTTTAAAAGCATTGTGTTCGCGTAAGCATTGTTGGGCTGTAAGGGCTTCAATTAGGTCTTCCTAGAATACACTTCATGGTGTTGTTATAGTTAAAAAACCACAAGTGCGAGTAGGTCTGGCACCCTAAAGGCCCCGTATAAACTTAACTATGTATGTAGATAGTTATCCATCCAGGGTATCGAGTATCTTGACAATACATACATATTTGGTATATATATGTATGTGTATTTGTAAGTATATATATATATATATATATATATATATATATATATATATATATATATATATATATATATATATATATATGTTTATGTTGTGTACACTTGTTATTGATATACATATCAGTGAACGTGTTACTTGTTATATAATCTAGTGTTAATGTTTAATATGTATATTATAAGTGTGCTTATGAAATAAAAAAATACCAATAAACAAATGCCGTAAAATAAGAAAGTTAATAGACATACATTTTTGTACAATAGGTAAGTAGAACACTATAAGCAGTTACGTAAGTACCTACTCACTTTCACCAAAATAATTAAATTACTGAAATTCATAAATTATAAGTTAGGTGAGCGCTGAATATTCTTCTAAGAAAAAGGAATTACGGACCGTAAAACAAACTTAACTTTGCAGGGGAAAGAATGTTTTCCCACACACTACTTTACGCGACAGTCGTAGCGCTTACTGCAAATGTAATTTTGTAATAAGAAATAAATATATAAAAATAATGGTTTACGGATTTGTCCTTTATTTGTGTTATCTTGTGTGATCTTGCTTTTTAAAATTTGTTTGTATTTTTTTTTACGAAAACCATAAATAACTAAAACTTTTAAAGTTACTGTTATCTATGAGTCAGCTAAATGGTTATATTATTTATTCAATCTCACCTTCATAAAGCCAATCGGGAACACCATTATAAATTGTTCCTGGAATTCCCGTGTCGGTTACTCGGTAGCCGGTAGAAGAACGGGGCGCTGGTCTATAGTAAATGTCGTAATCCATGACAGTTATCAAGCCATGTCCTTTAGGAGTCCACATAGCTAGGAGCAATAACGGCCCTTCTGTGATCACTCCTCCGCCAACTTCGTTTGGCAGAGGTGTGAGTGGATATGATTCTCTGAAACAATATTTTTTTAAGTATCCTATTTTACATTATCTTTTAGTAATGTTTTCTTATCATTGAGTTATATGTACTACGTACTAGAAAAGCCATTCCAAACAAAAATTGTGTCCTACTCTATGTTTTCGCGCATGTGCGGGAGTTGTAGTCGCGCATGCGCGAAGACTTTAATTTGATATAAAATAAGATATTAATATAAAATAAATATAATAATTTAATATAAAACATCTTAATTTAATCTAAACAAACATATTACCAAATAAATGTACTTAATAATAATAATTTATTTATAACAATTTACGCTAAATATTGCGTAAATTGAAGATTTGTGAATTCAATTTAATTATTATCCGTACAAATAAATTATTTGTACGGATTGCAGTACAGTTCAGTTGAACATAGTCAATGTTCGGAATGGCTTCTCTAGTACGTAATACATATAAGTCAATGTTTCTTATATTAAAGCGACTGATGCTGGAATTCGATGGACGCAGGTGGCTCTGGACCGTGTTTTGTGTGGTTCCTTGGGTAAGGGATATGTTCAGCAGTGGCTTTGCAATGGGCTGTAATGATGATGATTTTTTTGGAATAAGGATGTCAAACGAGAATGCAACCTACGCCTATCATCAATTAATGTTGGAATGCCTCGTTTTTTTTTTAAAGTAAACTGAAGTGAAAAACCAACTTACAGTCTACCAGATGGTAAGTGGCTAGTGCAGTCCATGGACATCTGCCGTCAACTTCAAACAAAGTAAGCTACAGATTCGTTGTTACCTCTGACGACCAAGATGGATTGTCTCACAGTTTGTAATTATTTATTTATTTATTTATATAATTTGCATGCCACAAGAAATACATCATACATCAAATGACGCCCCGTAGGGGCATAGCAATTTATAAGAGGGTAGTTTTTTATTTTATTATACTAAATATTAACTACTACATACTAAATACCAACTATCTTATTTCTTAACATTTGCTAGTCTAACATCAATTTTTTTTTATTATTATAACACATACATTTACTATTTATTTGCATCTATAAAGAATTCACTTAAATTATAATAACTTTTATCGATTAAGAATGACTTTAATTTTTTTATAAAAGACTTGGTGTTTTCAATATTTTTGAAGTTATTTGGAACATTATTATATATTTTAATTACCATCGTATGGGGACCTGTTGTGAATAATTTTAATTTTGAGAATTGAATATTCAATTTATTTTGAGTTCGATTATTTCTTTTAACAGTATTTACAGGATCATATAGATTTAGATGTTTTCTAACGAACTTACAACATTCAATAATATAAATAGACGTAAGTGTGAGTATACCAAGTTTTCTAAAGTGTGGTCTGCATGAGTCTGTTTTTTGTATATTTGTCAAGATTCTGATACATTTTTTTTGCATTATACTGCCTCTCTAAGCCCTTTAGACCTACAATACCACAAGCACTGCTATTTGTCCCCAGTAACAGGTAAGAGGTTACTACCATTATCTACCAAGACGAACTATTAGACACAAAGTTAGTCCTACCACCAGTAAAAATGGTTTCCAGTTTCCAATACTCACGATACGAAACAGCAGCATTAAGCTGCTAATTAGACATAGACATGCATTTATTCAGCAAATTACATTTATACAGTTTTGATATAGAAAATAAAATGATACATAAAAACATCAAAGATAAAAGTAAATAAGAAAAACAGACATAAAATGATCCGATTGCATGAGTGGTGTATTGCTGAAAAGGGCACTGACTCAACATAATGCTATCGCAGAATTGCGGTAGCGTTCGTTTTCAGCAATGCCCATTGAGGTTGGACCCGTCCGCAAGGATAGTATATTTAGTCTGGTATTCTGTGAGAGCAAGGTCCTTTCCCGGTCGAGCCAATTCATGGTCATTTTTAATTCCGCCTTTTTCCTCCTCATACACATCAGCACGTGAAAGTCTACTGTCGAACATGGACCTCTCCCTTTGTTGGAAGATATATCATAAGCGTCAATCGTGGCAAGGGGTTCGACAACTGCAGTGCCAGTTAGCGTAACTGACGCTGCAGAAAATGTATTAAATAAAAATAATTTAATAGATTTAATCACGTTAACGCTAAAGTTTCTTACTTATTTCTTGCACTTTTTAGGACTAAGATGCCTCATTACCAGTAAAAAGGGTCTCTGATTTTCGTCACTATCCATACGAAACAAAGCATTATGCTGCTATTTCACGCTGTTAATATGTGTGAGCGCCTTTTTCCCTCACGAACCGACTCATTTTTGCGGCAGTAATAATATGCTGCAGTGTGACTCTACTTAGGTACAAAAATCAACGCTCAAAATTCGTGTCCGATGTACGGACGATAAGATCGGAGTGTCAATAAACGTCAGAGAGACGAGGACATTAAAACACAAAAAAATTGCAATAAATTATGTTTTTAAAAATTAATGCTTAACTTGTTGGAGATTTAAATAGGTTGAATTAAATTGGTATTTGCAACTAAGTGCTGATTTACTACGTTCTCAGCGGCGAAGGGAAACATCGCAAGGAAACCTGCGTGTTTAAAAATTTAAAAAAATATTTCGAAGTCATGTAAAGTGCGCTATTGGGGCAGTGCGTCAGATTATTTCTTGCCCTATAGCCCTTTTAGTAATTAGAGGAGGTATGTGTACAGCCACGGTTGGATACAGGTCTAAAATAGGACGTTAACGAATGGAGTGGAAGTTGACTGTAAATATCCTTTACTTTTACTTTGCGTGAGATCCGAAACTAGTATCCGTAACATAACACAGTTACTCTGTCGAGCGGGCCAAATAGTAACAAAGTATAAGCACATTTTACTAGAAGGTTAGACTTTATATAGTTCTTCTTTAATATAAACTTGTACAAGTATGTCTTGAGTTTCGTCAGTGCATAGACTTAATTCTTCCTGATTTTGTTTGTTTCTCTCCAAGTTACGCTAAGTAAAAGGAAAGTTGGTTTGTTCAAGCATAAGTATGAGACTCGGTATATGTTCCTATTATATTAAAAAAGTTAAAAGCACTAAATATTGGACATTTATTGTTGCCTAGGTTGCGTATAGTGGCGGTGTAAGAATATCCACTAACTCATGTCATCCTGTGGGTGTCGTAAGAGGCACTAGAGGGAAACGAACCCAGGATACGAGCAGCAGCATCTTCTAGAAACACCTTAGTAAAAAAATTGCAATTGCCCACCAGCTTGCCAAGCGTGGTAATTATGATAATCTAATCTCTGAAATAATCTAATCTTTAAGAAGCGACAAATAATAAAAGATCCCCAGTTCCGGCGACTCTGCTGTTCTTGCATCTGGTGGCATTCAATGTCGGGGCAGGGTATCCGAAGTATGGAGAGGCTTGGTACTTACCAACGACTAGTCGTGGACTTGGAAACGGATAACGCGCGCACATTAAGGTACCACGAGAAGATTCTAGAGCTCTAGTAAAAGGTAGACAATTTACACTGGCATATTATATATATATACTTATATCTGAAGTCCAAATACAGAAGGACACAGTAATCCTCCAATCCAGTAACCTGTTGCATACATATAGAATCTAGCTCGTTCGATAGCCTGTAAGCCAACGTATCATTTGAAGACTGCAGTCTCTTTCCCGTCTGCAGCCGCCCCTAAATTAAGAATGCTAAGAGAGTGTTTTGGGTGAGAGTTACTTTTGCGATGGGTCTTGTGATATTTTGCTCCGACCACATGGACAGTTTCCACGAGCCTAACGTGTACTTATATATCTTCAATACAGCTCATATTCTCCAAACTCTCACCCAATATCTGTCTGCCTCAAGAAGCCAGTTTACAAAGTTGAAGAACGCTAAGTTACTTGAGATTTTGAGTGAGTTCGAGGAGTTTTATAGTCAGATGTACACATCTTCGGTAAAAGTGACAAACGGACAAACCGAAAGGGCAAGTCTCATCTGACACTATATCGTGTCGTGAAGCGACAATAAAAAAAAAGAACCTAACCTAACAACAACGAAATAACAAAAATAGAACAAGAAAATAATATATTTAAAATTTTAAAAAGATATTTACAATTTTATATAAAAAAAAATGAAGTATGATGATGGTGATGGGTGACGTGAATTACAATTAAATAGAAAATAAAGATAAGATGAATACTGAAGCGGAGCCTGAAGATCAAAGTGGCATACCGCGCTTGGCGGTGGTGGCACGCAGCGCCTGGTCTAGGCACACGCAGCGCCTGGAGTAGGCACACGTAGCGCTTGGAGTAGGCACACGCAGCGCCCAGAGTAGGCACACGCAGCGCCCAGAGTAGGCACACGCTGCGCCTGGAGTAGGCACACGCAGCGCTTGGAGTAGGTACACGCAGCGCCCAGAGTAGGCACACGCTGCGCCTGGAGTAGGCACACGCAGCGCTTGGAGTAGGCACACGCAGCGGCTAAAGATAGCGCGGGCACTAGTAGGTGGAGGCGTAGGCGTGGCTAGGCGACGACTTCAGGTGAAGGCAGAGGCTTGCAGGATCCCGGAGCAGTGCGGCCCTGGGATAAGGCCTTTAGGAGATGCTTCCCGTTTGAAAACTGAAGCGAGACTCGATTTATTGGCCGATTGTTCGGCTTTTATACCTTTTTAGATAGAACGGGAAATTATTTAAATTAAAAGCAAATTTTTGTAAATGGCCAAGAGGAAAAGAGTATTTATGTGGAAGTATTGAAGTAAAAACATCAGACCGGTAACGAATTTGAATAAAAATTGCCATGACAACCAGATAAACAACGATGTCAAAACATGTAAATTTTTGGTTTCAGGCTCGTAATTGAGAAACGGCAAGATTAAATCTTAAGAAATGAGATATTATTGATATAGGAAAAAAGGTAGCGCAACAGCAACAGAAATTGCAGAGTTACGGAGAACTAAATAAAAGATCAAAAAAGGTAGACTCCATCGATAGCGTGAAATTACGAAGTGAAAATGATTTGTTATTGTGTTCTTATGGTCTAAAAACGTTACAGGATCCTATGGAAATAAAGGTGATGTAAAAAGAAAATCAAAAACAGAATGGAAAAATAAATTTAAAACAGTGTAAAATGATATGTAAGTACCATAACACTACAATCGATAATATCCCGGACGCCAGTTTAAGCCAGATTAGAACGGCTTTCCAGGAGCTTTAGAATGGAAAAGCGCCGACTATGGACCAAATTATAGCACAGCTTCTGAAAGCGGGTGATAAACCGATAATTAAAAATCTTTCGAAATTATTATTTTTAAATATTTTTCGTTCTACACGGTGGTGCTACCCCGGATATGTGAAGCAAAAGTGTAGTAGCTTTATTCTTCAATAGAGGTGATAATAACTGCTACTAACCTGCTAAGCATCGCAACTATATGAAAACGTTTTACGCGGTACAGCCATGCTGTAGCTATATTAATAGTATGGTTGTAGCACGAGGGAAAGTACCTTTAACCGACGAGCGTGTATGCGTAGGTATATGGATGTGGAGGAAGCGAGAGAGGTCTGTCAGGATCGTGCCAAATGGAAGTCCATAGTTTCTGCCTACCCCTCTGGGTGACAGGCGTGAGTGTTTATGTATTATGTATTATGTATGTACTGTAGCACGAATGGGTCGGCTCGACCGGGGAAGGACCACGCTCACACAGAATACCACCGTAAAATAGCAGCTCAACACTGCTGTGTTTCGTATGGTGAGTGTTGAGAACCGGAGACCCTTTTAATGGAGAAGAGGCATTCTATCTTAGTCCTCACGGCTGACAACGCATCTGCATTTTAATTCGCAAACGAAGATAGATGTAGATGTCTATGGGCCACAGCAACCACTTACCATCAGGTGGACTGTGTGCTCGTTTGTCACCCTTATTCTATAAGAAAAAATCTTTGGGGAAGGCATTTGTATAGCAGTAGACTTTGATGGGTTGCAATAGACAAATCAATGAATTCTTTTACTTTTTAGCTTTTTAGATAGCGATGGTGAAATCACTAAATAAATAACATATGAAAGAACACAAAACACGCATAATATGTGATTTCAATGAGCTTTTTTATAACACCAAGTAATAGGAAGTCGTTAGTTTGAGAGTAATATTTATTTTTCTATTTTTCCAATCACAAAAAGAGTTTTTTTTTAATTGAAGATATTGATAAGTAAAATAATTGCCGACGCTCTGTTACAGGATGAAATAAGGTGAAACGCCGCCACCACACGGCATATTGTCTGATAAAGTGGGATTCCTTTGGAAAGGGCTACTCCTATAAACGCATATTATGTATTCAATTTGAATATGTTTCGTATGAAAATGAGCAAAACTATATTACCAAATTTATTATTAGTATTCTTTGTCATCTTGTTAGTATGTATTCCGCAACAAAATGTAAAATTTAGTCACAAAAAATCTGTGCTAATAAATGAGAATCCCTCTCAAAATATTCAGAATAATCAGTTAAAATACTTTTTATGTGGGAGCTAACAATTTGCTTGATAAACAGATTTTCTAGATATATTTACAAAGCACTAATCAAATTGCTGGAATATATTTTTCGTTTTCAACAACTATTTTTAAAAATAACATTACACAATCGAGTTATGGTGAGTGATTATTTTAAAGAACGACGGAATCAGATTATCTGAGCACTAAAATGGAGTGCCTGAAGTGAATGTCCATTGGTGGTAAGACTCTTTCTATCTAGGAGTCTGTCTTGATAGGTTCCATCCTTTTACCTGTTTCTGCCACCAGGTAGCGTGTATTGAAGTGCTTGGGCTGTTGTATTCCAGTGTTAAAGCTATAGAGAAATAGTATATTTATAGACTGTAAAGCATTCATTTTTAGTTCTCAGAGATGACAACGCATTTGTTTTCTTGTTTGAAGGTGGCTGCAGGTATTAATAGACTGCAATAACCACTTACCATCAGGTAAATTGTAAGTTCCTTTGTCATATATCGTTCTTAGTTTATTATAATATTTAATAAGCTTTTCAAGCATGCAGGTTTAACAGGATGTTTTCATTTAATATTAGGTAACACTTTAAATGCAATAACAGTTGTAAGTGCGGAAATCGCAATTCTAAATAATATATCGGTCTGGGTATCTTTGCATCTAGCATATAGGAGATATTTACCGTAATCAGAGGCCTTGAGATATTTCTGGTCTTACTCATTGTCGCTTCTTGATGATATGATATACAGCAATATCTATTATTATACTACAAAATAGTAATAAGGAAACCTGCATGACTGATAAATTAAAAAAAAACCCGAAGACATGTGAAGTTTGCCGACAAGTACATGTCCAGTAGTGGGATATATATGGAATGTAATTTTATTATAAAGCTTGACTATATTATAAGCTAGGTTAAACACATCTATATGTATAACTTACGTAGTCAGTATATCGTAGATAGTGTACCGAGCGAGATAAGAATGCCGGTGCAGTTTGTGAAGATTTTGAGCAAGTAATAGAAATCGACGGTCGGCGGAAAGTGAAAAAGATGCTGGTTCTAATACTCTCTGAAATCAAAGAACAAAATATTAACCGTTATAGTAGCATCCCACCCTCTCACTCAATGCGACGACACGATGAACCATGCAGGGACTTGATGGATGCAGGTGGCTAAGGACCGTGATTTGTTGCAATCTATTGACGAGGTCCTTATTCAGCACTTATCCAAGCAAGGCAAACCTAGACTTCTTTCATAAAAAAAGGAATGATAAGCGAGCACACAGTTCATCTGATGGCGAAGAGAGGCTATAACCTATAGACACATAAAGCACCGATAAAAAATCAAAATGCAGCCTAACGTATTATAAAAACACGCACATGCGTCTCAAATCGTGTGCAACTACCAATAGGGTTTTAACGGGTGTGTATGTGTATCTTCAGCAGTGTGTTTTTACGGGCTGTTAAAGACACAAAAGTTGGCCAAGTGCGTACCGGACTCGCTCATGAAGGGTTCCGTACCATCGTAAAACACGTTTCTAGTATGGGAGCCCTCTTTAATTTGTAATTTATTTTCACTTTTATTATTTGTTGTCTACCTTTTACTGATCATGAGATACATCCCGCTGACAAATAGATGGACGGATAGCGGAGGCTTAGTAATAGGGTCCCGTTGGTTACACTTTGGGTACGGAACCCTAAAAAAGAAATAGTTTCGAAGGTCTAGTTAGGTACCTATTACCATCTGGAACTTTTCAACCACCGCTAGGTTCCGTAGATATTTATAAAATGAATAAATATGTAAATAATACAATTACATAATAATTTTCTTTAAATTATAAAACTTAAACTTAATCTTATTAAAATAAAATGAACACAAATTGTTACATTCGGGTTAAAGTCTGGCACGCTGTTTTATACATAAACGCACCCACACACGTATATAATACTAGACTTTTATCAAAAAGTAATAACTTAATAACAGTTTCGTACTCACAAAACTAGTGTTAGGCATAAGTGTTTTGGAAGTTTGATTTGCAGCGAACATAAGACTGATACCTCCCCATGCGTCTCTGTATATATATTCATCTCCTGAAACAAAGATAACAATGTTTACACCATTACCATTAATATTATGATGTTTCTTTTTAAATAATTACAATGAGGTTTTAAAATTAATGCGGATGTTTATTGCGTATAAATTTGTGGTAGAGCCATGCTGCAGCTATATTAGTAGTATAGTTGTAGCACGGATGGGTCGGCTCGACCGGGGAAGGACCACGCTCTCACAGAATACCAGCGTAAAATAGCAGCTTAACACTGCTGTTTCATATGGTGAGTATAGAGAACCGGATACCCTTTTTACTGGAAAAGAGGCATTTCATCTTAGTCCTCAGAGGTGACAACGCATCTGCATTTTGATTCGGAAACGAGGATAGATGTAGATGTCTATGGGCCACAGCAACCACTTACCATCAGGTGGACTGTGTGCTCGTTTGTCACCCTATCCTATAAAAATTCACCATCATCATTATCATTACCATCATCATTACAATTTACAGCCCAGCACAAATCCACTACTTAACATGAGCTTCCCCTAAGGAACGCTACAAAATACGGTCCTGAGTCAACTGCTTTCATCGACTCGATCTTACCAGGTCGTCACTCCATCTAGAAGGCTGCAACTCGAGAACCTTTCTTCCCCATCGCTTGTCGGTTCTTTGAGCTATGTCGCGGGCCTTGTCAATACAGCTTGCCGAGCCGTTGGGTTATGTCATTTGCTCTAATTCTATTTCGGATATCCTCTTATTGAATGTACCTACTGTAGATGTATTATCCGAATAATATATCTATATGTCCCTCTTCTTTAGTAGACTGTAACCATCAACTACTTGACATGGGCCTTTTCCATTTTAGGAACCTTTTAGCCTTCCAACTGCCGATCGCAGTACCAGTTTGAATTTTAAACGTTTTTGAATTTAAAATACGTTAACCCCCACACTAGGCGTAGGTTCGGCTGCACATGGAATACTGTTCCCATCTCTGGGCTGGGGCTCCCTAGTGCCAGCCTCTTCCATATGATCGCATCCAGCGCAGAGCTGTTCGAATCGTCGGCGACCGAACTCTTTCCGATCGGCTTGACACTGCGAAGAGATGTTGTATCTTTTTGCGTATTTTATCGCATTTACCACGGGGAGGGCTCTGAGGAATTGTTCGGAATAATTCTAGCCGCACAATTTCACCATCGCACATCGCGCCAAAACACGCAATATCATCCATACCATCTGGATGAGTGGCGGTCCACCACTGTGCGATTTAAAAGAAGTTTTCTTCCTCGTACAACTTCCTTGTGGAATCGACTATCACCAGAGAATTTTCCGGACCGGCACGACTTAGGGAAAAGAGCGTAAAGAAAAGAGCGTACTCCTTTTTTAAAGGTTGGCAAAGCATTTGAAATTCCCCTGGTGTTGCAGTTGTTCATGGGCGGTGGTAATCACTTACCATCAAGTGAGCCGTATGCTCGTTTGCCCCCTCTCCTATATAAAAAAAGAGTTTCTCCTTTATCGTGGTGCCCCCATATTTAAATACATACATTGCATATGGACAAATATCCAGATCCTACAGTTATTTGTAGACCAAAAAATACTCGTTTTGTGTGGGATTCAAACCCGCTTAGTGCCGCAACAAGCTGGTAAAAAGTAGGTAGTAAATTGGTAATAATTTTTCAACGTAGTTTTATATATATATAGTCAAATATATCCCCATCCCCTGTTTTGCCACCAGTATAAATCGAAGATTTCCTCCTAAACAATATGAGACTGAAATACCTGAAAGTTTTGCGCTTCTGGCCGCTCATAGATTTTGGAATTTCGAACGGTAGGTATAATTTTTAAAGCATAAGAGACTCAAATATTTTGTTAGAAATATTTTTGGCGGAAATTTGTTTGACAGTTTATTTTATCACAAGTAAAATTTCGTAATCCATAGCAAAAATGGAATTAACGCGAAAATATTTTAAGGAAGATAATTTTTTAAGGTTTCAAAAGTTCACTCTCTCCGCAAGATTGCATTGCTCGCCTTCAAAATGCTTTTGGGAAGGAAAAGGGAACCAACTCGTTTGAGCACCGTAAGACGTTCTTACGCAGATGTTGATCGTGGCCGTTTTCCTCCATGATGAAATTCGTGAAGGTCGACCCAACAACTCACCGCTGCTACTGTCAAGCGACCAATTTTAGAAAACCGTCTCATCACCTTTTGATTTTTCATCACTTATAAGATTCAAAAGATCTTTAGTATTTGTATGAGCTAAATTAAAAAAAAAATACATCAACATTTAAAAGTTAGAAAACTTTCAGGATTGCTCATGAACTCATCCCAGAACAAAAAGGGCCACGAGTTGATTGGTGTAATATAATGTTGATAAAATATGATCACGATCGTCCAAATGCCGTGTATGATATTGTGACAGGAGATACAATATGGATTAATTATAACTTTTCGTACATGTTAGAGCATATGTTGCTGCTATATTATAGTTGTAGCACGAATGGGTCGGCTTGACCGCGTAAAGATGCCACTTGATGAGCGGTTTAACTTTCACGGAGCCAAAAGATGTCCTGTTCATCAAAATCGGTTCATAGTTGACAAAGATATTGTGTAACATATTGTTACGCGCCACTATTAATGTCTTGTACATGGCAACACTAGTTACCACTAGCGCCCTCTAGTATCGAGTAGCAGAACTAGGAGAGTCAAGAACCTTCTAGAAATTTCGGGACCGATATGTACTCGAACAATCTAGACGTTTCTACAGTAGAAGTTTCTGGAAACTATCTGAGGCCCTATATAAAGCCGGTATAGACCACGACCGAGTCAGTATTGGATTGGCGATACAAGCTAATAGCTTGTAACTGCGCACTAAAATGATCAGTAGTACAATTGTGTTTTATTATTAGTACGGTTTTAAATTGTAATTAGTGTTCTGTAATTTAAGTGTCAATTTTGGTAATTCAGTCGGCAGTTTTTAATTGTCTCGAACCCCAAGCTTGTAACAATATATACAAAAAGATAATCGAGTGGAGAAACTCTTCTTGAAGTCGGCAAAAAATATACAATAGTTAAGTTAAATTGTGCTCAATTATACCACGGCTGTACCGTGTAGTGGCGGTGTAAGAATATCAACTACTCCATATCGTACCGTATCGTACGTGAGTGTCGTGAGAAGCGACAAAGGTAAACATACGTGGTATAGCCATACTGCAGCTATATTAGTAGTATAGTTGTAGCACGAATAGGTCGGCTCGACCGGAGAAGGACGCTCTAACAGAATACCAGCGGAAAATAGCAGCTTAAAATTACTATGTTTCCTATGGTGAGTGTAGAGAACCGGAGATCCTTTTTACTAGAAAATAGGCATTCCATCTTAGTACTCACGGGTGAAAACGCATCTGCATTTTGATTCGCAAACGAGGATAGATGTAGATGTCTATGGGCCACAGCAATCACTTACCATCAGGTGGAATGTGTGCTCGTTTGTCACCCTATCCTATAAAAATTCACCATAAAAAAAAAACAAGCCTCTCTTAAGATGAGTGGCAACGTCATTCTAATAACAACTGTAAAATAAAAAAATACGGTTGCCGATCCGCCTGCCAAGACTTACGAGGCAATCTATGTGTAGGCCCTAATAAAAAAAAATGAATACAATGATTTGAATATTGCTTTTTTATAAAACGTATATATATCTACAAAATTAAAAATTACTATTCTCTGTCATAGCGTTCGTGCTTCGTAACAAAATGAAAAACGCACAAAAGCCTGTGCTAATAAAAGAAATCGTCCCTTGAAATATTCATAATAGCATTCAGTAATAATTTTAAAGACTTTTTACGAGGGAACTTATAATTTGCTTCAAAAACCTATTTTCTAGACATATTTACAGAGTAGTTTGTTACTTGAATACATTTGTTTTGTGGTTACCTAGTTTTCTTTTGTTTTATTGTAATATTTAATTATACATCAAGTAAATGAGCTAACAATCCATACAATGGTAAGTGGCTTCTTCATTTTACGGTTCACCAGAAACCAACTTCGAACAACGAAGTCTACTGAAGATTAAAATATCTACAGTGTGTATATATTTTATTAAATTTATTTTTTAGACATACAGCTTTTCTTACTGTTTTATGAAATAAAAAAAATATGATGTAGGACTTCCCTTTTTTTGTAAATCTATTGTTTGTTAGTAACATTTTAAAATATATTCGGAAACTTACATTTATTTACATAAAATAATATACAATATTTTATTATAGACAATATTAAAAACTATAATAAAAAAACACTAAAACTAGTAACTTAATTATCATACAGTTCTACTTCCTCCACATGTACCCCACGGACCGATAGTCTCTACAGAAAATGGCACAAACATGTAGTCAGCTCTCAGAGACTCATATTTGCGCCACTTACTCAATTCAGCTGCCTTTGATGCCGTACTGGCTCTAAACGAAGTACCCCTAAGATGAGAGGCTGCCAAAGTGTCTATGCAAGTAGCACCCCCCACTAGGGCTTTACCTCTCTCCTAAGGGACGAATTTTATTCTCGGGTCTCTTGCCATCGTCTCTAAATATTCCACAAGGCTCTAAATCCGAGGGAACATTTATTGATACAAGAGCCCATTGGATGGCATCGTGCAAAGAACCGTGACGTGAAAATCTACCAGCACTTTTATTATATGAATTTCCGTGGAGCCCAAACTTTTCGACGCTGCTACAACTGGCGCACTGATGGGGTTGACAAATCGCCGCTCCTAGTCGGATTCCTGCGGCGATGCGCTAGCTTTTCCCATCAAATAATGTGCCGAGATTACTTGATGGTAAAGCGTGTAACCAGTGACTAGATTCCTTAGTCGAAACAGTCTAGAAGGCGTGCCTGATCTTAGTCATTATGGAAATTATGAAACGAATCTTTCTGCACGATATGTAACAACGAAATATCCCACTGTTTTTGTTGGTTAACTTCCAATGGAACGTTTTCGCCGGGACAAAGCGTTCACCATGTCTGCCCTGCCTCCGTAGCAAAACACAGGTCTACTTTATTATTTAAAATTATGTTACTTATGTCACTGACACTATACACGGAAGCAAGGAAAGCAGGTAATGCAACGCTAGAAATATTTCTCACACCAATAACACCAAATTTTATAGGTAGGGGTCCAGGCTGTTGTATATAAAGTTAAATTTAGAATTTTTGCTATAACTATTTTAAGATTATTATCAATATCTTTTAAAATATCCGAACATTTCCAGACTGGCCCGAACGAAGTAAGTATTTAAATCTAGGTAAAAGGAGAAAATATTTTATAATAGTAAGAGCTATGTGGGGGTTTAATTTATACAATTTGTCAACGTAGTTTAAAAACTGATCAAATTTTGTTTTTAAAACAGGTTTAATACTAACGAAAAACAACGGGGCACCTAGCAGGTATAGCGATTCTCTACAGATAGTTTTTATTCCTGGAGAAATATGATTGAAATTTTGAAATTTGAATTTTTTTTAAGGTGTCTCTGTTAGAACTAGATAAATTATTGGAAAAAATATTTCACATTTATTGCTTCTTGATTCAAAACCAATATTTTTAAAATTTCGAAAAATATGAGTAAGATCACTGAGGGTATCATCTGCTCTACCTCCCAGTGTATTTTCGTCCAGGTACCAGACATTCAGCTTGAATTTCAAATTTGAAATTATGGGTTGAATTCCCAAACTGAAAAGTGCTGAACCTAGTGGGTCACCCTGCGGAACACCGACAGCAGAATCGATAATATGGTTTACGTAAAACAAGTTAGTATTTTGACTGTGACATTACCAAAAAAAAAAAAATAAAAGAATAAAATGTAATGATAAATTTTGGGGGTATTGTTAGCCACTTCTTTCAGCAGGGTTACCCTATCGATAGAGTTAAAAGCATTTCTTAGGTCAACCTTCCCAAGAACATCTGCATCAGAGTTTCTTAAAAATGTACGCACTGAATGTACCGCCGCCTCACAGCCATCTCTAGTACCAAAGCCTAGTTGAGTGGCTGAAATTTGTCTTAAGGTTAGAGATTATGTGCCTGCAAGCTAATTTTGAAGTTAAGCGTCGAAAAGTGGAACCAACGTTAATAGGATGGATACCGTTATCCTTTTTTTGAAGGCACATAATCTTGCCCCATATAAGAGTGGAATGAAATTTGGATTACCATTACCAGATAGCATAAAATTACATAATTTTGTAATGTCATTAAGAAGTACTCTGCCGGCGTCACCGCAGAAGCGCTTAGAAGATCTTTAAAATGTTAAGGCGTAATTCCGTCAATGCCGCTAGCAAAGCCATTCGAAAGTCAAGAAATTTGTAAAAGATTGCATATAAATCTTGGGAGGCAGTGGTAAACTTTGAGTAGAATTGACCGAAGGATGCTTCTGACGAAGGCCTTCAAGAGTTTCGACATTACAGGGAGCCAGGATTTCGTCTGAAAATAAAATACGGAATGCATTTTTTAAGTCGCCATCCCTTACTTTCGACACAACTAGTTTTTTAAATCAAATTTACGACGGGGTCAATATAAATGAGTATTAATTGGATTATCTAAATTTTGAAAAGATGTCTTTTTAGTTGAGCCGTAATTGATTTATTTATTGTTTTATCAAAATGAAAATGGGAATCGGAATAATTTTATAGAATAATTTTGCCAACTCTTTACGTTATTAGTGAAACAATTTTGAATAGTGCATGACAATGCTTTATCAAGCTGCAATGCAACCTGTATCCTCGCACGTCTATTAATTCTTTTAGCCACTGGTACATTACGATGATGATTGTAAATTTGCTCCGAAAAATAGGGAAAAATTTGTGTCATTAGAGGAATTATTAATAGAGTTATGAAGGCAGGCTGTGAAGCCGAAATACTTTTACTATGGCATCGTGTTAGGATATTTTAGCAATATAATCAATAAAAAGATATTAAGCGTCCCGCTATCCTGTAATTCCACACACCACAAGTATTTCAGTGTTTCAGTATAGGACGGTCAACCCTTTCTGCAATCGCCTTCAGTATGACAATGTCGCTGCCTTGTTCACAATTTTATTTATTTAAAGCAAAAATAGGTAGTTTTAAAGTAAATTTTCGTGTACATCATTTTAGCATATTTATATTATTACAGTCGATGAATAGACATCAGTGCGCCATCTAACGTCATTAGTCCGAAGTAACTAGAAACGTATATTGACGAATCGAGCTAGCTAATTGCATGCAATTGACCTTTCGTGTTAGTTCGAAACCCTACCACGGATCGACGGTGGCGCGTAGCCCAAGGGAGGCCTAGTCTTTTTGAGCGAGCCGTTGTAATGATCGGACACGCACATATATAATTTTTGAATCGAAACGCCGGAACATGAATTTAAAGTGACGAGTACTTGGGCGTACGGCCCCTTAAACACAATGTCTACAGGCAGTTTAATGTGTTGAAACACATCATCCCATAAATTGTAAGTACTTAATGTTTTTGTCTTCTTGAAAGCACATGTGCTCTAATTAACGGTACATGGTATTTCATAGATTCTTTTGTATTGTCATAGGGGTCCTTAGTCCTTACTTTGAGTATGGTCCATTATCAAATTTAACTATGTGAACGAGGCGAGGCAGCTTCAACTGGTGGCTATATTGGGACTGGGCGGTCTGGAGACCACGACCGGAGTACACCTGGAGGACATCTGTTACCTCACTGCTTCGCGGGATTGACCATAAACAGTGTAATATTGTGTAATCCACCAGGTTAGTCAAAACCTCAGTTCCCAGTGTATTTTAAAGTGACAACTTGATATTTGGGGCTATCCGTAAGAACTTCAGAAGGAAATAAACTACTTTTTGTCTGTATATGTAACTTTGAATTTTCATTTACTAATCATCCAACAACAGGCGCCCTGGGATACTTTTATTCTGATACTCGAGTCTCTTAACTCTCCGATGATCGTAGCCGGTGAGTAACGCCCTAAAAAGTGTTATAAAGTGGCTACCCAACGTTGAACCTTAAGTTGCTGGATGTTAGTAGATGAATTAACCTTAATTGTAACTATTTAAGCTGTTAAAAACCCATTTAATATGAAAACTTAGTGAAATTTAATGTTAACATTTTTTTGATGTAGGTAGATTTAAGTAAGCTTGAGAATAAAGAAAGTTTAACTTGATTGTGATTTATATGTACTTAAATGAATTAAAACTAACATAATAAAAATATTTATGGTATTTTAAGTAGATATTTTTAATATCAACCGATTTAAGACTTTTTTGTAACCGTCAGTACATTTTAACAAAATGTCGATCCACAAGTATATAGACTCATTACATAAAGATGAAATCAGATATTAACTCGCCATTATTGGCGTTTCCACAGATGAAAATGTAACCACCGATGCAGTGAGGAAGCAGATTCGCCAGGTGTACAAACTCGCACGCCGTGGAAGCATGAAGTGTGAACCACTCCAGTCACCCAGTATAGCCTCTGAACTAGAGATCTGCACCCCAAAGGTCGAACTTCTGGAATCCCAGCTGCAGGCGGGTAAAGTAGATGATCGAAATTTGACTCTTAAGCTGTCTCGTCGTGCAAATTATTTGATGGATAGTCTGGCTCGTATCTCTGAAAGTAGTTCGCATTTGTCAGATATTCGTAGTCGTTTGATTCGCATTTTGAGTGTCATAGACGGTGAATATAGCGACACGGATAGTGAATACAAGGAAACCCAGACACAGTCGTCTAACCAGAAAGTGGAATGTAACGTGATCTATGTGAAAGATAAACCCTTGAACCTAAATACATTTAACTTAAAATTTGACGGAACCACGTGTGTTCGTGTATTTATTGAACGGCTCGAGAAACTTAAAGAGGCTCGCAACATTACTGAAGCTCGCATACTTTCTGCTTTTTCTGATCTTTTAGAAAACTCTGCTTTATGTTGGTTTAGAAGTAATAAGGATAATATTCACTCATATTCACAATTATTGAAATGCTTAAGGGACGACTTTGATATTCCCGATTTAGACTATAAACTATTAAATGAAATAAGGCAGCGTACACAGGCCAGACACGAAACGATAGTAGTCTATCTTTCCATTATGCAGGGAATGTTCTCGCGACTCACTCACCCGTTGTCGAGTAGACAACAACTCGAAATCTTAATGCATAACATTAGACCAGAGTACATGAAAGATTTAGCTTTACATGATATAACCTCTGTAGACAAACTTAAACTTTATTGTAAACAGTTAGAAATAGCGCGATCGCGTGCGGAACAATTTAGTGAACCTAACTTGAATAACTTTAAAATTACAGCGGACTTAAATAAACAAACGCCGCGATCTCACAGTAAACAAGTCTCTGTGCTGAATGAAGCTCTTCGAGGCAATTGGATAGGAAATGCTTTAGGTGTGGATTAAACACTCATTTCACTAATCAATGCAATTCGAAAGAGTTAGTGTGTTTTAAGTGTGGATTAAAAGGTGTTAAGCGTACAGATTGTAGTAATTGCAATTCAAAAAACTAGTTAACACGGAACTATCCAACACCTTTAATAAAAATAGGTCTTATACGTCAAATAATGAAGAGGTAGTTCCGTTTAAAAAAATACTAGTGATATAAGACCATACTTAAAATTAAAAATATTGAACTTACAAGCTTTTGGCTTATTAGATTCGGGTGCAACGTGTAGCATTCTTGGAAATAATGCGCATTTGATCTTTTTAGAACACGGATTTCAACTCAACCGGTTTGACACTGAGCATTACGTAAGAACTGCTGATGGTGCGAGATTGCGTTGCTTAGGGTATATGTCCTTACCTATTGAATTTAACAATAATTTCAGAGTGATTAATTTTTATGTTGTTGCACAAATAACTTCACCTATAATTCTAGGTGGTGATTTTTGGCAGGTGTTTGACTTAGGGAGTGACCTTGTATTCGAAGTACAGTTTGAACGAAAGTCGGAGTCATTAATAAGTGATAGCATAAATTCGGTTTCTCTTAATAAAGGCCTTGAAGAATACGAGTCTTTATCCATAGAACAAAAACAAATCATGGATAATTTAGTCCAACAGTTTGATACAATTAACACAGTTAAAGTAGGTTTGGGACGTACCAATTTAATTCATCACGTCATAGACACAGGGGATAGTAAACCTATTAAGCAAATGTACTATCCATTATCACCTGCTGAGCAACAAGCACTTGAAAAAGAATTGGATAGAATGCTTAGTTTGGGAGTTGTGTCACCTTCACAGTCAGGTTGGAACTCACCTGTAGTAATGGTTCAGAAGCCAAATGGGGACCTAAGGTTTTGTCTAGATTGTAGAAAATACAGTTATAAATGCAGTTTCCAAACCCGATGCGTATCCTCTCCCGTATATAAGCAGCATATTGGATCAGCTCCGCGACGCGAAATACCTAACGTCAATATATCTTTCCGCTGCGTATTGGCAAATACCCTATGATAGCGAGTAATCAGCTGATAAGACCGCGTTCACAGTGCCATGCCGGGGATTATTTAGATTCAATGTAATGTCGTTTGGCCTTGTTTCCGCGTCAAGCACAATGCAGAGATTAATGGATAGGCTATTTGGTCCCGAATTTAACAACAAAGTATTCTGTTTCCAAGATGACATAATCATAATATCCAGCACTTTCTCAGAACATGTGCAGCTCTTGCATAAGGTCTACGCAAAACTCAGGGATGCAAACTTGACTACAAACATGGATAAGTCTGTCTTTTGCCGTAGAGAACTTAAGTACTTGGGATATTTAGTTGACAAACATGGACTTAGAACTGATCCGGGAAAGGTAGATATTATATTGAATTATCCAACTCCAACTTCCGCTAAAGAGGTTAAAAGGTTTCTAGGAATGGCAGGCTGGTACAGGAGGTTCATTAACAATTTTTCGAAAATTAGTAAACCGTTGAATAAATTAACTAGCAAAAATGTCCGCTTTGAATGGACTACGGAGGCAGATGAGTCATTTAACTACTTAAAAACCGCTTTAGTGTCTGCTCCGATACTTAAATGTCCAAACTTTGATTTGCCTTTTTCTATCCATTGTGACGCTTCCTCAGTGGCTGTGGGCGGAGTCTTAACCCAGACTTATGACGGGGTAGAACGTCCCATAGCATACTGCAGTCGGCCTCTTGCCAAATATGAAATTATTTTTTCCACATCGGAGAGAGAACTTATGGCCGTGATTTACGCATTAGAGCAATTTAGATATTATGTAGAAGGTACAAAGTGTAAAATAATAACCGACCACGCCTCGTTATTATGGTTTTATAAAATAAATAACCCATCAGGTCGCTTAGCCAGGTGGAGCATGCGATTGAGTCAATTTGAGAACACAGAAAAGGTAAATTAAATGTTATTCCAGACGCACTAAGTAGGATTCAAGTTGATGCAATCGCTACGCCGGCAACCAGTGATGCGTGGTATAGACATGTATACGAAGATTGTCTGGCCAACCCTCGCAAATATCCCCACTTCATGGTAAAAGACGATAGATTGCTTAGGTACTCTAAAAATAAATATGAGTTAACGAAGGAGTTTAATTGGAAGTTAGTGGTACCCGAGAAAGACAGGTTAGGTGTTTTAAAGAAATGTCATGATGAACCAGTTAGTGCTCATTTGGGTGTCTTTAAAACCCACAAGCGTCTTAGTCTTAATTATTACTGGCCCAGCATGTACCGAGATGTGAAAGAATATGTTAAAAAATGCGAGATATGTAAACATTACAAACCCGTCAACACGGCTAGACCTGGTTTAATGGGAAACCCGAAGGAGGTTAACAAACCCTGGGAGGCCATATGTTGCGATTTGCTAGGCCCATTTCCGGTTTCTCGCAATAGGAATATTCACTTAATTGTATGTACAGACTATTTTAGCAAGTATGTCATGTTGCATCCTATACGGACCGCAACAGGCGCTGCGGTCGCTAAGTTCATAGAAGAGAAAGTGTTCCTAGTACATGGCGTATGTAAGACTATCTATATTGACAATGGCCCACAGTATGTGTCTAATCAGTTTAGGCAACTGTTACATAAATATAACGTACCGAATATCTATTATAACCCGCGTTATCACCCACAGGTAAATCAAGCCGAAAGAGCGCTTAGGAACGTAGTTAACGGTATATCATGTTATGTAGGTACCGAGCATAAACGATGGGACGAGAACATCCCACAGTTGCAATGCGCACTTAATTCAGCCGTGAATGATACCACTAAGTTTACTCCGTATTTTCTTGTGCATGGACGGGAATTCATAATAGATGGCATGTTACACAGCTTAGATAGCACTCAGCCAGTTCAAAGATCACAAGTAACTCTCGGTGAACCACAAGCATACAGTAAAAAATTAGCGGAATTAGACACCATATTTAAAAAGGTACAAAAGCATATTAAAAATGCTCATTCTAGAAATGAAAAGTACTATAACTTAAGAAAACGGCATGTTGAGTTAAAAGTAGGTCAGATTGTATATAAACGTACCTATTACCTATCTAATGCCTCAAAGAGATTTAAGTCTAAACTAGCACCAAAATTTCAAAAATGTGTCATAACAGCGAAATTATCACCTTTAGTGTATACCTTAGCCAGCATGGAAGCTAAGACACTAGGTAATTTTCACATAAAAGACATCCTTAAACAAGATGACTAATAGTTTTGTAGAATGTGAGTGAAGAGTATGATTGAGTGAAAGAATGTAAGAATAATAAACATTTTCAAAATTTATTTCCACCGGTGAGCTTTCTGAGATAAATAAGCTGTGATTGTATTGATGAACGAGCGATACATAACTAGTAGATCACCTTATGTTGTGAACATCGGCGCGAGTTAGATAAGAACTTGTTTTTTATGCCCGTACTCTGGACATTTTATAAGAAAATGCCTACCAGGCAGTGCGTAGCATTACTTAAGCCGTTTCTTTTAACCTAATATGCTTAAACGTTAATTCACTTAACTTAATGCGAGATAGATATTTAACTTAACTTAATACTTAATATGATTTGCAAATCACTTAACTACTCAACTTAATAAACAAGAACACGTTCGTTTTTCGACTACTTAGAGAAAAGGCAAGTCGAAACGTAAACATCGTGTGTAGGCTTAGTGCACTGTAGGTATTCGTTTCTGTCTCGTGATGTTACGTCACGCACCGCATGAATGGTAATAGACTATTCGCGCGTAGGATTCGGAAACGTAATTATTCATAGGTAGTTGTATTTTACTAGCAAAAAAAAACATGTAGGAATAAATGTAAATAAAGTTGCATGCCAATAGATTAATATAGGTATAACAATTAGTGTAGTATTTTCTAAATTACAACACAAGTAGGTAAATTTGTGGTAGTATTTTTTTTGTGTCAACAACACAAGTAGGTAATTACATTTTGAGGTTAAATTGTTTAGTGGAATATAATGTTACTATGTATACAAATACAGGAATGAAAATTAGGTAATAAGTAGAGTAATAATGAGCCTTGTGTAAGATTAAACGTCGTAATTAAGTGATTAAGTGATGGCTTGGTACTTGTTAGCTGTTGGTGCATGGGTGACTTGGAATTTACTATCCGTGCGAATATTTATAGTCAGATTGGATTAGAGACACATTACAACTTCTTCACTGTATTTGGTATTCAGGCGTTGTTCTGCAGGTGGCACGAGATGTCTTCGGAATAAGTATCTTCATTACGAAGAAATTTTTAACCCAAGCAAAGGGGATGTGTAACACGAAAACTTTCGTGTACATCATTTTAGCATATTTATATTATTACAGTCGATGAATAGACATCAGTGCGCCATCTAACGTCATTAGTCCGAAGTAACTAGAAACGTATATTGACGAATCGAGCTAGCTAATTGCATGCAATTGACCTTTCGTGTTAGTTCGAAACCCTACCACGGATCGACGGTGGCGCGTAGCCCAAGGGAGGCCTAGTCTTTTTGAGCGAGCCGTTGTAATGATCGGACACGCACATATATAATTTTTGAATCGAAACGCCGGAACATGAATTTAAAGTGACGAGAACTTGGGCGTACGGCTCCTTAAACACAATGTCTACAGGCAGTTTAATGTGTTGAAACACATCATCCCATAAATTGTAAGTACTTAATGTTTATGTCTTCTTAAAAGCACATGTGCTCTAATTAACGGTACATGGTATTTCATAGATTCTTTTGTATTGTCATAGGGGTCCTTAGTCCTTACTTTGAGTATGGTCCATTATCAAATTTAACTATGTGAACGAGGCGAGGCAGCTTCAACTGGTGGCTATATTGGGACTGGGCGGTCTGGATACCGCGACCGGAGTACACCTGGAGGACATCTGTTACCTCACTGCTTCGCGGGATTGACCATAAACAGTGTAATATTGTGTAATCCACCAGGTTAGTCAAAACCTCAGTTCCCAGTGTATTTTAAAGTGACAACTTGATATTTGGGGCTATCCGTATGAACTTCAGAAGGAAATAAACTACTTTTTGTCTGTATATGTAACTTTGAATTTTCATTTACTAATCATCCAACAACAGGCGCCCTGGGATACTTTTATTCTGATACTCGAGTCTCTTAACTCTCCGATGATCGTAGCCGGTGAGTAACGCCCTAAAAAGTGTTATAAAGACAGCCCTTAAAATTTCAATCCCAGTGGCACAGTAACCAGATAGAAGGTTAACCTTGAGCTACTATGTAAATGAAACCTATTATGTCTTTTTCTATAGCACACAGTCCACCTGGTAAGTAGTTACTGTAATCCATAGACATCTACATCTATTCTCAATAAAGAATCAAAATGCAGATCCGCTGTCACCCGTGAGGACTAAAATGAAATGCCTCTTTTCCAGTAAAAAGGGTCTCCGGTTCTCTACACTCACCATACGAAACACAGCAGTGTCAAGCTACCATTTTACGCTGGTATTTTGTGAGAGCGTGGTCCTTCCCCGATCGAGCCGACCCATTCATGCTACAACTATACTACTAATATAGCTGTAGTATGGCTCTACCGCGTACAACGTGGCTATAAAAATAACTGTCCAAAATGATCGCAGAACAATAATATTTAATGTGAATAGCGATGATAGTATCCGGTTATTAATAATCTCTCTATATAAAAATCAATTGCTGTCCCGAAAATGGCTGGACCGATTTTGATGAAATTTTTTGTGTTTGAGTGGGTCCCTGGATGACCTAAACGATTCACAATTAGACCCGGTAGGAGGCGCTGTTGTCGAAATCCAGAAATCACCTAGTTGAAGAAACGGCAGATCGCTAGTACTTATTAAAATAATTAATATGTTATATGTATTTTGAATGATAGTGTGAGAAATTGTGGTTTTGCTAGATGATTTTGTAACCAGGATTAAGAAAGGGATGCTTCGGTGGCTTAGACTATAGACATCTTATAGCAAGAGTTAATGACGAAAGAGTCAGAAAAAAAATTTATTCTGCAGAAGTGAGACTCTGTCAAGTCGTATAGTAGGGCCCTAGTCGGAATTTTGTCGGAATAATTGGCGCTATATTGAGGATTGGCGGAATAGAGTGTACCCATAACCGACGAACATTTATGCGTAAATGGATGCATAGATGGAATGGTGTGAAATAAGCGAGATAGGTGTCAAGATTGTGTCAAATGGAAGACCGTAGTCATTACCTACTGCTTTTTGGTGACGAGCATTAAGTTAATGTTACTCGTAGTATAAGTATGTTGATGTAATTATTATAATTTTCGGTATTTAGTTATGTGTAGGAGCTATTTTAATATCCACATAAATTTTTTTCAAGTAGAAAGCGACTCAAATGTAAAACGTATTGTTTTGTTTTCTATTTGTGACGCTTGAAGTATAAAAATGGACGACATAAAAGCCTACAGGCGTTTGTAAGCACTCAACATAAATGATGTTTCTGTAGTGTCTTAAGAAATATTTCCATTTTTGCCGAGATTTAATGTAATTTGTTTTCATAATACAACGAAAAATAATTAATCAGTGTATTCTTTATTGTCAGCAGCCCGTAAAGGTCCACTGTTAGATCTGGGCCTCTGGGCAAATTCTCCCCTATTTGGGGAGAATTTGCCTTAATTATCACATTTGAAAGACGGATTGACGATCGAAATTGTCTTGCATCTTTAATGATGGTGCTGGTCGCCGTTCTGGGTATTTTAAGCGAGATGATTACAGCGCCATCTATCGGAAAGAATTATGAATTGCTATGTGGTCGCGGCGTAAGAGAATCCATTACCCTTTTTCATTCAGTGGTTGTCGTAGGAGGGGGCTATGGGATTTGCCATTATAAAAATTATCGACTGCATGAAATCAAATAATTCTTTTTTTGTACGGTAAACTAGCATATCTATACTAATATAATAAAGCGGAATAGTTTTTTGTTTCTTTGTTTGTTTAAACGCGCTAATCTCTGGAACTACCAGTCCGATTTGAAAAATTGTTTTTGTATATTATAGCCAGATTTATGTGGAATAATATAGGCTATCTAACATTAAGCTATATCACTCAGCTAGCCTTAAATATGAATATTTGTTAAGCAAGTCAGAAGAAAAAGCACTCCCGAAACGATTTATCCGCGTACGCTGGTGTTATCGTTAGGGATATGTAAATACAATGTTATAGAAAAATATAGATCTTTACTCCGTTTAAAAAAAAGTCCGCGATACCATATGTCTATTTCTTATACATAAGCCATAATTAGGTATTTTGTGACAAAAAAATATTGAAAATTTAAAAGTGATGTATGAGCGTTATTATTAGGCATGACCTATTTATCCTTACGAACGAAAGTTACTTCATCATCAAGACAATTTTGTGAAAATAAACTTTGTTCTTTATACCATGCTATTTGGACGCATAGTTTAAGAGATAATATAAAATTAAAATAATTCAATACTTGGCTGGGCGCGCGAACTAAACGACGCTAAACCCTAGCCGCGCGGTGAGAACTGCGAGAAGCCAGTATAGAAAGCTTCTAAGAGCGAGGTTAGTTCAATCATTATAGTACTTTTATGACAATGATTAGTAACATCTTTATTTCTGAACTCTTTAATTTCACGTTGCTATGGTATTTTGAAAATTTTATTGATTAATAAGTATAAGAGTTTGATAGCTCAAGAATCATTTCTTGCCTACACACTTTTCATGTATCGTGTACGGTTTTCTTTAAAACTGGAAAAAACCGGGACGCTCATCCGGGAGGGGGAGGGAAAGTGGATAAAACTTAACTTCGCTCTACATCATAAATAATATGCCGACAGATAAAAGTAATCCATTAATTATGCCAATTTTTCCATCCATTGCTATCAAATAAAATATTTAATTGCAATTATAAAATGCTTGAACTAGGTCATGTCGCGCACCACCGACACGTGATGACGTGGGTGAAACCGCGGGGCACAGCTAGTCCTTGATAAGAATCAATATGCAGATGCGTTTTCACCCCCGAGGACTAAAATCCAACGCCTCATTACCAGTTAAAAGAGTCTCCGTTTCTCTACACTCACCATATATAACACTTAATATGGATAATTGATAGAATCAGGCGTTAATTTGCGGAAGTCCATTATATTAAAGTTGGTAAAAATTACTTCGCGTACATCCACCCGATAAAATAAAATGATGTGTCTTACCTAGTTTGAAGAGCACCTCCTACCCTCTCTCAATTGCTTGCACTATCACCGACACCACTAATCCCAGCACCTCTACTCCCAACACCACTACACTAGGCAAGACACACCACTGACGACAATACGACACGTGTTTCGCCACTACACGAGGCATCTTCAGGTAATCTAGACTCTGCGATGGCTGACCGTTAAGTCAACTTAACGGTCATGTAATTTTTTACCAACTTTATTACTTTGTATGGAGTTACTATATATTTTTACGCTGGTATTTCGCTCGATGGAATCAAATTGAAATGGGAATATATTGAAAAAATATATCAAAATTTGTATCCCAATTTGTACTTACTTGCGCAGCGTGGCGAACTTTTGCTTGTCTCATAAGATAAATCATAAGCGGTCAAGTGCGAGTCGGCCTCGAGCATGGAGGGTTCCGTACCATCGTAATACACGTTTCTAGTAGGTGAGCCCATTTTAAATTTTAATTTATTTTAATGTTTTTTTATTTATTGTTATAGAAGCAACAGAAATACACATTCTGTGAATATTTCAACTGTCTACCTATTACGGATCATGAGATACAGCCCGCAGACAGACGACAGATACACAGTACAGCCTACAGACAGACGGACGGATGGAGGGACGGACGGACGGATAGACAGCGGAGGTTTAGTAATTGGGTCCCGTTGGTTACTCTTTGGATACGGAATCCTAAAATAGTTACCCGACGTGATGTATGTAGGCAGATTTTGTCATTAATAGGCTGGTGTTTGACCAAGATCCCCAGAAGATTATTATGCATAAGTCTAGAAAATACTTATTCACTTTTAACTTGAAAGATCAAAACTTTTAGTGGTTAGAGAGTAAAGGATTAAGTTCGATTTTTACCTGATATCCATGTACCGTTCCATCGTATAGGCACCAGTTCATCTGTTAACAAGTCCTGGATTGTTAACCTTCGACCTTTGACCCTGGGTCCTTCGTCTGGTGGTGTGAGGAGAACCACCGATGTTACGATAAGCGCTAACACCGCGACTATCACCAGCAGCGCAATTAGAATACCCCTCCAATTCCGCTGATTTGTTGCTCCTACCACCAGCTTCTGTAACAAAATTAAGTAGTAAGTTTTCTTTTGAAATCTACGAATATAACAATTATTGTGATGGCCACAAGGATGTTTACACTATCTGAAATATATTATGTAATCTCACATTTTTTATAGGAAACAATAAAATAATAATTTCAAGAAAGTTAAAAAAGTATCAGTAAATTCACTGGTAGTGTAGATATGATCACCTTTTATAATTATCTATTTGCCGGTTAACTTCGCATCATATATAAAAATATGTCCACGTGAGTGTTTGATTTTGTAATACATTATTATTATAGACCTTCACAAGTCCACTTCTGAATATAAGGCTTCACCAAGGAACTCCAGAAAGCATGTTCCTGAGCCAGCTTCATGTCATATCAGCAGATCATATATAATTTACTATACCTTTTTTAAAATGTTAACATTCAACAATTTAGCAAATCATGTAGTAGATTCATTGTTTAACATAACCTTTATAAATGTTGGCCTTCAAAAAACAGGCGATGATTTATAGGCGTAAATCCGTTTTAGTAACTTGAATAAGGCTTTAAAGCAGCTCTACGTATTGTTGCTAAGAAAATGATAAATGGCCTATTTCCTGCACACGTCTCACTTGTATACAAACGTTCGTTCAGTAGTGGAATGCTTAGATTAATGGGTGGGTATTTTAGATAAAGCTGAAGCTCGACTCAATATTTGCAATTCGGAAGTGACTTTGAATTATGGATGGCGCTATCAATCATGTGACTCGACGTGAGAGAAGTGATCTTTTAATTTTACTACTTGTTAAATGTCTTCGTAAGGAAATATTGATAACCGATGAATTAATAATGGAGCGCTTTTTGCTTGAGAGATAAAGATCGGATGACCACTGCTGAGTATAGACCTTTACTAAGGATAATCACTAAACAACTACCCTTAGCCTCCATTTCATCTATTGACTTCTGGATGTCGTCATTGAATTTAGTGGCGAGCCACCGTACACTCCACTTAGTACGAAGCTGTAACTTTAAAACCATTTTTTCGCATTGGTAGTCATTTCTATATCAGTCAGGGCTATAGCAAGCATATTGCGACAGATAAAGTCTTATAATTAATTAGTCTACAGAAAAATAAAACTCAGAAATAATATTAAAAAATAAACGTTGGAAACAATAACACAACGTTAAAAGATACAGTTTCAAGAATTTGTACTTTTTATCCGTCCGGTGCATAGACTTTCATTCATTTTACTAATTTAAGTATCATGTAACAGAAAGTGAGTTTACACAGAATTATTCTTTTATGCCATATCTTTTGATTGATTAATGATATAGCATTACATCGATATAAATAATTATTGTGCAATTCATTTTATTATGCTCTGGTTTTGACTGGCAGTTAGGCTTTTACATTTTTAAATATATGAACAATTAATCATTATTAAGTGGCGAAGCTTGCGAAGACACTTATTGATTTCACGATGTCTGTCCGTCTGTCCGTCTGTCTCACGATTATCTCGAGAACGGTTTCGAATTTTCAAATTCTGTTTTCAGCAATCGATTACTGATCACCCAGGCATCTGAACCTCCTATTTTGAAACTGATTGCTCAACGGCAACCGTTAGAAACCGCTACAAAGCTGATTGCTTCGCCACTTTGCTATGCTGTTAGATTGCTAGGTTTATTTACTTTAGACTTATGTGACCTGATTTAAGACAGGTCATGTAAATATATCTGCATGCTTCAACTACTTATCCTGTAGTTGATGTTGTATGATTGTTGATGATACGTACCCGTAGTCATAAATGTGTCTGCTCTTCGAGCTACCATTATCTTTTTTAATTACTTCTAAATTCTATAAGGCAAATGTAAATATATCCTTTATCCTAAAATATTTCTTAAGACGATAAAAATATATTGGTAAATCCAATTGGGCATACCTTAAGCGCATTAAAAAAATTACGTATCACATGATTATACGGAATTATTAAAGTAGTTTAAATACATTTCGACAGCACTATCGGCTTCAACATCCTCGAAAACCATGAAAATGACACCCATGATGAAAAAATTGATACCCATTGCAGCCGCCATCTTGGATTTACATTTCGACAGCACTGTCGGCTTCAACACTCTTGAACACCATGAAAATGACACCCGAGATGAAAAAATTGGTACCAACTTCAGCCGCCATCTTGGATTTACATTTCGACAGCACTATCGGATTCAACACCCTCGAAAACCATGAAAATGACACCCAAGATGAAAAACTTTATACCTATTGCAGCCTCCAACCTTGGATTTACATTTCGACAGCACTATCGGCTTCAGCACCCTCGAAAACCATGAAAATGACACCCATGATGAAAAAATTGATACCTATTGCGGCCGCCATCTTGGATTTACATTTCGACAACCCTATCGGTTTCGACACCCTCGAAAAGCATGAAAATGTCACCCATGACAAAAAAAATTATACTACTTACTTTTAGTACGTACTACTATTATTTATTATGTGCTTTTAAATATTGTAATAAAGAAATGTCTTATTATTATTATAATAAGTATTTAAGAAATTTGGTTATTCGAATATTGTGTATTTGTACAGCGATCTTTTTGAGCCGCTGAAAACAACCGAAACAATGTCCACTCACGACGGCGACTGAAGCCGAACTTCCCTATATATAATGTACTCTGTGAGCCGAACTAAACTTAATACAAAGGTACTCTGTGAACTAAACTACTCTGTGGCTGTAGATCCCCATTTACAGAAACAATTTATATACGAGACAACCAAATCAACGAAAATTTCGCCATTTTGGAGCCGAAAAAAATTAATTATAGCTAAACAAAACAAAATTACACTGCCATTTACATTCAGTGGCTTCCCACATGATAGATGAAGAGATTAAAAAATAGATTGAGTTAAACAATTGATATTTTCAAAAGTTATAGTGTTTACAAGCCACAGGGACATGATAAATCCACACCATAAGCCACTAAAACCCTTTTTTTATTTAAAAATAGCAATTAATCGATTTAAAAAAATTATTAATAAGTTCAACAATCATTTATCTTTCTAACAATGTGCTTTTTATATTATTTATATGTATAATATGATTGCTAGATACGATTTTATTCGATAAAATGTTGGAATTTTAATTTTTAGGCGATAGTAGAACATTACCTTGCGCTTTCGCTTAAGGTATGCAAAAATGTTCTTAATATTTCCTTCCTTTCTAAGTATTTTCTTTTTTAGTATGCAATTTCAATGACTGTGTTTTATATTAGGTTATACTTTAGGGGTAGTCCATTTAAATGTAAAAAAAATCCATGGTGGAAAAATAGGGAATGAAGTTTTTTATCTAAATATTTAGACGATATTCGAGCTTGTGATGTTTCTTGGTATATTCAAAAACGTAAAAATTATTAAAAAATCTATAAATAAATACTAAAAGTCGAATATAAAGTACTGAAAAGAATATATAAATATAGTGTGAAGAATTAAAACACCGACTTCTGAAGCTATTATGTCTCATTTATATAGCATAAGAGTGACAAACGAGAACACAGAACACCTAATGGTAAATGGTTGCTGTGGTCCATAGACATCTACATTTATCCTCGATTACGAATCAAAATGCAGATGCGTTTTCACCCGTGAGGACTAAAATGAAATGCCTCGTTTCCAGTAAAAAAGGATCTCCGGTTCTCTATACTCACCATACGAAACAGCAGTGTTAAGCTGCTATTTTAGGATGGTATTCTGTGAGAAATATTTTATTGTTTTAGTTCTTTGAAGGCAGCATTTAATTTTTTTTAATTAGAAGTCAAATCTTTTGTTTATATATATATATATATATATATATATATATATATATATTCCTTTAATATATTTTCTACTTCCACCATAATATATCTTTCCAATTCACGTCTTTCTTCTCATTAATGGCAGTATAACCATCCGAATAGCTAAGAACTAAAAACATATCAACCAACAAAAAGTCCAGCTTATGGGCAGCAACACAAAATGAGTAAAAATACCCAACAATACAATCACAAACTCAAGCGTGGTGATTACGGTAAAACGTTTTCTTATCTCAAATCATTTGCAATCAACAATATGGTTTTAGGTGCATATGTGTGGGTGATTGCGTATTCCTACAATAAGCTGAGCATGTGTTTGACGTCACGTGAAATGTACGTAGTATTCTGATTATCTTAATTTGTTGTTCTGAGTCTGAAGCTAATATTCGTACTCTACGTGACATTGTTAAAAAAAGCTACAGCCTAAATACATACTCCGACTGCTGGGCATAGGCCTCCTATAATTCTGGAGGGTCATTGAGCTATTTCTCGTCATCGCTGCTACAATGCATGTCGGCAAACTTCACGAAATACTTTATTTCTCAGGCATGACTTTCTTTGTATTCCTTTAACGCTGAGAACAAAGTTCGACGGCTCTGTGGCGCAGTGGCTTAGGAATGAGTTGCTGCGCTGGGGGGCGCGGGTTCGAATCCCGCACGGAACAAGTATTTGTATGGCCTACAAATGATTGTTTCGGGTCTGGATGTTTGTCCTTGTGAAATTTGTGTTTGTAAACTGCCTCCACGATACAAGAGAAAATCCTAGTGTGGGGGTAACGTTTTTTAAAAAAAAAAGTAAACAGCAGAAACGAACATGGATTGCTGTGTGACGTAGTAGCCAAGTAATTTAGCAAACAACAATATATCAACCTTGAAAAGTATGTTTAAAGACTTGTTTTTGTTCTAAGAACGCTTAAAAGTTGTAACATTCATAAATATTGAAAAACGACGTCACGTATACTTAAAATATACGCCGTCATGCTCTAGTAATAATGGATTTCAGATTTACTTAGCGTACGTGAGATTGATCGCGTTTGAAGGCTGCTTGATTTCAAATAAATCGTTTTTAATACTAATGTAAATAGAATATAAATAAAAAAATTTACCTTCTAATAAGATTCTGATTAGACTTTTCTGCTCTATATTAAAAGATGGCAGCACAATATACTACCGAAAATAAGAATTTTTAAGAATGGATATAATGACTCATTTCACTAAAAATTTACCCATTCCTTAATAAATCTTTCGCTTGGTTGGGTTTTTGTTGGTTATTTATTTATTTAAATTTATTTTATAGATTCCAACAACTACCGGCATAGGTGTGACTTTGACGGTGTACATTACCGTTGTTTTATCTATGTTAATTATATGACCTATCTGTTATGACCAACTTTTGAGATCATCGAGCATAACGCTTAGGTCCTCAAGCGAGTCTCCCATAGTAAATATATCGTCGACGAATCAAAGATGAGTTATGTATTAGTCATTTATATTAACACTGTATCAATTCCAGTCCAGTAACTAGAATACGTCTTCCAATGCAGCTGTGGAGAGTTTCGGGTATATAACGTCATCCTATGTTACACCTCTCTGCAGTTGTATATGCTTTGTACTCTGTTTCTGTACATTTGTACAGAAGACGTATTTACTTCAGATTTTCAAACTACCGACATTTAACTTGGCACCGTTGATGGCACTGTGGCACCGCGCCACCCAAATCACAAAATATGAAAATCCTCAAAATCGTTTCTGTAAACGGGTGATTCTAAATATTAAATAAGTACCTGGTCTACCGAGAGGCTAACGAGATTTTAGGCATCTTGAACTCCATAAAGATGTAAACTGAAACACAGAAGACGGTGCTTCTCAAAACCACCTTATTGCCCTCCAAATTCTTTCCTTTTTCTCGATCTCTTCTGGGAAGAGCTTAAGTTAATCTAACTACATATACTTATATGTCTATATTCCAACCAGACTCAATAAGATTAATAAATATCCCTCCAGCTCATAACAATAATACCTAGAAACACGACAGTGTGTCACACAAGTTTGGGAAGGAAAAGGGTGACGCACCGGCAGTGTGTATAGTTACACGAACTATTTTGTGCCACTTTCGAATCACCATAACTCAGATATTATAAGATGTACATAGGTAATTGTTATTTTATATATCTAATAAGGACTCCTTAAATACATAGAATCCTAAATTTTATTAATAAACCTGTTGTACTTTTTATTGTAAAGTGAAAAGTGAAATTTATATCACTCCTGATTTGTCAAAAAACCACTTCTACTCGTAGATTATTTAGAAACTTGACCAATGTCATACCCGACCGAATGACATTGTTCCCTTGAGAAAGAGGTAAAGCCCTAGTCTGGAATGCTACTTGCGTAGATACTTTGGCGGCCTCTCATCTCAAGGGTACCTCGTTTAGAGCCGGCGCGGCATCAAAGACAGCTGATCTGAGTAAGTGGCGCAAATATGAGTCTTTGGGAGATGACTACATATTTGTCCATTAATTGTAGAGACTATCGGTCCGTGGAGTCCACGTGCAATGAAGTTCCTAAAGGAACACTATCCGCGACTGGTCGTTGCTGTTGGTGATAAGAGGGCTGATTCTTTTCTCGCTTAAAGGCTAAGTAAAGCTATTCAGCAGGGAAACGCAGCTAGCGTTCTTGGTACGATACTACGGGGAGTAGGACTATATGATAATTAAATTATTAGTTGTAGTTTTTTTTTATTATAGTTGTAAAATATTGTATAATATTATGTTATGTAAATAAATGTACTTGAAATTGGGCATCGAGACACGGCCATTTAGCGCATACAAAAGAAAACGAAAATCTACAAATTATCGATATTCGGTGTCTACAACCTGTACACAGGTACAAAGTTGTTAGTGCAGTTAGATATAGATAAAATAAGTTAACAAAATGCGATAAAATCCGTATAAATAGTTCAATTCAATGAGTAGTCTTAACATAATAAGTTATGATAGTTATAGATATTAAATTCTTAAAGTATAAATTAAAAAGAGGAAACAATGAAGCGTCATCATAAGAAAAATCGTTCAGTACTTTTTAAACATAAAAAAAGATAAACTTTTATCCAAAAATAAATGTTATCTAATAAAAACATAAATGTGGAAAGTTTGGCACAAACGACGGTCGGGGTTGTCGGTTTCTCCGATATTTAACGTGGGATAGCCACGCTGCAGCTAATATGATTGTAGCACGAATGGTTCGGCTCGACCGGGGTAAGACCACGGTTTCACAGAATATCAGCGTAAAATAGCAGTTTAATGCCGCTGTGTTTTAGTATGGTGAGTGTAGAGAACCGGTGAACCTTTTTACTCGAAACGAGGCATTCCATCTTAGTCCTCAGGGGTGACAACGCATCGTAATCGAGGATAAATGTCGATATCTATGGGTTACTGCATCCACTTACCGTCCGGCAGACTATGGGCTCGTTTGTCACTCTTATTTTAAAAGAAAGGGTTGAGATCTTAAAGGCGGCTAAGTTCCATAGAAATAGTATACTCCTATAAATTATATCATTTAAATAATTCCAAAATGACTCAATCATTGTCTGACGGTAGGAATGTGTAGGCATTGCCATGTAAAAAGAGGCTTATTTTTGCATATAATGTAAATATGCGATAAATTTAAAATTTTACTAGGAGAAATTTATGAGAGTCAAGCGCAAAAGTTTTTACTTTCAGCTAAAATAAAAAATTGATGGAAAAATCTGTCTTGACGTGGAAAAAAAGGGTCAGAGCTATAAATTTATGCTAAACAGTCCAAGATACGTGAATATTCGTGGAGATTCGCTATAAAATTGGCCGTGAACTGCACGTTCGTAAGAGTTTCATTCATAATTCATAGAGCTTTTATACGGGTATATTAAACATTTTTATTAAAAGACAAATAAGGTCATAAAATATTGTGATCTTAGAAATAAATTCTACATAGCTAAATTATATGGAAATGGTTGCTCAAAGTGATCAAGATAATAAAATTAATATAAAACTTACATTGGTTGTTGTGGGTTTCTTTCTTCTTATTTATACTTAAGTTTTAAGGAATAAGCAATAACAGAACATATTACTACAATCAAAACAAAGGTACAACAACGCTTAATGTACTTTGGTCTGAGGTTTCCTCGATACAGGTCTAGTGAGACAACAAATTCCCGAGCATTGGCGGGCAAGAATATCCACTACCCCATATCTTGTCGTGGGTGTCGTAAGAGGCCACAGAGGAAACTGAGGCATAAGATGGGCAGCAGCATTATATTTATATATATATATATATATATATGTGAGATTTACGAAGCGATTCCCCCAGTCGCCGACGGCCAAACTATTCCTGGCTACGGCGGCAGCCATGGTAACGGTGGGGCAGGGGGTGCTAAGAATCTCCGTTGGAGGTTCGGTTGCCACCTAGGACGACTTGACCTGGCAACATATCACGTACGCACCCTGAGGACTGACGAGAAAATCCTGGAGCTGGAAGAAGAGATAGAAAAATTACGCTCGAATATTATAGGATTATCTTAGCTCTGAAAATAGGGTGAGAACACGGTAATTTTCTTCTTTTACTTCTTTCGGAAGTCTAGGGCATACTCCAACTAGAAGTAGTGACGACCTGGTTAAACATGCAGGAAGTCGATGGATGAAGGTAGCTCAGGACCGTGCTTTATGGTATTTCTTGGGAGAGGCCTATGTTGGACTTGTGAAGGGCGTTAATGAATTCATTAATTAATGAGAAAACCAATAGATTTTGCCAATTGTTTATTTGTTTCTATTATTTTTTAATAAAACTGGCTCCTCTATCTGGTCCGAGGAAAAAGATTAAGTCTGCGATGGAGCGACTTTGCTAAGGAGAAGCCTGTTAACATGCAACTTGAAGAGGTTAATGTTATATGCACTCAGAAAAACAGACGCCGGCAGGGCATTCCTCATCTTGGCTGTGCGCGTTATGAAAGATGACTTATAGAGTTTAGTGTGAATTTTCGGAATATCAACCAAGTGTGGATGGTAACCTGCAGTACGTCTGGTTATCCAATAGGAGAATAGAGATGGCGATATGAGCTTATGAAGCTCATGGGTATACTCTCCTAAGTACAATCTGTAGAAGACCGACAAACAATCAATTTGGCGGCGGTGAGCTAAGCTGTGAAGCTTACTTTCCAGCAGCTTTTTGTTTCCGATAAGCCTTTTGACTCTGCGTTCTACTGAGTCGAGTGCGGCAAATTGATAGTTTGCAGAGACATCCCAAAGATGACCACAATACTCCTTGCATGTTTGGATTTGAGCTTTGTATAAAGTTGTTCAGACGTAAAGTATCGCTCTACTTTGTTTAAAATTCCCAGTTTTTTGGCCGCAGTTTGTGCTTTCGACTCAATATTGGCACGAAAGTTGAGGTTAGCATTTAACTGTATGCCGAGAAGCTCGAGATGATTAGTAACCTCTACAGATGTGCCTCGGAAAGTAGGGGTCAGCTCAAACGGACTGCGTTTTGCGTAAAACACACAAGCTTGCGTTTTGTTGGCGTTGAAAGAGACCAGATTGTCTTCACCCTATCGGGAGACGAGACGTAAGGTAGCATTTATCCGCTCGACCATGGCCACTCTGAGTGAATGTACCCCTCCGTCTTTTGCACCGGACATGACTGTGCAGTCATTTGCCTACCCAACAATACCTGGCAGAAGTAGGTCATTAATGTGCAGCAGGAAAAGGGTTGCAGAGAGAGGAACTCCGGCATTAATATGCATTAGGTCAGAAGAGCAGCCATCTATGACTACCCTGATCGACCGGTCACTCAGAAAGTCAGATATTTAGTTGCAAAATTTGGCTGGGATCCCGTAAGCAGGAAGCTTACTCAGCAGACTAGCGTGCAAAACCCTGTCAAAGCCTTTGAGGTATCGAGTGAAATAGCTAGAGCTTCACCGTTCTCCTCGATGGCTTCGACTTAGAAGTGCGTGACATACACAAGAAGATCCCCAGTGGACCATCCCTGGCGGAAGCCATATTCATGGTCACTGAGGAGGTGATTTATGTCAAGGTATGTCAGCAGCTTACTGTTCACATACTCTTTCCATAACTTTACAGAGTATGGAGGTGATGGCGATTGGTCGATAATTACAGGATCGGCACGACTACTCTTCTTTTTTTTTATAGGATAAGGGTGACAAACGAGCACACATTCCACCTGATGGTAAGTGGTTGCTGCGGCCCATAGACATCTACATCTATCCTCTATTACAATTCAAAATGTAGATGCGTTGTCACCCGTGAGGACTAAGATGGAATGCCTCATTTACAGTAAAAAGGGCCTCCGGCCACCTGCACTCACCAAGCGAAACGCAGAGGTAAACGTCTACTTCACGTTGGTATTCTGTGAGGTCGTGGTACCACCCCAGTTCGATCCGGCCCATCCGTGCGACAGCAAACGCTGCCGCGTGGCTCTACCACTGTTACACTTTTACCACTGTTTCTTGGGTACTGGTTGCACATTGGCAAGCTTCCAAGATTTGGGCACCGTTCGAGTTTTAAGAGAAAGGCAGTACAGGCGCGTCAGAGCAGGAGACAACTCCTGTTCTGATGCGCCTGTACTGCATCCTTTAGTACCCTTGCAGGAATACCATTAGGTCCATTGGCCTTGTTCAGGTCTAAGTTTTGCAAATTTCTACGTACCTCTTTCATATGGATTGTGTGTATATTGAACGCCCACCTTATGGCATACCTAGAGCAAAATGATCTCCTCAGTGATTGCCAGTACGGGTTTCGCCGAAATCGATCAACTGGGGACCTTCTAGCGTATGCCACTCACATATGGGGCGAAGCCCTCGAGAATAGTGGTGAAGCACTTGCTGTTTCCCTCGATGTTTCGAAGGCTTTTGACAGGGTTTGGCACGCTAGTCTATTAGGCAAGCTTTCAGCGTACGGCTTATCTCCCGGGCCTAATTGTCTGGGTGAAGGACTTTCTGAGTGAACGGTCTCTCCGGGTAGTCGTTGATTGCTGCTAATCCAATACTGTGGCGACTAACGCCAGTGTTCCTCAGGGGTCCATTCTCTCCGCAACTCTCTTCCTGCTGCATATAAATGATCTGCTCATTCCCGGTGTCTATGGGTATGCAGACGACAGCACAATTGTGGAGAGATACCAACCAAGCGCCCGGGCCAGTCGGGATCAAATCCAGTCAGAAAGAGAGGCTATGGTTGAGCGTGTGAGTCTCACACTACAGGCAGTCTCCGAATGGGGCGATGCCAATCTCGTGAGATTTAACGCCCCCAAAACACAAGCGTGTCTTTTTACCCCTAAAAGGAGCCCGCTCACCTTGGCTCCTACTTTCCGGAATGTATCCTTGGAGTACACTGGCCGCCTTCAGTTGTTAGGGATTGAATTTTCTCCAAACCTAAACTTTGGGCGGTTCATTGAGTCCAGAGCCAAAGCAGCCGCAAGGAAACTTGGTGTCCTTGCAAGGGTGCGGCGGTACTTCACGCCGGGGCAGCTTCTTACCTTATATAAAGCCCAAGTCCGGTCGTGCATGGAGTACTGCTGTCACATATGGGCTGGTGCTGCAAAATGCCACCTGGCAGCATTGGACTCAGTGGAGAGACGTGCTAAGAGGCTCATTGGTGACCTTGATTTGGTTGAAACCAATCTTGTCAGCCTTGAGCACAGGCGCAGGGTAGCCAGTCTCTCGGTATTGTATAGGCTGCATTTCGGTGAGTGTGCGCAGGAATTACACGCCTTAATTCCTCCTTCTCCTTTCCACCATCGGACAACCAGACGGTCGGCGGGTCTTCATCCCTTTGTTGTCGATATTCCACGCATTAAAACCAAACGGTTTGTTTCGTCTTTTGTAATGCGTACAGCAAAGGAGTGGAATAATTTGCCGGCGTCTATCTTTCCGTCCGAATACAATCTAGGCGTCTTCAAGGCAAGAGTGAATAGGCTTTTGTTACGATAAGACAGTGCGATTTACCATCTAAGGCTGCATCACCACTTACCACCAGGTGGGATTGTGGTCAAGCACTGACTTATAATAAGTAAAAAAAAATACATTACATCTTTATCACATAAGTACATATTAAGATATTCAACAAAATGCACCTATTATTTTTACGAAGTAGAACCATGCTGCAGCTATATTAATATTATAGTTGTAGCACGAATGGGTCGTCTTGAACAGGGAAGGACCACGTTCTCACAGAATACCAACGTAAAATAGCAGCTTAACGCTGCTGTGTTTCGTATGGTGAGTGTAGAGAACCGGAGACCCTTTTTACTGGAAAAGAGGCATTCCATCTTAGTCCTCACGGGTGACAACGCATCTGCATTTTGATTCTTTATTGAGTATAGATGTGGATGTTAATGTGTCACAGCAACCACTTACCACCAGGTGGACTGTGTGCTTGTTTGTCACCCTATCCTAAAAAAGAATATTATACAGAACATTTTCAAAGTTATAAATCTTAAATATTTATTACACATGTTCAAAACAACAATCTTTATTAATAAACATGAATATCTTAACTAATAGAATAGTTTAATTCACAAATTAAAACTCTTAAACAAGATTAATATACTTTAATTTGATTTTAATTTTCTTTTATAAATCTATTAATATTTTACTATTTTAGGCACAAATTTAGACACTTTTAACACATCACTTTTCTTATTATTATACGCAATGGAAACACTTATTACTTATTTACACATATTACTGAAATTTTTACTAATTGGTAAATTTTATTAAATAGCTTAGTTTTTACGTTTATAGTACATCATTTAGACACTGCTTAAATCCCATGCAACATGAACAACCAATCTGGGCATGACCCTTATCGATTTAGTAGGAGACTAGTCATCATTCCGCTTGCGTCGCCGCTCTTGAGCGGTCCTGTAAGTTGACCGCGCTCTCGTCCCCTTACTTGAGTGCCCTCTCGCTCTCGCGCCTGCGTGCTCCTGCTCATGCTGTGCAGAGCAGTCGCTGTCGGTGAGTTTGCTTGCCTTTTCATACCGTTCTCGCCCCCCTGCCTCCTGGCGTGGAGGCTTGACCGTATTTTTACTGCTTTTTTTTTTGTTAACTGTTTTTGTTTTATAATGACTTAAAACATACTTCAAGCTGCCGAAGAAAATTAGTCAGTTTTTACCATTAGTCAAGTATAATGTCCCTCTACAAGATTCAGGAGTGTAGAAGCTTGATTGTGAATGTAGTCTATCTTATATAGGACAAACTAAAAGATCCATAAAAACCCGAGTTAAAGAACACATAGCTGATGTGAAGAATCGATGCTCCGGGAAGTCTGCAGTCTGTGAACATGTAGACCCCTCGCCCGATCCCGTCACTACATTAGATTTCATAGACCACAAATCCTCGCTAAAGAACACCGATTCCTTCCAAGGATGATTCGCGAGGCTATTGAAATCAAAAAATATCCTAATTTCAATAGAGAAGATGGCTGGGTGCTACCGTCTGCTTGGAATCCCATAATTAATAAAATTAAATGCCAACCCAAGCATACAACTGCAAGACTTCAAGATACTGTAAGTTCATATTGCGTAGATCGGAACAAAAATTAATAATTTTTAATCTGGAGGTAGCCGTGGTTAACTATGACATTGGGACATTAAGTACCTCCAGCCCCCCCCCCCCCCCCTCCCGTGTTCATGGGAGCTGCAAAGTGCTCGAAACGTCGGCAATATAAAATAAGTTAATATACGCGAGAAAATCCGTAAAATTAGTTTCATTTAAATGTTTTTGTTTTGTTTTTGTTATTGTTATTTGTTGTACTTGTGTTTTTCGTTTCTTAGAACGTTCCTTGTTCTTTTCAGAACAAGCTTCTCTTTCTAGTAACTTACCCTTGTTCTTTTCAGAATGAACCCCTGCTCTTTCGAGAACAGGGATCCCCCCTTACTGTCTAGTATAGAACGTCGTCCCATCCTCCCAGCATGTCCACACTGAACATGCTTAGGTCACTCATCGCCGCCCTGAACCAATCCCAAAGTCTGGGCATTAACTTGGCCGAGGCGGCTCTCGCCGCAGTACTCGCCTCCCTTGCCCTTCAGGCATGTCTCCACCGGCCCCCATCGTGTCCTGCTCGGCGGCTCATACGGCTGCCCCGTAGACCGACTCGCCCGCGTTACTCGACTCCGACTCCATGGAGTGCTCGGACTCCGCGTCCGGAACCTCGTCCTCCCGGAAGAGTTCCGCCACTCAAACCAATTCATCTAGTAGCTGCTCCGCGGATTCCGACGGAACAGTGACGGAAGTCACCCCCTTCACGAAAATGAAGTCAAGGCGCAGCCGTAAACGAGCTGCGAAATATCGCACCCCCTGTCCCGGTAGCTCCTGCCACCGCCACCCTCACTTCTGAAGCCCCCTCCGCTGCCTCAACCCCCGCAGCCCCTACCACTGCCTCAACCCCCGCAGTTCCCGCTGCCGTCTCCGAACCCGCAGCCTCCGCCGCTGCCGCGGTTCCCCTAATGTCGTTAGACATCCCCCACTTTATAAAACAGCATCTCGCTGCGCCCCCACCCTCGCTAAAAAATAATAAAAACCTCGGTGAAGCCATTAAATTCATCCCGCAGTCAATCGATGACTTTCGACGCCTTACCAGGCATTTCACAGCCTGGCGTGTGTCCTACCACACGTACGTTCTTCCGGAAGAGCGTAAGGTCAGAGCAGTAATCCGCAGAGTTCCTTACGATCTCTCGAATGACAACATCCTTGCGGACCTTAAGTCCCAGGGATGCCCGGTTGAGTTGCTGCACAATACGCACAGCAATCCTAACAAACGTGCCATCTTCCAAGTACGCACTATGTGCGGGCTGTCGAGAGTGAAGGTCTAACCTCCACATAGACGTGGTCACTCGGCGCAGTGCCACCGCTGCCACCTCTATGGGCATGCGGCGGCTAAATGCTCTGAAGGTGCGTTAAGTGCTTAGACCCGCACAGTTCGAAAGAGTGAGAATACTCCCATACAGCGTACTATCAGATGGCGAGAGCCCTCCGCATAGACGTTATCACCCACACTTCCCCTCTCTCCCGTACCGACGGGACTATTGTCTTCGAGGACGAGGAAAAGGTTGAGTGCTTTGCAGACAACATCGCCACTCAATGCTCTTCTAGCTCACAACCCACCGACCCCTCCCACATCCAAATAATGAAAGATGAGGTTCGCCACCGGAACTCACCGCCACAGCCTCTGATCTTATCACTGTGTCCAATGATGAGATCTCATCCATCATCAAAGGACTGAAGCCCAAAAAGGCTCCGGGTGCGGTTGGCATCTTCAACCAAGCTCTTAAACATTTTCCTGAGCAGGTGTTAACCTTTTTAGCTATTATCTTCAACGCCTGCTTCAAACTGAGTTACTTTCTCACCAGGTGGAAAGAGGCAACTGTCATTAGTATCCCCAAGCCGGGAAAACCTCACAACCTCGCCTCCAGTCATCGTCCTATCAACCTCCTCAAGGCTATGAGCAAACTCTTTGAAAGAGTCATTCTCACTCGCATGAGGCTTTATCTGTTTCCCACAGATGGCAACTCTCTTGTCATCCCCCACCAATTTGGTTTCCGAGCGAAACATTCTTGTCTCCAACAAGTTCTCTTAGTGGTTTTTATCCTCGTCGTCATAAGACCATCACGGTCTTTTTCGACATAGCAAAAGCGTTGGATAGAGTCTGGAAAGAAGGCCTTATCTACAAAATTTGCAAAATAGCCCTCCCTGATCTTATTGTGTGTCACGTGGCCTCCTACCTAAAGGATCGTAACTTTCGTTTTAGACATGAAGGCACGCTCTCTTCTCAGCATTCTATCAAAGCTGGTGTCCCTCAGGGCTCTGTTCTTGCCCCTCTGCTATATATCTGAGTAGGCTCAACACAGTAAAATGTCCCTGCGAATTAAGCGAATCCTTTATAAGGTCTGTATACGAACAGTTATGACTTACGCGGGCCGCATATTTGCTCACTCTAATCCCAAAATCAATAAAGAACTCCAAATAGTTCAAAACCACTTCTGCCGTCGGGCTACGAACGCACCCTGGTACGTCCATAACGCCGATCTCCACCGAAACTTAGAGCTCCACACAGTCCAACAGTACCTAAAATCACTCTCTGAGAACTTTTTCAAAGCCTCAGAGTCTCACCCCAATCATCTTATTCGTAAAGCAGCTTCCTACGCAGCCCCACTTCCCTCTCGCTATCGAGAAACTCTCTCACGAACCCCCCAAACAAGCTTTCGGCCGACTCAAACCGCCTCCTGGCAGCTCAGGCTGAATCTTTTCTCCGCCCTTATTTGCCATAGTTAGGCTCCCCTGTCAGCAGCTCCTCGCCGCCTGCGCCCCCTTTTCCCTAAAGAGGGTCGTTTCCGATTCAGCAGAAATGCCACACAAGCTAATGCCAGTCTCACAGGTGGTGTAGTGGGTAGGCACTTAGGTTTCGCAGTGAGTCCCACATAACCACGGTAGCCGGCTGTCGTGGTATGCTTCGAGATTTCACCACCTCCCTTCCACACTTCCCGGAGGATAGCCCTTTCCATTGCTTCTGGGCGCAAAAAAGGAGACTAGTGCTTTCTTTATCTAAATCACAACTATCTCTGTTCATTATAGAAACATTATTTGTTTACATATGCTATTCTTATATAACCATATGTATCTTATCTCTTATCACAAGAACAAAATACATTTTTATCTAAAATAAATATCTAATTTAATATAAGACTTTTATTCGTATTGCATAGCCGATGACTATGTAACACATGACTCTAATTTAATCTATAAACAAACTTTTGTGGAATTAACTCTCGACCGAGGAATCGAACGCTGAACTTTCGTTCGATAATCGAATATTCTTATCATTATATTAAATCTACTTGATTTTAACATAGATTGCCTTATCATTTGGTGTGTTTTTTATAGTTTAATAGCAAATAATTATAAATATGAATTTACTTATCTTTATGAAATGAAAAATGATTAAAACGATTTTTTAAGCGTGTAGCCTACAATATTACATCATAATATTATTAAAAAGGTGGCTTACTTTCTTTTCTATTAGAGTACTTTTTGTATTTATTTGATTTATGGCCAGCTTTGTCTCAACATTGCAGTAAATGTCTAGGAAAGAGCGCTCAACATCCGTTCGACCACGAAGACTACATACTGGCGTCTTCTGTCGCGCTCATAAATTTTTCGACCAAAGTACCTAACATTTATCATACAAAATAGAAGAAAATCATTTTTCCGATAATAATCCATTACATATTGCATAATATTTTTATTTAGTCTACAGTAACAGATATTTTATTGTTATTCCTCGATTTATTACTTGAAAATAAGCTATACAGTTACATTTACAGCCTATTGTATGTTCTCTGCTGAACATTTATGCCTCCCTATTTATTACCATATTAGCTTTTGCCCGCGGCTTTGCTCGCGCGGGAAACCTACCTAAAGAAGTACCTAAGGGTTAAGACTATTTATTTTTTCAGTCTATACTGAAAGTACTTCTTTATATACTACATTATAGGTTCTGCCTTCAGATGCTAACACGACCAAGTTGTTAGATGAGCTCACTCTCGAGCAGGCCACGTAAAACTGGCCGTGCGAGAAGCAATCCCCCTAAGATTAATTCCTGCTGTTTTCAGTGACTGACCCTGAGACTTATTGATCGTCATTCCGAAACAGACCTTAAGGAATTGCAATCTTTTTAGCTCGAATGGGTACTCCGTTGGTATCCGCGGTATATACACCGATTCACCTCGAGCACACCCATTAAATATAATGGCCTCTACCACGTTTTTATGTAAGGCTTTCACACAAAACCTGGTCCCATTGCACAACTTAAACGGATTGAGATTTTTCAGTAGCATTACTGGGACTCCCACTTTGAGGATAATTGTGTGAGATGGTAGACCAGGTGGGTTGAGTGTATTTAGGAACTCTACAGGATAGTGTATAGCATCATCTGTATGCACAGATCCATCCAAATGGTCCACAGATTTGTACTGATATTCTTCACCTTCGAACGACTTCTACAAAGTGTCATTAATGACGAAAGCCTGATCGTTCTTAGGTGTGAGAATCGCACGTTCGCACAGCCACTCTGTCGATTTGCTGTGTAAGTTGTGGACATCTGGATATATTCAGGTTATTAGGTCGTCAACGGTCGACACAACTAAGGCAAGATCTGGTGGAATTGTAATTTTGCCCTCAGTTTCCGGATATTCTCCGTTTCCTATTTTAAGTAGGAGATTGGAGAATTGTCCAGCGCCAACATCGCCCTTCCAGTACACTCGCATGTTTTTCTTAAGGTAGAGTTTTTTGACTAAGGGCCAATGATTTGAGGCCTTAATGCAAGCCTTCTTCAGCTCTTCGTCAGCTCGAGTTCCCCTCGGCACTATCGCCAGAATCTGACGGAAATCTCCAGCTAACAACACGGTGACTCCACCCATCATGTCATCATTCCCTCTGATATCTTTTAGAGTTCTGTTTAGTGCTTCGAAATCCCCTTTATGCGCCATCGTACTTTCGTCCCAAATTATAAGTTTACAATCGTGCAGCACTTGGGCCGTATTACTCTGTTTTGAAATGTTGCAGAGTAGAGTTTCGACATGGATGAGATTTAACGGGAGCTTGAAGGAAGCATGAGCTGCCTTTACTCCCTCCAACAGTGTTGCTGCGATTCCTGACGATGCGACAGCTAAAGTGATGCCACGATTACTCCTTACTTTTGCCAATAGAAAATTGATAAGGAAGGTTTTCCCAGTGCCACCAAGAGTATCCAGATAAATATTTTTCCAATTTCTTTCTCAATATGGCCAAGGCCCTGCTGATAAACGTAAAGCTGTTAATCCGTCAGTAAATCCTCATTAGAGGACACCACTTCTCTCAGAATACCGAGGTCATAATTGGTCTCCCTCAGATATTCTCGATTACCCAAAGGTGCTGCAGATCTTTTTGGCTGAGGCAATTCATATTGTGCCAAGTTTTGTCCTACTTGAGCTAACACTGCATCCTCGATCAATATCAAGCGTCTGTTGCACACTTCGTCTATGAGCAGTTGCGTACTATCTTGCGATTCTCTCTCCAGTTGCCGTTTAATGTCTTCCGAGAGACTGTCTTTGTATTTCTCCCAAAAGCTTAAAGGATCAGAAAGTTGACAGAAAAATTAACATTATTGTAAATAGCTCTCTAAGCTTCAAAAGAGAATCGCTCAATGCAACTTCCTCTAAAGTAGTGTCCCAATGCTTGTCGTCTTCGAGCAATCCAAGAGTCATACATGCAAACTGAAATGTTGGATGGAGGATACCATTCACAGTTTTTAAGTCTTCAAAAGATGTCGGTCCTCTAACATCATGGAGCAGCAGGCGTAGGTGGTAGCACTCGGTGTTGTTTGGATGAATGGTCTAGACCCTACTCAGAACGTGCTCTTTTCTTACTCCGGGCCAGCCTTCTACAAAGTGCCCTCTTTTCCTTCTAGAATATTTTATTTTTGTTCCAGACAAAGTAAGAAGGTAATTAATAGAATCAGGCGTTACTTTGCAGAAATCGCATGTTTTTCTTAAGGTAGAGTTTTTTGACTAAGGGCCAATGATTTGAGGCCTTAACGCAAGCCTTCTTCAGCTCTTCGTCAGCTCGAGTTCCCCTCGACACTATCGGCAGAGTCTGACGGAAATCTCCAGCTAACAACACGGTGACTCCACCCATCATGTCATCATTCCCTCTGATATCTTTTAGAGTTCTGTTTAGTGCTTCGAAATCCCCTTTATGCGCAATCGTGCTTGGAAATCTCCAGCTAACAACACGGTGACTCCACCCATCATGTCATCATTCCCTCTGATATCTTTTCGAGTTCTGTTTAGTGCTTCGAAATCCCCTTTATGCGCGATCGTGCTTTCGTCCCAAACTATAAGTTTACAATTGTGCAGCACTTGGGACGCATTACTCTGTTTTGAAATGTTGCATAGTGGAGTTTCGACATGGATGAGATTTATCGGGAGCTTGAAGGAAGCATGAGCTGCCTTGCCTCCCTCCAACAGTGTTGCTGCGATTCCTGACGATGCGACAGCTAAGGCGATGCCACGATTACTCCTTACTTTTGCCAATCGAAAATTGATAAAGAAGGTTTATCCAGTGCCACCAGGATCATCCAGAAAAATATTTTTCCAATTTCTTTCTCAATATGGTCAAGGCCCTGCTGATAAACGTTAAGCTGTTAATCCGTCAGTAACTCCTCATTAGAGGACACCACTTCTCTCAGAATACCGAGGTCATAATTAGTCTCACTCAGATATTCTCGATTACCGAAAGGTGCTGCAGATCTTTTTGGCTGAGGCAATCCATATTGCGCCAAGTTTTGTCCTACTTGAGCTGACACTGCATCCTCGATCAATATCAAGCATCTGTTGTACACTTCGTCTATGAGCAGGATTCTCTCTCCAGTTGCCGTTTAATGTCTTCCGAGAGACTGTCTTTGTATTTCTCCCAAAAGCTTAAAGGATCAGAGAGTTGACAGAAAAATTAACATTATTGTAAATAGATCTCTAATCTTCAAAGGAGAATCGCACAATGCAGTTTCCTCTAAAGTAGTGTCCCAATGCTTGTCGTCTTCGAGCAATCCAAGAGTCATACATGCAAACTGAAATGTTGGATGGAGGATACCATTCACAGTCTTTAAGTCGTCAAAAGATGTCGGTCCTCTAACCTCATGGGGCAGCAGGCGTAGGTGGTTGCACTCGGTGTTGTTTGGATGAATGGTGTAGACCCTACTCAGAACGTGTTCTTTTCTTACTCCGGGCCAGCCCTCTACAATGTGCCCTCTTTTCCTTCTAGAAAATTTATTTTTGTTCCAGACAAAGTAAGAAGGTAATTAATAGAATCAGGCGTTACTTTGCGGAAATCCATTACATAAAAGCTTTTAGAAAAATATTTGCGAAGTAAATTTTTCTAAAAGCTTTTAAAGTTAAAAGGGACTGCAGAGTACAGCAGTGTCTTGGCATAATTGTCCGTTTTGCAGATTTCAAAAAACGTTAGCAGCGTTGTCAGAGGTGGACTCTTTATTTTTTCTAACAGGTTATTAGAGGTAAGGTATACACGATGGCCGTTTTCAAGGTGAAAAGCGAGATGTAAGACAAGACTTTCATGAATGGGAAAGCTTAAGATCCTCCAAACTGCTTCGGAATAACTTATGAACCGGCCGCTTTCGTACATTTTCACCTCATCTTTCTCATTCTGTATAGTAAAGGCTGCTTGATCACTATCCTTGTTCACGTATTTACAAATATACTTGATAGACTTAACAGAGCTGCAGTACTCCACATTAATATGAGAATTGAAAATACGTAACAGGACAGGATTGTAAGGCACCACCCAGCGGTTGTCCAACTCAATTTCATTATTTTTTATTGTGTATATGCCGTCAGCTGGAGGCAACCTCCTGTATTGCGGATATCCATCGTCTCCTGTCTGTGTCTCCTTGAGAAGTGGTCGAGGATATCTCTTACTGCAGCTACTATCTTTCATGCAGGGGGATTTGTGGTTTAAACTACCGCAAGGGCCATGTATCATGTTTTTTTTTTTTTTTGTACACAATTCATCTGCTGTTGTTTCTTTTACATTACCTTTTATACGTTTTTTAAAATTTTACTTTTAACTTTTATCTTTTTTTTTTTATCTCTACTTTACATTAGTGTTTTAAGTTTCTCAAGTCTAAGTGTTCTAAGTACATACATAATCTGTTTTAATCTAACTCCAACTAAAAGACTAATTCATTTCTTTTTCTTTTTCTTCTACTGTGTATAACAATCCTTTTATTTCTACTGGTATTACTACGTTACTTTGTTCATTTAATTACATTGTGGGTATAAATGTGAGGATTAAAGTTTTATTGTTACTATTTTCTGTATTGGTTTTATCATTATTTATTATTTAAGTTTTGAGTTGTTCTCTTTGAGAATGATTTTAGCGCTTTGTTTTGCGAATTTTAGAAAGTGAAATCGGCTGTCATTGCTGTTAATAGCTTCACATAAAGTTTCCTCTTTTAACACAAAACCCATACTTTGCTCACATGATAGCCTTGCATAAGCAAATTTTGGACAGTCCAAAAGAATATGTTCTATTGTTTGTATTGTTTGGCCATCACAGCTACAGTATCTCTCTCTGTATCAGCTTAAATCTAAACAGGTACGATTTGAACCCTCCATGGCCTGTTAATATTTGCGACAACATGTTATTTAGTTTTACTTTACACATGGTTTTGTAGGCTTCTTTTATGCAAGGGAAGAATCTTCTCGTCGTAGCTCCAGTGTTGGATGTGCTATACCTTTCTTGCCACTTTATTATTGAGTTATCCCTGATTTGACGCTTTGCAAAGGACAGTGGGAAACAGTCGTAAGTTGGTGCTTGTTTAGAAGTCTCCGCTGCTGATTTCGCCAACTCGTCCGCTCTTTCATTCCCTGGGATTCCACAATGAGCTTTAATCCAGAAAAACTTGACGTCGCCTTGATTATTTCGAATTTGTTGTATATTTTCTAGGATTTCAGCTCCCAAAGGATTTAGAGTGCTTGGATTTGACAGGCTTTCTAGGGCCGACCGAGAGTCACTCAATATATTTGATTTATTAAAAGCACGCTTACATCTCATGATACTGAGTGCCTTCAATATTGCCGCTAATTCCGCCTGGTAAACGCTGCAGTGATTACCTAATTTGATTTGCACTTTATGGGTTTCCTTTCCGTTTTCCCAGCAGCTTACAGCAGCCCCAACCTTGCCTGAGATTTTACTGCCGTCAGTATAGATCATAGGCCAGTTGTTTTCTATTGTGTCAACGTCCTCTTTGGTGCAAATATTACTGTAAGTGTCTTGCACACGGTGCGCTGGATGTGGGAGGCTAAAGGGACTTACTGGAATGGCAAGTTTTCTTCCTGGTAGTTGTTCAATGGGCTTTCCTTTTTTAACTTCGTATATCTCTAGTTGTTCTTGAGCTCTTATGTCTAAAGGTATTATTCTTGCTAAAGCGGCACAGGAAGTTAGCGACGATGTTCGGTGAGCTTTACAGATCATGATACAGAATATTCTCGTTACAGCATCAAGTCGTTTGCGTATTTGTATTCTCGATGCTATGTTACCCCAGCATGCTGCTGCGTATAACATTGTGGGCTCTACTACAGTAATGTATATAGTCCTTAGAATTTCTGAATTTAGTCCCCATTGAGCTCTTGCTGTTTTGGAAACCTTTTTGTAGAGTGTAATGGCTTTTTTTGTGGTATCTTCTACATGTTTAACGAAATTTAGATTTTTGTCAATGTTCAAGCCGAGAATTTTTAGGTTTTCACTAAATGCTATATTGGTATCATTTAGTTTTAAAATAGGCGTCTCGTATTTATATTTCTTTGTTATCAGAATAGCTTGCGTTTTATGTGCCGCGAAGCTCATTTTTCTAGAGAAACCCCACTCAGATATTCTATTTAATGCTATGTTGACTTTATTTTCTATTATAGATGCAGTCTTCCCGGTTCCAATTAATATAATGTCATCGGCATAAGCCTGGACGTGTACATTCCATGTCTCTGCTTCTTGTAGCAGGGAGTCCAGCAGGATATTCCACATTAAGGGTCCACAGATAGATCCTTGTATGCAGCCTTTATCTGTGCTCTTTCTGATCTCTGTGTTGGCATACCTTAGTGTAATAGATCTTTCGGAGAGGTAACTATCTATTAGTTTTAGGGTTGTTTTGTCGATATCTTTCTTTTGTAGTTCTACAATCACTGCAGGCCACCAGGTGTTATCGAAAGCACCCTCAATATCGATAGAGATGATTACTGCCATCTCCTTGTTCTTTATGCATTTTTTGACGACATCTAGTGCGTCGTACAATGCGTCCTCTGTCCCTCGCTGAGGAACAAAACCGTACTGTCGATTACTTAGTTTATTTTCACGACCTATCTGCCACGTTACTCTCGTCACGAACAATTTCTCAAGTACTTTCCCCAGTATTGGTAACAGGCCAATCGGACGGTAGGATTTCGCTAGGGTGTAATCATTTCTACTTGGTTTTGGTATTATCCGGATGATTGCATTTTTCCAGATTTTCGGAAAGTAACCCAGTGTGAAACATTTATTAAATAGTTTTAGGAGGAGAACTGGTACAGTTAAGTAGGTCTTGTAGCAAATATCGGCGGTAAAGCCGTCCTCTCCTGGGGATTTTTTTGAACTCATATTTTTAAATATGGTCTCTACCTCTGTGGAAGTATATGGTATGATTTGGTCGTATATTAAACTTTCTATTAGGTGTTTTCTTATATTTTCTGCTTCTGTTCTTATTTTTTAATGGTTCACGTCATCTGTTGAAGTTTCGTCTGTGCGATAAAAAGTTGTAGCTACAAGCTCGGCGGATTGTTTTGGAGGTAAAATATCTGTTGATAATGATGATGCTCTCAGTAATGTGTCATCTCTAGTCTTGGAATCCTTGCGAATCACTCTGTATATACTTTGCCACATGTTCTCTCTATCTTGTCTCGTGCAAAATTGTTTCCAACTCTGGGTCATGGCGTCGGTTATGAGATTTTTGTATTCGTCTTTAGCCTGTATGTATTCTTCAATAACGTAAGGTTTCCGTCTTGGATTAGCATGTTTTATCCTTTTCCTTTTCCTGATTACTTCTTTTTTCTTATTGTCCAGCTCTATAGACCACCATGGTGTTTTCTTATGTATTTTCCTTGATAATTCTGGAATAGCATTCTTACAAGCCGTATTTATACATTCACTGTAGGTTTTAGCGCATTCTTCAAGTAGTTGTGTAGTATCTATAGAATCTATAAATTCTTCAGATATGTTTGAAGATTTAAGTTCCTCTCTAAGTTTTGTTGTGAAGGTTTCCCAGTTTGCCTTTTTCGTGTTATATATGCGTGTTGAGATTCTTTGTTGCATTTCGTCAGTTGATTTCGAAGTGTTAATCTCAAAAGTTATTGCTCTATGGTCAGACAGAGTGACGAGGTCACAGTCTACTTTCCAGCTATTAATTTTCTTTAATAAATTTGTTGTACATGCGGTAACATCAATAATACTGGTGTATTCTCTATTACCTCTGCATGCATGAAATGTTGGTATGTGTCCCTCATTTAAGATGTATAAATCTAGTTGTGCTAGAGTCTCAGCCACGGCTGCTCCCCGACTGTCCTCCACATTGCAGCCCCACCAGGGACTCTTGGCGTTAAGGTCTCCTCCCAATATGACATATTCGGTGTTCAAAATGTTGATGAAACTGCTAATTGTCCGTAGATCTTCTTCGATTTCTGCGCCATTCTCAAGATATGCATTTACTATTGTTACACTTAATTTATTTATGCTAATTTTACATGCTACTATGTTCTCTGTTATAGTCTTTTGATTAATACTATACTTTATATTTGGGTTAACAACAATGACAGCCGATTTAACTGGTTTCTCTTTATTATCAGTTTCTTTTTGTATTATACTATATTTACAGCTTACACTAGCTTTAGCTCCAATATAAGGCTCCTGAACAAGAAGGATTGATATTCCTTCTTGTTCAGCTGCCCGTAGGCTTTCTTGCATCGCGGCTTGCCCTCTGCCTAGATTTTTGGCCTAGCTGCTCACCATCAGCATCCTGCCTCCCTATGGCATCCCGCAAGTGTATGTAACTTTCTGCCCTCAGCTGCGCCTGTTTGTTCTTGATATACGAGTAGTTCAATATTTCCGTCTCTATTTTGGCAAACATGTCAACTAAAAACTGACTAAAAAGGGAACGGAAATACACCAGGTGATTATCTTCTCCTTGTCTAATCATTATATGGAAAGAATAGAAACTCGTAGCGGAGACTGTCTTTATAAGTGCTTGATTGGTCGCAGACTCACGCTGAGGTAAAGAAATGGATTACTCATCCTCGCCACGGCAAAAAAAAAGCGGACACTGCAGGGCGTCGTATGAACGGTGGATCTCACTAATGCGCTGCAATGAGTTATCGTGGCTCTCAAGGATAATGTCTCTTTCTCAAATTGTTGATCAACCGATACTAAGGCCACCTCATTTGACGTAGGTGCATTGAAGCGACCCCTATAGCTATCTGGTGCCTTCCTCACGGGCCTAATGACTACTTTGAATGTTTTAGATGTTGCAGGCACCTTGTCCAGGGTGATCTTGAAGTCTCTTACATTAGCATTAAACGTCTGTAGCATTCCTTGTAGTTGCCTGACTAAGTCAGATTTCACATAAGGATAGTTATTACACCTCAATTTTACTTCTCTGTCATCTCCGCCAACAAAATATATTTGTAAGAATTGTGGTTCCCTTTGAGGTGCTGGCAACAAACTTCCAGCCAAGTGGTATACTTGGCCCTGAACTTTAAATGTAGGCATAAAACTGTCATTTATTATCTGTTTGGTACCGAATGAAGTCATTTGAAAGGAACTATTTATATTTACGAATACCGTTCCTAAAATCTTATGACGACGAGGATAGAAACCGCTGAGGATATATTCCAAAATACGGTGAACTTGTTGGGGATAAGAATGTTTCGCTCGGAAACCAAATTGGTTGGGGATGATAAGAGGGTCACCGTCTGTGGGAAACAGATGGAGCCTCATGCGAGTAAGGGCTCATGCGAGTAAGGTGTAGGCCCGTCTTGTCGCGCTGCTTATATACTGTCAGAGAAGCGACTGAAATCCGGTTGCTGAGGCAAAATTCCTAGAAAAGGCAGACATTTCTTAATGGGTGGGAATAATTGAATTTATTTTAAATTAGAAATTGAAAATTTAATATCTCGGGTAAATATCAACCGATTTTCAAAATTCTTTTTGCGTTTTACTTTTTTTGAGACTATTTCAAAATCTCTAAATAATATTTTTGTGAGGTTTTGAAAAATCGAGGTAAATGAAATTATAGCGCAGCGATGCCAGAATTATCGAAATTTGAGGAAAATTATGGTACAAATTGTAGTAAGTATACTCAAGCACAAATAAAACACAAATTCAAATTAATGTTCTAATGATGTATTTGAAGTTTGAAAACTTATAATACTTATTTTTTTATTGGAGTACACCTACGAATGTTCGAATTAAATAGTGGTGAAACGAGAGTTCAGAGTTTGTATTGAGAAATAATTTAATTAATTTTGTCATGTCCGCCGCCTTAGACTTCGAAATAACTGCCATTTCCGCAGTCAAAATCCCAAAAAACCTAAATAACGACACCCATGTCGATTATCAGGTTTATTTACCCCATTTCAACCCCTAAGGGGTTGATTTTTAGACAATCGAGAAAGACGTATTTGCTTATTTATTTTTTGGAGTACTTTTACGAAGTTTCGAATCGAAATGTCTATTTAATTTTGTTTCGACATACAAATTTTGAACCACCATTTTACTTCAGGGATTGAATTTCGAAATATCATTCCTTATTCCTAGTATACATCATAAAGGGAAACTCTGTGCAAAATTTCAGCTTTTAAGGTCCATGGGTTTGGGCTGGGCGTTGATGAGTGTGTCAGAACTTGTCTTTTTATATATATAAGATAGAAGATGGTAGAAGATAGGGGGGGGGGGGGGGATTTGCCATAGATCGCTTGGCAAGTGGCTTGGCAAACACCGTTTTTTATTTTTAGTTGTTATAAGGAAGATGCTGCTACTCATCTCCTGGTTTGTGACACCCACGAGAAGATAAGGAATAGTGGATATTCTTACACCGCCACTACACGTTTAACTTGGAACTTAGCAACACTTCGATTTTCTTGTTGCACTAGGAATTAAAAATTAATGTCAAGATGTTGGTTCAATTGTCATTTCCATAGTTAAACGCATAGTTAGAAATAAATTTGATTATACATAATACATATATGAATATGGATAAAGATAAAGCAAACCACTAAATGGAATGATGACCTTGGTAAGAAATGCAGAATGTCGATGAGCGTAGGTATCTCGGGACCATTTTTGTGGCATTCCTTATTGGAGACCTATGTTCAGCATTGGACTTTTAAAGGGCTGCAATAACAGAGCACGGAATCGCGATATGAGGCAATTTGTGGAGGCTGTATTAGATGGGTGGATGAATGGAAATCCATAACTGAATATTTAGCTCAGTCTCATGTGGCTCGGTTACAGAAGTTAAAAATTTAATTTAATGAAAGTTTATTTATCATAAATTACTTTTTAAATTATTTTTAATTTGTTAACGGGTATGTTTTTTATTTTAAATTTATAGCTAGTCTGCTGTTAAGACCACACACGGCGACATCTGGCACGCTCGTAAATTTTCCGGAAACATATCTTATTTTTGCACTCTAACATGTCTGTGTCTACTTCAGAAAATTTTCTTTGATATACAAATATCTTATTTAATGTAAAGCGAATTTTTTATTGAATAAATCCTACATAATCCGTTTTATAAATCTAGAAACTTAATTAACTTAACTAAAACGCTCGCTGCGTTTCCCCGCTGAATGGCTATACTTAGCATTTGAGCGAGAAAAGAATCAGCCCTCTTATCACCAGCAGCAACGAACAGCCGCGGATGGAGTTCCTTTAAGAACTTCACCGCACGTGGATCCCACGGACCGATAGTCTCTACAGCAAATGGCACAAATATGTAGTCATCTCTCAGAGACTCATACTTGCGCCACTTACTCAGTTCAGCTGCCTCTGATGCCGCTCCCGCTCTAAACGAGGTACCCCTGAAATGATAGGCCGCCAGAGTGTCTACGCAAGTAGCATCCCACTTTTTTACTCGCTTTACCTCTCTCCCAAGGAATTAATGTCATACCGTCGGGTTTCCTGCCATCGTATCTAAATATTCCACAAGGCTCTAAAACCGAGGGAACATTTATAGAGACAAGAGCCCTTTGGATGAGATCGTTCAAAGAACTGTGTCGTGAAAACCTACCAGCGCTTTTCTTACATGAAAGTCCGTGGAGCCCAAACTTGTCAACGCTGCTACCACAGGGGCACTCATGGGGTTGACAAAGCGCCGCTCCTAGTCGGATTCCTACGGCAATACGCAAGCTTTCCCAATCATATTTTATTATTTCATAATAGAAACAGAGAATTATTTTAGTATGTAGCAATGGCAGATTTTCAGAAATTTTCAAGAATGTTTAAGTGATAAAACAAGCGGTTAAAAGTCCATCTAGTAGTTAGTGGCCAATGCAATCCATGCAACCAAGTTGAAAAAAAATTAAAATAGACTTCGAACCAAAAAATATTTATATTCATATTTTTAAACTTTTGAAATCCTTGCTAAGGCAATGTATCGAAAAATTTGAGCCTCAGCTTCAGAAACTAGTATGTAAAAATTATATTAATATTTTTAGATTTTATTTTCACTTTTACCCATTTGTTTATATGACGAGCTCAACGACTTGAATATCGTCTGAACAGTTACAATAAAACTTCACCCATGTTTTGTCAACCGTAGGTTCTTCAAATTTTTATGCGACGAATCCTAAAGTACAACCTTTTTTATACAAGACTCATTTAAAATGGTGAGCATTCATAAAAATCATACTTTATTTAAGGTACGTTAACAAGGAAATCTTTGAAATCTTCTTTATATATAAAAAGTACGTGTCACGTTGTTTGTCCGCGATGGACTCCTAAACTACTGAACTGATTTCAATGAAATTTTTGGTCAATGTGAAGTTTGGTCCAACTTAAAAGATAGGATAGCTTACATCTGAATTTATAGTCGCAATACAATATTATTTTATTGAAAATTATTTGTCTATTATTTGACAGTCACAATTATCTGTTAGCTCCAAACGATTCTGTCAGATGACGATATCTGTTGACTGAATTGAGTAAATATTTAATAGATGGCGCTATGTTAAAAATACAAACGTTTAATATAAGCTACAATTTAGTAGTATAACCACCACGTGTTGCTGTAAGTTTTCAACAGATGGAACCGATTTCAAAAAAAATTTGCAGACTGTGTGCAGTTTGGTCCAACTTGAGAGATAGGATAGTTTTTATCCCGATAAGTGACTCTCAATTTTTTTATTGCTACTCGTACTTTCAGGAGTTTTTTGGGAAAGCAAATGGTCGTTCGGAAAGGGCAGAACAACGTCTGCCTGGTCAGCTAGTATATTATATGAAATATAATCGATTGCTTCTTATTTTTTTTTTAATTTAGGCAATTCACGGTCAACATACCAAAATCAACAAATCATCAATTAAAACGATTTCATTATTTACTATACTTTTTATACTACTATTGGGTTCTATCAGAGAGGAAGCGGTCACGCGTTCAAGCGTTCCGCGTTCGGGTTTTGCGTTCGAGCGTTCAGTTGCTCACGAATCCCACTGTATTATGGTCTACGCGGTGCCACTACAGTCACAGTGGAGTAGCGTGCCTTAGAAAAAAATTGTAAGAGTATTCCGTCACGATCCTTGGGGGCTATAAGGAAATCTCCCTCGCACTTTTTGTTATCTTGCTATGAAAGAAATATTATTTTTAATGACGCTAATATGTTTATCAATAATAATAATGTCCTTCAGATCGAATTTCGGTCACGGCGGCCAGCCTCAACGGAGACTAGCCATCGGCGCAGGACAGGATTATAGTGCCCAAGTGTATGCGCAAACACAGGTGCACTCTCTATTCTCTCACTCTCGTAGTCCGATGGGACAGTAAACCGACACGACCGGAGTGAGATCAGGCGCAGGGCCAACGGCTTTAGGTGCTTTCCGCGGCACGGGGGTGAGACACCACCAACTTCCTGACTCCGGGCAGCTACTGAGAATTTCTTGATGGAAAAACTCAATAACTGATTTTTTGTCCCGACGCGGGATTCGAACCCGGGACCTCATGATCAGCAGTCGCACTACTACAACCGCTAGACCAACGAAGTAGTCAATAATAATAACATACTACGAAATAAACTTCGTTCCAACTTTGTTTTCCACGACATTCACGCGTGTTTTTTGGACTATAGTTCATCGGAATACGAATTATTGACATTGTGGACAAAAGCTTATCAACCAAATTGGCGATATTGTAAATGGGCCAAATTAAGATTATCTTTACCGACGAGCGTGTATGCGTAGGTATATGGATGTGGAGGAAGCGAGAGAGGTGTGTCAGGATCGTGCCAAATGGAAGTCCATAGTCTCTGTCTACCGCCCTGGGTGACAAGCGTGAGTGCTTATGTATTTATGTGGACATTAGCAGCATCAAAAGTGAAAAGGAAACATTGGGTGCGCTCAGTAAATAAGAATAGAACAAGATGGCGAATTTTATAGACTGTATTGTAAATAGCTTACTGATGAAGAAATTTTTAATAATTCATTTTCAGTCCCCATTTCTCTGGCAATTTCTAACCATGCGTCTGCTACTTTTCCTCGGTTTTTATAAAGGGCATTCTTCACATCATATAAAAACACTTTTTTCGTACAAACATAATCAACTTCTCGGTCTCCATCTTTCTTCCGATGTGGTCACCGAAACAGCAGTGAACGTGTGAACGCGTGCGGACTGGTTGACCGACGCGGTCAGAACGCCTGTTGTCTGTATAAGTAACGTAATGCCTCATCCACATGCTTGGCAAACAACGGCAAACAGCATACACCAAAGAGCAATCACGAACGTGTGGATGGTTGTTTGCCTGTTTGTTTGTTTGTTTGTATGTGATTGCCAGTGATCGGCGTTCGTGTCGGTTTTTGTGCACCGGTCAAAGGATGTTCGACAAACGTGTTTGCGATGTATTCACACGTTTGGCAATCAGTCAGTAGTACGCGCGAGCTTGCGGCTTGCGGGCGGCGGAACGAGTTACTAGTGGCTATTATTATTATACTCTACGCTAATGTTACCAATCCGAAATTTGTCTCGGAGGTAAATATGATTTCAGAAGTTGAATTTCCTACCAATTCTACTTCGCAAAGTTAGTAGATCTACCTATTATATATTTTTTTTAAGTTTTCTAGAGACCTCCCAATAATAATATGATCGACTCCTAATTAATGTTTCTATTGGGTAACAAATATTTCATCTCTTTTTATAAGGAGCCCCGTGTGAAAGCAGGATCATTAATCATCGATTCCCAAAATAAAATCTGAAAAAATTGTATAAGATTAGTATATCCATCGATAAGTTTAGTAAATCCTGATTTAATCGTTTTTAGACTTTCGTAGTTACACAACAAGGAACCCTTATAGTTTCGCCATGTCCGTCCGTCCGTCTGTCCGCGGTTTTGCTCAGACCCTAGGTGCTACAAATCTGTAATTTGGCACAGTTATAAATATTAATCACGCCTAGAAAACTGTGAAATAAATCTTAAAAAAGCATTTTTATTTTGAGTACTTCCCATATAAGTAAATGGAGGATGATTTTTTTACGCGTCTCTTCTATCATGTGGGGTATCGTTAGATAGGTCTTTCAAGAACATTGGGGGTGTTGAACAACATCTTTTCGATTCAGGGGTCCGTTTGTGAAATATTTAGCTTTAAAGTGCTATTTTTATTAGTCATGTGACCCCCCCCCCCCCCTACCAACTTAACAGATGTTTATCGAAATGTGAAAAGTATACCCAATAGTAGTTTATATAATGCAGTTAAAAGGAAAACTATCACAGCTAAGTAGAATCAAGAAGTTAACGAGTAATAGTTGACCAACTTATAAAATACACTTGGATTAGTAAAAATTTCGTTACATTTTCATAGAAAAGACCTAAGACTAGCTGCATGAATAACTTTGTAATGTTATTGTTAGTTGTTGAAAATAAACATTTTATGAATAATTTAATATTAAAAATTTTGTATAGCCGACTTCAATATAAGCGTCTTCAATATAAGTTATTTAAGAATAACTCAATAACCATTGGTGTGACCTTGATCAATCAATTCATTTGGGACCACACGAGAACTATCAGCTTTCATATAAAAAAGAATCATCGAAATCGGTTCACCTAGTACAAAGTTATGAGGTAACACACATAAAAAAAAACATACACTCGAATTGAGTACCGTCTCCTTCTTGGAAGTCGGCAGATAAAACGGCTCATATGCATTACTACTATTAGTTTTGGCGAAGCGCTTAAAAAATAGTATATCATTTTCATTCCATAAAAAATAAACAATTGTGTGTTTTGAAAATTAAATTAAATTATTAAGTTGTATAAGGCGCTTCGAGTAAAGAGATAATCTATGTTAAAAGTAAATAGATTCAATATAATGTCGAACGAAAGTTCGGGGTTCGAATCCCCAGTCAAGCATTAATTTCATAAAAGTTTGTTTTTAGATTAATTTAGAGTCACGTGTTACATAATAATCAGTTATGCAATACGAATAAAAGCGTTCAAACCAAACTTATTTGAACCTGAAGACAATTTATAGCAGAGATAATTGAGAATTCATTTGAGATTCTATGGTGTGTAAAATCTTCAATACAATAACCTTGAGAGCAATTCATATTGTCTTATTTTTAAATAAAAATAGGTCAACCCGAAAGTAATCGCTGCCACAAGCTCGTCGTCCGTCATGTTTGCCTACCCAGAATATACTAGCACGTTCGCCGAGCGTGTGGATGCCGTGTTTGTGTTGGGTGAATGTGGTCGGTGTTTGTTCGTGTATGGCAATGTATGCGGCAAACACAAAGCGTGCGGAGGCGTCATAATATAACACAACGAACGCAGAACACGAACGCGGAACGCTTGAATGTGTCTTCGCCTTCTGTCTGATAGATCCCTTAAATATGTTAAAAATTAATTAGTTAAGATCACATATAATGTCATTTTAACTACCAGTAAAAGGGGTCTCTGGTTCTCTACACTCACTATCTACACTACCTTCTATGAAAATTTGTTACTAAGTGTGTTATATTGCATGATACGTTAGACTTATGTGGACGTTACATTGCATGTTACGATGCGTAAGTCTGTACGCAGCATAGAAGACCAACATATGAGAGTGCTAATGTCGCCCTTGTCTGTGGTTGTGTTGTAATTTAAAGACAAGTGCGACTTTAGCACAGATTAAAATCAAAACTTTTGTCTAATTTTTATAGTATTGTCTGGAGATTAATATACTTTTGTCTTTAATTTGTAAATGCGAAAATGATACAGATAATGAATATATCTCGAATAATCAGTTATGAATAAAACTAGCACAATTCCTGTGACGTGCCGGAAGTGGATATGATTTAGTGCGTCACTCTGGGAGACTCTTTGCAAGCAAGATGTAGTAGAAATTCTAAATAAGATTGCGCTTTATGTAAGAAAAAACCTGCAAGACATACGCTCGCCGCTGGGCAAGGGCAAGGGCTACCTGTACTATAATACATAGTATCGTACTATATTTCAGTCAATTGTACTATATATTTTAGAAAAATAATATAATACGAAAAATATTATATTTTCAATCCTAATTCAACTGTCGCGTGTTTTTTATATTTAACTGTGACTGGAAGTCTGCAAAGCACACGCAGCGCAGCATGGGGAATTTCAGAGCGAAACGCATTCGCGGCAACAAAACTTCAACTTGATAATAATAATAATCATAAAAAAAGAAAAAAATTAATTGTCAATTTATTTTAATATGAATCAAAATTGCTCAGATTCCTATAATTATTTTAAAGGTAATAGATCCTTGATAGCCAAAGCGAAGAGCAATAACAGATATACATCATGTTTATGAGAAAATACAAATTGATTAAAAATAGGAGAGTACTCTTTTTTCCTGAATTTCTCAAACCTATATTTTGGCATCTTTTTTGAGAAAAATACTATATTTGTTAAAAAAAGTTGGCAACCCTACATAGGCCCCTCCTTATTTCTGAAAGGTTCATTGTTTATATGAGCTGCATACGTAATGTGAGATGCGATTTAATTCTGTTGGTCAATGTCTAATTTAAATTATTTTTACCTCGTTAGTCTAGTGTTCGTAAGCGCGATTGCTGATCATGCAGTCCTAAGTTCGGTTCCAGAGTCAGGTCAAAATCAGTCATAGGGTTTTTCTCGCATGAAATTGTCAGTAGGAGACCGGAGTCCGGAATTTGGCGATGATTCAACCCCGTGAATCGGAGAGCATGTATAGCCGTTGGTTCTGTGTCTGATTTCTTTCATGTTGTGTTAGATTGCAGTCCCATCGGACTATGAGAATAAGAAAATAGAGAGTGCACCTGTTCTTGCGTATGTGCACTATAATCCCGGGAAGCATAGATGGCTAGTCTCTGTTTAGAGTGGACGTTGTTGCTGAAATTATGCCTGGAGAATAATATAAAAAATAAATTATTTCTAAAATCTTTAATCATATTATATAATATAGGTTTTATAACTGTGTGTTATTAATGTAAATGAAAAAACAACATAAAAGTTAGTTAAGTCCAAAGATAATTAATGAGAGACAATTATTTATACTTCGATAGATGTTTTATTTAAGTCAATCTATTAGAATAGAACAGCATTTTAATGCATAAATACCTCCGTCAACTCATCAATCAACACGGCGAAAGCTTGTAACTTAGTAAGAAAATTTTCAAAGCCGATTTACGTGATCAATTTAGGCAACTTAAAGGGCACTTAAATTTACAGGCCTAGCGTATTGTTACATAGGGCTTGATAAATGGAGAGTCTTTCAACGTGTCTCTTTCAAGTACAAGAATTTGTTGATAAGTTTCTTAAGTCGTGATACTTCATATAACATACAAGAAAGCAAATATAATAATAATACAATTTTGCTTTTAATAACATTTTACTCTACTTGAGTGTCGCTGTAAACGATTCCTTAATAATTTGATAACTGCATCGTAAATTGCAAAGTAATGTTGATTCACGACCTGCGACATGCACGAAGTCGATGGATCCAGGTAGCTCAGGGTCGTAACTTGGGAGAGGCCAATGCTCAGCACTTGATCATGATGATAATTGCTTATGGATATAGTATCTGGTTACAGAGTAGAAAGTGTTTTGTAGATAAAAGTTTTACCTTATTCGTTTTCGATTTATTTTGGTTTTTATTGTGTAACGTTAGTAATCTCTGTGGCGCCGCTGCCGTTACGGCATAAGCGTAAAGTATACATCATCATAATGACAGCCTATCAAATTTACTGCTAAATATATGCCTTTCTTGTAGAGGGCATATTGCCATAGTTGCCACGCTTGGCAGATGGAGTCGCAACCGCTGTTTTTTATTATTTTGAGTCGTATCATGATGATAATTGCTTATGGATGAAGTATCTGGTTACAGAGTAGTAAGAACGAGTTTTGAACACCAGCCGTGGTAAGTAATTGTGAAAATAACAAATTGTTAAAAAATCCTGCGAGGCCACCTGTTGAAAGTGTTTTGTAGATAAAAGTTTTACCTTATTCGTTTTCGATTTATTTTGGTTTTTATTCTGTAACATTAGTAATCTCTGTGGCGACGCTGCCGTTACGCCATAAGCGTAAAGTATACATCATCATAATGACAGCCTATCAAAGTTTACTGCTAAATATATGCCTTCCTTATAGAGGATTCTATATAGAGGTTTCTTCCATATTGCCATAGTTGCCACGCTTGGCAGATGGAGTTGCAACCGCTGTTTTTTATTATTTGATTCGTTATCAGTAAGATGCTGCTCCACCTCTTGTATCAGTTTTATTCGACACCCCTAGGATGATATATGGTAGTGGGATTTCTTACGCCACCACTACAATGAAGTATTCTAAGTAACAAGAGTTTTTGGGGCTTTTAGAAAGAAAGAAAGAGATTTTTATTTTTCCATTTCTTTAGAAATTTTGGAGGGCACTGACAATTCATCATCATTATCATCATCATTACAGTCCTCCACAAGTCCATTGCTGAACATAGGAGTTCCCCAAAGACGAATCAACGAACGCCACAAAGTACGGTCCTGAGCCACTTGCATCCAGTTACTTCCTGCACGCCTTACCAGGTCGCCAGTCGAGAACCTTTCTTCCCCATCGGTTGTCGGTTCTTCGAGTTATATGGCCGGCTCATTGCCATTTCAGCTTACTAATCCGTTGGACTATGTCGGTCACTCTGGTTTTACTGCGGATATCCTCATTTGTAAGTTTATCATGCAGAAAAACCCTGAGCATAGCCCTCTCCATAGCTCGCTGAGCGACCTTGAGCTTCCTCATACGGCCAGCAGTGAAGGACCACGTCTCAGTTCCATAGGCCATCACTGGCAACACGCACTGGATGTACAGTCTAGTTTTCAAGTTTTGAGGTATACCTGATGAGAAGATGTGCCGTAATTTCCCGAACGCTGCCCAGCCGAGTTGAATCCGTGCATGATAGATGTAGTTCTTTTAGAATTAGTATTATATTGGAACTATATTAGAATAATTATTAAGTGGCGAAGCTTGCGAAGTCACTTATTGATTTCACGATGTCTGTCCGTCTGTCCGTCTGTCCGTCCTTCTGTCCGTCTGTCCCACGATTATCTCGAGAACGGTTTCGAATTTTCAAATTCTGTTTTCAGCAATCGATTACTGATCACCCAGGCATCTGAGCCTCCTATTTTGAAATTTTTTTTCCGTTAGAAACCGCTACAAAGCTGATTGCTTCGCCACTATGCTATGCTGTTAGCTTGCTGGGTTTATTTTCATTGTTATCTTTTAAACGTGCTACTTCAAAAATCATTTAACTCCAAAATGTATTATTTTTAAACTGTACATTGTTCTAAAACGACCTATATAAATGGAAGAACGTTGCTCCCTGATACAGGCTCATTAGCTTAAAAGGGCGCTACGGTCACTAATATAATATAATGTACCCATTGTTTTGAAATAAATATGTTAAATATATTAATATTAAATATATTAAAGTTAATTCTATCTAACAAAGAAAATAAATCTTTAAAAAATGCAGATTATACAGATATATAAAAAGTAGAAACAGCTTAAAATTTTGTTTGGTGTTGTTTTCCAAATAGGACTGCCACTCAGGACATATGTTTACTGTTTCCCCTTCTTGTTGCGCTACTGAGAAGATCAACACAATTAAAGGTTGTGAAGCACTTAATCTCACTCAACTAAGTTGGTTTCGATTCATACAGCTACTAAACTGTGGTGGGTTAAGTCGGAAAGTCGGAAATTCCTAAATTCGAATTTTATCTGTATTTGGGTGGCGAAGTTGACCAGTCTACATTGTTATAAATATATACATCTTGAATCGTTAATCAGAAAATTACATTTTATAGGTACTGTTTAATTTAATTAAGCATTTAAAAATAAACTTGGATATATATTATCGACATCGTATAAATGGTACAGCCAAAATCTGGCGCCTTTTAATTACTTTGAGTACTATCCATTAATTACTTAGCGATGGATCTAGGACTGAAAAAGGTCAAGTATGCGAGTAACGTTGACTGTAGTAACGTTGACGGGTGGAAACTCCGAAATATATAGATGCTTGTTAAGAAATTAGTAGACCTTACTTATACAGTACTTATTTAAAAATGTAGACGTTTGAAATGATGATAATATAAGTCGAAATAATTACGAAAAGATATAACCAAATTGCTATATTACTATTGTATGTATTATATTATTAAATAATACGTTAATAATCCAACGGAGCAGGAAGTTGAAGTGGAAATGGCTCGATCATATAGCTTGAAGAACCGACCACCGATAGGGGAGAAAGGTTCTCGAGTGGCAGCATTCAATCGTGTGAATGATGTATAAAGAGAGAGAGAGAGAGAGAGAGATATGTAGAAATTCAATGGATGCAAGTGGCTCAAGACCGTTCAACAGTGGACTTTTGAAAAGCTGGAACTGTAATGATGATGAATATTAAATAATATGTGTCATATCTGTGGTCTAAGATGCATCAACATGTAAGTGAATGTAGTGTCTTAGGCCCGTATTAATAAACGTAACACAACGACGAACTCAAGTGCGTAATCATTTGATACGCCCTCATTACGTTATAAGCATCTCAAGATCGTTACTGATTAATAATCACATAAAAACAGAATCTTATAACGCTGTACTTAGGAATACTGTTCTGTGACTTGCACTCAAGTACACACACTTGAGAGTCGAGTTTCGTTTATTAATCAGTGTGGCACTCAGCTGATATCGTAAACTTAAACCACATCTTGAGATATGTTTATTAATAAGATCATAACCCCAAGATTGTACTCAAGTGCGTGTACTTCAGCTGAGTAACATTTATTAATACGGGCTTTAGTGTGGCAGACGCTAAGCGTTTGGCTGCGGCTCTGACAGCTGCGGGTTTGATTCTCACAAACATGTATATGCATGTTCTATATATAATTGTTTCGGGTCTGGATGATAAACATATTATAACATGGATCGTTATTTAATATTTAAAAATTATGTTTGTTTGTTCGTATTTTATGCGCAGCCATGCCGTTCAACAGATTGCGCTAAATCTTTATTAACTTATTGCTTGCACTTGCGCGGAAATTATAGACATCGTAAAATTAACTTACAGTAGGTGGCGCGCATTTTTAAGTTTATTTGAAAGTTTTAATATATTCATCATCATCATCATCATTACAGCCCTTCACAAGTCCACTGCTGAACATAGGTCTCCCCTAAAAGTATGCCACAAAGCACGGTCCTGAGCCACCTGCATCCATCGACTTCCTGCATATCTTACCAGGTCGTCACTCCATCTAGAGGGGGAACGCCCTACACTTCGCCTGCCGGTACGAGGCTGCCACTCGAGAACCTTTCTTCCCCATCGGTTGTCGGTTCTTCGAGCTATATGGCCGGCCCATTGCCACTTCAGCTTACTAATCCGTTGGACTATGTCAGTCACTCTGGTTCTACTGCGAATATCCTCATTTCTGAGTTTATCACGCAGAGAAACTCCGACCATAGCCCTCTTCATAGCTCGCTGAGCGACCTTGAGCTTCTTCATCCGCCCAGCAGTGAAGAACCACGTCTCAGTTCCGTATCTCATCACTGGCAACACGCACTGGGTGTACAGTCTCGTTTTCAAGTTTTGAGGTATACCTGACGAGAAGATGTGCCGTAATTTCCCGAACGCTGCCGTCGATTGACCTCTCGGTCGAAGTTGGACTTACCTAGTCGGACTATTTGTCCCAGGTAAACATACTCGTCAACAACTTCGAACTTAGTGTTCCCAACAACTACCGGCATAGGTGTGACATGGCCATTAAACATGATCTTTGTTTTGTCCATGTTCATCTTAAGACCTATTCGTTGGGAAACACTATTGAGGTCATTGAGCATAGTGCTTAGGTCCTCCAGCGATTCTGCCATAAGGACTATATCGTCGGCAAATCGAAGGTGAGTGATGTATTCGCCATTGATGTTGATACCGTATCCTTTCCAGTCCAGAAGCTTGAAAACGTCTTCCAATGCAGCGGTGAAGAGTTTCGGTGATATGATTATGACGTCACCCTATCTTACACCTCTCTGCAATTGGATTGGTTTCGTATTCTGGTTCTGTACTCGGATAGCCATCGTAGTCCTACTGTACAAGCACTTCAGCACTTCGATATACCGACAGTCAACTTGGCACCGCTGAAGGGACTGCAGCACCGCCCAAATTTCGACGGAATCAAAGGCTTTCTCATAGTTCACATACGCCAGACATAGTGGCAAATTGTACTCCTCGGACTTCTGTACAATTGTGCAACTGTCCACCGGAGATTCTGAGCACCTTCTTATTGAAATTCAATTAATGTATTATCATTCCTAATTAAACAATATGATTCTTCCAAATTTAAATTTATATTTCAACAATTATTTCTTCTGAGGCAGTAACGCGCCGGGTACCAGCTAGAAGAATATAATTTTAAAGTTATTAAAACATTAAAATTATATTCTAAGACGAGTAATACAGTTTTAATCATCACTTCAATTTAATTCCATTAACAAATTAAACTTCAGTACGAGTATTCAGTGTTTTAGATATTGTTAGGAATTGCTGTGCGCAATGCGTAAATTACAACACGCAAAAGTATTAAAAGTGATATTTGTTTATCATATAATTTCACCATTACTATACCATTAAAACCGTGTAATGGCGGTGTAAGAATATCCTTTAACCCCATACCGTCCCGTGGGTGTCGTAAGCGGCGACAGAGGGAAACTGAAACAGGAGATGGGCAGCAGCATCTTCCTGATAACATATCGAAATAAGATATTCCTTAGTATATCATGTAGAACAGTTCTTGTATATAAGTATATAGTAAACCGTGCAGTGGCGGTGTAGGAATATCCACTACTCATATCGTCCCGTGTTATAAGAGGCGACAGAGGGTAACTGAAACAGGAGATGTGCAGCAGCATCTTAATGATAACATATCGAAATAAGATATTCCTTAGTATATCATGTCGAACAGTTCTTGTATATAAGTATATAGTAAGCCGTGCAGTGGCGGTGTATGAATATCCACTACTCATATCGTCCCGTGTTATAAGAGGCGACGGAGGGTAACTGAAACAGGAGATGTGCAGTAGCATCTTAATGATAACATATCGAAATAAGATATTCCTTAGTATATCATGTAGAACAGTTCTTGTATATAAGTATATAGTAAGCCGTGCAGTGACGGTGTAAGAATATCCACTGTCCCCATATCGTGCCGTGGGTGTCGTAAGAGGCGACAGAGGGAAACTGAAACAGGAGATCGGCAGCAGCATCTTCCTGATAACATATCGAAATAAGATATTCCTTAGTATATCATGTAGAACAGTTCTTGTATATAAGTATATAGTAAACCGTGCAGTGGCGGTGTAGGAATATCCACTGTCCCCATATCGTCCCATGGGTGTCGTAAGAGGCGACAGAGGGTAGCTGAAACAGGAGATGGACAGCAGCATCTTCCTGATAACATATCGAAATAATAAAATACTGTGGTTGCTAACCCGTATGCCAAGCGTAGCAACAGACAACTATAGAAAATGGCCTGCCCATGAGGCAATCTATGGCGGAGGCACAAGTTTTGTGTAGCTGTAATGGTTATAATAATAATTTAGTAAGGTCCAATAAAAATTTTACCAAAAAAAAATTAAGAATTGTAGATATATTCTTAATAGTGTTAAGTCTGAGGAAAAAAAATAAAACGACTGAATTTGTGGCATCTATTTATTGAAATTCGTAATATAATGTTTAAATATTTCATAGCATTCATGAAATCAATAAAAGAGATTACTATAATAAACAACAGCAAGAGCAAGTTACCATAGGAAGAGAAGTTACTCTGTGTTTTGACTTTGTTACACAAGCATGCAATCTAGTAGGCAGAGGTTGACGAAGTCAGTGACAAATAATCAATTAATAACCGATTAAATCTTTTTTTTTATAGAATAGGGTGACAAACGAGCACACAGTCCACCTGATGGTAAGTGGTAGCTGTGGCCCATAAAAATCTACATTTATCCTCGTTTGCGAATCAAAATTCAGATGCGTTGTCACCCGTGAGGTTAGTCCTCTTTTCCAGTCAAAAGGGTCTCTGGTTCTCTACACTCACCATACGAAACACAGGAGTGTTAAGCTGCTATTTGACGCTGGTATTCTGTGAGAGCGTGGTCCTTCCCCGGTCGAGCCGACCCATTCGTGCTACAACTATTCTACTAATATAGCTGCAACATACCTCTACCACGTGTAAACTTTTACAACAATACGCACAGTTCATTTCAAATATACGTCGGAATAAGACGTCCTGCGTTTCGTGGAAGAACGAAGCCGATGTCGTGTATAGAATCCGATGTCTATACATTTGCGGCATTTGTAGTGTAATAGGTCAACGAATTTCAAATCCTACGTACTTCAGTTTCCTGCTAAATACAAAAAGACATACCTGGCTTTCGATTTCTAGCTCTCGGGGTTAGTGTACTTATTGCTTATACAGGGACGCGCCAATGAAGAAAGTTTCCTAAAGAGTATTATGTTCTTTTTTTGTATATACATTAAAGTTAAAGTATTACTATCGGCCAATGTTCTTAACTTTTAAATCCTCGATGCCTGAATTATAGATATTGTATTGTATTGTAAATATATATTTTTTGTTATTGTGATAAAATACGTGGTATTTTATTTGCAACGTGACCATAACCGTACGAAAAAAGAACTACAAACTTTTTACTCACGTTTCGCACGTTTTCCTACCCCGCAAGTGTTCCGAATCGGCAAATTTATTCGTTATTTTGTTCTCGGGTTTATATTTGATATTCATAGAATTTCGTTTACATTAAAAGTTTTTTTACAGAGTTTAAAAAAGGTTCTACGATCATTTTTTTATGTTTGTTTATTAATTTCTCGGAAACGGCTGAAACTACTTGAATGATATTTTTTTAATTAAATGGATAAAGAAAAATTCCGTCTCTAAGGAGCGAGAAATAGCAGATGAACATTTTAATGAAACTATACGACATTCTTTTTGTTACCTTAAAATTGTGATATTCGCTAAATCACTCAAAAGGGTACAATAAATGAACTTAAAAAAAGTAAAACGACTTCAAAAAGAAAAAACAAATCCACATAATTCTTTCTCAATTCGGCGTTTTAATTTTTCCATACACTGTCTTAACGCCGACTTCAGAAGCTATTATGTTACTTGTTTTTTTTGGTTTCACTTTTAAAAAAAGTTGAATTAGTAATATATTGTTCATTTTGATAATTATTTTTGCTAAATCCTGAGGGAGAATTCTTTCTGATTATACTCGTTTTTTAAACATAGTCTGTACGTTTTCAAATTAATACAAAATTGTGTTATAGAACAATAAAGATTTAAAACACAAGAATATTTTTGACCTCTGCTCTTTTTAATGTTCACAATATCCATTAAATAGTAACAGCAAAGCGCGCTAACATACGTCACAAAGTGTAAATAATTAAAGGTCCGCTCAATACAGTCTTCGTCGTGCCTATAAAATTAACCTTTATTACTACTACTCCTGTGGAAACTTGCTCTAAATAAACTTTGTACAAATAACAGAGCAAATAGATTGAAACCGGTTATATAATATTTGACTGAATCATTTACTGATCTCTTTTTTGTATAACGTTTTTGATTATGTGCATTTAGATGAATAATCTAGAACAAAACAAAATACTAGTCTTGATATTTCGAGCTAGCGTAAACTTAAATTAGTCATATTTTAATTCAGCTGGTGTTGTTGTAAGTAATAACAAATAATCAAATATATGGTTTACTTCTGTCGTATATTTTTAATTTTATTGACCAAAAATACAAAATGCAGTAAATACAATTAAAACAAGACGTAAGTCTAAGAAAGCTTATGTATCATGTGATGAATTAATTACAGTTATTCTGCACTTTCATGAGCATTGCACAAGTAACATTTCTTTTTTCTAGAATTGAATTCCATAATTTCCAATTCATCCAACATTCAAAACTATTACTAAGATGAAGGTGTTAATGTGCGAGAAAAATCTGTACCAAAATATTTATACATAAATATTACAGAAAGTTAGCAACGTCGCAAAAATCATTATATTATTAAAATAATACTCATCTAAATGCACTTCCACAATCAAATGAAGGAAATTACAATTTTCGCTAACTTTATAAATTGACAGAACTTTTGTTAGATGTGTAGCAGAAAAATAGGAATTAAGTACTACAGAAAGCAATTTTCAATTCGTTTTCTAATTTAATATAAGCAAGCGCGAAAATACATTTTAGAATCCAAATTTATCCTTTTATATTTATAATTACAAATTCAAATAATTTAGCCAAACTTATTCAATTAACGAGAGCCAGGTATGTTAAGCAACAGTATAATAATAACAATATTTAACATTACAACGTAACAATTTCCTTATACCAAGAACATCGAGGAAGGCAAAATCACAATCTGTGCGTTTACGTCTTAACACGAACATGCAAATACAAACGATTCGTTCCATTCCAGTTTTAAAACTTTCTTGATTTCTATTTTTCTAATTACATAACTCAAAAATGTGCTTTAAAGTTGGAAATGTAAAATAGTATCGATAATATTTTTAAAAAGTACAAAATACCCCGATATTTTATACTATTTTATACTACAAAGGACGTAAGCTAAACATTACAATTTTATAGAAACTGTGAATACCTATATTCTTCCAGTTTTAACAAGTCGTAACTATAAGTTTACCAATGGGAACCAATAAGAACAACATATGTGATCAATCGGTGATGTTTTGTTGTAATACTTATGATTAATACAACTCACAAGAACCTTATTGCGAAACTGTATCTTGTTAATCGTAGACTGATTTATCAGAGTGTACGTTAGTTAAGTTTGTTACATCTAGAATATTCTTTTTATAAATCGCGGTGCTTTGAATCTGGAATGGAATTTGATGACCTCTCAAAACGGTGTTTGAACATAAAATTAATTTAAACTAATTTATAAGATTAAAATTAATACTTAAAATTAAGAGCAATCATCTCTGACGGCGTTATTACATTTTTAAAAAACAAAAGGATTTTGGTGCTACTAATGTTAATGTTAATTTTAACTATTCTCAGTACATTCAATGACACTTTTGGCACGTTCTCCTACTTTGTTTTAATTAATTGTTTATTAAACAATAGATATTTTGGTTTACATTATGACAGGACCTGAATTATTGTTTGCTTCTAATATATTTATAGTTCTCTTATGTTAGGAGTACAAGAGAGTTCAGTTCCAGTAATGTACAAATTTCGACGATTCTAATGAAATCGTCAGTAAGATTTTTATTGAAATTGGCTTCTTGGTTCAATTGCGTATTTGTTTGTGAGACAAATTCATGATTGAAGAAACACAAAAACGATTTTATAGTTATAATATTTGTGATTAAATAAAGTTCATATGCTTGTTTTAATTTATTTTCCCAAAATGCCGATAAATTATATTAATTTTTGTGCCAAGAGCGAATGCACCCCGAAACATTTTGTTTCTTGTCTTATATTTAAATAGGTATTATCATTTTAATTACTTACACACCTTAAAAATAAAATTTGAATTGGAATTCAGTATTCAACGATATTAATGTCATAATTTTGTGACAGAGCATAACAACTGTAAAATACTTATTAGTAAACAGTTGTCTACAGAACTTTACGATATATAAAAATAATTGTTGTAATTATAACGATAAAACAAATAATAAAATAGTTTTGATTGTACATAGGGAAATGATCATTAATTTTAGAGGTAATCTATTTTTATTGCTATTTATATTTAATTTTAATTTACTTGAAAGTTTAAAATGTGTTTTAGATTATTAACGCTCTAAATATTAGTAAATTCAAATCTGCTCTAATTATTATTAAAATTTATTTTATTAAAATATTTTACTATAATATTGGTCATTACTAAAACTTTAACACTATAAGTAGATGTGATCGAATAATGATTCTAGAAACATGCAAACTTGAATTACTTATAAGAATGAGCAATACTTCAATGATAATTTACAAAGGTATTTAGCGATTAATCACGTATCTTACAAAGACGTTGCTTATGTTTAATTTGACTAGATTTTTTTTCAACTATGACCTTGTCATTCTAATAATGTGAGTTTTGGTGTTATTGTTTTTAAATGTAACAATAATGTTGTAATGATGAAGATAAACTTGAACCGTACTCATTAATTATTGTTATTTTCGTTTAAATTTCTACTCTTTACATATTTAAAATTATTTGTCAAATACTCATTACGCTTTGCAATACGATAATTATGGTTTATGAATAGAGGGATTATCACTGATTGCGCTAGTCGCAACAGAAAAAAATGGCGAAAGAATTGAACTACGCAGCTCAAGATCGTTTTAGAAACGGTTTTTTAGATTATGGATAATATATTATGGGGAATGGAGTTTTAAAGTCTACTTTTACTTGTTCAAGGATCGTGGTCATAGGTATTTAATCATAGATGAATTTTTATACATTACAAACGTAAATTTACTTAATAACTAAATTATTATGAGTAAATGTAAGGTTATTATCTTTCTTTGAATACGTTTCGATGTTTCATAAAAGTATTAATTTATACTGAAATGAAATATGTATTGGATGAATATGGTTGATTGATTACCAATAACTTTTTCATCAAACTTATCAAAACCAGTTGAAACCTTAAGAAATTTGGTTGATACGAATAAAGGAAATTTCAAGGTGCCTTGGAGTTATCATGGAGGCATCTATAAGCAGGCAGTCACTTTTATGCAGCATTTTAATTGGTACCAATTTCTACAATTAATGCAATAACGCCTTATAAGTTATTCTAAGATCACAAAGTTCATTGACTATATAACTACACGAAGTTTGAAATAGGTTCCTCTTTCATGATAATTTGAACGAAAAATATCATGTTATAAACATGGTATACTAACCACCGTGTTACCCTTCTCAGAGATATTTCTTTTGAAAGTAAAATTATAAAATTCGTCATAGCCTGGAAGTCCCGTTGCATCTAAAATTATGTTATCCTTGTAATGACGTCTTAATACTGCATAATCAAGAGGTTTTAAGGCTTCTTCCTAATAACTACAGCTAATAGAAGTCATTTATTTAATAATTTATCACAAAGACAGGTATGATGTGCGAGAGCCCACTAGGGTAGTAAATTTAAAAGGGATATGGAAATGTTGTACTACTGATTTATTTTGTGTTTCCGTCGAATTGTCTTACTTCACACATTACCTGAAAATACAGAATAAAGATGTCATTTTTGTGGACTTATAAAAATGTAACAAAATATTAAACTAGTTACAGTTTATTAGCATTGTAATTAGGCCTCTACAAATGACGCTAAGTTTAGTTAATAGTTTAGATATGAAATCAAAGAATATAAAATTAGACAGCGTTTCGTCCCGTTTCCCGGAAAGCACATAAAGCCGTGACTCCTGCGTCTGATCTCTTCACAGTCCGGCGCCGGATTGTCACCTATCGGAATAGTCCGAGTTCCTTACTCTGCTATGAAAGTGAGAGTAGAGAACGAACTTGTACTAGCGCACATACTACGGAGATAGCTAGTCTCTGTAAAGACTGGCAGTGTGGCGGGCATTTCTTTACCATCGAGATAAGAGGGGGAGTATGCCCAGCCGTGGGACGTTTATAGGCTGCGACTTTACAGAATTGCCTAGGCCACCCCTTAGTAAAATATTTGGGCGTTGTTATTTTGTTATTTTTGTAACATACTTTACCAAGTGTACAGCTCCTCATCCTTCCACGTATCTCAGTCGAGGTTGCCGCCGTTTCGCAAACCTGCCTTCGTCTCGGGTGGCACTTGTTTCCTAAAGCAGTCATCAAGGAATGATGACATAGTTCGGTAGAGGTGACGTCGCACACCGGCTAAACTGTGACCTTCATCCGGATAAATCTATAAGAATAGAAAATTAATATACCAAAGTTTTTTGTGGCATGTGAAAATATTAGCCCCAATGTGATCTTTTTACAAAATTAATCCAGTGTATATATAGGACTTATGACGAAAAAGAATGTGTTAACTGCAAACTGTGTTAAATGCAAAACACGTCGTAAAAGGCGACTAATGGGATATTAGGTTTATAATTGTTAAGGCGATAGGTTACCCACCTACCACATCTTTCAAAATTTACAATTTAAAACTAGTTTTTTTTACTAAAAGATGTTCGAGCCTTTGCTGCTGTTCAAACTCTGTCTACCCCCTCGCGTCGAGCCTCGATTATAGGCTCGACGCAATGTATGCCTGTGTATGTACAAAATAAATTAATAAATTGTAAATAGACATTCGCATCACTCACTGCATACGAATTTGTTCATTGCCCTCTCCACAGACAGTATCCACTTTAATCAACCTTTATAAATTATTGATGGGTTGGAGGATTCATGTGTTGCGTTAAAACAGTGCGATTTACCATTCAACATCTATCTGTATTTTAAAGTTTTACAAGTTTCATTAGCTACTTTTAAAATTTGTATAAAAACAATAAAATAAAAACTTTAACAAAAAAAAAGAACGAAACGATCACGCAAAATTAAAATATATTAAGGATAAATATCATTGTAATTCATAATATTTCGATTAAAATAAGTCATCATGTTCCGTCGTCAAATAATTTAACACATGAAGAATGAGACATTAATGAAAAAAAAAACATTAAAGACTCACATATGCCCGACTTACCTGCTGCCGGAACATGCTGCCCTGTTCAGAGAGTGACCGGGCCAGTGCCATAGTCTGCTGAATATGAACGTTGTCATCCGCAGTGCCGTGAACAAGCAATAACATCTTATCGTTTAGCGCCGCGGCTTGCTTCGTGACGTCTGCGTCGGCGTAGCCACGGTAATTGCCAGTCGCGTTCGGAAAGCCCATGTAACGTTCCGCGTAAGCTGATGCTGTTGAAATGGTTTTGAATTATCTAATGGAGAGACGTGGTAGCTCAGATGGTTAGCGCTCGCTGTAAGCTTCACAGTACCGCCGGCACCAATGAAATGCACCAATAAAATAAAATGGTAAATAAAAAATGACTTTCAATAAGTATTTTGTAATTATCAATATTGACTAAAAAACTGTTCTATTTCATTTCATTCTATTGTTAATTGCAATTTTAATTGCTGATTTACCACGTGCTCGATGGTGAAGGAAAACATCATGAGGAAACCTGCATGTCTGAGAAATAAGAAAAAAAATATTTCGAAGACGTGAAGTTCGCCAACACGCATTGGGGCAGCGCGGCGGACATTTCCTTGTCCTAAAACCCTCTCAGAAATGAGAGGAGGTCTGTGCTCAGCAGTGGGACGTAAATAGGCTGTAACATTACTTTTTTTACTTTTATATAATGGAATATTTTAGAAATACTAACGTTTCCTTCAAGATAAAAACAATAGAAATCAGAGAAGAGAGAAAGAGTATTTTGATAATAATAATAATAATAATAAATTTTATTAGAACTCAAATAAATGTTACACTTGTTCCGATTGAGCCCTAACTCCTGAACTAGGAATCCTGTATGTCAGGAGCTAGTCCCTTCCATACATTATGCACAAACATTATTAACATTAATTATTCATTTCAATTTAATTTAATTATACTTAATTATATTCTACTTTATTTTATTTAAGATTGACAAGAACAGTTTACATAAATTATTAAATTTAATTAAAGATAAACATTAAAAAATTAAATATTAAAAAAAAGGATAATAATATGTGGTATTGACTAAGTAATATGACAAATGTGTGGATGCATGTATGTGTTTTGTGTATGTTATAATTTGTGAAGTAGTGTCGTTAACGCGTGAAAGTGTCTGTAATTCTAATATACTTATTAATGAAAATTTGATGTGAAACATCTATTGGCGCGCCTTGGTAGTAAAATCGACTCGTATAGTGTACCCATCTACGCCACCGCTCTCGACTATCTTGTGCGTGCGTACACGTATACTATACACTTCGTTATTTCTCTGAATAAGTTGTGTAATGCGTGTGTCTTTCTGCTCGACTATAGTATAGTTGATACATTCACCGCTTGTATACACTGTACTTTATGTTTCATTTTAACATTATTGTTGTTGAAAAGACATTGTTAATTGCTTAAAATATTAAAGTGACAATATTACTTCAATTTTTTTACTCCATATTACTTAATTGGCTTTCATTCATTAGATATTATACTATAAACTATGATGTCTCATATCTGCCGAGTGTCCCGTGATGGAAAAGTTTTTTATGATGTGCCACAAATCGCACTTTTCTAGATATCCCCTTTTATGACTTATATGCGATCAAAGTTGGTAAGATCCATCCGCCGCTGAAAGCTCTTCACTCAAATATTGTTAGCATTAATAGTTCTAGTGCCTTTTGTCTAAAGTACGTTTAGCATGCACTATTAAATCTACAACCACTGTAATGCCGCGGTGATCTGTGTTTTTTTGCGATATCGTATTGTCCGTTACCTGGGGAATACCACTTACGTGGGGAAACCGTTGCTGTACAGTACAGAGTTACAGTCGTAACATCGTTTGGCGTCACTCTTATAATATTATATAATATTTTCAAATTCTACTAACCATAATATCGCCAGCGGACAATAGGCGTGAGGACTACGCCACAATGAAACACGTTCAAGGGGCTAGCAAGAGCTAGAGCCGCTAGAAATCCACCATGCGCCTGCCCCCATACTGCGACTCGACGAGCGTCAATAAAATGGAGAGAGTCACGTAGATACCTGTTAAATAGCTTATTTAAATGAATGACCCTTATTCAGTCAAATTATTTATTGTACTTTATTCTATTAATAAGCAACCAGCACCAGATTAAGCGACATAGAGCAAAGAATTACTATGCAGAAAGGGCAAATGGGCAACCATGATATATTATTTAGCTTCTGGAACCGACGATTGTCGGACAAAAGATGTTCTCGAGTGGCAGCTTCTAGTACCACTAAATAAAGAGACAACCTTATGAAATACGTTGGGAATCAAACGATGCCCATAATGACTTTTTTTTATAGAAGTAAGGGTGTGACTCAATGTGAACAAATGTGTACTCGACTGATTGAAACTTAAATCTTTCCTCGGTGAAAAATTAAATGCATCCAGATCCAGATTCATTGTACTCCTGAGAATTATGTACTTCATTCTGACTACAAAAGTTTTCTGGTTCTCGATATTTATCATATGAAACACAGCGGGAGTATGCTGGTATTTCACGCTAGTATAATGTGAGAACATAGTCCTTCGCCGCTCAAGGCGAACTAATCGTGCTACAGCCATAATAAGCTATAACGTATACCCATCAGTTTCGTACTAAGATTTATTCTTCATTAGTCCTCGCTTTTAATGAGATTCATACATTATTCATACATTCTTAATTAGCCTGCGCGATAGTAACCGTTTGCACATGGACCTCTCCACCTCACAGTAATCGATGTTTGATGAGCAAATTTATCATCGCAGGGCCAGATATTACATACGTATCTGTGATTCTTCTGGTCGTCGATATATGCAATTAAGCTTTAGTGAAAAGGTACACAAAATTATGTAATAAATTTTGATAGGAGGGCTGATTATTTTCGCGTTAAAAGGATTTATATCTATTTAGCGAGGAAACGCAGCCAGCGTTCTAAGAACTATACCGTGAGGTGTTGGATTGTATGATAATATTATTAATCATCAACTACCCTTTTTACTGGAAATGAGGCATTCCATCTTAGTCCTCACGGGAGACAACGCATCTGCATTTTGATTCGCAAACGAGGATAGATGTAGATGTCTATGGGCCGCAGCAACCACTAACCATCAGGTGGACTGTGTGCTCGTTTGTCACCGTTATCCTATAAAAAAACTACAGACAAATAATTATTATTCATTTTATAAGAATATTTAGTTTTTATTTTATATACAATCTTAGATAATTTATTAAATTGTCACTGTCACAAATGTTTACTACGTTGTTAAGTCTTGGTCAAGTCTGCCTTTGTATCCAGTATTTCAATAAGGTATGCTATAAAAATTGTGCGTGTAGTTGTGTACACACGTACAAAAAAACATGACGTTTTTGTCTTTTAATACTGTATTAAATCTCTCCACTACATTGGAAAAACAGTTTCACTTCAAAAATAATTAAATCAAAACTTACTCAGCGACTTCAAGTTGATCCGCTAATTCTACTGTCCCCAAACGCCTATGCAGCGTGTGATGGGCACCTAGTCCCCGACCCCCAGCCCCACGAGCGTCCACTGTAGCTAGAACTGCCCCAGCACCCGCAGCGAGTGAGCCCCAATCTAGTGACCACTGTTCTGTTACGAGTTGAGTACCTGGCGCCCCATGTCTAAAGGGAGGTAAGGTATTAACGTATGTGAAAGGAAATTATTTCATTGTAATTAATAAATTACTAAAAAAAAAGTTAAAATGCTTTTCAAAGTGGCTCGATATTTTATTCGTTAAGTATCAGTGTGACAGAGCTTTGCTTGGCGTTAAAAATGTAATTTTTAGGAATGAAACTTATTTAGATAAACTTGGACACTATCTAAATAAGTTTCTTTATCTAAATGCAAAATTTGATCCACATCGTCAGAGCCATTTCTTAGATGCTTGATTAAAGTATAGGATTAGATTTTTATTATTTAAAATATTATATTATGTAATGGAATATGTATAATGTTTTTGATTATAACACAATACGAAGTCATATAAAACTATTGAAATTCTATATGTTTTAGAAAATATTAATTTGTAAAGCTGATGGCCAGATACTCAAACGATACTCTATTTTAAGATACCGTTAAGTCTATCTCTATCACTGTCAAAGTGACTGTGGCCTCACGAGACTTAACCACATCTTAAAATTGGGTGGTGTTTGAGCACAGAGTAAGGATCTTTATTCATGTGGTTGGAGTATTTGGCCGTTTGTATCTAATATGTTATTATTATTATTTCCATAAAATTTCAATTTGAGGGTTCATAAAGATTTTGTAATTGGCATGAATGCTTACTACTTACACTTTAAGGACTAATGGGTACTTCGTAACCTCATCTTCCCTCAAGCCTGGCGGCAGCAATAATCTAACTCTAGCTGCATGTCCACTCGATAGTTGAACTGAGAATGTTCTTGGCGTTGGTAAGGCTATTGCTGATAACCGCTCCTGTATTTAAATTAAAGGGAAATAGGAAACCAAAGTTTGGACAAAAGTGATTCAACATGTACAGATAAATGGCACTTCGCCGACGGCATAGATACCTGTAGCCGTTGCAAAATTTTCTTTTTAAAGATATTAAAAATAATTAGCTAAAACCTCCGTAACATAATAAAATGATGTGTCTTACTTAGTTTGAAGAGCATTTCCCGCCCTCCCTCAATTGCATGCACTATCCCCGTTACCACTAATCCCAACACCACTACTTCTGATATTAGCCAATTAATTTTTAATATCTTTAATATGATGGATTTCCGCAAAATAACGCCTGATTCTATTAATTAAATTTGCTTATACTCTATGTACAATATCTCATCAAACCTCAATAAATTACTTACGTGCTTGCGTCGACGAAGGAATCGAGACAGTGTTTTGTTAGTAGTTCCATTATTAAAGTTTGAATTAACGTCTAAAACTGAGTTTTTACACTGCAATCGCCATCTTGTCGACGAGTGCGTTCGACAAGCGACGACGGCGAGGTGCCACAAAAGACTTGTGGACTTAGAAAGGCTGTTTATTAACATGCTTACGTACAGCAAATTCCATACAATTAACTTTCAATAAAAATTAAAAACCAACTTCATATAATAGAAGTCCCAGAAAATATACAGAACTTATCTACCAAAAGGCTTAAAATATTTATTGAGTAAAAATTGTTTAGTAAGGACTATTATACTTTTTTTTTCTCTTTTTTAAAAAAACGTTACCCCCACACTAGGATTTTCTCCTGTGTCGTGGAGGCAGTTTACAAACATAAATTGCACAAGGACAAACATCCAGACCCGGAACAATTATTTGTAGGCCATACAAATACTTGTTCCGTGCGGGATTCGAACCCGCGGCCCCCAGCGCAACAACTGATTGCTAAGCCACTGCGCCACGGGGCCGTCGAACTATACTACTACTACTAAAGAGAACTTAAAGTTGCAGCCTATTTACGTCCCACTGCTGGGCACAGACCTCCTCTCATTTCGGAGAGGGTTTTAGGGCAAGTTCGTCCGACGCGCTGCCCCAATGCGTGTTGGCGAACTTCACATGTCTTCGAAATATTATTTTTTTCTCTTATTTCTCAGACATGCAGGTTTCCTCACGATGTTTTCCTTCACCGCTGAGCACGTGGTAAACCAGCACTTAAAATTGCAATTAACAATTTCATTGGTGCCGGCGGGGATCGAACCCGGGTTGCTCGAATACTGTGAAGCTTACAGCGAGCGCTAACCATCTGAGCTACCACGGCTTGAGAACTTGTTTGGTATTAATTACTCCCTGGGAATGAGGTGATTGCTAAAATGCTGTTTCTAAATGTTCTCTTAACAATTGTATAAATATTATATTGTAAGTTATGGTCTAAAAATAAGTCCTGCTGGGTTTCATGCTAGTTCTTCCCAGGACAGAAGAGGATTTTGTCCGCACCAAAGGTAAAAGTTAAAAATGACTTTCAATAAGAATTACATGTAATCCATATTGAACAAACATGATTCTATTCTATTCTAGAAAGAAAAAATAATTTCAGATTCTTAATTCAGTGCTAAGAAATGGTGTAAAGAAGAAGAAGAATGTAAAGCTACGATTTTAGTATGTGAAATAATTTTATTTTTTTTAGTTCTTTGAAGTTTTTTACTTTTTATCGAAAGTTAATTTTTTTACCCTTTTGAGTGGACTAAGGAACATCATAATCTTAATATGGTCTAAATAGTTACAGATAAGCTATTTAATTAAAAATATATCATCAAAACCGCTTATAGTTTACGAAGATATCGCGTAGCATAAATACAAAAAAGGGCATACAGCTCCTCCTTTTTTTGAAGCCGGCTAACAAATACGATCAGCAATGTACTAATCCAATTAGTTGTTACACTAAGAAGAATTTATGAAACCGTTATCAACAATAAACAAACTATCCTACTCTTATTAAGAAGCGAAATATCATATTTCATCATCTTAAATTATTCTAATGTGGGTTTTAATATTAAGTAATCTAAAGACTAACTAAAATTACCTTAACTGCGGTATTATTCTCGAGATGCATAAGCAACCTGGGTTCCGGTAAAGCTATCTTATGTAAACTTGAAGTAGGCACTCCCGGTCCAAGGCACTCAAGTACAAAATACGCAGATGTTGGGCTGAAGTATGCTTCGTAATAAAGACACGGCAGATTTTGTGGAATACCATCTATAAAAGAAGAAAATTTTGGTAAAATTATATTTTAAATATGACATTAAATTTAATTTTATTCAACAGGTAAAATTATGTTCATGTTATATAAATTATTATTGCTACTATAATTGAGATTATCTATTACTATTAAAGCCGTATTATATAATTATTGCAACGTGACCCAAACTAAAGTTGGCAAAAATAAAAAGTAAATATTTAAAAAATGGATTGTTTTGATATTTATTTTATTTTATTCCTTGGCGTCATTTTAATATGGTTTATTAGCTTAAAAGCACAAGTAATATGAAGCGTGAAACAGGATGCAAGGGAAAAGTAGAAAGAGAACTTTAGAAGTTCTTGGAACGGACACATTTTTTAAATAAGGCTTAGTTTGTAATCCACAGACTGCGGTGAGAAAATTGTTGCGTGACCATTTGTTTGTAATGAATAATGAAATATAATCTTCAATCGTTACGGTATAAACAATCGAGAGATATATATATATATATATATATATATATATATATATATATATATATATATATCTCGATTGTTTATATATATATATATATATATATATATATATATATATCGATGTACTACGCAAGTAGTACTTATAACTCAATGGTATAAAGTAAAAAAAAAGAAATTGCTTATTGGGACAAGAAACAATAACGTTTGCCTTTAGACATATAGTTTGCTTAACCAACGCTCTGCCAAATGAAATTATAAAAGTCGTAATTATCGAATTATTAAACGAAATATTATTTACGATTACCAAGGCCACAACCTCAAAAATGACAGGAACCGGCCTGGTCTTCCTCTCGGACAAAAGATTTTAAAGTTGTTGTGTGTTGCCGAAGCACATAAATAGTCATGGATCTGGATACAATTTGCGCCACTAGCAAAACTTCCCAAGTTTTAGAACAAAGGGGAAGAAAATTGCCGATAAGAGATTATTAAAACTGTTTTATCCTTGAATTCAAAAGCACGGTGGCAATTTGATAGAAATATCAATAAGACTGCCCTCAGTTCACAGGCCCTCAGTGTTCAAAAGCGGTGCAAAGGCAAGTTTCTTGATTTCGATTGCTCAAAAGAATTGCCACCCTACTTTCATGATTTGAAATCGATGGATTATAGTTGATAATCATCTTAGAGGCAAAGATCTTTTTTTATAGGATGAGGGTGACAAGCGAGCACACAGTCCACCTGGTGGTAAATGGTTGCTGTGGCCTATAGACATCTAAATCTATCTTCGTTTGCGAATGTAAATGCAGATATGTAAATGTAATGTAAATGCGTTGTCAGCCGTGAAGACTAAGATGGAATGCCCATTTTACAGTAAAAAGGCTCTCCGGTACCTGTGTAAAGTATTGTTGAACTAAAATAGCTTGTTTTAAACGAAAAAAATCTGTGGAACAGTGGAAAATTTAACAATTTCCAAAACCAAGCGTTTGTTTTTGGAATTATCCGAGGTACAGGAGTTTATTTTGTACATTAATAAGAATTCGCCACATTTTCACATTCAAAACAGCCAATTAAAAGCCCACTGTTGCTCAGAGGACTTCATCGGTTCACAGTACGAATATTTGCCATAGTTGCCACGACTGGTAGGTGGGATGACAACCGCATATTTTATTATTTTTGAGCTGATATCAGGTAAATGCTGCACGTTTCCTGTTTTATTTCCTCTTTCGTCTGTTACAGCACCTGCGGGATAATACGATGCAGTGGATAGAAAACATAAGGTGTATTTTGGGTGGTAATTTTTTAGATAATTTGATGAAACTAAAAAGCTAACAAATTAATTTGTAGTTTCATTTGCCAACGGAATTTTAAACCACGCTATATATTTTAAAAACCTAGTGTAATCCAAAGATAAAGTATGACTTAGTAAATAATTGCGGACATAGTAAGAACGTAATGATAACACTTATAGACAGAAAAGGCCATTAAAATAATCCGTCATTGTAATACGCATTTCATTACAAAACGGGATAATATTTATGTGTTAAAAATCAAATGTATTTTTACACCTAAAATATATTCATTGTACCTATCATATTATTAAATTATTAAAATTACAGAGTTTTTTCTTAAAAATATACAAACTAATCAAAATAAACACTTATCTATTAAATCGTAGTAGTCCACATCACTAGAGCAGGTACATGAAGAGGAATCAGTTGTCGAGTAATTCTCTAAAGAATAAAAAACAAAAATGTAAAATAAAAAAGAAAGAAAATAAAATGAGAAAAATATACGAGTATATGTAACAATATTTAACCTGCATTTTAAAAAGAAGTGCGCTATTTGCTCGAATTTAATGCCAATGCAATAAAATTGAATGAACTTTTGGATGTAATTCCTACTAGGCGACAGACCCGGAAAAGTAAATAAAGTAAATTTAAGTTTTTTCGATTTCTTGCGTAATTGTTAGCTCCGAATAGAATTTGAATATGAGAAAAACAACAATTTATTCACGCCATAACATTAAATACCCGTTTTAAGACGCGGAGTATAAATGTTCAATATAGCGTTTAAATATTTATTTTAACTTTAACCTGGATATCGCTTTTTCTTCTTTTTCGTGATCGTAGGTGTAGTAACTGGGAGCTCTTCGTCCCAATCATTGTCCCACGTACTGTCCCCTGACGAAGCGAGACTGCCGTAATACTCCAAATTAATTGATGGAGACGGCTAGATAGGAAACAGAATGAAAATATATAAAATTTTATTATATCAGCATAAGTTTATATTTATTATATGTAGCTATTGTATGTATTACTTTTAATTAAGTATTGTTTTATTTTTTTATAGTATCATTTAATATAATTTACGAAAGTTTTTGTATATTATTTACAGTAGTATAAGTATTGTACGCACTAAGTTTGCCTTTTTTAATATATTTTCCTTTGTGGGTATACTGGAAGATATTTCAGCAAATTATGGAACAAGTAGAACCTTTGTACAAACTCACTATATGACTGTTTCTGTATCTTGTTGTGTGTACATAAATAATTTTTTTTTGTTCCAGTAATATGAACTTTGTCATACATTATCATCATCATCTTTGTCATAATATCACCTGCTGGACATCGGCTTCTCTCGTTGACGGGAGGACTTGTCTCTATTGTCCCGCTTGACAGGCAAATTGAATCTTTTGCTATGCATAAATCCATAGTAGATCCATAGTAGGGGCATAAACGCTTGTCTTAAAAATTTGCGATTTAAACCAATCGAGTTGGCTCGAACAACGTAATCGTTGATTTCAATTTGTAGTAGCAAAGTAAAGTTACAGTATTTAAGTGTCTCATTGCTAGGCATACGTCTGCTCTCATTTCTGAGGGGCTTAGTGCAAGGAAATATCTGCTGCCGCAATGTGTTTTAACAGACTTCTCATGTCTGTTTCCTCACGATGTTTTGTTTTCAGCGCTGGTCAGATAATCAATCAGAATTTAAAATTGAAATGAGATCAACAGTGGGACGTAGGGTGATACTTCTCTTTAACATAAAACAAGTAGCTTAAATTTTTTAATAGAAACAATACTATTAGTATTACATTAAGGCAATACCCCGACCAAAACCTTGCGATAGTGCGTTTTTCTTCGTTATTCAGAGACAATTATCTCACTAGTTATGAGAAGTAAACTACATCTAAAAGCACATTATTAATGTTCGATATCCTATCATCACAATCCACGTTCTAATTTGTTTTTATGTGTTATAAATACATTTAAAATCTACTTTTAAAAAATGTCTAAAATTATTGATTACATGCATCTGTTTTCACTAATAGATAGATAATTTAAAAATCTATATTTATTCACGTTTTATTTAATTTTTAAAGTTCGCTTTTCTTTTTTAATTAAAATTAATTCCAAAAATTGTGTGAATTCTATGATAAATGGGCGTACGCAGAGTGCGGGCGGCAGTGCACTGCATGGTCAAGATTATTTGGTCAGGGAAACGCCTTAATTAAATTTTTAATGAATTGATAACAAAGTGTTCAAACTAAATCAATTCTGCACCTGCGAGTTGCACGTGACACAGTAGGGTAGCTTCTGTGGTGTGCCTGGTCTTGGCGGTTCTGCTGAAACTCTGTATAGATGCTGCTGCCCGGGCTTACCCTCTGGTATTCCAAGGTAATATCTAAAATAAAACATTACGCGTTATCTATACAAATAAATAAAATTTAAGTTTTTTTTATAAGATAAGGATGAAATGCGAGCACACAGGTTCACGAGCAGGTTCGGCCTCACATGGAATACTGTTCCCATCTCTGGGCAGGGGCTGCCCAGTGCCAGCTCCTTCCACTTGACCGCATCCAGCGCAGAGCGGCTCGAATCGTCGACGACCGAGCCCTTTCCGATCGGCTCGATTCATTGGCACTGCGAAGAGATGTTGCATCCCTTTGCATTTTCTTTCGCATCTACCATGGGAAGTGCTCTGAGGAATTGTTCGGATTAATCCCAGCCGCCAAATTTTACGAACGCACATCGCGGCAGAACTCCCGATACCATCCACACCATCTGGATGATTGGTGGTCCACCACTGTGCGATTTAGAAGATGTTTTCTTCCTCGCACGACTTCCTTGTGGAATCGATTACCATCAGCGATTTTTCCGGACCGATACGACTTAGGGACCTTCAAGAAAAGAGCGTACTCCTTTTTAAAAGGCTGGCAACGCATCTGCAATTCCCTCCCTGGTGTTGCAGTTGTTCATGGGCGGCGGTAGTCATTTACCATCAGGTGAGCCGCATGCTCGTTGGCCCCCTCTCCTATTAAAAAAAAACACACACAGTCCACCTGATGGTAAGTGGTTGCTGTGGCCCATAGACATCTACATCCATCCTCGTATGTGAATCAAAATGCAAATGCGTCAGCCGTGAGGATTAAGATGGAATGCCTCTTCTCCAGTAAAAAGGGTCTCCGGTTCTCTACACTTACCATACGAAACACAGCAGCATTAAGCCGTTATTTTACGCTGGTATTCTGTGAGAGCGTGGTCCTTCCCAGGTCGAGCCGACCCATTCGTGCTACAACTATACAATTAATATAGCTTTGACAGAATTTTTTACGTGGCTATACCACGTAAAAAGTCTGTTTGTAATGTCAAAATAATAGCATTTTACTAAATAAACGTATATACGGTATTTATAACAAAAAATTGCAATTAAATTTTTTTTTCTGTCTCTATGTTTGATCCGCCTCACCGAAATGCCTGAAATGTCATAAGGCCTAACTTAGGCTACTTTTATTTTAGAAAAATAATTAGTGTTCCGCACAATAAAATCCATGAAATCCAATCGTAATAAATTCCACGCTGACGAAGTCGCGGGGAACTGCTAGTCTTTCATATGAAAATAGTAAAACTTATGGCATAAGACTTATGGCATTCATACGAAATTCATATCCTTTGTTTCATATTACACCATTTATTATTATTTCTAACGATACAAAGAGCAATGGCCCATTTACAGAATTACTAAATGACAAAGAAACTACAGTCGTTTTCGACACGCTTACCTTTAATCTTCCCTAGGTGCTATTTCGCTGGATCCGCAAAACCTATGTTATAAAACGGTACAAAGCATTTTGTCATACTTTAATTTTCACAGAAACGTTAATCACGGGACATTAAAGACGCATAGTAATTTGAATTCTACATTTTATACTTCATGAATTCCAAAGTCGGTTTCTTTTATCTCTTAAAATACAGCTATTGAAACCAATTTTTCTTTTATTATACGGGATGGCGATAAAGTTATCACATTAAATGAAAAGACTTATCCTATATAACGTTATTTGAACATACATAGCTAAAAAATATATAACATTTAAGATTCTAGTCGCAATAGCCCTTTTTTCGTTTTTTGCTTAATTACTTATGAACGGGAAAGTGTAGGTAAACAACTACTTATGTCGATGCCGCGTGAGCACCGCGCACCTGCCGCACCGTTGCCGCTCTTACACGTCACTTCTGGTCAGTAAACTAATATTATCAAGGTGATTTATTTCGTGACAATTTGTACGCTATTTATTTTGTTTTTAAGATGCATTTTTTTATTTTTGGTAGAATTGTTTACTTTATTATTTTATATGAACTTGTATATAACGAGGTGTTATTTAATGTGGTAACCTAATCGCCACCCAGTATATTAATCATTACTTTTGTTAAAAGCATACAAGTAGAATCAATTTAGGGGTAACAAAGGTGTGTACAAATATGTAATCGTTATACAAATATGTTATAAACAAAATCAAGGAAATTTGGTAATTTTGTCACCATCATTATCATCATCGTCAACAGATTATTTATATCCACTGCTGAAATAAGCCTTTCTAAGACTTTAAATCGAAATGGAACAGGAGATGGATAACAGTATCTTCTTGATGTGAAATATATCATTGAGTAGTAATAGGATATCCAAATTCAACGTAGATGTACATAGATATATGCTACATATAAAAATATTAAAATACTGCAGTTGCCAACCCGTCTACAAATCTTGGCAACTATGGCAAAAATCCAAGTCCGCCTATCAAAGTCCACTGTTAAACAAAGGCTTCCTTAATAGATAAATGTTTGGCATCGGGCTGCGGGCTGTAATTGTACTTTGGAAATCCCTACAGCGACTAATACGTTATATTATGTCTTATGGAAGTTTGTATTATTTAGCGCAACTGTATTAATACAGAATTAATTTTTTTCTTTATCTCCCAATGGAATCAACTTTTCTTTTACATACATTATAAAATAATACTTGTTATTTCTTATATTTACGCAAACACTACACATCTAAATAAAACCAAAATTAATAAAATAAAATTAGATCGGAACAAAAATTAATAATTTTTAATTTGGAGGTAGCCGTGGTTAACTATGACATTGGGACGTCATACACCTCAGTCACACCGTGAGCTGTAAAGTGCTCGAAACGTCGGGAATATAAAATAAGTTAATATACGCGATAAAATCTGTAAAATTAGTTTTATTTAATACTTGTTAAATGTCATTTTCTGTCCTTGGAAGAACTAGCAAGAATCTTATCGGGACTGTGTTTAAATCTTTTCAAAAATTTATCAAGACTACGAATAATATCAAACAATTTAAGGTCAGTATATCATGAGTCATTACTTACATATGTTGGTTTGAATGATCCCAAGCCAGCAAGCGGACCACGTCAAAGCTGCCATGCGTCAGCGGTAAGGCTCTCGGACCGTGAGCATTGTGTTCTGTCCTAACAATATGCCGGAACAAGCCTGCTGGCCCGTCTCTAATAGGAGCCAGCGTGACAAGGGCTCCCCCACCAGCGGACCATAACGGCGCCGGGGCAGACTCAACCCAACTTTCTGTTCCGGATGATATCCTGTACATCTTGAGATTGCAGAATAATTAGAAACCAGACATTAGGCATAATAATAGAAAGGAAAAGGTAAAAGTGTAGAGGAAATTTAAGGTAGAAAGTACTTCAAAATTATTTTGTAAGACCATGGGATTTTCCTGGTCGAGCGAGAGGCCGAGCTGGCCATTTCTTGCTGTAGTCATAATACTAATAACGATGCATTAAAATTCTCCCGTACTCGTCATTTACTATACTAGTGTACTACACTATACTGCTATTTATTTCTACAAAGAGAACAAAGCCTCATTTAATATCATCATCATCATTACAGGCCCTTTATAAGTCCACTGTTGAACATAGGCCTCCCCCAAGGATCGCCACAAAACACATTTAATATATTATAAAGTTATCCGTGCTGCAGCCATATAAATCTACGATTGCAGCATGTTTCTACAACGTAATAATAAATCTCATTTTAATAATCAATTTAATAGTAATTTAACAGTTTTTAGGCTGATTATCGTTAATCACTCATGCAAGGCTAACTTCAAAAGATACTGATACTGATACTGATACAGTCATTTATTTATTTTGATCATAGTGTAATGTAAATTGTTTATACGCAATTTTATACGTGGAAAATCCACAGAGTAAAGAGGACTTTCTTTACTCATGTGGAAGAGCCACGCTGCAGCAATATTATGAGTGTAGCATGTGGATATGTATGGGCAACAGCACCAGGTTGACTTTGTGCTCATTCGTCACCTTTGTTCTTCAAAAAAATGTATAGTTACACAAATAGTATCCACTCCACACTTGTTTTAAAATTGGAAAATCATAAGACAAAATTCTATAAATAATTCCAGAAGCACAATCCAATATTTCCAAAAGCACAAATCAATTATTAATAAAAACGACGTAATTGCAGTGATCTGAATAATATAAAATAAAAAAACTTGATTTAAAAATAGGAATGTTCTCATTGATGAATATTTTTTTTTTTTATAGGACAAGGGTGACAAACGAGCACACAGTCCACCCGATGGCAAGCGGCTGCTGCGGCCCATAGACATCTACATCTATCCTCGTTTGCGAATCAAAATGCAGATGCGTTGTCACCCGTGAGGACTAAGATGGAATGCCTCATTTCCAGTAAAAAGGGCCTCCGGCAACCTGCACTCACCAAGCGAAACGCAGAGGTAAACCTCTACTTCACGCTGGTTTTCTGTGAGGTCGTGGTACCACCCCGGTTCGAGCCGGCCCATCCGTGAGACAGTAAAAGCTGCCGCGTGGCTCTACCACTGTTAAATGAAAACGTCATGTTATACAGGAACATTTAATTTGCTTACTAATTATTTTTTAAGTTGGAAGTTCTTGTGCATATTTATTTTATTCGTACTTCATATATTCTATGTTACTTGCAGATTAATAACAAGTCGATTGAGAGATCATTATCAAAATATGGGGACAAGTTTAGAAACTACGGACGGACTTAGAGAAGGACACCAACGACACAGAACTACAGAAATTTTATTATCCTTTTGCTCTTCGTCAAATTCGGGTACAGATTAAAAATAAATCGAAGCATTTTCTAACGTCCAATCTTAAAAGTAGATTTTAGAAGGGTTCGTTTTTTTCGTCATTATCAGCTCGTAAGCCCAGCGGGATGCGGATCTAGTCCTCATCTAAGATGAAATGCCTTTTTTCCAGTAAAAAGGGTCTCCGATTCTTTACACTCACCATACGAAACACAGCAGTGTTCAGCTGCTATTTTACGCTAGTATTCTGTGAGAGCATGCTCCTTCCCCGGTCGAGCCAACCCATTCGTGCTACAACTATACTACTAATATAGCTGCAGCATGGCTCTACCACGTACGATCTATTGACAGAGACGATATTTTTCCGGCATATCCTTTAATCGCTTCCTATAACAACCAAGTGTCGAAATGCGGTGATGGATTATTATGCATCTTTCGTAGTGACCACGGCCGATTGAATGTTCTTAATTACGTAAACTTACTTCTTGGCAAAACCACATGGGACTTTTACAGACGGTCACGACGGATAGATTCTGTATCCTGGTCAACCAAACGACGCAAACCTCCGTTAGTGATACCCACTGCGCACTCGTGAAGTAGTAATCTCTATGGACATAAAAAAAGTTAGGTTACCATCTTTATGCGTCCCACACCCGAGCACAGGCCTGTCCTCATTTCTAAGAGGGTTTAAGAGCAAGGAAGTGTCCACAGCGCTGCCCCAATATGTGTTGCCGGAATTCACATGACTTCGAAATATTCTTTTTCGATTTCTCAGACATGCATTTTTTAGGATTTATCACGGTGGTTTTCTTCAGCGCCAAGCACTTGGTAAATCAGCACTTCAAATTGCAATTAACAATTTCATTGGTGCTGGTGGGAATCGAATCCAGGATGCTCGCGTACTGAGAAATTTACAGCGAGTATTTAGCGTCTGGGCTGCAACGATTCTGGAGAAAATAAGATGAACGCAGAAAATAAATTAAATGAATATCCTGCATTTCTAGGTGTCTTCTTATTCATCAGCTCGTAAGAGTTCATCGCTGGACATGAATCTCTTTCACTGAAGGGAAGATTTAGCATAAGAAAGAATAAGATACATACAAAATATTGCTAATAATTATTATGGTTTACAGAATAATACACGATTTACACAACATTTATATTTATTTTTTACTTAATTGGTACAATCACCATGCTTGGCAGGTGGATTGGTGATTGTAGTACCAGATGTCTGGCGTAAACTGGATGCGTTCACTGCTATCTGTCGGCAATCGGTATAATCTTTCCGGCGCTCCCCATAATTGTATTCTTCAGAAACCCACGGGACGGAATTGAATAGATTCTTTTTCGCCGTCACCACTCGGTGAGCTTTAACACTACGTAAATTATCAAGAATATTTTATGTGAATTTGAAAACACCTTTTTTCAAAATTCTTTCAACATTTCTTACCCTTCTTCGAGGATTACTTTGGGTGGAGTTAGATGCCTCGTTCGAATATGTTTCGGATCGGCAATATCCGCGACGGTTAATTTTACCGTTGGGTTGTTCGTACCCGGCTTAGGATATCTCACGCTTCTTATCTCGGGATACGTCTGGAAATAATAAACGTTTTAACGACGAATGTTTCATATGATTTTAGAGAAGATTAACACTTTGTGCAACTAATAAAATAAAAGTAACTACCCAATAAAAACTACAATAAATAAGATTACTCAATAAAAAAATTATATAACAAAAAGTACTTTCTAAGATCTTTTTTAGCAAATAATTGTCTCGATTTATTTCTCGTATACATTATGATATTGTTACCGAGTTTTAATTAAAAGTAAAGTAAAATAAAGTTGCAGCCTATTTACGACCCACGGCTGGGCACAGGCCTTCTCTCATTTATTTTGTGCGCCAATGCGTGTTGGCGAACTTCACATGTCTTCGAAATATTTTTTTTCTTATTTCTCAGACATGCAGGTTTCCTCACGATGTTTTCCTTTACCGCCGAGCACGAGGTAAATCAGCATTTAAAATTGCAATTAACAATTTCATTGGTGCCGGCGGGGATCGACCTCGGGTTGCTCGAGTACTGTGAAGCTTACAGCGAGTGCTAACCATCTGAGCTACCACGGCTAGTAGTTTTAATTACAACAGTTTTTTATTCTGGTCTAGACTTTATAATACTATATATAATATAGATTCATATTTTTATATTATGTGACCTACGACCTCTTTGCACCGTTAGTTGCATTAGTGCTTGACTTGCTACAGTTCACATAAAATTCCACGAATTATATTACATATTTTAGATGTACAAACATTTGTAGCAAAAATGAATTATGATTTAACTAATCAAAATTGTTGCTAGAATACATTTTTAAAATATAAAAAAAATTGTCTTTTAGTATATCCAAAAACAACTTACCTTTGATGGATCATCAGCGTCTAATACGGCTCCATACCAGGGAAATCTCTGCTCATGTACGAGACTGTCATTGAATGTTGCATAAAGCACCATATGTCCATCCGCTGACATCCACAGAGCTGTACGAGCCTTTAATATTTCTTCTATAACAAATAATAACTCGAAAGTTACAATAAGTGTTAAAATAAAAAAAAAATGTACAACCGACTTCAATATAAATTATTAAGGATTATTCAAAAACGAAAGAAGCACCAGCTTTCAAATAAAGAAAAAGAACAATCAAAATCGGTTCCCATAAAAAAGTTATGAGGTAACACACTTAAAAAAACATACAGTTGAATTAAGTACCTCCTCCTTTTTGAAGTCGGTAGAAAAAGTTGAATCGTTTGATTTATTGAAGTTTTAACAGTGGTAGAGCCAGGCGGCAGCTTCTGCTGTCGCACGGATGGGCCGGCTCGAACCGGGGTGGTACCACGACCTCACAGAATACCAGCGTGAAGTAGAGGTTTACCTCTGCGTTTCGCTTGGTGAGTGCAGGTGGCCGGAGGCCCTTTTTACTGGAAATGAGGCATTCCATCTTAGTCCTCACGGGTGACAACGCATCTACATTTTGATTTGTAATAGATGATACATGTAGATGTCTATGGGCCGCAGCAACCACTTACCATCAGGTGGACTGTGTGCTCGTTTGTCACCCTTATCATATAAAAAAAAAGTTTATAATTAAAATTATAGAAGTCAAGATAAAGGAAAAAAACGAATGATAGTGAAAAGAAATGAATCAAGAATAAAAAATAAAAATACATTATCCTTATGTAGACATTGTAAGATAAAGAAGTCAGCTTCGCCGATAGAAGCGAAGCCCTTTAAATAACAAGCCATTATCATAATCGTAATTGTTTATATTTTTGTTCATAATGCGTTGTTTACCACTTTTATTTGTAACCAGCCGATTTCGTTCGCATCTAATCTTTTATGTAACTCATTTGTTTTGATGTTTTATTTCTTGGGCCTATGGATTATATTTTACAAGCTACACCACTGTTCCAACTATTTGAGTCTACTCTGTATGTGTGTTTTTTTAAATAAATAAATAAATAATTACAGCCCATCACAAGGCAGCAACTGAACATAAGCGATCCGAAAAGAATGCCATTGGATTTACCACGCAGAGAAACCCAGAGCAGTGCTTTCACTGTAGTTCATTGAATGGCAGAGTTTTCTAATACGGCTCACTGAATGCAGATTTTTGTTTTATGATACTTAGGCATCGGACGAAACAATTTGTCGAAATTTTCCTGAAGCGGTCCAACCAAGAAAGATTCATCGGTTTTCCTTTTGGGATATATATCAATAATGTAATTAAAGTTTTACTATTCCAAGCCGGGCCTTTTTATTAGTTGAACCGAAACCAATAAAAAATGAGGACGTTGTATATTTACTAGATACGTTGCATATTTACTAGATATAAGAAATGAAGGTAATTTTTTTCATCACTCAGAAAACATTGAGATAAGTTCTAAAAGTATTATGGTTTAAAAGTATTTAGACATCAGATCAAATAAAAACCTTTATTATTCTACCTAAATTCACGGTTTAGATAAAAATAAAAATACGACTATCCCATGAAAAATTCTAAGGAAAAACTACACTATCACTCAACAAGAACTGATGAAAAAGTAGTAAAAAGGGGCCATTAGCATATGTCGCATATCAAATAGCTGATTCGTATTGCGCCTCCATAGATAAAAGATACCTTTTAGAACTGAAAGTTGTAAAGTGTAATAAATTTGCTAAAGTATTATTGATTGTTTAAAAGTAACAAAAGAAGTTCCCCCAGGCTGACTGGCAGCATTATATCTTTAGTAATAGTATTGTCGGTGTCTTTATAAGTGATTTTTAAATTAATCAGTTTCAATTGTTTTATCTTTAAACTAGCTTGTTTACGCCAAATTTGGTCATATTGGCCGCCCGCCAATGGCGTTCGAGCTATCGCGTCACCCGATAATATGTAGGTGAAAAAACGCTCGCCAGGTGGCGCGTCGGTGTGTGGCGGTCAGTCGCTCGACGCGTGGGCGAGAGGTCAGTCCCCCGTCAGACACAGCGCTGATGAAGATGTAGTGTGTGTTCTTCGTTACGTAGATATGTGAATTGTGCGATATTTGACTCGTGCGGGAGTGCGGAGTTGTGTACGCGCGTCAAGGAGATGCAGTCTAGGATTCGAGTCGCGCATTCCTTGTTTGAGGGCTTCTCCCTGTTAATTGGCAGGATATCTTTATAATTGGATAGTCGCGTTCGTGCCTTTTTGTGTTTGGTTGTCTAGTTAAATTAATTTGCGTGTCAACGAGGCGTATTTTGAATCTTGTGCGACGTGTTATTCTGTGTCGAATTTATACTTTGTGATAAGTGAATCCGGGACATTGAATATGAAGTTGAACTACTGTCCGTTGTCGTGTCGGGTATCACGTGTTCGATTCTGCGATGAGTGTGGAATTAGGCGAATTGAAGTTAGTTAAATGTGCAATGAAGTTAAGAGACTGATCAGTGACAGTGAAGAAAGAAGTGGTCCGGCGCTGGAGCTGTCTGGAGCGATGCAGCATTTTGGAGCAGCCTGGAACTCGGCCGCTGCTGGTCGCCTATGCTTGCCAAGGCCCCACACATTCACACATCACTGTACACGCCTCTCTATCTACCATTACATACACTCACGGCCTGCCCAAGCCTTGGAGCGAGGTTGGCTCCTGATACAGGTAAGTACTTTTGCTTCCTAGTTAGCTCCCATATAGGTTATTGTGATATAATGTTTCACGTAGCCTATTGAGGCCCGACCTGCATCTGCCCGTCGAAGAAGCTGCTATGGGCCCCAGCCAAGACGACCTTTGCAAGGGCAGCTGTAGGCCATAACATAGCTGTTCCTCGCGAATTCGCCCGCGTGAAGTTAAGGGTATTTAGTTATGTTGCGCGGAACCCTAACTCTTTTCCTAAAAATATAAGTAGCCTAAGTTACTCCTTATAACATTAGCTATCTGCCAATGAAAGTTCCGTCGTCCCGTTCCAACCGTTTCTGAGATTAGCCGGAACAAAAAGACAGACAGACAGCCATCCGAAAACTTTAAAATTTGTATTTTTGTTATAAATACCATATATACTTTCATATGCATTTAGTAAAAAATTGTTATTTTGAAATTACAAATAGACACTTCAATTTTATTTTTTTTTAAATTAACAGGATGGTTTCATCGATTAATTCAAGTCCACTGCTGAAAACAAGGGACTCCCCCATAGATTGCCTCATAGATGATACTTCCCATAGTTGCTACGTTTAGAAGTATTATCGGGAATATGTTGGTGCTTATCACCCGTTTCATTTCTCTCTGTCACCTCATAAGACAACCACCAAAATTGCCAATACATTAAGAACATTTTAATAGAAACAGTGGTAGAGCCACGCGGCAGCTTTTGCTGTCGCACGGATGGGCCGGCTCGAACCGAGGTGATACCACGACCTCACAGAAAACCAGCGTGAAGTAGAGGTTTACCTCTGCGTTTCGCTTGGTGAGTGCAGGTGGCCGGAGGCCCTTTTTACTGGAAATGAGGCATTCCATCTTAGTCCTCACGGGTGACAACGCAGCTGCATTTTGTTTCGCAAACGAGGATAGATGTAGATGTCTATGGGCCACAGCAACCACTTACCATCAGGTGGACTGTGTGCTCGTTTGTCACCCTTATGCTATAAAAAAAAACAATTCCATAACTTTTAATTGATTTGTTGCCTTGAACAACTAGCCTAACGTTTAGCTTTATTTTATTACGAGCCCCCGTCACTTCGAAACTATGCTTTAATGAAAATCAGTCATTACACTGACACAAATGTTATTTTCCTATGAAAACTTAGACCATAACAATACAATTTAATTGATTTTACTTGGTTCATAAACAGGATTAAACTTAGTGTGTGTCTTGGGAAAAACTTGCCTTAAAGACTTTGGCTAACATATTTAACTTTTATGTTATTACTAGCAATTACTACCAGCGTTATTTAAAAACATAAAATGTTACGTCGCGTTTTCACTGCTTTTTTTATAGGATAGGGTGACAAACGCGCACATAGTCCACCTGATGGTAAGTGGATGCTGTGACCCATAGACATCAACATCTATCATCAATAAATAATCAAAATGTAGATGCGTTTTCACTCGTGAGGGCTAAGATGGAATGCCTCTTTTCCAGTAAAAAGGGTCTGCGGTGCTCTACACTCACAATACGAAACAAAGCAGTGTTAAGCTGCTATTTGACGCTGGTATTCTGTGAGAGCGTGGTCCTTCCCCGGTCGAGCCAACCCATTCGTGCTACAACTATACTACTAATATAGCTGCTGCATGGCTCTACCGCGTGCCAAGTGCTTCACTAAGCTTTCATTTTTAATTTGGGTAAATATTTGACTGTTCTGCAGATACCTTTGTTCAAAAAAATCTAGTGAAACACCAAAAATCCAACGAACGCAATTTCTGTACAAAAGCTCGACCAAAAGAGATCGCTGGTGACTTTAGTGAAAACATGAAGCACGTGGACTTAATTTTGGTTTCTTGCATTAGAAGTACAAACATTTTATTTACTTATGTTGATAATTGGAGCCTTTTTGGTTATTTCTAATTTTATATTAATTCGGTTTACTTTTGGTTTTTATAACTTTATATTGATGTGGCAAATTCCACGCATTTATAAAGAAAACATTTAGGTAGCAATGTCTTTAAAAGCATTGTGTTCGCGTAAGCATTGTTGGGCTGTAAGGGCTTCAATTAGGTCTTCCTAGAAAACACTTCATGGTGTTGTTATAGTAAAAAAAACCACAAGTGCGTGTAGGTCTGGCACCCTAAAGGCCCCGTATAAACTTAACTATGTATGTAGATAGTTTATCCATTCAGATATCGAGTATTTCGACAATACATACATATTTGGTATATATATGTATGTGTATTTGTAAGTATATATATATGTTTTCTTTTTTGTTCCTTTTTTGTTCCTTCTCAATGTTTACATGTATTTTGTTGGTAAATGTTATGTACACTTGTTATTGATATACATATCAGTGAACGTGTTACTTGTTATATAATCTAGTGTTAATGTTTAATATTATGTATATTGTAAGTGTGCTTATGAAATAAAAAAATACCGATAAACAAATGCCGTAAAATAAGAAAGTTAATAGACATTCATTTCTGTACAATAGGTAAGTAGAACACTATAAGCAGATACGTAAGTACCTACTCACTTTCACCAAAATAATTAAATTACTGAAATTCATAAATTATAAGTTAGGTGAGCGCTGAATATTCTTCTAAGAAAAAGGAATGACGGACCGAAAAACAAACTTAACTTTGCAGGGGAAAGAATGTTTTCCCACACACTGCTTTACGTCACAGTTGTAGCGCTTACTACAAATGTAATTTTGTAATAACAAATAAATATATAAAAATAATGGTTTACGGATTTGTCCTTTAATTGTGTTATGAGATCTTGCTTTTTGCCGAATTTCATGATTGTAGGTCAACTGGGAGTACTCAGTGATGAGTGAGTTTTCAAACATCAAAATATTATGTGACTTAAGTGGCTGTATCTTTTGATTGCGTTAACTTTGAAGCTTAAACTTCTTACACTCCAGGGTACCATAGATTTTATATTAATTTCATCTTTATACCTATCTACACCCATTCCCGAGAAAAAGGGTCGACGAACAGACAGACAAATAAGTCAAGGTACGGAACCCTAAAAAGAATGGAAATACATCGAGCATTAAGCACATATAAAGAGCAAATGCGCTTATCACCGTGCCGGTGCTATGCGCATTTGCTTTATTTTTTTTAATTTTTTTGTACCTTTCTACCTGAATGAAAGAGCGAGCGGTTAAGAGCTTATTCGTTTAGTTGTATTTTTTTTACGAAAACCATAAATAACTAAAACTTTTTAAAGTTACTGTTATCTATGAGTCAGCTAAATTGTTATATTATTTATTCAATCTCACCTTCATAAAGCCAATCGGGAACACCATTATAAATTGTTCCTGGAATTCCTGTGTCGGTTACTCGGTAGCCGGTAGAAGAACGAGGCGCTGGTCTATAGTAAATGTCGTAATCCATGACAGTTATCAACCCATGTCCTTTAGGAGTCCACATAGCTAGGAGCAATAACGGCCCTTCTGTGATCACTCCTCCGCCAACTTCGTTTGGCAGAGGTGTGAGTGGATATGATTCTCTGAAACAAGATTTTTTTAAGTATCCTATTTTACATTATCTTTTAGTAATGTTTTATTATCATTGAGTTATATGTACTACGTACTAGAAAAGCCATTCCAAACAAAAATTGTGTCCTACTCTATGTTTTCGCGCATGAGCGGGAGTTGTAGTCGCGCATGCGCGAAGACTTTAATTTGGTATAAAATAAGATATTAATATAAAATAAATATAAGAATTTAATATAAAACATCTTAATTTAATTTAAACAAACATATTACCAAATAAATGTACTTAATAATAATAATTTAATTGAATTCACAAATCTTCAATTTACGCAATATTTAGTTTGTACGGATTGCAGTACAGTTCAGTTGAACATAGTCAATGTTCGGAATGGCTTCTCTAGTACGTAGTACATATAAGTCAATGTTTCTTATATTAAAGCGACTGATGCTGGAATTCGATGGACGCAGGTGGCTCTGGACCGTGTTTTGTGTGGTTCCTTGGGTAAGGCCTATGTTCAGCAGTGGCTTTGCAATGGGCTGTAATGATGATGATTTTTTTTGGAATAAGGATGTCAAACGAGAATGCAACCTACGCCTATCATTAATTAATGTTGGAATGCCTCGTTTTTTTTAAAGTAAACTGAAGTGAAAAACACACTTACAGTCTACCAGATGGTGAGTGGCTAGTGCAGTCCATGGACATCTGCCGTCAACTTCAAACAAAGTAAGCTACAGATTCGTTGTTTCCTCTGACGACCAAGATGGATTGCCTCACAGTTTGTAATTATACTGCCTCTCTAAACCCTTTAGACCTACAATACCACAAGCACTGCTATTTGTCCCCAGTAACAGGTAAGAGGTTACTAACATTACCTATCAAGACGAACTACTAGACACAAAGTTAGTCCTACCACCAGTAAAAATGGTTTCCAGTTTTCAATACTCACCATGCGAAACAGCAGCATTAAGCTGCTATTTAGACATAGACATAGGCATGCATTTATTCAGCAAATTACATTTGTACAGTTTTGATATAGAAAATAAAATGAAACATAATAATAATAATAAATTTATTAGAACTCAAATAAATGTTACACTTGTTCCGATTGAGCCCTAGCTCCTGAACTAGGAATCCTGTATGTCAGGAGCTAGTTCCTTCCATACATTATGCACAAACAATATTAACATTAATTATAAATTTCAATTTAATTTAATTATACTTAATTATATTTCTATTCTACTTTATTTTATTTAAAATTGGCAAAAACAGTTTAAATAAATTATTAAATTAAATTAAAGATAAACATTAAAAGTTAAATATTAAAAAAAATGTATAATAAGATGTGGTATTGACTAAGTAATATGACAAATGTGTGGGTCCATGAATGTGTTTTGTGTATGTAAGTTTTTTTTTATAGGATAAAGGTGACAAACGAGCACACAGTCCACCTGATGGTAAGTGGTTGCTGCGGCCCATAGACATCTACATCTATCCTCGTTTGCAAATCAAAATGCAGATGCGTTGTCACCCGTGAGGACTAAGATGGAATACCTCATTTCCAGTAAAAAGGGCCTCCGGCCACCTGCACTCACCAAGCGAAACGCAGAGGTAAACCTCTACTTCACGCTGGTATTCTGTGAGGTCGTGGTACCACCCCGGTTCGAACCGGCCTAGCCGTGCGACAGCAAAAGCTGCCGCGTGGCTATTAAATAATATATAAATAGCGTCGATATATGTATATATATATATATATATATATATATATATATATAGACGGCTCCGTGGCGTAGTGGCTTAGCAAAGAGTTGCAACGCTTGGGGCCGCGGGTTCGAATCCCGCACGGAACAAGTATTTGTATGGTCTACGAACAATTGTTCCGGGTCTGGATGTTTGTTCTTGTGCAATATATGTTTGTAAACTGCCTCCACGATACAGGAGAAAATCCTAGGGTGGGGGTAACGTTTTATAAAAAAAAAAGAATTATATTATATATATTATATGTTTAATCAATTATTAAGTAATCGTGTTCATTCAGCCACGACAAAAGTAAATCTTTTATTTGTTTTTGGTTAAGTTTCCTTAGTTTTATTTTGTTTAACTTATTATATAAGTGTGGGGCCTGAAAATCATAAAATTTCCTAGCATAGGAAATACATAAAAACATTAAAGATAAAAGTAAATAAAAAAAACAGACATAAAATGATCCGATTGCATGAGTGATGTGGTGCTGAAAAGGACACTGGCTCAACATAATGCTATCGCAGAATTGCGGTAGCGTTGGTTTTTAGCAATGTCCATTGAGGTTAGACCAGTCCGCGAGGATAGTATATTTAGTCTGGTATTCTGTGAGAGTAAGGTCCTTTCCCGGTCGAGCCAATTCATAGTCATTTTTAATTCCTCCTTTTTCCTCCTCATACACATCAGCACGTGAAAGTCTACTGCCGAACATGGACCTCTCCCTTTGTGGGAAGATTTGTCAGAATCGTCAATCGTGGCAAGTGGATCGACAACTGCAGCACCGGTTAGCGTAACTGACGCTGCAGAAAATGTATTAAATAAAAATAATTTTATAGATTTAATCACGTTAACGCTCAAGTTTCTTACTTGTTTCTTGCACTTTTTAGGACTAAGATGTGTCATTACCAGTAAAAAGGGTCTCTGATTGTCGTCACTATCCATACGAAACAAAGCATTATGCTGCTATTTCAAGCTGTTAATATGTGTGAGCGCCTTTTTCCCTCAGTAATAATATGCTGCAGTGTGACTATACTTAGGTACAAAAATCAACGCTCAAAATTCGTGTCCGATGTACGGACGATAAGATCGGAGTGTCAATAAACGTCAGAGAGACGAGTACATTAAAACACAAAAAAAATGCAATAAATTATGTTTTTAAAAATTAATGCTTTACTTGTTGGAGATTTAAATAGATTGCATTAAATTGGTATTTGCAACTAAGTGCTGATTTACCACGTTCTCAGCGGCGAAGGGAAACATCGCAAGGAAACCTGCGTGTTTAAAAATTAAAAAAATATATTTTGAAGTCGTGTAAAGTGCGCTATTGGGGCAGTGCGTCGGATTATTTCTTGCCCTATCTAGCCCTTTTAGTAATTAGAGGAGGTATGTGTACAGCCACGGTTGGATACAGGTCTAAAATAGGACGTAAACGAATGGAGTGGAAGTTGACTGTAAATATCCTTTACTTTTACTTTGGGTGAGATCCGAAACTAGTATCCGTAACATAACACAGTTACTCTGTCGAGCGGGCCAAATAGTAACAAAGTTATAACCTTCTTCCGAGATTAAAAGTTTTTTTCTGAGAGCTTTCATAAATAAGTTTGAAACTTTATCGAGCATAAGCACATTTTACTAGAAGGTTAGACTTTATATAGTTCTTCTTTAATATAAACTTGTACAAGTATGTCTTGAGTTTCGTCAGTGCATAGACTTAACTCTTCCTGATTTTGTTTGTTTCTCTCCAAGTTACGCTAAGTAAAAGGAAAGTTGGTTTATTCAAGCATAAGTATGAGACTCGGTATATGTACCTATTATATTAAAAAAGTTAAAAGTACTAAATATTGGTTATTTATTGTTGCCTAGGTTGCGTATAGTGGCGGTGTAAGAATATCCACTAACTCAAATCATCCTGTGGGTGTCGTAAGAGGCACTAGAGGGAAACGAACCCAGGATACGAGCAGCAGCATCTTCTAGAAACACCTTAGTAAAAAGAAATTCAATTGCCCACCCGCTTGCCAAGCGTGGTAATAATGGTAATCTAGTCTCTGAAATAATATAATCTCTAAGAAAGCTATAAATAATAAAATGTGCCCAGTCCCGGCGTCCCTGCTGTTCTTGAATCTAGTGGTAGTCAACGCCGGGGCAGGGTATGCGAAGTATGGAGAGGTATGATTTTCACCAACGACTATTGGAGCTGGGAACGGATAACGCGCGCACATTAAGGTAACACGAGAAGATTCTAGAGCTCTAGTAAAGGTAAAGGTAGACAATTATATATATATATATATATATATATATATATATATATATATATATATATATATATACTTATATCCGAAGTCCAAATACAGGAGGACACAGTAAATCTCCAATTCAATAACCGGTTGCATACATATAGAAATTAGCTCGTTCAATAGCCTGTAAGCCAACGTATCATTTGAAGACTGCAGTTTCTTTCCCGTCTGCAGCCGCCCCTAAATTTAGAATGCTAAGAGAGTGTTTTTGGGTGAGAGTTACTGCTGCGATGGGTCTTGTGATATTTTGCTCCGACCACATGGGCAGTTTCCACGAGCCTAACGTGTACTTATATATCTTCAATACAGCTCATATTCTCCAAACTCTCACCCAATATCTGTCTGCCTTAAGAAGCCAATTTACAAAGTTGAAGACCGCTAAGTTACTTGAGATTATGAGTGATTTCGAGGAGTTTTATAGTCAGATGTACACATCTTCGGTAAAAGCAACAAACGGACAAACCGAAAGGGCAAGTCTCATCTGACACTATATCGATAATATCCCGGACGCCAGTTTAAGCGAGATTAGAACGGCTTTGCAGGAGCTTTAGAATGGAAAAGCGCCGAGTATGGATCAAATTATAGCACAGCTTCTGAAAGCGGGTGATAAACCGATACTTAAAGTTCTTTAGAAATTATTATTTTTAAATATTTTCCGTTCTACACGGTGGTGCTACGCCGGATATGTGGAGCAAAAATGTAGTAATTTTATTCTTCAATAGAGGTCATAATAACTGCTACTAGGCTGTTAAGCATCGCAACTATATGTCGGCTCGATAGGGGAAGGACAACGCTCTCACAGAATACCAGCGTAAAATAGCAGCTCACCACTGCTGTCTTTTGTATGGTGAGTGTTGAGAACCGGAACCCATTTTACTGGAAACGAGGCATTCTATCTTAGTCCTCACGGCCGACAACGCATCTGCATTTTAATTCGCAAACGAAGATAGATGTAGATGTCTATGGGCCACAGCAACTACTTACCATCAGGTGGACTGTGTGCTCGTTTGTCACCCTTATTCTATAAGAAAAAATCTTTGGGTAAGGCATTTGTATAGCAGTAGACTTTGATGGGTTGCAATAGACAAATCAATGAATTCTTTTACTTTTTAGCTTTTTAGATAGCGATGGTGAAATCACTAAATAAATAACATATGAAAGAACACAAAACACGCATAATATGTGATTTCGATGAGCTTTTTTATAACACCAAGTAATAGGAAGTCGTTAGTTTGAGAGTAATATTTATTTTTCTGTTTTTCCAATCACAAAAAGAGTTTTTTTTTTAAATTGAAGATATTGATAAGTAAAAGAATTGCCGACGCTCTGTTACAGGACGAAATAAGGTGAAACGCCGCCACCACACGGCATATTGTCTGATAAAGTGGGATTCCTTTGGAAAGGGGTACTCCTATAAACGCATATTATGTATTCAATTTGAATATGTTTCGTATGAAAATGAGCAAAACTATATTACCAAATTTAACATTAGTATTCGTTGTCATCTTGTTAGTATGTATTCCGCAACAAAATGTAAAATTTAGTCACAAAAAATCTGTGCTAATAAATGAGAATCCCTCTCAAAATATTCAGAATAATCAGTTAAAATACTTTTTATGTGGGAGCTAACAATTTGCTTGATAAACAGATTTTCTAGATATATTTACAAAGCACTGATCAAATTGCTGGAATATATGTTTCGTTTTCAACAACTATTTTTAATAATAACATTACACAATCGAGTTATGGTGAGTGATTATTTTAAAGAACGACGGAATCAGATTATCTGAGCGCTAAAAGGGAGTGCCTGAAGTGAATGTCCATTGGTGGTAAGACTCTTTCTATCTACTCGTTCCATCCTTTTAGCTGTTTCTGCCACCAGGTAGCGTGTATTGAAGTGCTTGGGCTGTTGTATTCCAGTGTTAAAGCTATAGAGAAATAGTATATTTATAAACTGTAAAGCATTCATTTTTAGTTCTCAGAGATGACAAAGCATTTGTTTTCTTGTTTGAGGGTGGCTGCAGGTATTAACAGACTGCAATAACAACTTACTATCAGGTAAATTGTAAGTTCTTTTATCATATATCGTTCTTAGTTTATTATTATATTTAATAAGCTTTTCAAGCATTAACAGGATGTTTTCATTTAATATAAGGTAACACTTTAAATGCAATAACAGTTGTAAGTGCGGGAATCGCAATTCTAAATAATATATCGGACTGGGTATCTTTACATCTAGCATATAGGAGATATTTACCGTAATCAGAGGCCTTGAGATATTTCTGGCCTTACTCATTGTCGCTTCTTGATGATATGATATACAGCAATATCTATAATTATACTACTAAATAGTAATAAGGAAACCTGCATGACTGATAAATTAAAAAAAATACGAAGACATGTGAAGTTTGCCGACATGTACATAGTGGGATATATATGGAATGTAATTTTATTATAAAGCTTTACTATATTATAACCTAGGTTAAACACATTTATATGTATAACTTACGTAGTCAGTATATCGTAGATAGTGAACCGAGCGAGATAAGAATGCCGGTGCAGTTTGTGAAGATTTTGAGCAAGTAATAGAAATCGACGGTCGGCGGAAAGTGAAAAAGATGCTGGTTCTAATACTCTCTGAAATCAAAGAACAAAATATCAACCGTTAAAGTAGCATCCCACCCTCTCACTCAATGGGACGACACGATGAACCACGCAGGGACTTGATGGATGCAGGTGGCTAAGGACCGTGATTTCTTGCAATCTATTGACGAGGTCCTTATTCAGCACTTATCCTAGCAAGGCAAACCTAGCTTTCTTTCATAAAAGACAGAATGACAAGGGAACACACAGTCTATCTGATGGCGAAGAGAGGCTATAGCCCATAGACACATAAAGCAACGATAAAAAATCAAAATGCAGCTTAACGTATTATAAAAACACGCACATGCGTCTCAAATCGTGTGCAACTACCAATAGGGTTTTAACGGGTGTGTATGTGTATCTTCAGCAGTGTGTTTTTACGGGCTGTTAAAGACACAAAAGTTGGCCAAGTGCGTACCGGACTCGCTCATGAAGGGTTCCGTACCATCGTAAAACACGTTTCTAGTATGGGAGCCCTCTTTAATTTGTAATTTATTTTCACTTTTATTATTTGTTGTCTACCTTTTACTGATCATGAGATACATCCCGCTGATAGATAGACGGACGGATAGCGGAGGCTTAGTAATAGGGTCCCGTTGGTTACCCTTTGGGTACGGAACCCTAAAAAAGAAATAGTTTCGAAGGTCTATTAGGTACCTATTACCATCTGGAACTTTCCAGCCACCGCTAGGTTCGTAGATATTTGTAAAATTAATAAATATATAAATAATACAATTACACAATAATTTTCTTTAAATTATAAAACTTAAACTTAGTCTTATTAAAATAAAATGAACACAAATTGTTACATTCGGGTTAAAGTCTGGCACGCTGTTTTATACATAAACGCACCCACACACGTATATAATACTAGACTTTTATCAAAAAGTAATAACTTAATAACAGTTTCATACTCACAAAAGTAGTGTTAGGCATAAGTGTTTTGGAAGTTTGATTTGCAGCGAACATAAGACTGATACCTCCCCATGCGTCTCTGTATATATATTCATCTCCTGAAACAAAGATAACCATGTTTACACCATTACCATTAATATTATGATCTTTCTTTTTAAATAATTACAATGAGGTTTTAAAATTAATGCGGATGTTTATTGCGTATAAATTTGTGGTAGAGCCATGCTGCAGCTATATTAGTAGTATAGTTATAGCACGAATGGGTCGGCTCGACCGGGGAAGGAGCACGCTCTCACAGAATACCAGCGTAAAATAGCAGCTTAACACTGCTGTTTCATATGGTGAGTGTAGAGAACCGGAGACCCTTTTTACTGGAAAAGAGGCATTCCATCTTAGAGGATAGATGTAGATGTCTATGGGCCACAGCAACCACTTACCATCAGGTGGACTGTGTGCTCCATAGAGTAGAGTAATATATACCGGAAAGAGTAATATATACCGGAAAGAGTAATATATACCGGAAAGAGTAATATATACCGGAATAGAGAGCCAGCTTCTACGATTTTTTGTCACCCAATACAAATAGTGGCACAGTGTCGTCGTCTGGTACCATATCCGTTGAACTAATCTCAATTTTTTGACTATAGATAGTTATATGTAGTTATGCATATACAGCTATTTATACTATAGGCAGTTATATTTATATTTTAAGGTATTAGGGTTCTATTAAATAAGTATTACAGATTTCAGTAATTTAAACATTTATTTGAAACATTTAAACATTTATTTACAACAACCTAAAATTATATAAAGTACAAAATAGTTCGTGAAAACGTATTTTATTTGTAACATCAATGAAATATTGATTTAACTTTGTTTTATGTACATCCAATAGCACAAGTCCTCGGAATTTTAACAAACAAGATGTAAAAGCATCTATTCCGCACAATACAGCACCAAACCAAATTAAATATTTGTTGTTAAATATTTCGCACAACACTACACATAATATGTACATACAATGTGGTTCCAGCATGAAAAACTAAACGATAAGACGGGATGAGGGCTAATCTCAACTCAACCAAACTTATTGTAAATACGAGTAGCAACAACAACCGAAAATTACATAAATGGCAAGTGTTCGTGAAAACAACGACTTGCTCACACGCCGGTAGCCATTATGTGATAAAGTAATAAAGTGGCCACTTGCCAAAACGAGAAACTTATTGCATCTCAGACCGACAAAATAAATATTTTTATTCAATATATTTTTAAAGAGGTTTTTGAATGCCCGTATAATTATTAATATTTTATATTTATGTTACAACTTTAGAGAATTCCATTAAACTCCATACCCAATAACTAGAATTGGTGTAGTCGCCATCTAGCGCACCTTTTAGAATTTGATGTTCAAAAGTTTATGCGGATATCGTATAAGATGGCACTAGTGTCTTTGCAGATTATTGGATCCCTACTTACAGTATGAAAGTGTACCCCCCCCCCCCTAGTGTGCTCGTTTGTCACCCTATCCTATAAAAAAAACAAGCCTCTCTTAAGATAAGTGGCAACGTCATCCTAATAACAACTGGAAAATAAAAAAATACGGTTGCCGATCCGCCTGCTAAGTCTTACAAGGCAATCTATGTGTAGGCCCATGTTTAACAATGGTCTTAATAGATAGTAGTGAATAAAAAAAATTAATACAATGATTTGAATATTGCTTTTTTATAAAACGTATATATATCTACAAAATTAAAAATTACTATTCTCTGTCATAGCGTTCGTGCTTCGTAACAAAATGAAAAACGCACAAAAGCCTGTGCTAATAAAAGAAATCGTCCCTTGAAATATTCATAATAGCATTCAGTAATAATTTTAAAGACTTTTTACGAGGGAACTTATAATTTACTTCAAAAACCGGTTTTCTATACATATTTACAGAGTAGTTTATTACTTGAATATATTTGTTTCGTGTTTACCTGGTTTTCTTTTGTTTTATTAATATTTAATTATTTATTATTAGCTAACAGTCCACCTAATGTTAAGTGGCTTCTTCATTTTACGGTTCATCAGAAACCAACTTCGAACAACGAAGTCTACAGAAGATTAAAATATCTACAGTGTGTATATATTTTATTAAATTTATTTTTTAGACATACAGCTTTTCTTACTGTTTTATGAAATAAAAAAAATATTATGTAGGACTTCCCTTTTTTTGTAAATCTATTGTTTGTTAGTAGAACATTTTAAAATATATTCGGAAACTTACATTTATTTACATAACATAATATACAATATTTTATTATAGACAATATTAAAAACTATAATAAAAAAAACACTAAAACTAGTAACTTAATTATCATACAGTTCTACTCCCTCCACATGTTCCCCACGGACCGATAGTCTCTACAGAAAATGGCACAAACATGTAGTCAGCTCTCAGAGACTCATATTTGCGCCACTTACTCAGTTCAGCTGCCTTTGATGCCGCACTGGCTCTAAACGAAGTACCCCTGAGATGAGAGGCTGCCAAAGTGTCTATGCAAGTAGCATCCCCCACTAGGGCTTTACCTCTCTCCTAAGGGACCAATTTCATTTTCGGGTCTCTTGCCATCGTCTCTAAATATTTCACAAGGCTCTAAAACCGAGGGAACATTTATAGATACAAGAGTCCTTTGGATGCATCGTTCAAAGAACCATGCCGTGAAAATCTACCTCCACTTTTCTTACATGAATGTCCTAGGAACCCAAGCTTGTCGGCGCTGCTACAACAAGGGCACTGATGGGGTTGACAAATCGTCGCTCCTAGTCGGATTCCTACGGCGATGCGCAGGCTTTTCACATCAAATAATGTGCCAAGATTACTTGATGGCGAAGCGTGTAACCAGTGACTAGATTCCTTAGTCGAAACAGTCTAGAAGGCATGCCTGATCTTGGTCAATATGGAAATTATGAAACAAATCTTTCTGCACACTCTGTATCAACGGAATATCCCACTGGTTTTGTCGGTTAACTTCTAGTGCAACATTTTCGACGGGACAGAGCGTTCGCCATGTCTGCCCTGCCTCCATGGCAATACACAGGTCTACTTTATTATTTAAAATTATGTTACATAAGTCACTGACACTATGCACGGAAGCAAGGAAAGCAGGCAATGCAACGCTAGAAAGATTTTTCACACCAATACCACCAAATGTTATAGGTAAATTAGCTTGAGCTATTTTAAGATAATTTTTTTTGGAGAGGAGGCAAACGAGCATGCGGCTCACCTAATAGTAAGTGACTACTTCCGCCCATGAACAACTGCAATACCAGGGGAACCAGGGGAATTGCAGATGCGTTGCCGGCCTTTTAAAAAGGAGTAGGCTCTTTTCTTGAAGGTCGTATAGGCCTAAGTAGTATCGGTCCGGAAAAATCGCTCATGGTAATCGATTCCACAAGGAAGTTGTGCGAGGAAGAAAACATCTTCGAAATCGCACAGTGGTGGACCGCCAATCATCCAGATGGTGTGGATAGTATCGGGAGTTCTGTCGCGATGTGCGTTCGTGAAATTTGGCGGCTGGGATTAATCCGAACAATTCCTCAGAGCACTCCCCGTGGTAAATGCGAAAGAAAATGCAAAGGGATGCAACATTTCTTCGCAGTGCCACTGAATCGAATCGATCGGAAAGAACTCGTTCGTCGACGATTCACGCCTCTCTACGTTGGATGCGGTCAAGTGGAAGGAGCTGGCACTGGGGAGCCCCTGCCCAGAGATGGGAACAGTATTCCATGTGAGGCCGAACCTGCGCCTTGTAAAGTTGCAGGGGGTGTGCCGGCATGAAATACTGTCCCGCTCTGCCGAGCACGCCAAGCTTTTTAGAGGCCAATTTGGCCTTCGCTTCCAAGTGACCACGAAACTGAACGTCACTCGATATGTCGACTCCGAGGATATTATTAATATTATAATATTATTATTATCAACGTCTTTTAAAATATCTGAACATTTCCAGACTGGACCCGAGCGAAGTAAGTATGTAAATCTAGGTACAAGGAGACAATATTTTATACTAGTAAAAGAAATGTGGGGCTTTAAGATATACAATTTATCAATGCGGTTTGAAAACTGATCAAATTTTGTTTTTAAAACAGGTTTAATACTATCGAAAAATTACGGGGCACCTAGCAGGTATAGCGATTCCGTACTGACAGTTTTTATTCCTGGAGAAATATGATTGAGATTTTGAATTAAGGTGTCTCTTTTAGAACTAGATAAATTATTGAAAAAAATATTGCACATTTATTGCTATTTGGTCCAAGACCAATATTTAAATATCTAAAATAAATAAAATAATTTCGAAAAATATGAGTAAGATCACTGAGGACGTCATCTGCTCTACCTCCGAGTGTATCGTCTTCCAGGTACCAGACATTCAGCCTGGATTTCAAATTTGAAATAATGGGTTGAATTACCAAACAGAAAAGTGCTGGACCTAGTGGGTCACCCTGCTGAACACTGACAACAGAACCGATAATATGGTTTTCGTAAAACAAGTTAGTATTTTGACTGTAACATTGCCAAACGTAATGATAAATTTCGGGGGCCACTTCTTTCAGCAGGGTTACCCTATCGATAGAGTTAAAAATATTCCTTCCCAAGAACATCTGCATCAGAGTTAGTTAAAAATGTACGCACTGAATGTACCGCTGCCTCACAGCCACCTCTAGTGCCAAAGCCTATTTGAGTAGGCTGTAATTTTGTCTTAAGGTAAGAGTTTATGTGTCTACAACCTAACTTTCAAGTTAAGCGTCGAAAAGTGGAACCAACTGCAATATGACGGATACCATTTTCCTTTTTTTTGAAGGCACATAATCTTGCCCCATATAAGAATGGAATGAAATTTTGATTAACATTACTAGAAATCATAAAATTACATAATTTTGTAATGTCACTCCCCCGGCGTCACCAGCAGAAGCGCTTAGAAAGATCTTTAAGATGTTGAGGCGTAATTCCGTCAATGCCGCCAACAGAGCCATTCAAAAATCACATAATTGCTTCTATAGTGTCTTTTTCAAAAATTTGTAAAAGATGGCATATAAGTCTTGGGAGGCAACGGTAAACTTTGCCAGTTCTTTTCACTATTAGTGAAACAATTTTGAATAGTACATGACAATGCTTTAACAAAGTGTATCCTCGCACATCTAGGAATTCTTTTAACTACTGGTACATTACGATGATAATTGTAAATTTGCTCCGAAAAAAAGGGAAAAATTTGTATCATTAGAGGAATTACTAATAGAGTTATGAATTTCTACGGCAGACTGTGAAGCCGAAATACTTTTACTATGGCATTGTGTTAGGATATTTTAGCAATATAATCAATTAAAAAAAATATTAAGTGTCCCGCTACCCTATAATTCTACACGCCAAAAGTACTCAGTGTTTCAGTATAGGGCGGCCAGTCCTATCTGCAATCGCCTTCAGTGTGAAATTGTCGCTGCCTTGTTCACGATTTTATTCATTTAAAGCAAAAATAGATAGTTAAGACAGCCCTTAAAATTGCAATCACAGTGGCATAGTAGCGAGATAGAAGGTTAACCTTGAGCTACTATGTAAATGTAACCTATTTTTTTTATAGGATAAGGAGACAAAAGAGCACACAGTCCACCTGGTAAGTAGTTACTGTGGCCCATAGACATCTACATCTATCCTCAATAATGAATCAAAATGCAGATCCGCTGTCACCCGTGAGGACTAAGATGAAATGCCTCTTTTCCAGTAAAAAGGGTCTCTGATTCTCTACACTCACCACACGAAACACAGCAGTGTCAAGCTGCAATTTTACGCTGGTATTTTGTGAGAGCATGGTCCTTTCCCGATCGAGCCGACCCATTCATGCTACAACTATACTACTAATATAGCTGTAGCATGGCTCTACCACGTACAACGTGGCTATAAAAATAACTGTCCAAAATGATCGCAGAACAATAATATTTTATGAGAATAGCGATGATAGTATCCGGTTATTAATAATCTCTCTATATAAAAATCAATTGCTGTCCGTTAGTCTCGCAAAAAACCCGAAAATGGCTGGACCGATTTTGATGATTTTTTTTGTATGTGTTTGAGTGGGTCCCTGGATGACCTAAACGATTCACAATTAGACCCGGTAGGAGGCGCTGTTGTCGAGATCCAGAAATCACCTAGTTGAAGCCACGGCAGATCGCTAGTACTTATTAAAATAATTAATATGTTATATGTATTTTGAATCATAGTGTGAGAAATTGTGGTTTTGCTAGATGATTTTGTAACCAGGATTAAGAAAGGGATGCTTCGGTGGCTTAGACTATAGACATCTTATAGCAAGAGTTAATGACGAAAGAGTCAGAAAGAACATTTATTCTGCAGAAGTGAGACTCTGCCAAGTCGGATAGTAGGGCCCTAGTCGGAATTTTGTCGGAATAATTGGCGCTATATTGAGGATTGGCGGAATAGAGTGTACCCATAACCGACGAACATTTATGATTAGATGGATGGATAGATGGAATGGTGTGAAATAAGCGAGACAGGTGTCAAGATTGTGTCAAATGGAAGACCGTAGTCATTAGCTGCTTTTTGGTGACGAGCATAAAGTTAATGTTACTCGTAGTATAAGTATTTTGATGTAATTATTATAACTTTCGGTATTTAGTTATTTGTTGGAGCTATTTTAATATCCACATAAATTTTTAGACAAGTAGAAAGCGACTCAAATGAAAAAGGTATTGTTTTGTTTTCTACTTGTGACGCTTGAAGTATAAAAATGGACGACATAAAAGCCTACAGGCGTTTGTAAGCACTCAACATAAATGATGTTTCTGTAGTGTCTTAAGAAATATTTCCATTTTTGCCGAGAATTAATGTAATTTGTTTTCATAATACAACGAAAAATAATTAATCAGTGTCTTCTTTATCGTCAGCAGCCCGTAAAAGTCCACTGTTAGATCTGGGCCTCTGGGCAAATTCTCCCCTATTTGGGGAGAATTTGCCTTAATTATCACATTTGAAAGACGGATTGACGATCGAAATTGTCTTGCATCTTTAATGATGTTGCTGGTCGCCGTTCTGGGTATTTTATGTGAAGAGGTAAGCGAGATGATTGTAGCGCCATCTATCGGAAGGAATTATGAATTGCTATGTGGTCGCGGCGTAAGAGAATCCATTATCCTTTTTCACTCAGTGGTTGTCGTAGGAGGGGGCTATGGGATTTGCCATTATATATGTCCATTATATTAAAGTTGGTAAAAATTACCTCGCGTACATCCGCTCGATAAAACAAAATCATGTGTCTTAACTAGTTTGAAGAGCACCTCCTACCCTCTCTCAATTGCGTGCACTATCTCCGTCACCACTAATCCCTGCACCACTACTCCCAACACCACTACACTAGCAAAGACACACCACCGACGACAATACGACACGTGTTTCGCCTCTACATCATTCTTCTTCAGGCACAGCATCTTCAGGTAATCTAGACTCTGCGGTGGAATTTTTTACCAACTTTATTACTAAGCATGGTGTTACTATATATTTTTACGCTGATATTTCGCTCGATGGAATCAAATTGAAATGGGAATGTATTGAAAAAAATATATCAAAATTTGAAACCCAATTTGTAAATAGTATATATAAATCATAACCGGCCGTTTCTAGTAAGGGAGCCCCTTTTAAATTTCAATTAATTTAAATTTTTATTATTTATTGTTATAGCGGCCCCACAGGAAGTGGACCTGGTCGAGCCCCGACGGTTCGACAAAAAATGAGATTAACTTCATTATGACGACCAGACGACAACTGTTCAGTGATGTCTCAGTGATCGCGAGGGTGAAAACCGGCAGCGATCACCGAATGGTTAGAGGCACACTGAACCTAAATGTTAAGTTGGAGAGGTCTCGTCTGATGAAGTCAACGCTCCGTCCCCCTTGTGCTCTAATCCAAAGTCCCGAAACCTTTCAGCTCGAGTTACAAAACCGTTTTCAGTGCCTAGAAGACTGCAATGAAGTGGACGATATGAATGACAAGCTCGTGGAAACTGTCCATGCGGTCGGAGCTAAGTTCTGCAAGACCCGCCGCAGAAGAACACAAAAACTCTCCGATCACACTCTTAATCTCATGGCTGTTAGACGGGAGATGAGGCTACATTCTTCAACAGATTTGACATCATACAGGCAACTGAACAGACAGATCTCTAAATGCATGCGGCAAGACTTACGCAACTTCAATACAGCTCGTATTGAAGAAGCGATCGAGCGGAACCAAGGCTCCAAAATCTTTGCCAGAGATCTGTCTGCCAGAAAGAGCTAACTGTCAAAGCTGAAGACCGAATGTGGCAGCATCGTTTCCGGGGCACCTGAGATTTTGAGTGAGATTGAGAGGTTCTATGGGCAGCTGTACACGTCATCGTTGGAGCCACACGCAAGTGTGAGTAACGATCCAAGAGCGAGTCTTATTCGACACTATTCCGAAGATATCCCGGACGTCAGTCTGAGCGAGATTAGAATGGCTCTCCAGGATCTTAAAAACGGCAAGGCCCCAGGCGAGGATGGAATTACAGCGGAGCTTCTGAAAGCGGGTGGAAGACCGGTACTTGAAGTCCTTCAGAAGCTCTTTAATTCCGTCCTCCATGGTGGCATTACACCGGAGGCGTGGAGCAGAAGTGCGGTGGTCTTGTTCTTCAAGAAAGGTGACAACGCTCTCTTGAAGAACTACAGACCGATTTCCCTTCTGAGCCGCGTCTACGTGCTGTTTTCGAGAGTCATTACGAATCGTCTCGCGCGCAGATTTGACGACTTCCAGCCTCCCGAACAAGCCGGTTTCCGAAAGGGCTTTAGCACCATAGACCACATACATACCCTACGGCAAATTGTACAGAAGTCCGAAGAGTACAATTTGCCACTATGTCTGGCGTATGTGGACTATGAGAAAGCCTTTGATTCCGTCGAAATTTGGGCGGTGCTGCAGTCCCTTCAGCGGTGCCAAGTTGACTGTCGGTATATCGTAGTGCTGAAGTGTTTGTACAGTAGAGCTACGATGGCTATCCGAGTACAGAACCAGAGTACGAAACCTATCCAATTGCAGAGAGGTGTAAGACAGGGTGACGTTATATCCCCGAAACTCTTCACCGCTGCATTGGAAGACGTTTTCAAGCTTCTGGACTGGAAAGGATACGGGATTAACATCAATGGCGAGTACATCACTCACCTTTGATTTGCCGACGATATAGTCCTCATGGCAGAATCGCTGGAGGAACTAAGCACTATGCTTAATGACCTCAATAGTGTCTCCCAACGGATAGGTCTTAAGATGAACATGGACAAAACAAAGATTATGTTTAATGTCCATGTCACACCTATGCCGGTAGTTGTTGGGAGCACTAAGCTCGAAGTTGTTGACGAGTATGTTTACCTGGGACAAATAGTCCGACTAGGTAAGTCCAACTTCGACCGAGAGGTCAATCGACGGATTCAACTCGGCTGGGCAGCGTTCGGGAAGCTACGACACATCTACTCGTCTGAAATACCTCAAAACCTTAAAACAAAATTGTACAACCAGTGCGTGTTGCCAGTGATGACTTACGGAACTGAGACGTGGTCCTTTACTGCTGGCCGTATGAGGAAGCTCAAGGTCGCTCAGCGAGCTATGGAGAGGGCTATGCTCGGAGTTTCACTGCGTGATAAACTTAGGAATGAGGATATCCGCAGTAGAACCAGAGTAACCGACATAGCCCAACGGATTAGTAAGCTGAAGTGGCAGTGGGCCGGCCATATAGCTCGAAGAACCGACAACCGATGGGGAAGAAAGGTTCTCGAGTGGCAGCCTCGTACCGGTAGGCGAAGTGTAGGGCGTCCCCCCACAAGATGGAGTGACGACCTGGTAAGACATGCAGGAAATCGATGGATGCAGGTGGCTCAGGACCGTGCTTTGTGGCATTCTTTGGGGGAGGCCTATGTTCAGCAGTGGACTTGTGAAGGGCTGTAATGATGATGATGATGATAGCGGCAACAGAAATACACATTCTGTGAATCTTTCAACTATACCTATTATGGATCATGAGACAAAGTCCGCTGACAGACAGATGGACGGACGGACGAACGTATGGAAATACAGACAGCGGCTATATTTCCATCCGTCTGTGACATGAGGCTTAGTAATATGGTGGTTACTCTTTATGTACGAAATCCTAAAAAAGGTATCCGACGTGATGTATTAAGGCAGATTTTTGTCATTAATAGGCTGGTGTTTGACCAAGATCCCTAGAAGATTATTACGCATAAGTCTAGAAAATACTTATTCACTTTCACTTTGAAAGATCAAAACTTTTAGTGGTTAGATAGTAAAGGATTAAGTTCGATTTTTACCTGATATCCATGTACCGTTCCATCGTATAGGCACCAGTTCATCTGTTAACAAGTCCTGGATTGTTAACCTTCGACCTTTGACCCTGGGTCCTTCGTCTGGTGGTGTAAGGAGAACCACCGATGTTACGATAAGCGCTAACACCGCGACTATCACTAGCAGCGCAATTAGAATACCCCTCCAATTCCGCTGATTTGTTGCTCCTACCACCAGCTTCTGTAACAAAATTAAGTAGTAAGTTTTCTTTTGAAATCTACGAGTATAACAATTATTGTTATGGCCACAAGGATGTTTACACTATCTGAAATATATTATGTAATCTCACATTTTTTATAGGAAACAATAAAATAATAATTTCAAGAAAGTTAAAAAAGTATCAGTAAAATCACTGGTGAGTGTAGATATGATCATCTTTTATAATTACCTATTTGCCCGTTAACTTCGCATCATATATAAAAATATGTCCACGTGAGTGTTTGAACATTTTGTAATACATTATTATTACAGCCCTTCACAAGTCCACTTCTAAACATAGGGCTCCACCAAGGAACTCCAGAAAGCATTGTCCTGAGCCTGAGCATGTCATATCAGATCATATATAATTTACTATACCTTTTTTTAAATGTTAACATTCAACAATTTAGCAAATCATGTAGTAGATTCATTGTTTAACATAACCTTTATAAATGTTGGCCTTCAAAAAACAGGCGATGATTTATAGGCGTAAATCCATTTTAGTAACTTGAATAAGGCTTTAAAGCAGCTCTACGTATTGTTGCTAAGAAAATGATAAATGGCCTATTTCCTGCACACGTCTCACTTGTATACAAACGTTCGTTCAGTAGTGGAATGCTTAGATTAATGGGTGGGTATTTTAGATAAAGCTGAAGCTCGACTCAATATTTGCAATTCGGAAGTGACTTTGAATTATGGATGACGCTATCAATCATGTGACTCGACGTGAGAGAAGTGATCTTTTAATTTTACTACTTGTTAAATGTCTTCGTAAGGAAATATTGATAACCGATGAATTAATAATGGAGCGCTTTTTGCTTGAGAGATAAAGATCGGATGACCACTGCTGAGTATAGACCTTTACTAAGGATAATCACTAAACAACTACCCTTAGCCTCCATTTCATCTATTGACTTCTGGATATCGTCATTGTATTTAGTGGCGAGCCACCGTACACTCCACTTAGTACGAAGCTGTAACTTTAAAACCATTTTTTCGCATTGGTAGTCATTTCTATATCAGTCAGGGCTATAGCAAGCATATTGCGACAGATAAAGTCTTATAATTAATTAGTCTACAGAAAAATAAAACTCAGAAATAATATTAAAAAATAAACGTTGGAAACAATAACACAACGTTAAAAGATACAGTTTCAAGAATTTGTACTTTTTATCCGTCCGGTGCATAGACTTTCATTCATTTTACTAATTTAAGTATCATGTAACAGAAAGTGAGTTTACACAGAATTATTCTTTTATGCCATATCTTTTGATTGATTAATGATATAGCATTACATCCATATAAATAATTATTGTGCAATTCATTTTATTATGCTCTGGTTTTGACTGGCAGTTAGGCTTTTACATTTTTAAATATATGAACAATTAATCATTATTAAGTGGCGAAGCTTGCGAAGACACTTATTGATTTCACGATGTCTGTCCGTCTGTCCGTCTGTCTCACGATTATCTCGAGAACGGTTTCGAATTTTCAAATTCTGTTTTCAGCAATCGATTACTGATCACCCAGGCATCTGAACCTCCTATTTTGTATATTATTTCAACGGCAACCGTTAGAAACCGCTACAAAGCTGATTGCTTCGCCACTTTGCTATACTGTTAGATTGCTAGGTTTATTTACTTTAGACTTATGTGACCTGATTTAAGACAGGTCATGTAAATATATCTGCATGCTTCAACTACTTATCCTGTAGTTGATGTTGTATGATTGTTGATGATACGTACCCGTAGTCATAAATGTGTCTGCTACCATTATCTTTTTTAATTACTTCTAAGTTCTATAAGGCAAATGTAAATATATCCTTTATCCTAAAATATTTCTTAAGACGATAAAAAAAATGTTCTTAATATTTCCTTCCTTTCTAAGTATTTTCTTTTTTAGTATGCAATTTCAATGACTGTGTTTTGTATTAGGTTATACTTTAGGGGTAGTCCATTTAAATGTAAAAAAAATCCATGGTGGAAAAATAGGGAATGAAGTTTTTTATCTAAATATTTAGACGATATTCGAGCTTGTGATGTTTCTTGGTATATTCAAAAACGTAAAAATTAATAAAAAAGCTATAAATAAATACTAAAAGTCGAATATAAAGTACTGAAAAGAATATATAAATATAGTGTGAAGAATTAAAACACCGACTTCTGAAGCTATTATGTTTCATTTATATAGCATAAGAGTGACAAACGAGAACACAGAACACCTGATGGTAAATGGTTGCTGTGGTCCATAGACATCTACATTTATCCTCGATTACGAATCAAAATGCAGATGCGTTTTCACCCGTGAGGACTAAAATGAAATGCCTCGTTTCCAGTAAAAAAGGATCTCCGGTTCTCTATACTCACCATACGAAACAGGAGTGTTAAGCTGCTATTTTAGGATGGTATTCTGTGAGAAATATTTTATTGTTTTAGTTCTTTGAAGGCAGCATTTAATTTTTTTTAATTAGAAGTCAAATCTTTTGTTTATATATATATATATATATATATATATATATATATATATATATATATATATATATATATATATATTCCTTTAATATATTTTCTACTTCCACCATAATATATCTTTCCAATTCACGTTTTTCTTCTCATTAATGGCAGTATAACCATCCGAATAGCTAAGAACTAAAAACATATCAACCAACAAAAAGTCCAGCTTATGGGCAGCAACACAAAATGAGTAAAAATACCCAACAATACAATCACAAACTCAAGCGTGGTGATTACGGTAAAACGTTTTCTTATCTCAAATCATTTGCAATCAACAATATGGTTTTAGGTGCATATGTGTGGGTGATTGCGTATTCCTACAATAAGCTGAGCATGTGTTTGACGTCACGTGAAATGTACGTAGTATTCTGATTATCTTAATTTGTTGTTCTGAGTCTGAAGCTAATATTCGTACTCTACGTGACATTGTTAAAAAAAAGCTACAGCCTAAATACATACTCCGACTGCTGGGCATAGGCCTCCTATAATTCTGGAGGGTCATTGAGCTATTTCTCGTCATCGCTGCTACAATGCATGTCGGCAAACTTCACGAAATACTTTATTTCTCAGGCATGACTTTCTTTGTATTCCTTTAACGCTGAGAACAAAGTTCGACGGCTCTGTGGCGCAGTGGCTTAGGAATGAGTTGCTGCGCTGGGGGGCGCGGGTTCGAATCCCGCACGGAACAAGTATTTGTATGGCCTACAAATGATTGTTTCGGGTCTGGATGTTTGTCCTTGTGAAATTTGTGTTTGTAAACTGCCTCCACGATACAAGAGAAAATCCTAGTGTGGGGGTAACGTTTTTAAAAAAAAAAAGTAAACAGCAGAAACGAACATGGATTGCTGTGTGACGTAGCAGCCAAGTAATTTAGCAAACAACAATATATCAACCTTGAAAAGTATGTTTAAAGACTTGTTTTTGTTCTAAGAACGCTTAAAAGTTGTAACATTCATAAATATTGAAAAACGACGTCACGTATACTTAAAATATACGCCGTCATGCTCTAGTAATAATGGATTTCAGATTTACTTAGCGTACGTGAGATTGATCGCGTTTGAAGGCTGCTTGATTTCAAATAAATCGTTTTTAATACTAATGTAAATAGAATATAAATAAAAAATTTAACCTTCTAATAAGATTCTGATTAGACTTTTCTGCTCTATATTAAAAGATGGCAGCACAATATACTACCGAAAATAAGAATTTTTAAGAATGGATATAATGACTCATTTCACTAAAAATTTACCCATTCCTTAATAAATCTTTCGCTTGGTTGGGTTTTTGTTGGTTATTTATTTATTTAAATTTATTTTATAGATTCCAACAACTACCGGCATAGGTGTGACTTTGACGGTGTACATTACCGTTGTTTTATCTATGTTAATTATATGACCTATCTGTTATGACCAACTTTTGAGATCATCGAGCATAACGCTTAGGTCCTCAAGCGAGTCTCCCATAGTAAATATATCGTCGACGAATCAAAGATGAGTTATGTATTAGTCATTTATATTAACACTGTATCAATTCCAGTCCAGTAACTAGAATAAGTCTTCCAATGCAGCTGTGGAGAGTTTCGGGTATATAACGTCATCCTATGTTACACCTCTCTGCAGTTGTATATGCTTTGTACTCTGTTTCTGTACATTTTGTACAGAAGACGTATTTACTTCAGATTTTCAAACTACCGACATTTAACTTGGCACCGTTGAAGGCACTGTGGCACCGCGCCACCCAAATCACAAAATATGATAATCCTCAAAATCGTTTCTGTAAACGGGTGATTCTAAATATTAAATAAGTACCTGGTCTACCGAGAGGCTAACGAGATTTTAGGCATCTTGAACTCCATAAAGATGTAAACTGAAACACAGAAGACGGTGCTTCTCAAAACCACCTTATTGCCCTCCAAATTCTTTCCTTTTTCTCGATCTCTTCTGGGAAGAGCTTAAGTTAATCTAACTACATATACTTATATGTCTATATTCCAACCAGACTCAATAAGATTAATAAATATCCCTCGAACTCATAACAATAATACCTAGAAACACGACAGTGTGTCACACAGTTTGGGAAGGAAAAGGGTGACGCACCGGCAGTGTGTATAGTTACACGAACTATTTTGTGCCACTTTCGAATCACCATAACTCAGATATTATAAGATGTACATAGGTAATTGTTATTTTATATATCTAATAAGGACTCCTTAAATACATAGAATCCTAAATTTTATTAATAAACCTGTTGTACTTTTTGTTGTAAAGTGAAAAGTGAAATTTATATCACTCCTGATTTGTCAAAAACCACTTCTAGATTATTTAGAAACTTGTACAATGTCATACCCGACCGAATGACATTGTTCCCTTGAGAAAGAGGTAAAGCCCTAGTCTGGAATGCTACTTGCGTAGATACTTTGGCGGCCTCTCATCTCAAGGGTACCTCGTTTAGAGCCGGGGCGGCATCAAAGACAGTTGAACTGAGTAAGTGGCGCAAATATGAGTCTTTGGGAGATGACTACATATTTGTCCATTAATTGTAGAGACTATCGGTCCGTGGATACCACGTGCAATGAAGTTCCTAAAGGAACACTATCCGCGACTGGTCGTTGCTGTTGGTGATAAGAGGGCTGATTCTTTTTTCGCTCAAAGGCTAAGTATAGCTATTCAGCGGGGAAACGCAGCTAGCGTTCTTGGTACGATACTACGGGGAGTAGGACTATATGATAATTAAATTATTAGTTGTAGTTTTTTTTTATTATAGTTGTAAAATATTGTATAATATTATGTTATGTAAATAAATGTACTTGAAATTGGGCATCGAGACACGGCCATTTAGCGCATACAAAAGAAAACGAAAATCTACAAATTATCGATATTCGGTGTCTACAACCTGTACACAGGTACAAAGTTGTTAGTGCAGTTAGATATAGATAAAATAACTTAACAAAACGCGATAAAATCCGTATAAATAGTTCAATTCAATGAGTAGTCTTAACATAATAAGTTATGATAGTTATAGATATTAAATTCTTAAAGTATAAATTAAAAAGAGGAAACAATGAAGCGTCATCATAAGAAAAATCGTTGAGTACTTATTAAACATAAAAAAAGATAAACGTTTATCCAAAAATAAATGTTATCTAATAAAAACATAAATGTGGAAAGTTTGGCACAAACGACGGTCGGGGTTGTCGGTTTCTCCGATATTTAACGTGGGTTAGCCACGCTGTAGCTAATATGATTGTAGCACGAATGGTTCGGCTCGACCGGGGTAAGACCACGGTTTCACAGAATATCAGGGTAAAATAGCAGTTTAATGCCGCTGTGTTTTAGTATGGTGAGTGTAGAGAACCGGTGAACCTTTTTACTCGAAACGAGGCATTCCATCTTAGTCCTCAGGGGTGACAACGCATCTGCATTTCGATTCTTAATCGAGGATAAATATCGATATCTATGGGTTACTGTATCCACTTACCGTCCAGCAGACTATGGGCTCGTTTGTCACTCTTATTTTAAAAGAAAGGGTTGAGATCTTAAAGGCGGCCAAGTTCCATAGAAATAGTATACTCCTATAAATTATATCATTTAAATAATTCCAAAATGACTCAATCATTGTCTGACGGTAGGAATGTGTAGGCATTGCCATGTAAAAAGAGGCTTATTTTTGCATATAATGTAAATATGCGATAAATTTAAAATTTTACTAGGAGAAATTTATGAGAGTCAAGCGCAAAAGTTTTTACTTTCAGCTAAAATAAAAAATTGATGGAAACATCTGTCTTGACGTGGAAAAAAAGGGTCAGAGCTATAAATTTATGCTAAACAGTCCAAGATACGTGAATATTCGTGGAGATTCGCTATAAAAGTGGCTGTGAACTGCACGTTCGTAAGAGTTTCATTCATAATTCATAGAGTTTTTATACGGGTATATTAAACATTTTTATTAAAAGACAAATAAGGTTGTAAAATATTGTGATCTTAGAAATAAATTCTACATAGCTAAATTATATGGAAATGGTTGCTCAAAGTGATCAAGATAATAAAATTAATATAAAACTTAGATTGGTTGTTGTGGGTTTCTTTCTTCTTATTTATACTTAAGTTTTAAGAAATAAGCAATAACAGAACATGTTAATACAATCAAAACAAAGATACAACAACGCTTAATGTACTTTGGTCTGAGGTTTCCTCGATACTGGTCTAGTTAGACAACAAATTCCCGAGCATTGACGGGCAAGAATATCCACTACCCCATTACTTGTCGTGGGTGTCGTAAGAGGCCACAGAGGAAACTGAAGCATAAGATGGGCAGCAGCATTATATTTATATATATATGTGAGATTTACGAAGCGATGCCCCCAGTCGCCGACGGCCAAACTATTCCTGGCTACGGCGGCAGCCATGGTAACGGTGGGGCAGGGGGTGCTAAGAATCTCCGTTGGAGGTTCGGTTGCCACCTAGGACGACTTGACCTGGCAACATATCACGTACGCACCCTGAGGACTGACGAGAAAATCCTGGAGCTGGAAGAAGAGATAGAAAAATTACGCTCGAATATTATAGGATTATCTTAGCTCTGAAAATAGGGTGAGAACACGGTAATTTTCTTCTTTTACTTCTTTCGGAAGTCTAGGGCATACTCCAACTAGAAGTAGTGACGACCTGGTTAAACATGCAGGAAGTCGATGGATGAAGGTAGCTCAGGACCGTGCTTTATGGTATTTCTTGGGAGAGGCCTATGTTCAGCATGCCTATGTTGGACTTGTGAAGGGCTTTAATGAATTCATTAATTAATGAGAAAACCAATAGATTTTGCCGATTGTTTATTTGTTTCTATTAATTTTTTAATAAAACTGGGCTCCTCCATCTGGTCCGAGGAAAAAGATTAGGTCTGCGATGGAGCGACTTTGCTAAGGAGAAGCCTGTTACATGCAAACTTGAAGAGGTTAAGGTTATATGCACTCAGAAAAATAGACGCCGGCAGGACATTCGTCATCTTGGCTGTGCGCGTTATGAAAGATGACTTATAGAGTTTAGTGCGAATTTTCGGAATATCAACCAAGTGTGGATGGTAACCTGCAGTACGTCTGGTTTTCCGATAGGAGAATAGAGATGGCGGTATGAGCTTATGAAGCTAATGGGTATACTCTCCTAAGTACAATCTGTAGAAGACCAATAAACAATCAACTTGGCGACGGTGAGCTAAGCTGTGAAGCTTAGTTTCCACCAGCTTTTGTTGCCGATAAGCCTTTTGACTCTGCGTTCTACTGAGTCGAGTGCGGCAAATTGATAGTTTGCTGAGACATCCCAAAGATGACTACAACACTCCTTGCATGTTCATGTTGAGCTTTGTATAAAGTTGTTCAGACGTAAAACATCGCTCCACCTTGTTTAAAATTCCCAGTTTTTTGGCCGCAGTTTGTGCTTTCGACTCAATATTGGCACGAAAGTTGAGGTTAGCACTTTACTGTATGCCGAGAAGCTCGAGATGATTAGTAACCTCTACAGATGTGCCTCGGAAAGTAGGAGTCAGATCAAACGGACTGCGTTTTGCGTAAAACACACAAGCTTGCGTTTTGGTGGCGTTGAAAGAGACCAGATTGTCATCACCCTATCGGGAGACGAGACGTAAGGTAGCATTTATCCGCTCGACCATGGCCACTCTGAGTGAATGTATTACCACCCCTCCGTCTTTTGCACCGGACATGACTGTGCTGTCATTTGCATACCCAACAATACCTGGCAGAAGTAAGTCATTAATGTGCAGCAGGAAAAGGGTTACAGAGAGAGGAACTCCGGCATTAATATGCATTAGGTCAGAAGAGCAGCCATCTATGACTACCCTGATCGACAGGAAGCTTACTCAGCAGACTAGCGTGCAAAACCCTGTCAAAAGCCTTTCAGGTATCGAGTGAAATAGCTAGAGCTTCACCGTTCTCCTCGATGGATTCGACTTAGAAGTGCGTGACATACACAAGAAGATCCCCAGTGGACCATCCCTGGTGGAAGCCATATTCATGGTCACTGAGGAGGTGATTTATATCAAGGTATGTCAGCAGCTTACTGTTCACATACTCTTTCCATAACTTTACAGAGTATAGAGGTGATGGCGATTGGTCGATAATTACAGGATCGGCACGACTACTCTTCTTGGGTACTGGTTGCACATTGGCAAGCTTCCAAGATTTGGGCACCGTTCGAGTTTTAAGAGAAAGGCAGTACAGGCGCGTCAGAGCAGGAGACAACTCCTGTTCTGATGCGCCTGTACTGCCTCCTTTAGTATCCTTGCAGGAATTCCATTAGGTCCATTGGCCTTGTTCAGGTCTAAGTTTTGCAAATTTCTACGTACCTCTTTCATATGGATTGTGACCTTCGGCATCATAAAATTACAGTGAGGTAGGGTTGGCGGTTCTTTAGAGAATCGCCCGCAAATAAAGATGCAAATAATTTTGCTTTCTCAGTTGCAGAGTGACTGAGCCAGAGACAGAGCCAGCTAACCTGAAGAGAAGGAATTTCCTGCCACGGATAAGATGCAAAAAAGTGCTGCATCTAATCCTAGTCTGTTGACTCGTATCGCCGTACTCTCCCGTGTCTGCTGGGCCACCGATACCAGACAGTGATCGGATGATCCCAGCGGAGCTGAGACAGATATCGAGTGCCTGTCTGGGTCTGTTATCTGCAGAAGGTCCAAGCAATTGGATGTGTCCGGTTACATCATATATCCGCATAGCTACTTGAACCCGTTGAGTGAGATCTAGCGATAACGCAAGTTTGCGTGCCTCTCCTAGCGTGGTCGGTTTTCTCGTATGGGAACAACCACTTTTTGTGGCAGCCTTAAAATCCCCAAGAGAAACTAGCTAGTATTCACAGATGGATCGGTATGCGTCTTCGGTTACATGTATGGCATATTAAGGCCAACAACGGTTTGTTGGGCTTTATCTGCCAGCCATGTCAGGTGTTCAATGAGCCTGTTTGTTTCCTGGTCTCCGCTGTGCGATCGATAGACACATGGCATACATGGTTCTCTCTACACCGTTGTTCACCAAAAGCCACATTGCAGAAAATCCTGAAACCTCAAAGCAACGGAAATACCGACAGCAAATGTCATCGCGGATGTACAGACAAACCCCAGTGTGCTGTTTAAACTTATGTTTAAGCATATAACCTGTGTAGTTAAGAGACACCTCAGACGGAGTTGCTATCTACATCTCCGTTAAGAAGAACTTTTTTGATTTTGGTTCGGTGTTCTTTTGGTGGGGAAACTGTTGAGAAATCGAGGCGCCACCCAATGTACCAACTAAAGACTCAAGAGCTTAGCCAACCGACAGGGAACTCATTTGGAGACCGTGGGGACGCCCGAGCCCTCCCGAGCTGGCCGGGACCTCCCAACCATTCTCCAACTGACACGGTGGAGAATTTCGGTATATTTCGCGAGTTGGCGGGGCAGCCTTTGGCATGTGGCTGACGCGCTACTTAGGCCCTACCATGCCTCGGATCGCGCTGTTCTCCAGAATGCTTTGCTCAGAAGTCCAGATTAGTATTAAGCGGCGCAACAAATAACCCGCCGGCCCCCCAAAGCCACTGGTTCTTCCGCTCACAGACGAAACGTAGCGAGCTCCTTTGCGCCTGATTTCGACGGAAGGGTAGTAGCAAGCCAGGCAGCCCCTTGCGATCACCGCATGATCGGATCTTCAGCCGTCACCATACGCTAAAGTAGCCAGTGATGTCGTCGCCTGGAGTATACCACTGGGATTTAGATCCCAGCCACCCCAAAAAACATTTTATTGTTGTTATTAAAACATTTTATTTTCATTTTGTACAGTATCTATGAATGGCATAGCTACTCTATAGCGTACATAGCGGCAACAAGAATTTTCGACACGACTGGGAAATAACCAGGCTCTCTTGAATACCTGCGTAAAAAGCAGCTTAATAAAAATGCTTGTTTTGTGTTTACCTCAGGGGTGATTACGAATATTGGTATATTGATTCCTAATCAAAAAGAAATATGGGTGTCTGTCTGCGTGCCACAAGTATCTGAGATATACTTGTACTTCTATAAATAAAAAAAACTTATAAAGAAAAACATTATTAACATCACTAATATTAAAAAGTGTAATGTCTCCCGCGCAGTTGATAGCTTTCTATTTTTCAGAAAAGTGGCCAAGAGGACATCAATTTTTATAATTTCAAATCGCAATTAAATCCGTTAAGTACATATTTTATACAAAACTGTGTCAATTAATAGATTTAATTTAAGGAAAAGGTTCTTTATGTTACAGGAAAGGCCTTTCTTTAGCGGCGGACTTACAAGGGCTGATTAAGAAAAAAGATCTTTAATAAAACTTGGAAAAAACTCTATATTGTCTCTCAGGGGAGTGCGCTTTATTACTAACTTAATTTCGCCTCTATATTCAGCATTAAAAGAGTTATTTCTCTGACAAAAACTTTGGAAACATTTGTTAAAGTAGCAGCCTATTTACGTCCCACTGCTGGGCACAGGCCTCCTCTCATTTCTGAGAGGGTTTAGGACAAGGAAATGTTCACCGCGCTGCCCCAATGTTAGTGTACTTCACACGTCTTCGAAATATATTGTTTCCTCACGATGTTTTCCTTCACCGCCGCACATGGTAAATCAGCACTTAAAATTGTTATTAACAAGTTCATTGGTGCCGGCGGGTATCGAACCCGGATTGCTACGAGGGCTTAACCACTCAGTTACAACAGATCAAAAATATTAGCTTTTGATAATAAGTAAAAGCCGATTTGAAAGTATTAAATTTTAAATTAATTATTAGAAAGTCATCTAATAAATTTTCGTGTAAAACGGAAAACGTGTTAGTCTTTTCTAGTGATATTTTCCTCTACTCTCTATATCGCTATCGTTGTTGATACAAACAGACCGTTGTACAGCAAAACATCCTGAGCTTGTTAGAGCATTTATGATATAAGTAAATCTAGATCTGACGTGAGAAAATATCGAGAAAATAAATTAAAGTAAAATTATTATTTTACATTAAGATTCATATTATATTAAACATTATTATTGGTATTCCGCGAGGGCGTCGTCCTTCCCCACTTAAGTTTACAAATTCATGCCATACTTATACTATAAAATAGCCGTAGTATGGCTCAACTACGTACAATATATAATATAACAAGCTGCCGCGTGGCTCTAACAGTGGTAGAGCCACGCGGCAGCTTTTGCTGTAGCACGGATGGGCCGGCTCGAACCGGGGTAGTACCACGACCTCACAGAATACCAGCGTGAAGTAGAAGTTTACCTCTGCATTTCGCTTGGTGAGTGCAGGTGGCCGGAGGCCCTTTTTACTGGAAATGAGGCATTCCATCTTAGTCCTCACGGGTGATAACGCATCTGCATTTTGATTCGCAAACGAGGATAGATGTAGATGTCTATGGACCGCAGCAACCACTTACCATCAGGTGGACTGTGTGCTCGTTTGTCACCCTTATCCTATAAAAAAAATATAGTCTACATATCTACATGATAATTGGTAATATTACTTTTCTTAATTAATTTTCAATAACGTGTAGAAGAATGTTTTACGACATCGAAATTGCTCGGTTATAAAATATTCACGGTAACGAAAGTTACGAGATTGAAGTGAGAGTTGCTAATACAAATATTCGTTTATTTTTTTATATATGTATGTAACATCTATATATAAGTTTCATCAACATTAATCCGATATTTCCAGAGGAATTCAGAAGCCTGTTGATACGATTGACATGATGTAAGTGCATATAATTATACTATTCTATTCTTTCTATACAATATTATTATATTAAATGTATATAAATTTTTTATACGATACAATGTTTCTAAGAAGAGAAGAGCTGTACTCTTAAGATCGTGAAATATAAAATACAGTAAATATAATATTACTAAAAATCATTAACCATTAAAATTTAAATACATTTTTTCCACTAATAATAATACCAATGCTCCAATAATAATAAACAATTTAATATAATCTGAATTTAATAAACGTTTCAATGATATAATAAACCTAATTAAATTAAATCAAAAATATTTTTAAGAACAGAGTTGGTTCTGTCTTTCAGCTTCGTAGCTCTATGGTACGGAACAATCAGAGAATGCACACGATCGTTTTCCAGAGCAATATAGTACAATTTAGTGCTAAGATGTGGAGCAACATCGGCGGTGTTCTAGTTTATACTATCGTGTTAGCTTATACCTGTGCTATGGCTCAGGGTAAGTTGGAGAGCGAGGAAAACACGAGGGAATCAGGTGAGATAGTTAAACCATGTTACGACTGTTCGCTAAAGAAAGGAAGTTAAATAGCTATTTCCTTAGTATTGGAACACTAACATGATTTATTAGATGATTTATTTTGTGGACGTATACACTTGTTCATACGCGTCATATATAATGAACAATCATTATTATGATGATGATATCTTTGTAAACGTTCATGTATTAAATAAAAGTTACAAGCAGACTGCTTTAGTGGACGAAAACGCGACATTTGATTATGTAGTCGTGGGTTTGAATACCGGCTAAGACCAAAAATTAGTTATTAGGTTTTTGTCAAGAAATTCTCAGTAACAGCCCGGAGTCGGGAGTTTGACTATGTTTCACCCCCGTGTCTCGGCGGAAAACAGGTAAGGCCGTTGGTCTTGCGCCTGATCTCCTCTCCTGTCGTGTTGGTCGGACTATGATAGTGGAGGAATAGAAATGCATCTGTGTTCACATTTTTGTGTCACTATAATCCTGTCCTGCGCAGATGGCTAGTCCTCCGTTGAAAATGGCTACCGTGACCGAAATCCGGTCTGGAAGACTATAAAGTAATGGACGTGTTTTATGAGGAACTTCTTCTTTATCGATCCACGAAAGTAAACAGCTGGACTCTCCCGTTGCAAGGAGGATTTCTCTTAATCGTTTGGCGGTCGCAGTATCAGTCGTCTCGCACCATTGCCGTTGCACTCTTTCGCCGGTGATGGTATTTTACGTCTGGCGTAAATGATTCGGCCACATAGTACACGTGATGTAAACGGATGCTGTGGCACATAGATATTTACATCTAACCTCTATTAAGAATCAAAGTTGAAAAAAAAGTTGTCACCCCTGAGAATTAAGATGGAATGTCTCGATTGCAGTAGAAAAGGTCCCCGGTTCTCTACACTCACTACACGAAACATAACAGCATTAATCTACTTTTTACGCTGGTTTTTACGCTGGTATTCTGTGAGAGCGTGATCCTTCCACGGTCGAGCTGACCCAATCATGCTACAGCTATAATATAGCTGCAATGTGGCTTTACCACGTAAAGATTATACTGAAATGTGTGAGAAGTCATGAGATCTTTGGAAAATTTCTCAAAACCTCAACATTGATGATGAGTTCTCTTACTCCTTTACCTCAAGGATCTCTTTTTTCTTCAAAAAGGAGATTACTAGCAGTGTAACTAAGAACTCTACATACTGATATTTTCGTTAACTATTCCATTCAAGCTTAAATGCTTATGCTAGGAGTTAGGAGTGCTTCACGACAGAAATTGAATGGCGGATTCAAACCAATGACCTGTAAGTTTCGTATACCGTACTCTTAAATATTAGGCTACAAATCAAACCTTATTCTAACAATACAACATGCAAGCAGGGAATTTCAGAGATATCGCGTTTAGTTATTCTTTAATAAATAATATCAACGCGATAAAATCATTAAAAACTAGTTTCATTCAATGTATTCGCGTAAATTTAAGAAATCATTAAGTATATATTTTATTATATTTTTATTTCTTTTTAATGAATTAACATTGGTATATTTAGAGTTCTAACATTGCAAAGATTGTTATTTTGTTTACAATATTTCTAACTAATTGAGTTTTATATATATATATATATATATATATATATATATATATATATATATATATATATATATACTCAAAACTCACACAACTATATATTTTTCTTATAGGTGATCGCGAAATTGACAGCGTGAACTCCAACGCTACAAACATTATTACGCAAACGAATATCAGTAGTAAGTTACGAAATTTTAAACTTATGTATTTTATTTTAAAAAGAATGTCTTTAATCACTTATATTTTTCAGTGGATCACGATATTGACGACAGCGCAGAGCACATTGGTCCGTTAGTTAGGCAGATATATGACCATCCGTATGCCGCGTCGTTGCTAAAAAACGATTCGTACGTCTGCAGTGCTGTTGTGCTGAATACTTACTGGTTACTTACACCATCCAAATGCTTTGACTCGTACGTATTCAATAATTAATAAACAGTCATACAATATCAATAATGCTAAAAAATTGTCATATTATTTCATAGCATAATTCTTCTAAAAGCGTTTTCTTTTGCTAAATGGACGTGTCCTAAGCCTTAAGGTTTCTTGCGTGTAATGTCCTAAGGCGGCTCTAAATGTATGCTGAATCTACACACACAAACACGCACAAGCACATACACACACAATATAGTGTAATTAAGTGACTATATACATAGTCCTAGATGGGATCCACGTTACAAGTTAACGTTTTTTTAATTTTTTTCAAACTGTGACCATCATTGTTCAGCTCACAGTAATGCCTTTCTATATTATTATATATATTATTATGCATAATATTTGTATTAGTTATTGAAAACCGTTGTTTTGTCCATTTTAACAAAAATAAAATGCGCCACTGTGGCGTATTCCCCCCCAAACTTAAGCCTCAGCCCAAAACTTGTATGTCTATTTGGAAATGTTTGGTCACTATATACAACTTACCGTTGAGTCGTTGAGCTATAACCATCACTCTTTATTGAAGTACTATCCTATTGTAATAATAACCTCAAAACAATAAAAAAAAGATTTTTTTTATATAGGATAAGGGTGACAAACGAGCACACAGTCCACCTGATGGTAAGTGGTTGCTGCGGCCCATAGACATCTACATCCAACTTTGATGCTGTTTTGAGAGGTCTGGTCTTGCAATCTATCTATCCTCGCCTGCGAATGAAAATGTAGATGCGTTGTCACCCGTGAGGACTAAGATGGAATGCCTCATTTCCAGTAAAAAGGGCCTCCGGCCACCTGCACTCACCAAGCGAAACGCAGAGGTAAACCTCTACTTCACGCTGGTATTCTGTGAGCTCGTGTTACCACCCCGGTTCGAGCCGGCCCATCCGTGCGACAGCAAAAGCTGCCGCGTGGCTCTACCACTGTTAAGAATAAGTGCAGAGTCTTTTTTACTTTTTCTCTTCGATGTGAGGAACCCCATTTCGAAACGGTAGTAGATTTAAAAAAAGAACTGATATTTAACACAGGAAATTTGATTTTCTTACGTCGAGCAAATAAATAATTTTCTTTTCACTTCATTCATTTCGCTTGATTTTATTTTTTTCATTCCATTTTGATTTGATTTGTTCAAAGAACCTTCTGGCTTAATTAAGCTTAAAACTATTGTTTAAAATATTTCAGACATATTATATCGTCATATGTAACGCATAAAAATCTTAAGAACTATACGCTAAGGGTTGGCAGCTCATATAACAACAAAAGTGGCTCAATTTATAAGGTATTTTAATATTATTTTACTTTAAATACTTTATAAATAAGAACAATTTATTATGTTATTAATTATATAATTTAATATATATCTATTTATAATAGACATTTCTGTTCACAGATTAAACTGTTGATAAATAATTTCGACCTTAAAGTTTCGGCAGTGAAATTGGAAGCACCCATGGAATTCAGTGCACGTATTCGATCCGTGAATTTACCAAACCCGGACGACGAAGTCAGCTTGGGTTATTTAGCGTCAATTCTAGCTTGGACTCCCACTGGGGTATTTTTTATTTATATTTTTTATTTTATTTTAGGAAGGGTCTCGTGCACATAGTCTATATAAGTGATGATAAGCGGGTGTACTAGCCATTAGACACCTACCTATATATTTCACATCGTTACATCTTATAAAAGTCCATTGATGAACATATGGACTGCCTCATAATATAGATATTAGTGATAGTTATGGGCGTCTTCAAGGCAAGAGTGAATAGGCCTTTTATTTTTTTATTTTTTTTTATAGGATAAGGGTGACAAACGAGCACACAGTCCACCTGATGGTAAGTAGATGCTGCGGCCCATAGACATCTACATCTATCCTCGTTTGCGAATCAAAATGCAGATGCGTTGTCACCCGTAAGGACTAAGATGGAATGCCTCATTTCCAGTAAAAAAGGCCTCCGGCCACCTGCACTCACCAAGCGAAACGCAGAGGTAAACCTCTACTTCACGCTGGTATTCTGTGAGGTCGTGGTACCACCCCGGTTCGAGCCGGCCCATCCGTGCGACAGCAAAAGCTGCCGCGTGGCTCTACCACTGTTAAAAGACAGTGCGATTTACCATTAAGGCTGCATCACCACTTACCACCAGTGCTTTGTGGTCAAGTACTGGCTTGTAATAAGTTAAAAAAAGTTACTACTCTTTTAGACAGGTTGGCAAGCGCAATTCTTTAATATAAAGTTATTATCATGAAGATACTGCTGCCCATTTCCTATATCAGTATTATATTGTTGCCTTTTACGTCACCCACGGAATGATTTGGAGTAAAAGATTCTATTATCGCCACTATACGGCGAACATCTATCTACACGTATCCTCGATTAAGTATCAAAATACAGATGCGTTGTCATCCCTGAGAACTAAGATGAAATGCAAATTCACTTTAAAATTTTGTATATATGTTACAGTCATAACTTATAACTGGTCAAAACCACTTTAGACTGTAAAAAAATCAGGCAAAAGTAGTTTTGACTAAGGACGTTTGTCAATACCACTTTTAACTGATTTTTGCAGTCAATAGTAGTTTCGACTGAGGCCGTTGATCAAATTCTCTTTTAACTGCAAAAATATTAGGTAATAGTGATTTTGACCAAATTAAATCGGGTAAAAGTGGTTTTGGCCAACAATGTCAGTTAAAACTTCTTTTGACTTATACTTTTGAATTTCTGAAATTAAAAAGTTCTATTTCTTCAATATTATATTTCATATCATTATAATGTACGCGACTTTAGGGTGGCCGAAGGGCCAACCCAGCCGAACCTTAACCTACTGTCATTGATATTGCGAGTTTTGACCAATAGTCTGAACTTTAAATGAGACAAAATTACTTTTGACTGACAACGTACGTCAAAACCACTTTCGACTACAAAATCGGTCAAAATCATTTTTGCAGTCAAAAGTGGCTTTGACCGGTTATGAGATTTGACTGTGACATATACATTTACTTAAATAAGGGACAATTATAGAATCGACTTTGCATATGATGTTGCTTACGTAAAGTTAATAGAGAATTGCTTATTAGTGTATCCACTACCCCATATCGTTCCGTGGGTGTCGTAAGAGGCGACAGAGAGAAACAAATAGGGAAGATGGACAGCAGCATCTTCCTGACAATAAATAACACAAAATATAAAAAAAAACTTCGGCTCCCAAACCGCCTGTCAAGCGTGGCAAATATGGCAAAATCCTGCCTATGAGGCAATCTATGGGAGTAGCCTATAATCAATCAGCAGTGGAGTTTTATAGGCTATTACGGACGGGAGTTTGTTAGTAAAAATATTCAAAGAAATTTTAAAGGATTGGATATTTTTAGTTAGTTTTTAATTGTGGCCATTATTTGAAACGCTGTTTGAAGTTTCCAATTGCGCAGGACTTCCAGTGTTACAAGTATACTGATGAATTATTGACGAATAATGACTTGCATTTTTTCGTCAGCATTTTAAAGTTGACTGCGGACATAGGTCATTTCAAGAATGGACCAGTCATCTATTCTTTGAAAGATGTTACTGACTACGCTTGCCACGTGAGCTGATAGGTAGAATTTGGGTTCAGCATTTCACCGGAGTTTCGTCCGTCATTTAGTTAATAGCGTCAATTCTAGCTTGGACTTCCAGTGGTATATTAATTCTGTATATTTTTTATTTTGTAAATGATAGTAATATATTAATCATCACTCATTAGCATCATTACAACCCCTCACAAGTCCACTGTCAAACATAGGAATTCCACAAAGCACGGTCGTGAGCCACGGATTAGTAAGCTAAAGTGGCAATGGGCCGGCCACACAGCTCGAAGAACGGACAACCGATAGGGAAGAAAGGTTCTTAAGCTTATCCTCGTACTGGTAGGTGATGTGTGGGGAGTTACCCCACTACATGGAGTTACGAGCTGGTAAGACATGTAGGAAGTCGATGTTTGCAGGTGACTCAGTTATATATAACTAATAGGAAATGTAAGGTACGTTATAAATTACGCTGCAGGCTTGCATTTAAGTTTTATTAGTGAAGTTAACACAATGTACCTTACCAAATGACGAACCAAACTCTAGTGACAAAAATGCCGATCCGAAATTCCATTCAAAAGCCCATTTGATAAGCATAGTCAGTGTGAATATCTTTCAAAGAACGGATGTCTGGTACGTTCTTGAAAAGACCTATGTCCTGCCGTGGACTTTGAAAAGCTGACCACAAAATTTTCCTACTGAAAATTAAATGTAAGTCGGGGAGTAAGTTGTAATACGCTTATTATATAATATAATAATAATGCAATATACCTATTTCGTATTTAGATAACATACAATGCGCATTGTATTTCGTATTTAGATACGAAGTACGCCCAATTTCCGGTTTTGTTTATACATCAGAAACAACACACGTGGAAACAAAGTATATTTTTGGAGCACAGCGACAAGGAATAGAGAAAAAAAGGGGAATTTTTTTCCCTTTATAATTATGAGCTTATATTTTCAAAAGAAACAACGTGAAATTTATAAATTTTTGTTATTTAGTAATTTAGCATTTTTAGGAAATTCTTTTATATTCCCTTTTCAGCATTTACGGGTCGTAAACGTGCCAATATTAGATGCATCTATATGTGAACCTACGACCGAGATATTACCGGGTCACTACATATGTGCTGGTGGAGTCCAAGATCCGAACAGACACTTTTGCAGAGTGAGTAGAAATTGGAATTAGGATGTGAAGTTTAGAACCTTTTTGTTGGTAAATGCGGGACACAGGCCCATCCAAAACCCTTTTTATTAAATTTATAACATGAGCGGTTTCGCCTTTTGAAGTCCCTTAGTGTGTAGATAAATAACTGCCTCGTTGGTCTAGTGGTTGTAGTAGTGCGACTGCTGATCATGAGGTCCCGGGTTCGAATTCCGGGTCGGGCAAAAAATCAGTTATTGAGTTTTTCCATCAAGAAATTCTCAGTATCTGCCCGGAGTCAGGAAGTTGGCGGTGTTTCACCCCCGTGCCTCGGAAAGCACGTAAAGCTGTTGGTCCTGCGCCTGATCTGTCTCCGGTCGTGTCGGTTTACCGTCCCATCGGGCTATGAGAGTGAGGGAATAGAGAGTGCACCTGTGCTTGCGCATACACTTGGGTACTATAATCCTGTCCTGTACCGATGGCTAATCTCCGTTGAGACTGGCCGCCGTGGTCGAAATTCGGTCTGGAGGACATTATTATAGATAAATAATTTTGCTTAACATATAAAACAAAATAAAAAAAACAATAGAATTTTACTAAGACACAACTAGCTATTTATCGCAAGTATAAACTATAAAATTTAATATAGTTTTATACTTTATTTAACACTTTTCCTTTCCTATGAATTATATTGTTTTATATGAAAGGGGCAAACGTGCCTGCGGCTCACTTGGTGGTAAGTATCGACCGCCGCCCATGAACAACTGCAACACAAAGGAAATTGCAGATGCGTTGCCGTCATATATATGTAATCATATCATATGTCTGTTTCGCGTTTCGGTAAACTGCTAAATATTAATAAATAACGACTTCCCTTTATAATTAATAGCACTATTTACCTCCAGGTGGACTGTATGCTCGTTTGTCACTCTTATTTAAAAAGTTGTAATACATTAAATTGTACGGAAGACGTCATAATGCTTACGTTCCGTTTACTGTGTGTGTGAATGCACCAACATTCGGCGTTACCTGCTAAGCGTGATATTTATCACATAATGGCAACGAGAGCTCTAAGGGTGGGAAGGAATCTTAGGGCCTATTTTCAACAACGAGCTTTTGGTAGGCTGTAAGGGAATGAATAATAATAATAATAGTTTATTTTCACCACTTAGATAACCGTCACATTTATAAGTAAATATTCTATGATCTATACTTAGTTTACAATGAATGATGAAACATCTGTGTCTGAACTAGATAAATATATATCTGTATTTCAGATCACAGTGCTCTTCGTTATTACATATTAACAAACTAACATTAGTATAATTTAAATAGAATGTATACAAAAAATAAAATGTGAAAATTAATTTAAAAAAAATGCATTTTTAATAAAAAGAAAAATGTTAAAGTGTGTATTAAAATGTATCTGTGTATAATATGTTGAATGCATGAGTGTGTGTAAGAGGGTGTGTAATGAAATTTATATAAAAATGGTAGTTATTACTATTTATTTATTTAAACTATTAATCACAAAAAATAAAATCGCACATATGGTGGACTTAATGCCTTCAGGTATTCTCTCACAGTCAACCAAATAATATAAAATTTTATTTCAAGAAAGTCTAGCAGAATCAAGAATGAAAAATTTCAAATAAGTCGTTAACTAATATAAAATTATTATTATTTATTTTTTATAGGATCGGGTGACAAGCGAGCACACAGTCCACCTGATGGTAAGTGGTTACTGTGACCCATAGACATCTACATCTATCCTCAATAAAGACTCAAGATGCAGATGCGTTGTCACCCGTGAGGACTAAGATGGAATGCCTCTTGTCCAGTAAAAAGGGTCTCCGGTTCTCTACACTCACCATACGAAACACAGCAGCGTTAAGCTGCTATTTTACGCTGGTTTTCTGTGAGAGCGTGGTCCTTCACCGGTCGAGCCGACCCATTCGTGCTACAACCATAATATAGCTGCAGCATGGCTCTACCACGTAGAAATAGTTGTCATAGATATTAATGAATTATCAAAACTCAAATAAAATTACAAAACGCATTGTTTCTAGAGAGACGACGGTGGAGCGATCATACAAAATAACACGCTCATAGGAATAGCGACGTTTCTCCATAGATGCGCTGTCTACAGTCGGACGCACGCGTTCCTCAAAGTGTCAAGTTTCGCTAGATGGCTAGATTCAGTCATTTGGGACGAAGATAATAGGCCGACCGCAAACAGCCCAACTTCCTCCACACCACCAACAGCATCTCCTGTTGTTAACCTTACAGAGAATACTCCGCAATATAGAAACGTATATTTTGACCAAAGGAAACAATTACTATCAATACCGTTCGACCCTATAAGCGTACCCTTAGAACCTGCGGAAGACAACTCAGTCTTGCCTGGTATGAGTCTCTATGAGTCCTATTTACATAACATAGCAAGAGCCAAAACTTCAACCACACAAGACCCAAATGTTGTGGAAAATGTGAAAAGGGAATGGCTCAGACAACTTGAAAAGAAGTACAATAATGAACTAGCTCGAGCAAAGGTGGCGGAACACAACTCAATCATGCCTGGTATGAGTCTCTATGAATCTTATTTACGAAATATAGCAAGAGCAAAATCTTCAACCACACAAGACCCAAATATTGTGGAGGATGCGAAAAGGGAATGGCTCAGAAAACTTGGAAAGAAATACAATATGCAAGCAGATGCAAAAATGTACAAAACAAACAAGTATCAACCATACGAATTTAACTAATTGAAAGTGTTATAATAATCATAAATTTATTACATTTACAAGTAACTGATATAAAATATAATATAATATTTTAGGCTCCATGTGGTGAATGTTGTTCTGCAAATACGCAATAAAAAGAAAAAAAAACTTGTGTGTGTACTTATCGTACGCACGAAGGAAGTTATACTTCTTTAACGTAACAAAACAAAAATAACTAAAAACAACTACCATAAATATAATTATCAGTTCGCACGAAAATTTGAGAGACAGTTACCCAATGTAGTTGTCGCTTTGAGGTATCAGTGTGTGCGAGCATCGTAACAACTTCTTGGTGTCGGTTTTAGCTATCGGTGTCGGTGTAAAAATTTCACTCTCATATTTTTTCCGAAACGCCCCAAAAGAAGTATAACTTCAGTTCGTTTAAATTAGTTATCTATTGGGCCTGATATGACTGCCGTATGTTAGACGAGATGCGAGCCAAGGTTGCAATAGTAAATAGGTCCCTTATGGCGTGAAACTGTTACGTGGTCTATTTTCACTGAGAGACGAGATTCCTCATATGAGAAAAAAATGGGAAACTCCAGCTATAGGTAAAAGCATTTTGAAGGGAGGGAAGGCAGGCTTTTGATCATCGGCTTATTTAATAATAATAATAGATACGTAAATATAATTTATAAATTAGCGTAATCGTAGTCAGTGCGTGATATCTGTTACATATTCAGTTTTATTATATGTTTGCTGTATATTTAATCGTTATAAGTACTCGATAAATTTGTAAACGTGTCCTTGGCCGTACGTACACAAGTTGTCTCGTAAGCGAAAACATGTATAATAGTGAAACCTGTGGGTTATTGAACCAAAAGGCCTTTTATCGAAGAAACTGGTTGGACTAATTTTGTTCAGCATTAAAAAAATCTGTCATCGGTGTAACAATAAAATTGTAAATTGCATTTATAAGTGCTATTTTATTAGGTGTTCGGCAATAAATAAAGCGAGGAAACCTGCATGTCTGAGTGATAAAAAAAATCTAGGACAGGCGAACAATACAGGCTAATTGTTAACATTAATGAGAATTGTATCTTAAATGAAAATGTTTTAAAGCAAAATTACAAACACCTGTGCGTTATATAACCATATATCATGGCTGCATTAACTGGCATTAAGAAACGCGTATTGGTTTTTTTTTCACCACAACGCGCAGTTGTCAAGTACCATGCAGCCATGACACAAACGTTTTGTGGTGTTTTTGATTTAGTAGCACCGTTTCGTTGATAAATGTGATACAATTTGTGTATAATAGTATTTAGATTTCGTTTTAATCGACGCTTTGTGATCAAGTACAAATAAAAAAGATAAAATAAAAAAGTTGTTTATTTATCATACCATCGACACTGATATCGTTAAACCTAGAAAATTTAATACTAAACGTAGTTCTTTCTCGTGGAAATTTAAAATCGGCTTAAGAGAATCTATCCTGGTCCTGAAGGTATTTTTAAAAGAAGATTTTAAGAAGTGAAAGGGTCGCAGCCCGTCGCTCGGCGTCAATGTCTCTCTCTCTGTTCTTCATGAAACATGATTTGTTTACATATGCTACTTATTTAGCCATTATGTACCTTATCTCTCATCACAAGAATAAAGTATGTTTTTATCTAAAATAAATATCTAAATTAATACAAGACTATCATTCGTATTGCATAGCCAATTACTATGCAACACATGACTCTAAATTAATCCATAAACAAACTTTTGTGGAATTAGCTCTCGACCGGGAAATCGAACCCTAAACTTTCTTTTGACAATTATATTGAATCTCGACGGCTCCGTGGCGCAGTGGCTTAGCAATGAATTGCTGCGCTGGGGGCCGCGGGTTCGAATCCCGCACGGAACAAGTATTTGTATGGCCTACAAATAATTGTTCCGGGTCTGGATGTTTGTCCTTGTGCAATTTGTGTTTGTAAGCTGCCTCCACGGCATAGGAGAAAATCCTAGTGTGGGGGTAACGTTTTTTAAAACAAAAAAAAATAAGAGAAGAATTTATTATTCCGAATGTCTTATATAATTTAATAGCAATAATTTAAAATACAAATTTATTTAATTTTAATGAAATGAAAAATGTCAAACACGTCGCCAACAGAAAGCGCCTAGAGAGTCATGTGGTACTTCTTACTATCTGTTGCGACCACACCGGAACCAGTTTGTAGAGACGATGACCGCCTCTCTGCACATTCCACTTTTAAAGCAATGTTTGGCGGAGGGCTATTTTCAGCATTTTTTTTATATAAGAAGGGGCAAACGAGCATGCGGGTCACCTGATGGTAAGTGACTACCGCCGCCTATGAACAATAAATAAATAATATCCCCTAATATTCGACGCGATGGGATCAGCATTAAATCGCGTTTGATTCTAACAATATGTACAACTGTCTAGCGTGGGCGTCATTATATCGCCTTAAAATGTTTTGCATTTAAAAGCTAAATACACATCATATTTTACAGCACCACCAACATAGTTTTTAACACTTCCTACGGTGGTTTAAAAATAAGTCTTAAAAAGCAAACGAGGAGTTAATTTAAGAATTACGAGTATTTATACAGGACTGTTGACTCTGCCCACTACAAAGGTTATGCGGACTGGCACTGTAGCACAAACGGTTGTTAGTATAATTCAAATTAAAAAAAAAAAGAAACTTCTTGATATTTATTTGAATTTAAGCCTTACACTATAACATTTGATCTACGAGTATAGAGTAATTTTAAAATAATTGCTTTTTTCATCCCGTATGGTGGCGTCTTAAGAGAATCCCCCGCTTTTTGCTCTGTGGATGTGGAAAGAGGCGATTAAGTGAAACGTCAGAAAAAACTATGTTCTCCGAAAGATCAAATTTATGCCAGATGTCCAGAATATGTAACGTAAAACTGAACCGAGGCCTCTCCCAAAGCGAGCGAATCAGTCCAATTATCGGCTTCACGCATCCAGTTTCAACCAGCCGCCTTGCCCATAAATATTGCTTTATCTAGTCTTTTCCAAAAATATAAACTTAAAAATTATAATTATTGTTGAAATGTTAATATCTAAAATATGAGACTCGTACTGCCATCTAGTGTCTATAATGTGTACTACTGTTTACTTTGGAAAATAAAAGTCAGTCGTTTAACCGCCATTAAAAGAACCGTTGTTTTATTATAGGTTATGGGCCTTACGCTCAAAATTTCGCGATAATCAATTGTTTATTCTGCATAATTAAAAAAAGGACTATATAGTGACAGACTGTTATCATTTCGCCGTATTATCGCAGTGTACGAGAAAAGTGAATCGCAACAATGACCGCGAACTATCTTGTGAATGTGCCGAAGCTTACGGGGCGCGATAACTACAGCCAATGGTGTTTCGCAGCGGAGAATTACTTAATTCTTGAAGGCATGAAACATTGTGTGAAGCCACAATTAAATCAAGAGATTAAGGCCGCAGATGACGAAAAAACCAGGGCGAAATTGATTATGACGATCGACCCGTCATTATACGTCCATGTGAAAAATGTTAAATCAACCAAAGAATTATGGGACAAGCTGAAACAATTATTCGATGACAGTGGATTTTCGCGAAGGATAAGTCTATTAAGGAATTTGATTTCGATTCGCCGAGAGAATTGCAATTCGATGACGTCGTATGTGACGCAGATTATTGATACAGCACAGAAACTCAGCGGAACAGGTTTTGAAATCAACGATTTATGGACAGGATCATTGCTATTAGCTGGATTGCCTGATCGTTTTTCCCCTATGATCATGGCAATAGAGCATTCCGGCATTCCTATAACGGCAGATTCCATCAAAACCAAATTGTTGGATATGGATTTGTCAAGTCATGACGAGAGTGAAGTTAGCAGTGCGTTCGCTATTCAATTAAAAAAGAAAAGCAACACTAGTTTGTCTATGGCCAGAAAAAGCAATGTCGATAGCACGTCAAATGTCAAACAGATAAAATGCTATCGCTGTAAACAAGTCGGTCACTACAAAAGTCAGTGTAAAAACGAAAATTACTCGTCAAATCAGAAAAATAAGGAGAGAATGCAGTCAAATGCTTTTAGCGCAGTGTTTTTAAGTGGAAATTTCAACAAAGATGAATGGTATATCGACTCGGGCGCAAGTGTACACCTCACAGCTAAAGAAAGTTGGGTTATGAATGCACAGTATGAACAAAACAGAGAAATTGTGGTTGCTAACAGTGAGACGGTGTCAGTTTTGTGTTCTGGAGATGTGAAAATTACAACTACAACAGAAAAACATGATTACGACATTGATGTACGCAACGTATTATGTGTACCAAGTCTGACAACAAACTTGTTATCAGTAGCCAATTGATAATGAATGGCAACAGAATCTCTTTTAACAAAAGTGGTTGCTCAGTATACAATAAAAATAATGAATTGATAGCAACAGCAGCGTTGGTCAACGGTGTGTATAAGGTTAATCTGCAAAAACAAGTTGGTTTAGCAGCATCAGTTGTATCAGGAGTAACATGGCATCGCAGATTAGGACACGTAAATAAAGATTATTTGAATCAGATGAAGAACGCCGTGCAAGGTATGTCACTTGATGAGAAAGTTGACATTAGCAAATCTTCTTGTTCGACTTGTTGTGAAGGAAAACAGTGCCGGTTACCTTTCAAGAGCACAGGTCAGAGAAGCAGTAATTTACTAGATATTGTCCATACAGATATCTGTGGACCTATGGAGAATCAGTCTATAGGTGGATCCAGATATTTCTTGTTGTTTGTTGACGATCACTGTCGGATGACATTTGTTTATTTTCTGAACACAAGAATGAGGCTTTGAAGTATTTCAAGATTTTTAAAGCTCAAGTGGAAAATGAAACAAAAAGAACAATCAAAGTATTAAGAAGTGACAATGGGCTGGAATATTGTAGTAAAGAATTTGAAGATTACCTGAATAGTTATGGTGTGAAACATCAGAAGACCAATCCGTACACCCCACAACAAAATGGATTGTGTGAACGATTCAACCGTACAATAGTAGAAAAGGCAAGATGTCTACTATTTGATGCAGGTTTAGGTAAAGAGTTCTGGGGTGAAGCCACAAATACGGCAGTATACCTGCAGAATCGAATTGTGGCAGCAGCATTAAACAATAGAACTCCATATGAGCTGTGGACTGGCTCAAAACCTGACATAAGTCATTTAAGAATCTTCGGCAGCACTGTAATGGTCCATGTTGCAAAAGAAAAAAGGAAGAAATGGGACAAGAAGTCGACCAAATGTATTCTCATTGGATATCCAGAAAATATAAAAGGATACAGAGTATATAATCCAAAAACAAGGACTGTAACGACGAGTAGAGACGTGATCATCATAGAGAAGGAATCAAATCTGAACGTCTCATTGAAGTGCAAGTTCAGAATGTTGATTCAGTGGGGGATAGAAAGGAATCCGATGATCCCGAACAACCAGAAGAATCAATATCTATCCAGAGTTCGCCCGAAAACAGTATGTCAACGTCCAGTCAAAAAGATTCTGATAGTTTTTTAAACAGTGTTCAGTCTAATGATGAGACGTATGTTCAAAGCGACTACGAGGATGCAGACAGCACACTGGAAGAGGTTGAAGCAAATAGCCCACAAGAACGGCCTAGACGGACAAGGAAGGCACCAGAGAGATTTGGGTTTTCAAACCTGTGTGTAGATGGTGAGACATATGATGATGCAGCAGGCTTGTCGGTGCATGATGCCTTGAATGGACCAGAGAGGGAGCAGTGGCAGTCCGCAATGCAAGAAGAGTTACAGTGTTTTAAAGACAATGATGCATGGGAGTTGAGTGACGCTCCGAAAGATGTTAGAGTTGTACAGTGCAAGTGGGTACTCCGTAAGAAGTATGACAGTGAGAATAAAGTTCGTTTTCGTGCGCGATTAGTAGCTAAAGGTTTTTCGCAAATTGAAGGTGTGGACTTTACAGAGACATTTTCTCCCGTAGTGAGACATACAACTTTGAGGTTACTTTTTGCACTGTCAGTAAAACTAGATTTGAATACTACGCATCTAGATGTAACAACTGCTTTCTTGAACGGTACTCTTGAGGAAACTGTTTATATGCAGATACCAAAAGGTTTTTCCGAAAAAACTAAGAATGGTCAGGTACTTAAATTAAAAAAGGCCATTTATGGGCTAAAACAGTCTTCAAGAGCATGGAATAAGAAAGTAGATGAGTGTTTATTAAGTATGAATTATACTCGATCGAAAATAGAACCATGTATGTATACAAAAATGCAAGGTAAATTGAAAACCATTGTTACATTGTTTGTAGATGATTTCTTTATTTTTTCAAATGATATTGCTGAGACAAGTAATTTGAAGCAAATGTTAGCTAGTCAGTTCAAAATTAAAGACTTAGGAGAAATAAAGAAGTGTCTTGGTGTAAATGTAAATTTCAATAAATCAGAGCAAACCGTGACATTAAGTCAAAAAAGATTATATTGATCAGCTGTTGTATAAATTTAATATGAGTGAATGCAAACCTATACAGACTCCAATGGAGGTGAAATTAAATATATCTAATAATGAACATTGTATAGATAAGTTTCCATATCAGCAAATCATAGGAAGTTTAATGTATTTGGCTGTATTGACAAGACCTGATATTGTGTTTGCAGTAGCTTTTTTAAGTCAATTTAATAACTGCTATTCCAAAGAGCATTGTTCCTATGTAAAGCGATTATTGAGGTATTTGAAGTGTACTAGAAGTTATGGTTTGAAGTATTCAGCTGAAGGAAATTCAATATTAGAAGGTTTTGTAGATGCTGATTGGGGAGGTAATGTAATTGATAGGAGATCATACACTGGAATTTGTTTTACATTATCAGGCTGTGTAATATCATGGGAAACCGAAGAAACAGAAAACTGTTGCGCTGTCTAGTAGTGAAGCCGAGTATATGGCAATAACAGAAGCTTGCAAAGAAGCAATTTATTTAAGAAATTTGTTGTATGAAATAACACAAAAATTGTATACTATTGATATTTTCAATGATAATCAAAGTGCGCAAAAGTTAACTGTTAATCCAGTTTTCCACAAAAGAACCAAACACATAGATATCAGATACCATTTTAGTAGAGAATGTGTAACTAATAAAATTGTGAATGTTAAATATTTGCCAACGGCTGAAATGCCTGCAGATTTGTTCACCAAGGGTTTATGTTCTGTTAAACATTATAAATTTTTAAATAGATTAGGTGTGCAAATTGTTTAATTTATGTTTGGCCATATTATTAGATATAGTGGGGGTGTTGAAATGTTAATATCTAAAATATGAGACTCGTACTGCCATCTAGTGTCTATAATGTGTACTACTGTTTACTTTGGAAAATAAAAGTCAGTCGTTTAACCGCCATTAAAAGAACCGTTGTTTTATTATAATTATATTTAAAAAAGTATGTTTTTTATTCGGTTTTTACCTATGAAATTGTTGTTTTTTATAAAATAAGTTAACGTAATTTTTTCTATAATTTTTTTCTATCAATCAAAGTAATCGCCCATGCAATCGATGCATATTTGCTAACGCAGTGACAGTTTCTTGATGCCCGTCATGAAGAAATCAGCTGAATGGGAGGCAACAAATTCTTCAAAGGCACTTTGTACTGCTTCTCGGGTATTGAATTTTTTTCCCGCCAATAACTTATCCAAATTCTGGAAAAATAGAAGTTTGTATACGCAAGGCTGTTGAGTACGACGGATGACGGAGCACTTCCAACCCCAGATCTTGAATTTAGACACCGTCTGTTGTGCAGTATGAGGTCATGAGGTGTAGTGCAGAAGCAACGGGGACAAGCGATTGAACAAAGCTGGTTGCAGACGTGAGAGTTTCTCCCTCATTGTGTTCAGTTCTTCACAGTACACATTTGCATTAATGTCCATTCCGTTTGGTAAAAAGCACTCACAATCAAGCAATCACTTTTCTAGGGGTAAGTTTTCGTTTAGGGCATAGTTTAGGTGCTGCGCCAGGATGCAACCAACTTGCTGAGCTATGCTGAGCGATGATGCAACGAACTTGCGATGGTCAAACAGAATCCATTTTTGTTGCAGGTAACAATGCGGTTCAAAATTCTTTCGTTTGTGTGCCTGACGAGCAGTGCAAGGCACGTCTCGACGCGTACTTCGCGCTGGTGATCATTGAGTTCGTAGGGCACCCATTTGTCAAGATTTTTTACCTTGCCAATTCGACGCAAATGGATCAATATTGTTTTAATGCTTACCTCGAAAGCGGCTGCTTATTCAGCCGTAGATTGAGTATCATCCGCTTCCATAATCGCCTTTAATTCGTCATTGTCAACCAAAGTTTTTGGACGATCACGGGGTTCATTTTTCAGGTCGAAATTTCCAGAACGGAAGCGGGCAAACCAATAACAGGTGGTGCGTTCGTTTGTAGTATTCGCCTCGTAAACGTTGTTGATGTTGCGTGCCACTTGTATCGCGTTGCTCCCACGGCGGTACTCATATTCCATTACTCGAATTTTTAACGTTTCCATGATGACGAAAAATATTCAAATGCAAAAAATACATAACGCTAATAAATAAATAAATTACTTATTTTTGAAAAAAGAATTTCATGTTTTTAAAATAAAATTAATTTGAAATTAGAATTCTTAGCCAAACTAAAATTACTTTAATTTGAAATGGACAGTACAGCAGAATTTCTATTTCATGGGTAAATACCTATTATATAATAGCTTTTTGCCATTAAATACATTCATAAACGTAGTAAGTACTAAGTACTCTTTGGTTAAAAACTTGTTGTTGTTGTTGTTTTTATTATTCGCTCGAGAGAGTAGGCAAAGGAACTAAGCCATACAGCCTTGTCTGTTTTATTTTGAATATCTTCATAGTTCACTGCTTCACAATATGTTGATGTATCACATTGTGCAGCCCTTGGGAGATTTTGATGGTAACTTGGGCCAGCAGACAGCTGACAGTTGGCAATGGTATCTAAAGGCGCCTATGTAGACAAACAGCTTATCTTGAGAATCCATCACCATCAGAGTACTTGTTTCACCGTTTCCATTAATAGTTCACATGCGTACACAGTTAATACATAAAATCGCACCACTTTTACGTATCAAAATCCACTTCAAACTATTATTTAAACTATAATACAGGAGCAACAAACCGCCGCCGGTCAAATTCCCGCCAAAGCTCCTGGGTAAAAACTTATTATCACGAAAAAAATTTTTTTCTTTGGACTCGTACAGTTGCACTTTTGCCAGTGTCAATTGAATAAAAATTATCCTCAACAATAATTTGCTTAAATCATTCTGAGATTATGTAGATGCATCACGTGCAAATTTTTTGGAAGATTTTGACGGCAGTTTAAGCCATCTCAACACTCTTCACATCACTATCGGAGCACTTGTTTCATCGTTCCGTCTAAAAGTTAACAAGTACAGACATTTAATCCACATAATAAACAAAATTTACGCATGTCAATTCACTTTGAACCATTATTTAAAGATTAACACAGGAGAAACAATCCACTGGCAATCAAGTGCTCGCCAAAAACTTATGATAATATTTCACGAGAAAAGAGTCGTGGTAGCTATTTTACTTCACATGAGTGTTCTAGGGTGACGTATGAAATCGTTAGGAATTCTTCATATTGAGTAACTAAAATATAACTTGTGTATATACAAGAGGATATTCGTAGTAGAATCAGAGGCTCAACGGATCAGTAAGCTGAAATGGCAATGGGCCGTCCATACACCTTGAAGAAGCGGCAACCGATGGGCGGTTTTCCATTTACTGACTATGGAACCAGCACGGTGACGGCACGGCGCGGCGTCACGCCGTGGCTTCGTTCTTCCACTGCGTGAGTGCCGGTGTCGGTCTACGCTCGGTTTTTGGGCAGTACTAACACAGACTTCAGTTCTACTTCTTTTTTCTTTCTTAGTCAAAACGGTCTCGTCAAGTCGTCGTATTTGTTTGTTATTTATATCTCTTATATTTAAGACGAAAATTTAATCAACGCAGAGAAGTTAAATTTTGAATTCATGCAATCTTAAAAATAAAATATTTAGAAGAAACATATTATAACCTATTTAAAAATTTGGAAATAGACTCTAAAAATATTTCAACTACTTCCACATAAACGAGGAGACATTTCATCATTTCACAAGTCAATTTCGAGTCTCAATATCACGACGCATCTCTTCTACGTCAGCCCGCGTACACGCGCTCACGCACACGGCTTTAATACGTACACAATACACATGAATTTTTACCGACCGGCAATGAGTGGGAAGCTTGCTGTCACCGGCGATGGCATCGGTGAGACCGGCAGGAGTCATAGCCGTTTTGTCGCCTGCGCCGGAAAGTGGAAAAACATGGGATATATTTCATACATTTTATACATTTTTGCATCCCCGGCAGCCGTGCCGTTGCTGTGCCGGTAAATGGAAAACCGCCCGATGGGGAAGAAAGGCTTTCGAGTGGCAGATTCGTACCGGTAAGTGAAGTGTAAGTTGGCCCTCCACTAGATAGAGGGACACCTGGTACGAAATATGGTATTCCTTTGCGGAAGGGCTATTGTTTAGCAGTGGACTTGTGGTGAGCTATAATGATAATGATGTAATGATGAGGATGTGTGAACTCCGCTAGTACGCATTATAGCTGCGCGTCAGAATCTTCCCAGTCCTGAAACCGTCATAAGCCGTGATCCGGATACAATTTCGAGTTTAAGCTCAAATTATACAATGTCGAAATGTGTATAAATATTATAGTCTAGAATGAAACTTCGATATGGTAGAGTTTGAACTTTAAATTGAAATTACCTCTGATTACCAGCAGATTAGACACGAGAGGACCTGTGACCTCTAGTGAAAGTTCGAGAATTTGAGTGCGATTAATTGTTTTGGATATCATGTTAGGGTTGACACTATATTATATTGATGATAATATTAATACATAAAATAATTATTATATAAAATTCAATTATATAAATATTTAATACAGTGTAATATAGACTGAATAAATTCCTTTTCCAGTCAATTTTTCAGCGAGTCCCTATTTCATTTACAGTTTCGACGTGATTGAAAATGAAGAAATTAATTTCCTTTTTATGGCATTTGCCAGAGAAATACTTTCCGTTTATTACGCGCAGAGGAAATAAAAAGTTTCACTACTATAGTAAGAAAATTATATAGGTAATTAAGTTTGAAAACATTGTAACGCTTTTCATGTGAAGACAAAAAAGGAGGACGTTATTTTTGAATGTTTAATTACTAGTTATCCGCCCCGGCTTCGCACGGGTGATTTCTAGATCTCGACAACAGCGCCGCCTATCCAATTATACCAATTCGGGTCCAATAGTGAATCTAAACCATCCAGGGACCTACTCATAAGATATTCTGGCCATGTTTTATACATATAAGAGCTATAGTTTGAAAACGTGATTTTTTAAATTAACGCTCCCGCAATTCTCCCTTGCGGGTGGAATTTCGTAAAATCCGTGACCTTAGCTGACCTCTACTCGGCGAATAGAATATTCATACCAATTTCAAGTCTCTAGGCCTTATGATCAGAGATATTGTGATGAGTCAGTAATAGTAAATAGGTATTTACAATTCGATTATGTTTTTTTTTGCATGTATGGTAACACGAAATGTTTGTCAGTTGTGAATCGTTTTTGATGGTTATTTTTTATTAAATGGGTTATACTTCAAGAGTATTCCCACAAAAATTTCAATCCAGAGGATGGAAAAATAGGAGATGCAGTTTTAAGGGAATATCTTTGAGATGCTTTTATATATTTGTAACAGCTTCGTTTATTTTCCCCCTTCCTTAATTAATATCTTTATTTTTTTTTTAAAATATACAATACTAAAAACTATAATAATAATTTAAAAAAAAAAACTAAAACTAGAAACTTAAATATCATATAGTCCTACTCCCCGCGGTATCGTGCCAAGAACGCTGGCTGCGTTTCCCCGCTGAATGGCTATACTTAGCCTTTGAGCAAGGAAAGAACCAGCCCTCTTATCACCAGCAGCAACGACCAGCCGCGGATGGAGTTCCTTTAGGAACTTCACCGCACGTGGACCCCACGGACCGATAGTCTCTACAGCAAATGGCACAAATATGTAGTCATCTCTCAGAGACTCATACTTGCGCCACTTACTCAGTTCAGCTGCCTCTGATGCCGCCCCGGCTCTAAACGAGGTACCCCTGAGATGAGAGACCGCCAGAGTGTCTACGCAAGTAGCATCCCACACTAAGGCTTTACCTCTCTCCCAAGGGACCAATGTCATACCGTCGGGTCTCCTGCCATCGTCTCTAAATATTCCACAAGGCTCTAAAACCGAGGGCACATTTATAGAGACAAGAGCCCTTCGGATGACATCGTTCAAAGAACTGTGTCGTGAGAATCTACCAGCGCTTTTCTTACATGAAAGTCCGTGGAGCCCAAACTTGTCGACGCTGCTACCACAGGGACACTGATGGGGTTGACAAATCGCCGCTCCTAGTCGGATTCCTACGGCAATGCGTAAGCTTTCCGCATCAAGTAATGTGCCGAGATTACTTGATGGTAAAGCGTGTAACCAGTGACTAGATTCCTTAGTCGAAACAGCTAGAAGGCGTGCCTTATCTAGGTCACTCTGGAGATTATGAAACAAATCCTTCTGCACGCCCTGTACCAATATCTTTATTTGTAACTTCCTATTTTGAATTTTATGTCTGTTTACTACTTTTTACAACTATGCCGGATTTCAAATATCTATGCTGCATATCCATCAAAAAAGGGCTGTGATAATGGTTTTTTTATAGGATATGGGTGACAAACGAGCACACAGTCCACCTGATGGTAAGTGGTAGCTGTGGCCCATAAAACGTGAGGACTAAGATGGAATGCCTCATTTCCAGTAAAAAGGGCCTCCGGCCACATGCACTCATCAAGCGAAACACAGAAAACCTCTACTAAACTCTAAACCTCTACTTCACGCTGGTATTCTGGGAGGTAGTGGAACCACCCCGGTTCGAGCCGGCCCATCCGTGCGACAGCAAAAGCTGCCGCGTAACTCTACCACTGTTAAAAGTCGTCCGATTTGCCTATTTTAACTCGAAACACTAAAAGGTCAAGCGATTTACATAATCAAATATCAAATATTAAAGAATGACAAGTTTTTAAATTAAAAAAAGGAACGGCCAATTGAGTCAGGCTTCACTCCAAATATCAAATAATTAAGAATCAAGTAATTTTTCTTAGATAATTGATAGGTCTTTGCGCGGTCAGAGCGCGCAACGACCTATTAATAGTCTAAGTAATTTTTAAATAGAATAGAACAGTTTTTATTCAATATAGATCACATGTGTAATTCTTATTGAAAATTATTTTTTACTTTACCACTGGTTCAAATAAAAACCCTTTGTTCTGGGAAGAACCAGCAAGAAATCCAGCGGGACTTTTTTTAAAGTAAATTTTACATTAATAATAATAATAATACGAGGGTGGATTGAAAAGTACTCGGCCTAACACAGATCCATTCAATTCTAAAAATCAAATCTACCCACATTATTTAGTTCAGTTCAGACTAGTTCATTGTGTGAAGTTCGAAACGTGTGCGATAATTAGTTGTGATTTTATAAATTTATTAACTAAGTAATCGGACATAATTTCCGCGAATGGAGCAAATCGAGCAGCGTGCCGTCATTAAGTACCTCCATAAGAAGGGGCTATCATCAAAAGCCATCCATGATGACATGGTCAGTACATTAGGCGATTGTGCGCTGTCATATTCATCCGTCAAAAAATGGATAGCAGAATTTAAGCGTGGTAGAGAGAGTGTGAAAGATGAACCCCGCTCTGGAAGGCCTTCGACGTCAACTACTGACGAAAATATTAAAAAAGTACTTGATTTAATAATGGGAGACCGCAGATTAAAAATTAGAGAGATAGCCGAGATTATAGGCATCTCTTATGAACGAACTCAAAACATCATTGTCAACGAGTCTGGTTTCCACAAGGTGTCTGCGAGGTGGGTTCCGCGACTGCTTTCAGTTGAACAAAAAAGGACGCGATTGACTATTTCACGCGACTGTTTGGAGTTATTTGAAGCCGATGCAGATGATTTTTTGAATCGTTTTGTTACTATAGACGAAACATGGGTTCATTACTGTACACCGGAAACAAAACAACAATCAAAACAGTGGAGATGACCTGGTTCACCACCCCCTAAAAAGGCTAAGTCGATTTTGTCGGCAAATAAGGTGATGGCCACAGTATTCTGGGACTCGAAAGGTGTGATTATGATTGATTATCTTGAAAGGGGTCAGACTATAAACTCTGATTACTACTGCACCTTACTACGTCGTTTACGAGAGGAAATAAAAGAAAAACGTCGAGGAATGCTCAGAAGAAAAGTCCTGTTTCATCAAGATAACGCCCGTGTTCACACGTCAGTACAGTCAATGGCTGAAATTCACAACTGTGGCTTTGAACTGTTACCGCATCCGCCGTATTCACCTGATCTGGCACCATCAGACTTCTTTCTGTTCCCTAACCTAAAAAAGCACTTGGGAGGTCAAAGATTTTCGACAAACGACGAGGTCAAAGCAGCTGTAGACGCATATTTTGACTCTAAGGAAGAATCATTTTTTTAAACGGTCTAAATGCTTGGAAGGGGAGGTGGCAAAAGTGTATTGAACTTGATGGTGATTATGTAGAAAAATAAAAATATAACTGATTTAGTATGTGTTTATTTTCTTGGTTAGGCCGAGTACTTTTCAATCCACCCTCGTAATAATAATCTTTATTTCGGACCAAAATTAATCCATAGTAGTGTTAGTAATAATTGACTTATAAACTAGTGTTAGTAAACATTGAAGTATGTACAAACTTTTTCAAAATCGGAGAATTATAGTTCTCCGCTACTGTTTTCAAAATGCTGTTGTGACTATCTCTCACCCTTCTAAGCAGCGAAGCTGTCTTCTTACGTATTATCGCATGAAAGCTGTCCGTGCGAGCATGCGCAAACATCTCCGACGCACTACAGTATCGAGGCAGTCCCAACAACATTCTGAAAGCATTATTATATTGAACACGCAGGGCATCCAGCGACCTTTTAGTGTAATTGATCCATAGATTGCTCGTGTACAGACTCTGGCAGTATGCCTTAAATAGGGTAATTTTAACTAGGTCAGTACATCGAGCAAATCTACGGGCCAGCATGTTACTCCTGACCGCTAGAGCCCTGCGTTCCCTTTCAATATCTACATTGTCTTTCAGGTCATCGGCAAGAAAATGGCCAAGATATTTAAAAGACGTCACTTTTTTAATTTTTGACCCATTCAAGAACAGGTCAGGTTCATCAGTCCTAGGCTTGCCCCTGACCCCAAAGACAATGTACTCACATTTTTTGACATTATATACCAAACCATGCGACTCAGCATAGGCTACACACACCTTCAGTAACTCTCTTACTGCCCTCACCGACGGTCCCAGCAGTACCATGTCATCTGCATAGCTGATGTTGTTAATACTAACCCCACCAACACTGCATCCGACACGCTTGCTGCTGAGCTTGCCTATGAGAGCATCTATATATAGGTTGAATAATCTGGGAGACGTTAGACCCCCCTGCCTTACCCCGCATTCCAACCTATACGGTTCACTAAGAGTATCGTCCCATTTCACATGATTTATTTGTTTACTGTACCAATATTTGAGCAGACCACATATCTCTGACGGTACACCCCTGTCCTCCACCTTCCTCCAGAGCACGTCATATGAGACGAGATCAAATGCCCTGGAAAGATCAAGGAAACAGGCATATACCGGGGTACCCCGATCTACGTAATATCGAACAGTGTGCTTCAGACTTAAAATAGCACTTTCTGTTGATAGTCCTGGTCTAAACCCGAACTGTGTGTCATGCAGTTGAATGTGGTCACTTAAGATGGTATCAAGCACACCGTCCAACACCTTTGCTATGATAGTCGCTAAGGAAATAGGACGATAGTTACCCTTGTCAGAGATGTCTCCCGTCTTGTTCTTCACAATGGGAACTACTATTGTCTTCATCAGCTTTGTAGGTAAGTAAGAGTGACTAATACACATTGTGTAGAACATTGACAGGACTCGCGGCAGGTGAAATCCAGCGTGCTTCAGGTGCTCAATGCTGAGCCCGTCGTGTCCTGGAGACTTACCTCGGCTCATACTTGTTATGATACTGCGTATCTGTTTAGCAGAAATATGCACAAGAGGTTCCTCTCCCCCACAAGCGGTCCCAGCACTACCCACCTGTGTTGAGGGCCCAAGCGGAGATTGTACTTTAAAATTTTCCATGAACATATTTGCGATGTCACTGGGTTCACTAATTCCTTCCACGCTCGTAGCAAGACTAGGCTTAGTGTCCAACTTACTGGTCGACTTCCAGAAATTTTTAAAATCCCTATCTGCTCTTTTTTGAGCTAATCTATCCATTTTGATTTGCTCAGCTTTCTTCTGACAAAATTTGAGTTTAATCTTAAAAATTTTTCGTGTTTCACTCATTTCATCATAAATAGGACCAGATAAGGGACGACCACTGAGTACCCAGGCCTTAAAACTACATCTGGCCTCATTTAATTAATGGTTGTACAATCTATTTACAAAAATTTATTTTAGAAACAGCTTGGAAGCGACCACCTCATTCCCAGAGGTTATTATCAACCATGTATTTATTTATATTATAATAACCCTTTTTATAGAGTTTCAGCTTAACAAAACATTTAAACTTTGTAATAGAGAGAGCATGTACACTTTCCGGGACCTTATTGTAATAGCGTATACATTGCCTCAAGAATGAATTACTGGCTCTGTGGAGTCGAGAATTTGGTATCACTAGCTTGTGTTTATTCCTAGTGTTTACAGAGTGTATATCACTTTTTTTACTAAAACTACCTTTGTTTTTGTGAATATACATTAAATTTTCGTAAATATACTGAGAGGCCAAAGTTAATATATTTATTTCTTTAAATTTATCTAAGAGTCTCTCTCGGTTTTAGGTAGTAAATAGCTCTAATGGCCCTCTTTAGTAAAACAAAATAGTTTCTGATTCAGCCGCATTTCCCGATAGCAGAATCCCATAAGACATTATGCTATGGAAATAACTGAAATAAACTAATCTAGCTGTCTTGACACTAATGAGACCTCTAATCTTTTTTACAGTATAGACTACAGAACTTAGTCTGCTTGCTAGTTTGGATATATAGGGGCCCCATTGAATCTTTGTGTCGAGAGTGATGCCAAGAAGAACAGTAGTTTCATCAGGGCTCAATTGTTTTCCATTTGAAAACACATTGGTGTTCAGATTTTTAACATTCGATGTTGTAATTTTAATCAATTTAGTTTTATTTCCGTTTAAATGTAGATTAATAACGTTAAACCAATGCACTAATTTTGATATAGCATTATTCACTTCGTCACATTTAAATGACAGACGTTTAAGTTTAAAAATTAAGGAAGTATCATCAGAAAATAATACTATACCATGATATCCACTACAAGGGAAGGTAAGTCATTAATATACACTAGAAATAGGGATCGGCCGAGAATCGAGCCCTGAGGGACACCCAAACACCGACACCGGAACAGATGACCCGGAAGGACTTTTACCATTGATAATAACTTACTGCATTTTATTACTTAAATATGAAATAATATGTTTAAGCACTGTTTTTTTTTATAGGATGAGGGTGACAAACGAGCACACAGTCCACCTGATGGTAAGTGGTTGCTGCGGCCCATAGACATCTACATTTATCCTCGTTTGCGAATCAAAATGCAGATGCGTTGTCACCCATGAGGACTAAGATGGAATGCCTCATTTCCAGTAAAAAAGGCCTCCGGCCACCTGCACTCACCAAGTGAAACGCAGAAGTAAACCTCTACTTTACGCTGGTATTCGCCCCGGTTCGAGCCGGCCCATCCGTGCGACAGCAAAAGTTGCCGCGTGGCTCTACCACTGTTAAAATATTATTGACATCATATTACTGTACCTTCCTGATTAATATCTTATGGTAAACACAGTCGAAAGCCTTGGTAAGATCACAAAATATATCCAAAGCATTCCTTTTTTTATAGCAGAGGGGGCAAACGAGCATACGGTTCACCTGATGGTAAGTGACTACCGCTGCCCATGCACAACTGCAACACCAAGGGAATTGCAGGTGTGTTGCCGGCCTTTTAAAAAGGAGTAAGTTCTTTTCTTGAAGGTCCCTAAGTCGTATCGGTCCGGAAAAATCACCGGTGGTAAGCTATTCTACACAGAGGTCGTACGCGGAAGAAAACTCCTAGTGAAACGTACAGTGGTGCACCACCAAGCATCCAGATGGTGTGTATGGTATCGGGAGTTTTGCCTATTCTCTGAACTCTCCCATGCACAAAAAAATATGTTTAATAAGCTCAACAACAGCGTAAGTTGTCGAGCGCCCCCTTATAAAACCGAATTGATTTTTATGTAGCAATTTATTAATATTAAAGAAACTTAACATCTGATCTAAAATTATTTTTTTCAAAAATTTTACTAAAGGTAGTATATTGGTAGAAATTGGTCTGAAATTGGTGGGATCTAATGTACTACCAAATTTAAATACAGGTATGACTTTATTATGTTTCATTAAATCAGGAAACACACGAGATACGACGCTTGTATTAAATATAGTGGCTAAATAAGGTGCTAATGTATCTATTATAGAATAATATATATATATATATATATATATATATATATATATATATATATATATATATATATATAATAAAAGTATTTGGATTTTGTTTAAGCAAAGATTCGGCGACAGTAGGAGAAGAATTTAATGATTTTGTTGTCAAAAAAGGAACATCAGTAATTTTTTTTTAAAAGCCATAGCAACTTCTTGATCTGATGAGTTAAATTATTGTTAATATTCAATTGAAAATCTGAATTGCGCAATTTGACCTTGCCCGTTTCCCTGTTTATTATTCTCCAGGTCATTTTAATTTTGTTGAATGCAGTTTTAATTTTGTTGCTTAAATGTAAAGCCTTAGCTGTGGAGTACACTTTTTTAATATTTTAGAATATGTTTTTACATAATCTCTAAATATCACACTACTATTATATGATCCTTCATTATAATGTACGTATAACCTTCGCCTACTTATATGAATTCCTGTTTATTAAAAAAAAAATGTCCACAGTGATCTGAACTTAAATTTTGAATAATTAATTTATGCAAGGGCTTAACATCTGTAAAAACGTTATCTATACAGTTCGCACTAGTTCCAAAAATACGCGTTGGTTCTAAGAATAAATTAAAAATATTATACGATTTAAATAATGAGCTAAACTTACTACTAATGGAAGAAGTTTCAAGGAGATTGATTTTGAAGTCTCCACATATTGCAACAGACTTGTTCTGTTTATTAAGTTCGAGCCAAACTTCTTCCATAACCCTTTCAAAATAGTCGTAAGTAGGCACATGGGGGTCTGTAAACACTTACAACAATGAGTTGGTCGAGCTCGATATAAGCCATTTATCCATTTCGCTCAATAGAGAGGTTCACAATATCCTTACGTCTTTATATAATAATGATTTATCTGCTAATATTAAGGAGCCACCATGTAAACTTTTTCTCTATTGAAGGAACTGACCACCTGGTGATTTCTGAAATTAAACATGAAATTATAATCTTTTAGCCAATGTTCAGTAATACAAAAGATATGTATATTGTTACTATTTAAAAACAATTTAACTTCCAATTCATTCTTTGTCCACGATTCCTTGTATATTTTGATGCAACAGGTGTAAACAATTTTTATTACTTATTTGTTGGCTGTATTCTAAATTAATTAAACTCTTATTATTGCTAGAGATTGCCTCTATTGTCGCATTCACTAATTTAAATTAGTTGGAACTGATTGCAAAGTAAATGTCAAATGATTATGATGCTCAATAAAAGCAGTATTGGTAGCCAAAAACTTGGCTGACTTAAAAAGTAAATAATAAGATAGCAGTAAATAATAAGATAGCAAATTAAAAGCATTCAGGCCTTGCACTATGCCCCAAAATGTTCGATTGTTATAGTTTTGCTTACAAACTACAAGTCGCGGCACGTAAGTCTAGCGCTGAACGAAACGTGGAGGGGATGCGCATGAATTGAATTGCAAGAATGCTACTGAAGAGCCAATCAGCACGTGCAAACGATACGCACAAGCCAATCAGCGCGACTTATGCGCAATAAGCCAATCAGCGCGACTCATGCGCAATAACGGTCACCTCTATGCTTTCGTGCCGCTACTTATACAATATGAATGGATGTTTTTAGTATTTTTTGTTTAATAGTACTTACATGTCACATAATAAACAGGAAATTCATATTACTGTAGGTCTAAAACTGAAGACTTTGGCAGCCTCCTATTTCTTTATTTTTGAAGAAAAAAATTATTATAAAACATAATTACACTCTACTGAATCAGCTCTAGACAATGACACCCTACATGCTAGGTAGGGTAGTTTTTAGGGTTCCGAACCTCAAAAGAAAAAAACGGAAACCTTATAGGATCACTTTGTTGTCCCTCTGTCTGTCTGTCTGTGTATCTGTCAAGACCCTTTTTCTCAGGAACGCGTGAAGGTATCAAGCTGAAATTCATATCAAATAGTCTAGTCTACTGTCCCTTAGAGCTGTGAAAAAATCAAACTTCTAAGCCAACGCAATCAAAAGATACAGCCGTTTATACCGCCAATTTTCGACATTCGCAAGGGAATCAAAACCTACAGGGTACTTCCCGTGAACTCAGAATCTTGAAATTTGCTACGAAGCAACGTTTTATAGCACAGATAGAGGAAAAATTGCGAAAAGCGTAAATTTTTAGTTACATCATATAATAAAAATATTTTTAATAATTTAAAACTTATATACCTACAGATTTGTTCAGAACCCTCAGTGCGCGAGTCCGACTCGCACTTTTACTTTTTAAAACTTTTATTTCAATATTCTATACCAAATATCTAAATTTATCAGTCTTTTAAGTTATTACATTTACGAGGTAGAAATCCGTGACATAATGGCGAATGGAAGGATAGGCAGAGAGACAGAAAGCAAAATGACATTAATATTATTATCCTTATGGGTACGGAACCCTGAAAAGTAAATAATTTATAAGATTTGAACGATATATTTGCAGGAACAGATTCAATTAGACGTGCGCAGTAGTTTAAACGTAAAATATGACCGTATAATTTCACGACTGCATTAATAACGGGCTTTGCTCTGCACGTACGACTCGAAACGAAACACTTGACTTACATACGGAATGAACAAATTTCTTCCGCTTTGCCGTAGTAGTCGTACTTAAAATAAAATGTAAGCCTTATATTATGTTTATACCGAGGTAAATTATAAGCGAAGGAGATGTTTTAAGATATGTATAAATCAAGCCATTTTGAAATTGTAAAAGAAGAAATAGTTTGCCGTGTGTTGATGGCGTAAGTGAATCCATCACCCCGTCTCGTTCTGTAGCGGGACTGTCAGAAAGTTCTATATATATGGTAGGTATACTTCCGAAAGATGGCGGTATAACTACTTCATTTACTTTTTTTTGCTATACGTAAAATCCAGACCGGCAACAAGGAGCATCTTCAAAGGTGCAAAACGTCTGCCACTACGGTCGTCAATCTGCCTACAATGTGTGGCGATTAAGGCAAACCCTTCAATTAATGGAAAGGGGCTATCCTCCACCATACATTACCCCATAGAGGAGGATATTTTATATAGTTGTCACGCTTGGCAGATCGGCAACTGCGTTTTTTTTAAATTGTTATAATGAAAATGCTACCACCTACATGCTATTTTAGTTTCCCTTTGTCGCCTCTTACGAGAACGACATCCATGGGATGGTATGGGGTACAAAAATACACAATTTAGAGTAGAGTGGCAGGCCAACTACCCAGGCCTCTGTGTCGTGATCGTGAAACATCTGAACCAAAATTTATAATCTGATCGACTGAACGCACTAACATCAGGTGATTAATTAAATAATTGTTGACGCATTATTATTTGGTCAACAATGACTTAGTAGACAAATGTTTTAAGTTGACAAGGAAGGCCAAGCCGCTTCTAGACCGAATACTTTTGTGCTGAAGCGAAAAGGACTAGTGGTAGAAGGTAAGAAGATAAGGCAACGTTACAATTAATACAAAATTTATCAATATAGAATACAACATTTATTTAGAAGTGAATAGTTATGCCATCAAAAACATAACTTGTAAAAAAACCTAGTCTCGAAACTCAGTTCTACCGTAAAAAGTTGTGAGATCCATGTAATACCAAGTCGGTTAAATTATTCAGTCCCTAGGGTCCTTCTGTCTTATGTTATTACGTAATTAGCTAACCTAACAACATCTTATAGTGACCATATCAATATTAAAAATCTTTTATGTTTTAAATAAATAGATTGACTTGGCCATCGCATGAAAACACAATATATCTCCGAAGTAATACATATTATTATATTAATTTAACATTGATTGATGTGATGGCATCTCATTTCTTTTTGTGGATAGTTATATCTAGGTACCTAGGGAATCACGGGGGTTAAATTTCGTGAGTACGGACTGTTACTGAGAATTTCTTGACAAAAAAACTGAATAATTGATTTGACCTGATCTGGGATTCGAACCAGGGATCTCATGATCAGCAACCGCATTTACGACAACTAAACCATCGAGACTAAATAGATAAATCGTCAAATACATGCGGCGAGGCTTACACAACTTTGATACAGCTCGTATTGAAGTAGTGATTGAGCGAAACCAAGGCTCAAACGTTTTTGTCCATCGGAAAGAGTCACCCGTCAAAGGTAAAGATTGATTGTGGCATCATTATTTTCGAGACATCTGAGATTTTAAGTGAGACGTGGTCCTTCACTGCTGGCCTTACGAATAAGCTCAAGGTCTCTCAGCAAAATATGGAGAGGGCTTTTCTCAAAATCAGAGTAACCGCCAAAACCCAACAGATCAGTAAGGAAGTAAAGTATGGATAAAAACACACATAAAATGTGTTGCGAAAATTATCATCATTGTCATTACAGTCCATCCACAAGTCCCACAAAGCGCAGTTCTAAGCCATCTGGATCTCCTGCCAGGCCATCACATCTAGTGGAGGAAGGCGCCTAACACTTCGCTTACAGGTACGAGGCTACCACTTGAGAACCTCTCTTTCCCATCTGTTGTCAGTATATACCGAACTATATGGCCCACCTATTGACACTACATTTTACTACCAGATATTATTTTTCTACCGACATCAAAAAGGAGGAGGTACTCAATTGTCAATTCGAGTGTATGTTTTTTATGTGTGTTACCTCATAACTTTTTTCTGTTTCAATTGATTTGTATGATTTTAATTTATTTGAAAGCTAGTGCTTCTCGTGTATAAAAATATGATCAAGGTCGGAGCAATCGTTTTTGAGTTATTCTTAATACCTACTTTATATTGAAGTCGCTTGTACAATTTTTTTAATTTTAAATTATGTTTATCTCCGTATAGACAGACATGCAGATTTGAAACAAAGTGTAAAGAAAATTATAAACCATGCTGATTTGGAAAATACATGTTCGTTTAAAAATATATTTTTGCTATCTAAATAGCAGCTCTTAAAAGAAAGGGTGGCGTTTATTTTATCGAAAATGCTTAAAATTAATTGAATTTCATTTTGTGCGGTTCATTTTCATTTAATGATGTCATAAATTAGGCTTAATGAAGTGAGACCAAGATCTACTGAATAAAAACGATATTATTGACTTTATTGTCAAATTCATCTGTGTCAAGGTGTTAAAAATAAAGTGCTTACCAAAGAAAATAATTACTGTCAACCGAGACGTGCTTACAAAATACGATTATGTTTTTTCATATCTTACTTTAATTGATTTCTAATTTGATTGATTCACAATAAGGGTTTCACAATGGGTTGACCTTTACTGTGCTACGAGCGACTCTCTTCCTAAGATTGTTTTTAAAACAACCCCTTTTAAAACAAAGTTACTTACGTTACGCTAGAATGATGTTTTCCAATTATTTTAAATCAACCGTTTTTCTCTCACTCATAGGCTGATAGAATTCATCATCCATTAGTAAAGTACGCGATAAACAATGTTTGTATTTCGTAAATAACACATGTCATGTACATACGAGTATGTATGTTAAATGTCGAATGTCAATTTATGAGTTATGAGTTCATAATTACTTTTTAGGGTTGACAAAGGTAGCGAACTCTGTCAAATTTGTGACGTTATCTTTAGTTAAAGTTTCAAAAGCTATTAAAAAGTAACTACTGCTTAAAAAACAAAAATAATTATAAATAGCTTTTGCAATAAATGTTAAATATTATAAATGTTGCAATAGAAGAAAAAATATAAAAATGACACAGACGACAACGACTTCCGAATTATATGTAGGTCATATGAAAACCGTTTTTTACCGTGTAGTGGCGGTGTAAAAATATCCACTACCCGATATCAACCCGTGGATTTCGTAAGAGACGAAAGAGGGAAAACCTCAGGAAATGAGCAGCAGCGCCTTCCTAATAGTGACTAAAAATAAAAACCGCTGTTGCCCACCCGCTTGCCAAGCGTGGCAAATATGGTAAATATCCCACTATCAGGCCTCTGTCACTCTTGCTACCTGCGTGAAATAATAACCTACAATCGCGAGGCGCCCCCAGGGCAGCACGCAATCGGGGCTAGCGCGTTCAGGCGATTGAATGTTAAAGTTTTTTAACGCTGTTTACGTACATAGTTTTTTGTAAATACATGTTGAAATACTGTCGAAATAGTTTTGTTTAGTGTTAATAAAATAGGTGAAAAATAATATATATGTATGTTACCATATGTTTATATATTATAATGTATATGTTTCATAAATTATAATGGCAAAACGTCGTTCCTACTATAATTGTTGCGTAGATAGATATATAGCTTAATGAGCAAATAAAAGGATTCAGGATTTTTTAAGTTACCGAAGGATAATGAAAGGTGAATTTATTTAATTTTTTTGTAAGATAGGTACTTATAGAGAAAAAAGAATTAAGTACTAGTTTAACTACAGAAGTAATACCTAAGTACTTTATTACAAAACTTGGTTGAAATTTACTTCACTACCCAAGTACCTACCTACATACCTTACATACCTACACTTGTCTTTTGTAATTAAAATATTTTAAGTCACATAATAACACAAATACTGAAATTAAAACTTTGTTTACAAGATTTTAAATAAGTAGAATACGATCACATTTCTGTTAGGAATCGTATTTCGGGTTTATTTGTTGTTTACAGTATCTACCTATTTCTTACGAGCCAAGCATCGCGATTCCCGACAAATGGCCATGCAAGTCGGATCCGTTGGGCATCATAGAACTCACATAGTAGCGGAAATATAGTCGATCATAGTCAGAATAGGTACTATACCAAATAATTTACTTACCATTTCACAATGTATTTTTTTACTCTTTATTAACAGCCCTTATCTAACCACGGAAAGTCCGTTGTGACGTAGGAAGGAGAAAAGATGCAAAGTAATACGGACGAGTAATACACGATAGTTTTATTTAACTTGCGTGCGCGATTTATCTAATTAATAATAACTATGTAGGCTATTAAAACGTCGGCAAACAGTCAACATTAAAGGAGTGCAACTTCTGTACGTAGTACTATTATTTATTCTGTACCCCTATGAGGAAATCTATGGGAGCATATTATGTTAAGCTGTGGATTTTAATACACTGTAACATATGTACACGTTTTTTTATAGGACCATGGGAGAGCCATGCTGCAGCTATATTAGTAGTATAGTTGTAGCACGAACGGTTCGGGCTCGACCGGGGAAGGAAGGACCACGCTCTCACAGAACACCAGCGTCAAATAGCAGCTTAACACTGCTGTGTCTCGTATGGTTAGTGTAGAGAACCGGAGACCCTTTTTACTGGAAAGAGGCATTCCATCTTGTTCCTCACGGGTGAAAACGCATCTACATTTTGGTCCGCAAACGGGGATAAATGTAGATATCTATGGGGCACAGCAACCACTTACCATCAGGTGGCCTGTGGGCTCGTTTGTCACCCTATCCTATAAAAAAACCTGATAACAACTCAAAATAATAAAAAATAGCAGTTCCCAACATACATGTCAAGTGGCAACTGTGGCGAAAGCCCTATGAGGCAATCCATGGGACAGGTCTATATTCAGCAGTGGACGTTTATAGGCTGTAATAGATATATGTATGGAATAGTAACAATAAAATTTATAGAAAATATATATTAAACTATCAAATGGAAAAAGGATAGATAACCTAGAAATTTTAAAGTGAAATTTACGGTATTATTTAGTCACATTCTATTTCTCTTAACACATTAATTCAGATACAGGAAGTAATTGAATTGGGTCTTAATCCACTAAGTTTAAAACCAACTTAAACTAATCTGATTTTCATCAACTAGAGTGCCGGGCGCTATTAACATTCTAGAGCCAGCATACACTACTTCCACAAGAGCCTTGTCGAGGAGTAGATTATTGACTTCGTTAGACGAATATCTATACATATAAATAAAATTCAAGTGTATTTGTAATATTGAAATAACTGGCTTCTATTAAGTTCAGGGGATTATTAGCATGCTATTCAGACATAAACATGCATTTTTAAAATTTTTGTCTGGCTGTCTGCTAAACATCCATTATTTTGTATTAAAAAAAAACCCGCACACCGCCACATGCAGATAGGATAGGATAAATTTGTTATATTATATTCTAACTCACTCGAACATAATTATTGAAATTTCGATACTTATGTACTACGAAAGAATTTGGTATTGTCACAAATTACATACCTTTTAAAGTTTCACAAAAGTTACATAGAATATATGGTAATATACAAAATATATATAGAGGGGTCATAATGACAAACAATGGCGGTATAGATTATTATAGTATTTATTAAAAATGTAATGTTACGTGATATGGTCTAATGTATTGTAATGTTACATTAATGATTTGACATTGTGATTTTTTATATGTATGTAATTTTTTACCGTGTCGTGGCGGTGTTAAAATATCCACTACCCCATAACATCCCGTGGGTGTCATAAAAGGCGATAGAGAGAAACAAATCAAGAGATGGACAGCAGCGTCTTCCCAATAACGACTATAAATAAAAAACTGCAGTTACCAACTCGCTTGTAAGGCATAGCAACTATTGCAAATATCCCCCCTATGACATAATCTATGGGGGAGGTCTATGTCCAGCGGTGGCCTTTAGGCTGTAACGGTAACAGTATTTTTTATGTAACGTTTATTATTTTGCCGGCCATATGGCTAAATACAGAAGAACTTACTAGTGTGGTGTGAAAATTTCTGACGTCAACGTGAAGATGGCAGCATTCGTTAATAAAAGACTCTCGAACACTCGTTCTTTGGAAATTTTCATAGCCTATCTCTCTCACATTAGTTCTCATGCCTAAATCTTGATTTAATATGTGACAAACTCTTGTCACATATTAAATCAAGATTGAGGCATGAGAAATCTGTCAGCGCGTTGGGTGCCGAGTTTGCTCACGTTGGACCAAAAACGTGTTCGAAATAACATTTCCAACGCTCTGTTGGCGCAGAGGCGCAATAAATTTGAGTTTTGGCGCCACTTAATAAAACTGTAGATGATACGGCCAACAGCTGCCTATCCCAGGAGTAGAATCTTCCGCGGCCCATAGACGGAGAAGCTACAAGCAGATGCTGGTCGGGCGTCCTAACGCCATGGGTTACAAGTCTCTAATTACATTAAACGATTCGGGGGGAGCGTTACAATTATTGAACAGAGCTTACTTACCTCTATCCAAGACGACTGGTCCCTCAGGATTCGGTCAGGTCGCGTGTAGATGTGTAGTGCTAGGAAAGTAAGGGTCAGTGATGTGTATTTGGGTGTGGCTGGTAGTGTTATTGACCTTATTAGACCGTTCCCTCTGCAGCAGTTCGGCCCTCAGCTCCTCTCCAAACTACGGTCTCCTTCCGCAGTCACTTTCTTCGTTTTCTACGATAACAGTTCTTTAACTCTGTCGTACGATTAACTACATTACAGAAGCCACTAACTCTCGTTTGTTATAACGCTTGACTCGCGAAATGAACACAGAACGTACGGATCAAAGGTCACCGTTATTTCTAGAATGTCAAATACCGCACTAGTAACTAATACAGTCGAATCCACTTATACAGATTTTGCGTTAAACCTAAAGTCCCGGGTAAAATTCTCAGCACGCGCTACAATTCCCAGTGGTATATTTACTATACGCGCCTATCATAAAATTAGATCTAAGCTCCCGAACAAAAGGACCGCGCCTTCTCTCTCGACGCGCAGAAAAGGACTACCTCTTTTTCCCGCGTGTCCTCAAAACGACCGGACGTCCAAACCGGTATCGTAGAGGCGCGCGCGCCCTCTGAAGTCTATTATTGACACATCGCTTTTGCGCGAACAAGCCCCCGTCCCGGACATAAGGATTTAGGTCCGCGAGCAAACCGGTCAGCGGGACAGGGTCGCGACGGCAAGTTGCAAGACCGAATCTACAACCAAACTAGGCCACCTTACGCACCCCATCAGATCTTGCAACCCTAACCAACGCCTCAAAATCACAGCCCCAACGTGGGCTAGCCGGAGAGTTGAACTGGATGCCCTTCCTGGACACCGCAGCACATAAACAAGTCCTACTCCTAGACAGAATCCGACGACCTCCTTCAAACACCTATCTGCGCTCCTATGATTAGTTCCGCAATCCGACCGGATCAGGTCTGCAAACAGCGACGCGACACGAAGCGGCCCAGAGGGACCTTCAAGCTTCAGTGCAGAGAGCACCCCCAAATTCCCCATGAACGTCGTCTGTGAAGAGCTGAACGAAACGCACAGATAGCCCCTAGTATGAATTTTCAAACAAGTAGGCATAACCAAGCCATCCACCTATAATCATTTACCAAATGGTGCGACAGCTGATTTCCATCTGATAATCTGCAAACCAGATAGCCCTTTAGGCAGGTAATCCTATGCTCACATTTAAACAATTTTTCAAAAGCATCAATGTTCAATTACAGAATTAATTAAAACAAGTAATCACCGATGCACATAGGTCAACTTGGCAAAGTAAACAAAACAATAAACGTAAGAGACAGCCCTATTTCTTATTTCAAATAAATATCTTAGACAGTGCCAACAAAATCTAAACCAAAAGAGAATTGACTCTTATTTCCTTCGGCAACAACAGGGTTATCTAATTTCAACTTTCCTTATCACAAAGCAAAATGATCAAACACTATCACAAACATATACATAATTTTCAAAATAGCGCGCCATTCAAATTTCAAATGAATTCAAACTTCCCTTCAGCACAGGCGCGACAATCAAATACATTTACAAAGCATACGCACAAGCATTAAAAAAGGGCACACAATTAAATCTCAATTTTCCGTGCAACAACAAACGCAGTGATCAAATGTATTTACAAAACATATGCAGCAGCATTTAAAGGAGTATTTTAAATTCAATTCTTTTAATCACAACCGCTACAATATGAATTTCGCGGAAAACTCAAAGCATTTTAATTTTAATTCAAAGAATTCTTAACTAAGTGGCTCGACCAAAACAAATCTAATACCCCTTGAAAGCGTGATTCAACGCTCCAGGGGGCCCTAATCTTCCCATCGCCAAGTGGAGGCCATACCGCGTGAACCCGAGACTAACAGAGCGCAACCGCTAACAGTCGCCACTCGGGTTGTACGCCCTCACTGAGGCCGTCGGCCACAGAACAGCTTGACAAGTGGACTGTTGACGGCTTAAGGCTCAGTAGAGGCGGCCGTGGTGGGAGCTAAGGCGGCAGCTAGCTAGGGCCGCCTCCATCAAATGGGGTACAGTGGTACACCAGTCGCGGCCACTCAGCTAACGGGAGTGAGAAGGGTCCAGCGGACCGATGAGTGGCCGTGAAGTTCCTCTTCGCACGCTGAGGGGGGGTGATGACACCCCCACCCCTGGGGGAATTACCCCCCGACTGGTCGGGGGAGGGACCCCTTTCAAACCTAGGGGTCTGTTGGCTAGCCGGCGGGCGCCGAGCGTCGCCCGTCAAAGGGCATGGCGGAGCGCCCCCGCCCGTGAAGGTCGAGGGCCTGGCAGCGCCCCGAGACGAGACGCCGTTCGCACCCAGGCACAGCACGACATGGTGATTGCCCTGGCAATGCAGACAGGGCCGCCGGTGCGGACAGTCTCGCTGGAGGTGCCCTTGCAAACAGGAGTAGCACCAGCGGCGCTCCTTGGCGATAGTTCGCCTCGCCGGAACCGGCTTACTTAATAATTTCGGGCAAGACGTTACCCGGTGATCAGATGCTCGACAATAGGAGCAGGGGTGGGTTGACGACGACTTGCCCGGCGGATTTCACCTCTCACTGGGCACGGCTCGTAAGTCGTCGACGGTGCCCGCCGCGTGCTCGATCTGTCGGCACTGCTCCTCCAAAAACCGCAGCAGGTCATAGAAGGGCGGAATATAGGAGGCTTCGTCCCCGCCGTACCTCTCCTCAAAATGCATTTGAAGGTCGAGAGGTAGACGGGACAGCACGATGCGGAGCAACAAGAAGGCCCATTCGCCCACTGGTAAATCCAGCCGCCTCAACATGTTACAGGCAACCAAGACTGGATCCAACAGGTCCGGACGTAGTCTGGCCCGGTCACTAAGCAGCGGGAGGCTCAGAAGCTGCTTAACATGTTCGTCCGCAATTCGCCGGACGTTGGCGTATCTTCTGGCTAGGAGGTCCCGAGCAGTCTGGTAGGCGTCGTCCGACAAGCTCAAATGGCTGACAACGCCCAGGGCCTCCCCCTCCAGTGAGGCCAGGAGGTACGCCATCTTCTGGCTCGGGGTCAAGTCACTCCGGGCGTCCACTAGGCCGTCGAAAAGACCAACAAAGGTCAGCCATTCGGAAAGGACCCCGGAGAACCTTGGCAAGTCCAGAGTTGGGAGTCGTCCCAACAGCTCCGGCTGAGGCTGATTCCGAAAGGACTCGGGCAGGCCACTCGTCCGAGCTTCACGCGCCTCCTCGGCATACCTGCCTTCAGCCTCGATCAACTCGTCCGTGAGCGAAAGGAACTGCTCATAGTCTGCGAAGCAGGAGTCCAGGACTCCCTTTTCCACATCCGAATCCTCGAGCTCAGCGTAAGCCTCCTCCACTGCAGCCCTTCGAGCATCGACCTGCTCGAACCGCTTCATCAAGTTATGGACCCTATCCGGTCGACCTATCAAAGCATGGGCGCTGGTGGCCCAGCGTAACTCAGTCCGCAGGCAACGGATTAGCATCTTGGGCGAGGACATCACTACTAAATACAAATTACGACGCGGCTCGAGCACAATTACAAAAATAACAAATAACAAATACAAAAAAAATTAACAGCTAACAAATGCAGTTCCTATCAAATCGAGTTGAATAGAAATTAAACAAATAAGAACCGCTATTTATCAAATCAAATACAAGTTAGTACAAAAGAAAAGACAAATCAAATTAACAATAACAAATACTAGTGCGATCAAATCAAGTTAAATTCAAATTACGTAAATATACAAATTACTACTCTTTAGTTCAAATACAAATTACAATACGAAAGTTACATAAACGAAGATACACATCACGGTCGATCAACAAAAAATGCCCAGCTCGGAAATCGACCCTTCGATAAGTAATCCACTACAACTATCCGACAACGATAATTAACCGATTACGTAAAAATAACCGTCTACCTACATGACGCAAACTCCCGCTTGCGCGCTAAACGGGCGCGGCTTTTCAAATTTACCCGCAAACACAAAGCAAGCTAACAAAGAAAAGAATTTTATTATTACATATATAATTAAAAAAAAATATTTTTACGTATTACGGACGGGCGTGATTGTATACACAAAATTAAACCAATCAACCCAACGCTACCTGCCACCAAAATTATTTAATTTTTATCAAATACTATGGTCGGTGGATCGACCGGGAATCGATCCCAGAATCGCGCTCTGCTACCAAATGATACGGCCAACAGCTGCCTATCCCAGGAGTAGAATCTTCCGCGGCCCATAGACGGAGAAGCTACAAGCAGATGCTGGTCGGGCGTCCTAACGCCATGGGTTAAAAGTCTCTAATTACATTAAACGATTCGGGGGGAGCGTTACAATTATTGAACAGAGCTTACTTACCTCTATCCAAGACGACTGGTCCCTCAGGATTCGGTCAGGTCGCGTGTAGATGTGTAGTGCTAGGAAAGTAAGGGTCAGTGATGTGTATTTGGGTGTGGCTGGTAGTGTTATTGACCTTATTAGACCGTTCCCTCTGCAGCAGTTCGGCCCTCAGCTCCTCTCCAAACTACGGTCTCCTTCCGCAGTCACTTTCTTCGTTTTCTACGATAACAGTTCTTTAACTCTGTCGTACGATTAACTACATTACAGAAGCCACTAACTCTCGTTTGTTATAACGCTTGACTCGCGAAATGAACACAGAACGTACGGATCAAAGGTCACCGTTATTTCTAGAATGTCAAATACCGCACTAGTAACTAATACAGTCGAATCCACTTATACAGATTTTGCGTTAAACCTAAAGTCCCGGGTAAAACTCTCAGCACGCGCTACAATTCCCAGTGGTATATTTACTATACGCGCCAATCATAAAATTAGATCTAAGCTCCCGAACAAAAGGACCGCGCCTTCTCTCTCGACGCGCAGAAAAGGACAACCTCTTTTTCCCGCGTGTCCTCAAAACGACCGGACGTCCAAACCGGTATCGTAGAGGCGCGCGCGCCCTCTGAAGTCTATTATTGACACATCGCTTTTGCGCGAACAGTAGATGAAAATTGAATAAACCATTATACTCCCGAAACAAAAATACAGTCAAAACAGTAGACTGCAAAGGGGGAACTGTTTCCAAAAAAAACAAAAACTATTTTTTCGGCTGGAAATGTGATAGCCTCTGTTTTTGGGGTTAGCCATGGAGTTATCTTCAAAAAGGAAAAACCATTACAGGAGCATACTACGCATCATTACTTGACAAACTGAATGCAGAAATTGCGGTAAAACGACCACAATTGCAGAAAAAGAAAATCCTTTGTCATCATGACAACGCGCCGTCTTATACCTCAGCTGTTGCCATGGAGAAAATCCACGAATTACAGTTTGCTAGACCGTCCGCCTTACTCACCAGAGATAGCCTCAAGCGAATTCTTTTTGTTCCCTCATCTAAAAATTGAGCTTGTAGGAGAGAGATTTTCGTCAAATGAGGAGGCAATCATCTTTGTGAACAATTATTTTGCAGAGAAAAACGCCGAGTACTATTTGGACGGGTTAGAGAGATGAGAGCATTGCTGGGAGAAGTGTGTAGAGTTACAAGGAGACTATGTAGAAAAATAAAAATAAATTTTAAGATAAAATGTCTTGTATCTTTGTTAGGTCGCAAAGTTTTCAGACCACCCACGTAATTTGTACATTTATACAATTAAATAAAATTAAAGTGTCTGTTTGTAATATCAAAATAACAGCTTTTTACTAAATGCATATGAAAGTATATACGGTATTTATAACAAAAACACCATTTTCTATGTAATTGTCTATCTGTTTGTTCCGGCTAATCTCAGAAATGGCTGGACCGATTTTGACGGGACTTTCACTGATATTATAAGAAGTAAAAGAGGACGCTTTTATTTAAAAAAAAAATGGGTCAAGCGTAAAAAAATTAAAACCCATAAAATCCAATCGTAATAAATTACACGCGTGCGAAGTCGCGGTGAACAGCTAGTTTATAATATTGTTAAACATCTTTGTTAACACCTGTATTCGTAAATAAAGATTTGATTAATTAATTACTTTTCTCAATGAAGACACTATTACTAGTTGGAACAGTTACCACCTTCTCACCTACTTTGCGCCAAACAGCACTGCCTGCACTGTCGTGTTTTGGTCTTAAGGGTAAAGATAGCCAGTATAAATTCTTTGTTTGAAATTGGCCACAGGTGTCCATGGACTGGAGAAGGCTTTTACCAACAGGTGGAATCTGAATTCATTTGTCACTTCAGTTAAAAAAAAAAAACTACGGAAGTATACGAAGTAGTTTTATATTTTACATTATTTTTGATATCCTAAAAAGTTACCTTTTACAAATAACACATTTTCGTCGTGAAGGTAAAACCAAACTATCATACAGAACCTAAAAAAAAATCCTTCCAAAAATCTCCAATTTTCAGATCCGTATAACGAGTTGCCACAGTGTAGCTTTACCATTCACGAGTTAGAACTACGCTGCAGCTATATTATGATTTCACCAAGAATAGGTTGGCATAAACGGGGAAGGACGCTTTCACACAATATCAGCGTACAATGGCAACTTAACCTTGATCTGTTTTGTATCGTGAGCTCTACGCTAACGATACGAAACAGAACAACGATACGAAACAAACTGGAGACTTGTCTTATTGGTTGTAGTGTTATGCTACTTACATATCATTTTACACTTTTTTTCCATTCTGTTTTTGATTTTCTGCATTCATATTTTGCATCACTTTTCACGCTATCAGTTATGTTACTTACATATCATTTTACACAATTTTTCTATTCTGTTTTTGATTTTCTGCATTTATATTTTGCATCACCTTTATTTCCATAGGATCCTGTAACGTTTTTACACAATAACAAATCATTTTCACTTCGTATTTTCACGCTATCAGCACCTTTAAATCGCTGTCAATGGAGTCTTACCTTTTTCTATCTTTTATTGAGTTCTCCGTAAATCGTAAATAATTTCTCGTTCTCTCTAAAAAGGTATAAAAGCCGAACAATCGGAGAATACAGAGAGTCTCGCTTCAGTTTTCAAACGAGAAGCATCTACTAAAGGCCTTATCCCGGGGCCACACTGCCCCGGAATCCTGCAAGCCTCTATCTACATCTGAAGCCGTCGGCGTAGCCTACTTCAAGCGCGGAGCCGCACTACTCCGGGATCCTACAAGCCTATACATTCATCTGGAGTCGTCGCCTGCGCCTTCACCTGCTAGTGCCCGCGCTACCTTTGGGCGCTGCGACTGCTTGCTCCAGGCGCTGAGTGCACCTACTCCAGGCACTACGTGCGCCGGCTCCGGACGCTGCGTGTGCCCAGTCCAGGCGCTGCGTGCCGTCGCCGCCAAGAAACTACAAGCTCCGCGTGTGCCTACTTCTACAAGCGCAGCGTGTGTCACTTCGACCTTTAGGCTCCACTACAATATTGTCATATCTTTATTTTTTTAACTAATTGTAATTTCACGTCATCCATCATCATCATCATATTTCATTTTTTTTATATAAAATTGTATATACCCTTTTAAAAATTTAAATATATTATTTTCTTGTTCTACTTTTGTTGTTTTGTTGTTCTTAGGTTAGGTTCTCTTTTTTTTTATAATTGTCGCTTCTCGACATTTTGGTGAGACTCCTTGTATTCTCCGATGGTTCGGCTTTTATACCTTTTTAGAGAGAACGAGAAATTATTTAAATTAAAAGGAAATTTATTGTAAATGACCCAGAGCAAAAGAGTATTTATGTGGAAATATCGAAATAAGAACATCAGACCAGTGACGAATTTGAATAAAAGTTACCATAACAACCATATAAATAATGGTTGTCAAAAATATAAATTTTTGGTTTTAGGTATATAATTAAAAAACAGTTACATTTAAGTAAGAAATGAGATATTATTCATATAGGAAAAACTATAGTGCGGCAGCGCGCACGAAACCTGAAATTGCAGAGTTACGGAGAACTCAATAAAAGATAGAAAAAGGTAAGACTCCATTGACAGCGATTTAAAAGGTGCTGATAGCGTGAAAATACGAAGTGAAAATGATTTGTTATTGTGTAAAAACGTTACAGGATCCTATGGAAATAAAGGTGATGCAAAACATAAATGCAGAAAATCAAAAACAGAATGGAAAAATAGTGTAAAATGATATGTAAGTAACATAACTGATAGCGTGAAAAGTGATGCAAAATATGGATGCAGAAAATCAAAAACAAAATGGTATAATAGTGTAAAATGATATGTAAGTAGCATAACACTGTAGTGTTATGCTACTAATTAATTGCTGGTAATTACTATCTCAGTCCTTAAGGATGACAATGCAACTACATCTTCATTCTTAATTGAATATAAATGTCATCATCATCATCCAGCCCTTCACAAGTCCACTAATGAACATAGGCCTCCCCCAAGGAATGCCGCAAAGCGCGGTCCTGAGCCACATGCATCCATCGACTTCCTGCATGCCTTACCAGGTCATTAATCCAACTAGTGGGGGGACGCCCTACACTTTGTCCAAAGGTACGAGACCGCCACTCAGGAACCTTTTTCCCCATTGTTTGTCGGTTCTTCGAGCTATATGGTCGGCCCATAGCCACTTGAGCTTACTGATACATTGCGCTATGTCGGTCACTGGTTTTACTGCGGATATCCTCATTTCTAAGTTTATCACGCAGAGAAACTCCGACCCTCTCCATAGCTCGCTGAGCGACCTTGAGCTTCCTGATATGGCCAGCAGTGAAGGATCACGTTTCAGATCCATAGAACATAACTGGCAACACGTACTGGGTGTATAGTCTCGTTTTCATGTGCCGTAATTTCTCTAACGCTGCCCAGCCAAGTTTAATCCGTCGATTGACCTCTCGGTCGAAGATGGACTTACCTAGTCGGATTATTTGTCCGAGGTAAACATAGTCGTGAACAAATTCGAACTTGCTCCCAAAAACTACCAACATAGGTGTGATATGGACGTTATACATGATTTTCATTTTGTCCTTGTTCATCTTAAGACCTATCCTTTGGGAGACACTATTGAGGTCATTGAGCATAATACTTAAGTCCTCCAGTGATTCTGCCATAAGGACTATATCGTCGGCAAATCGGAGGTGAGTGATTTACTCGCCGTTGATGTTAATACCGTCTCAATGCATTGGTGAAGTATTTCGGGGATAAAACGTCACCCTGTCTTAAACGTCTGTGCAGTTGGATAGGTTTCGTACTCTGGTTCTGTACTCGGATAGCCCCCATAGCCCTTCTGTACGAACACTTTAGCACTTTGATATACCAACAGTCAACTTGCCACCGCTGAAGGGATTGAGGCACCGCCCAAGTTTCGATGGAATCAAAGGCTTTTTCATAGTCCACATACGCCAGATATAGTGGAAAATTGTACTCCTTGGACTTGTGTACAATTTGCCGATGGGTATGTATATGGTCCATGGTGCTAAAGCCTTTTCGGAAACCGGCTTGTTCTGGTAGCTGGAAGTCGTTGAATCTGCATGCGAGACGATTGGTAATGACTCTCGAAAACAGCACGTAAACACGGCTCAGAAGGGAAATATGTCCGTAGTTCTTCGAGAGTGTTGTCGCCTTTCTTGAAGAATAAGATCACCGCACTTCTGCTCCACGTCTCTGGAGTAGTGCCACCATAGAAGACGGTATTAAAGAGCTTCTGAAGGACTTCAAGTACCGGTTTTCCACCCGCTTTCAGAAGCTGCGCTGTAATTTCATCCTCGCCTAGGGCCTTGCCGTTTTTAAGGTACTGGAGAGCCATTCTAATCTCGCTCAGGCTGACGTCCGGAATATCATCGGAATTGTGTCGGATAAGACTTGCTCTTGGATCATTACTCACACTTGCGTGTGGCTCCAACGATGATGTGTACAGCTGCCCATAGAACCTCTCAATTTCACTCAAAATCTCAGGTGTCCCGGAAACGACGCTGCCACACTTGGTCTTAACTTCAGTTGAAGTTGACAGAGAGTTGGCTCTTTCTGGCAGACAGATCTCTAGCAAAGACTTTGGAGCCCTGGTTCCATTCGATTGCTTCTGCAATACGAGCAGTATTAAAGTTGCGTAAGTCCCACCGCTTGCATTTGGAGATCTGTCTGTTCAGTTGCTTGTATGCTGTGAAATCTATTGAGACTGTAGATTCATTTCCCGTCTAAGAGCCATCAAATTAAGATTGTGAACGGAGAGATTTTGTGTTCGTCTGCGGCGGATCTTGCAAAAATTAGCTCCTAACGCATGGACAGTTTCCACGAGCTTGTCATTCATATCGTCCACTGCATTGCAATCTTCTAGGCCCTGAAAACGGTTTTGTAGCTCAAGCTGAAAGTTTGCGGGACTTCGGATTAGAGCACGAGGGGACGGTGCATTGACTTCATTAGACGTGAACTCTCCAACGTAACGTTTAGGTTCAGTGTGCCTCTCACCATTCGGTGATCGCTGCCGGATTTCACTGTCGCAATCACTGTCACATCACTCATTAGTTATCTTGTGGTCCTCATAATGAAGTCAATCTCATTTTTTGTTGAACCGTCGGGGCTCGATCAGGTCCACTTTCTGTGGGAGCACTTCCCGCTTCTGTAAGAAAGAGTTCATCATAAAGAGTCCCTCTTTCTTCATGAAGTCGGTCAGCTGCTGGCTCCTTGCATTCCGTTGCCTTATTCCAAATTTCATTACCTTCAGCTCACCGTTATCTCTTGTGCCTAAATTTGCGTTGGAGTCATCCATTAACATCGTATAGTGGGTATGGAGAAATGCATGGCTTTAGATATATCCTCATACATTTTCTCCGCCTCCTCGTCGGAATGCGCCGAGGTAGGTGCGTAAACCTGTATGACCTTCAGCAAATACCGGTAGGTGATTCTGAGTATATTGTACGTAACCCTCGTCGACACACTCAATCTTTACAACATTGTTAACGAGAGATTTGTGGACGATAAATCCGACACCTCCTTGGAACAGATGGTCGCCATCCTGGTGATAGAACAATTTGCCGCATTCGAGGATGTCCATGTACCATGACCTTCCCCTCTCTTCGGACCTCAGATAATCCTATAATATTCCCGCAGCAACTTGTCTATCTCTTCTTCCAGCTCCAGAATCTTCTCGTTAGTCCTCACGGAGTATGCTTTATATGTTGCCAGGTCCAGTCGTCTAGGTGGCAACCGAACCTCTACCGGAGATTCTTAGCACCCCCTGCTCCGCCGTTACCATAGTCGCCACCGTAGCCAGGAATAGCGAGGCCGCCGGGGACTGGGGCCGTCTCGTCGTAATTTTAATCATTAATCAACCGCGATTTTTTATTGTTATTTTGCTGTTATTAGAAAGATGCTGCTGCCCATCTTCTGCCTCAGTTTCTCTCTGTCGCCTCTTACGACACCCACGGGAAGATATGGAGGTAGTGGGTAACAATACCCACTACAAGAGAATCTATATGTAGGTGTCTATAATGTATACGTAGATGTATAGAGGACACAACATTCACCGACCATCAGGTGGACTTGTTAGCCCTATTCTATGAAAAAATCGGTTGTCTGTAAAGTCGGTTTACTGACGATAGTTGAAAGTGACAACGTCATAAGAAATATTTAATATCGAAAGAATCATTACCTTTATCGCCGCAATTATCGTTGCTATAAATAATTGACACAACATTTGCTCGCACAGTCGCTCATTCCGCGCTCTTGCTTGCACTTTAAATGGAACGCCTAGGTAACGCCGCATGAGTCATGTTTTTTCGTGCGTGCAGCCAGCTTCATCGATTTATAAGACGTTGTCACGTCAAAAAAAAACAGTGGCACAGTGTCGGCTTTGCGTTTACCTACCTACCTAGATATAGTTATGCATGCCTTGTGGATATGATGTGATTTGGAATTTACTACGGTAGTTTAGAACAGTGCACCGTTTGAGTTTCTCGTTTACAAGAAGCACTGAAGTTTTAAAACGAAGTTGAAATTAAAAATAAAATACCTTGTTAAGTGATACATACTATAAAAAGCAATCTTATTTTTAAATTCAAATTCAAATTGATTTAGCTCTAGCTATCCATGCTTAGTAGCATACTTTCAAAAAGACTTTTATCACATAATATAATTTAAAAGAGCAGATAATGATAATATCTTTGGAATTAATTACGGTTTGCTTGGAACAGTACACCGTTTGTGTTTCTCGTTAACCAGAATCACTTTGAAGTTTAAAACGAATTTGAAATTAAAAATAAAATATTTAAGTAGCCTTTCAAATGATCACGCTCCGCAACTGGTAGTATATCGGTTTAATTTTGCACAACATCTGAATTCACAAACAACGCGAGGTTCAATGATTCGTACAAATGCTAAACGAAAAGCTTATATTCCGTTTTCCGGCTCGATGACTGGCAGTTGCGAAAAGCAATAACGTAAGAGAAATCGGGAATATTCAAATATTGTTTTTAATTTTTCTCCATTTATAATATATACTAGTAGGGCTGGGGCTGATGATAAATAACTTTAAAGTATAAATAATATCCAGACCGAATTTCAGTAACAACATAGACAGTATCTTATTAGTTTTTATACGTGGTAGTGTCATGCTGCAGCTACATTAATAGTATAGTTGTAGCACGAATGGGTCGGCTCGACTGGGGAAGGACAACGCTCTCATAGAATACCAGCGTAAAATAGCAACTTAAAGCTGCTGTTTTGTATGGTGAGCGTAGAGAAGCGGAGACCCTTTTTACTGGAAACGATTCTATCTTAGTCCTCACGTGTGACAACGCATCTGCATTTTGATTCACATTCGTGAATACGTAGACATCTACGAGATGTCTATGGTCCTTCACAGCTGGCCGTATGAGGAAGCTCAAGGTCGCTCAGCGAGCTATGGAGAGGGCTATGCTCGGAGTTTCTCTGCGTGATAAACTTAGGAATGAGAATATCCGCAGTAGAACTAGAGTAACCGACATAGCCCAACAGATTAGTAAGCTGAAGTGGCAGTGGCCGGCCATATAGCTCGAAGAACCGACAACCGATGGGGAAGAAAGGTTCTCGAGTGGCAGCCTCATACCGGTAGGCGAAGTGTAGGGCGCCCCCCACGAGATGGAGCGACGAGCTGGTAAGACATGCAGGAAGTCGATGGATGCAGGTGGCTCAGGACCGTGCTTTGTGGCATTACTTGGGGGAGGCTTATGTTCAGCAGTGGACTTATGAAAGGCTGTAATGATGATGATGAGATGTCTATGAGCATACACAGCATCCACTTACCGTCAGGTAGAGTGTGTGCTCGTTTGTTACCCTATACTATAAAAAAAATATTTTTTAGAGCCAAAATTGTGCCATAACTGTTTAAATAAAAAGAATATCGGGACTAGTTCGCTTATTTGAAGAATATTCTTAGGATTCTAAACAATGTAAAGACTGTTCTAATTTTGCGTAACTTTTGTTTTTGTTCTTGGTAATGCACTTTCTCTATTCGCAAGTGGACTCTGCCCCAACAACTGTTATGTAAGATGTAACATGGGGAATGACGTGAAATAACTTAAAAAAAATTAAAACCCGCCTAAACAAAAAGAGCTGGTTATCTTCAAACGGCTGAACAGATTTTCTTAATATATAGCTAAGAACACTCTCAATTAAGATTCATTTCAAACGAAGAAAACATAATCAAATTTAGTTCATCCGTTCAGGAGCTACGATGCCACAGACAAACACACAAATACACAGATACATACATATATACACACTACTAACATATGTATAACACCCCTCTGTTTTCGTCGGCGGTTAAGAACAATATGGTGGGAAGAGGATCCCTACAATGTTGAAGGATTACTGCTAGATTCTTGCAAGGATGTTCCTCAGTCAATTCACAAGGAATCGGTGGGTATATAAGTCGATCCCGGCTTTTTTTTCGTTGTCGGCTGATAAAAATATTTGATTATGCTGTTTTATTTTTTTGAAAAATTACTGAACTGCCTGCTAATGTTGATCAATAAAAAACTTTAAAACTGGCTGCAAAAAGTGGCTATCGATTATTAAACCGCTAAAGGTAACATTAGGCTAAATCCATAAATCTATGTAATGTGGTGTAGCCATGTTGCGGCATTATAGTTGTAGCACGAATAGCTCTGCTCGGTTGGCAAATATCACTCTATTCATTTCTTATTTTTTTTGTCTTATGTAACAAAAACAATCTGTAATATACAAAAAACTTAAACCTAATTTTCTCCGGTTGTATGAAAACAGTTTATAATTCTATCTTTAATTAAATGATACTTTAAACGACTGCGTTACATGCAGCTTGAAACACCTAGCAGAATTAACAGCGCTGTGGTCTGGCACACCATAGTGAGCATTGGCAGTACACATATCGCACAACCCTACTTTGTGTACTACTCTTTGTATATAAATGACTTATCTATCATCCAGAACCAGACGAATTATTTATATAAATACCCATACAAATTGTTATTCCTAAGCAGGTTTCAAACGCGAGGCCCGGAGCACCCGGCTAAGCTCTCAGTTAATAACTTCGCTGCCGAGAGGAAACACAACGCTACGCTAATGATAATAGCAACACACTGAAGATGTTGTGAACTTAAAAGCAACTATAAACTTATATTGTATGTGAACGAAGCTTCTATATATCACAAACTATTATTAACGGGGGAAACTCTTGGTGTTACCAAGAGTTTCCCCCGTCAATAATAGTTTCACTCAAGATGGATGAGAAACTGCCATTAGTAATTCTATATTTCACAACACTGTTACATTTTTATTTTGTATATATTTTAAAAAGCTGCCACCTGTTTATCTCTCTTCACTGACAGGCATTCCATTTTAATTCTCAGGGGTGACAACGCATCTGAATTTTGATTCTTAATCGAGGATAAAGGTAGATCTGTATGGGCGACAGTATCACTTACCATCAGGTGGACTGTGTGCTCGTTTGTCACACTTATTCTATAAAAATTGCCTTTTATAGTACTGAAGGGGTTATTTGCATGTCATGTGCCAAACTGTAAACTGTGTGGCTACTTTTCGGTTATTTTTTATTACGGATTTTATTTCGTTGAGAAACCGTGAACACAAATCTTACAGAGGGACCTGAAAAATTACTTACAGAGGGACTTGCCCATCAATTCATATTTATATCTCGGTTCAACAGAAAAGTGTTATAATTTACATAAATAAAAATCAATTGCCGCATGTTTTTTATACGATAAGGGTGACAAACGGGCATACATCCATCGATGGTAGGCGGTCGCAGTGGCCCATAGACATCTACATCTATCCTCAATTATAAATCAAAATGCAGATGCATTGTCACCTGTGAGGACTAAGATAAAATGCCTCGTTTCCAGCAAAAAGGGTCTCCAGTTCTCTACACTTTCCATATGACACACAGCAGCATTAAGATGCTATTTCACGTTGGTATTCTGTGAGAGCGTGGTCTTTCCTTAGTCGAGCCATTCGTGCTACAACTATACCAGTAATATAACTGCAGAATGGCTCTACCACGTATAAAAGCGCTTGTATGAAACTACTAATAACTTGAAAATGACTAGACCTATTTTGATGAAATATTTTGTGTGTGAAATATATTATGAGTAGTTTAGATTCACAGTTGAACCCGGTAGATGGCGCTATTGTCAATATCCAGAAATGACCCGCGCGAAACCGGGACGGATCGATAAGATAAAATAAATAAAAATATCTTATTATCCGTCGTTTTATTATCTATTTTTTTATCGTGAAATCATTAAATGTCGAATAAATAAAATTACGAAAACCTTACAAGGCAGTTATATCGATCGAGAAATAACTCAATTTTCTTAAGCTGAAAGGGTTATTTGTATGCTATTAAGACATGAGGAAACAATTCTAAAACAAGTGGTAGAATTTAAAATTTTGTACAACCGACTTTAATATAAATTATTAAGGATAACAGATGAAAGTTGAACCAAAGAAGAAAGCATGGCTAGATTTACTAGCAACCAAGTCTAGTAATTCTAGCAGTATGAATGATGACATTGAAAGGAAAAAGGCAGCCTTTAGACACCTAAATAAGAGAGTAAAAGAAGTAGTTGAAAGGAAAAAGCAAGAAAGAACGGATAAGAATGATAGAAGAATATCGGATAACTTCCAGACAAACATTAAAATGTTCTGGAAACTCGTAAGAACTACCAGGGGACATTCAAAATAGCCTAGAATGAATGCTATACGAGACCAGAGTGGCTGTATTCTGAATGACGAAGTTTTGAGTTTAAGGAGATGGAAGGAATACTTTGAAAGCGTGTTTATGAATGATGAGACGTTTGAATTAAATGAAATAGAAATTCCGAATGAAGGAAATATATAGAGATATAAGTATCGATGAAATAATGAAAGCAATGAAAAGTATGAAAGTAGGTAAGGCAGCCGGTTATGATAGAGTATCCCTCGAAATGCTAAGGGATGGAGAAGGAGTGGTGGTAGACCTGCTGTACACCTTGTTTAATTTATGTTGGGAACTTAAGCGGGTACCGGGAGACTGGTGTAAAACCGTGATAGTCCCAATATATAAAGGAAAAGGATCACAGCAGGACTGTAAAAACTACCGTGGTATTAGCCTTCTTAGCATTGTGGGTAAACTGTATGCTAAGGTACTAATTGAAAAAGATATGAAAGAAACTGATGGAAAAATTTGGGATGTGCAAGCGGGATTTAGAAAGGGAATGGGATATACGGATCAGGTCTTTTCCATGCGCATGATCGCGGAGAAGTTTTTGGTCAAAAACCAAAAAGATTTTTGTGCGTTCATAGACTTGGAGAAGGCTTATGACTGAGTGGACAGGGATGTGTTATGGCAAACACTGAACTCATTTGGGTTGAGCGCTGGCTTGATACAGACATTGAAGTCTCTATATAGTGACTCTAGTGCTTGTGTCAGGATCAACGGGGCTTACTTGGACTGGTTTGGCATCCATAAAGGTGTCACACACGGCTGTGTGGCTTCCCCGTGGCTGTTCAACGTGGTTGTTTGGAAAATTTGAAAGTAGAAGAATGCGGATTAAGAATGGGTGAGTAAACCGTCAAATGCCTTTTGTACGCCGATGATCAAGTCATATTTGCGTCGTTGGCAGCCGAGTTGCAAATGATGGTTACATTAATGAACAGGACATCAAAAGAAAAGGGAATGAAAGTGAACGCAAGTAAGACGAAAAATATGGTTTTTGAAACAGAAGAAAGTAATACGATATGTGAAATAAGAATAGAAGGGGAGTTGGTAGAGCAAGTAGATGAGTTTGTGTATTTGGGATGTGTGTTTAGCAGGGATGGTAGATATGATAAGGATATAGAAAGACGAATGAATGCAGGAAATAGAGTGAATGGGGTTCTACACTCTATTGTGAAAAGTCAGAATGTGTCCAAAAAGGCACGTATGGCAATTCACAATGCTGTGTTAGTACCTACTTTAATGTATGGTAGTGAAAGTTGGGTGTGGCAGAAGAAGCACGAGAGTAGAATAAATGCTGTAGAAATGCGGTCATTAAGGAGTATGTTAGGGATGAACGTGAATGACAGAGTGAGAAATTGTTTAATAAGAGAAGAGTGTGGTTTGCAAGATGATTTTGTGAGCAGGATTAAGAAAGGAATGCTTCGGTGGTTTGGTCATGTAGAAAGAATGAATGAGGAAAGTGTGACAAAGCAAATTTATGTTGCAGAGGTGAACGGCAGAGTCGGGAAGGGTCGCCCTAGGCGAAAGTTTATCGACCAAACTGGCGATATATTAAAAATGGGCTAAATCAAGAGTACCTTTAACCGACGAGCGTGTATACGCATACACGCTCGTCGGTTAAAGGTATTTTCCACATCCATATACCTACGCAGGTATATGGATGTGGAGGAAGCGTGAGAGGTGTGTCAGGATCGTGCCAAATGGAAGTCCATAGTCTCTGCCTACCCCTCTGGGTGACAGGCGTGAGTGTTTATGTTATGTTATGTATATGATAACTTAAAAATTACCGGTCAAACCTTTAAAAATTTATATGGGACTGCATGAAAAGCACCAGTTTTCAAAAGAAATCATCAACATCGGTTAAACTATAAAATGTTATGAGGTAAAACTCATAAAAAACATACAGTCGAATTGAGTACCTCCTCCTTTTTGAAGTCAGTTAAAATATCTGTCTGGACTAATCTTCGGATTGGCTGTACCAATTGTAATGAAACTGCACGCGATAAAAAGCAATTCCTGGGGATTTAGGTTTAATTATATCCGGAAGACTTGATTTTTTTCGAGAAATCGAAAATTGGTAAAAAATTGATCTTTGGAAATTATCTTAAATCTATATAACGGCACATTTATAGATCCCACCCATTCTAAGTCTGGGTAGGTTGTAAGTAATAAAGAATAATGGATGCTTTAAAAATATAAGGAATTTTTCTAGCGAATAAAAATTCTTTTTCTATTAAAATTGTTCCGAAATTTAGTGTTAAAAGTTGTTTTTAGGTTACTTATTATGCGAAGTTTAAATTTATGACTGTAAGTTATCAACTGAGTAGAGTTTATCACAGTATCACGAGTGAATACACTAATTAGGGTTGCAAATTTTTTAAATAAAACATAGTATTTTCAAGGCTATAACCTTTAAAATATAGTAAATGGTATAAACAGAATAGTATAGAATAAAATACTCCTTTAATTTATTCAAGTTACAAATAATATACCTAAATCATATAGCATATTTTAAATGGATATTTTATTTTTAGGATTTTTTGAGCTACTTTGAACTTTTATTAACAGCCTCACTGCCTCATTAGTTTTTTGGTCGTAAGCGCGACCACTAAACATGTGGTCGCGGGTTCGATTCAATCAAAATCTTAGTTTTCCAAGTGATGACTCGTCTTAATTGCGACTGAATGATGTGACAGAAATTCAGTTCAAAGTACATTATTATTATAACAGTCTCACACAAAAGTGAGTGTTTATGAGTTATAGTATTCACAATATAGAATATTATATTATATGAGTAGGGTTGGTCACCCTATCGCAAATACAGTCTCTCCCTTGGCTTAATTTACATATTCTCGAAGTAATGATGATGTGATAAGGTTTGAGGGTAAATTTGTGTCGCACGAACATTCACTGAAAAATTTGCTATATGATAAATAATAGGAATTACTGATATGATATGATATATGTTATCACCATACAAAATAAGCTTCTTACGACACTAGCAAAAATAGGTCAGCTCGACTAGGGATGGCGCAAGCTCTCAAAGAATACCAGTGTAGAATAACTGAGCTTAGTATGATGAGTGTTAAGAACCAGAGACCCTTTTTGCTCGTAACGAGGTATTCCACTTTATACCTCAAACCCTAATCTCTGTCTACCCCTTTGGGTGACAGCAATGAGAGTTATTGTTTTTTTTATAGGATAGGGTGACAAATGAGCACACAGTCCACCTGATGGTAAGTGGTTACTGTGACCCATAGACATCTACATCTATCCTCAATAAAGAATGAAAATGCAGATGCGTTGTCACCCGTGAGGACTAAGATGGAATGCCTCTTTTCCAGTAAAAAGGGTCTCCGGTTTTCTACCCTCACCATACGAAACACAGCAGTGTTAAGCTGCTATTTTACGCTGGTATTCTGTGAGAGCGTGGTCTTTCCACGGTCGAACCGACCCATTCGTGATACATACAACTACGAGTATACTACTAATAAGCTGCAACATGGCTCTACCACGTATAAAGTATGTATGTATTAATGTATTTCCTGTATAGGTTCAAATGGAAGATATTTTATTATAATTTAAGTATTTTAATCTAAACTCTATGAACAATAAAAAAATTGAACTTTAAAGGAATAACAGTATTTGTTTTGCTGACGTAATAAAATTTTCTTTATGATAACATGTTAGCACGTTCTTACGTCCTAAGTGTTAAGCCTTTGTTGGATTTTAAATGAAAAATTACCTTTCGCGTCGGCACAGTAAATATATAGTAGGAACAGTATGGAAACTTCCTACAAACGCTCGAAACGGCACACTCACACAAACATGCGCAACGACGAGACTTCTAAGCGCTCGTCGCGGTGCTCTCAGTAGCGAGTATCGCCTCAAGACTTTAAAAATGCCACGAACGTATTGCGTAGTATACGGCTGTTTGAACTCGGATTCATCAAAACCGGAGCTATCTTATTTTAAGCTTCCTGCTGATTTTGAAAGGTAAGAATGATATTTATTGTCATTGTTATAATCGTTATCGAATTATAAGTCCATGTGATTGATCATAATGAATACGTAAACTTATTTATACATCCAGAATGCGGCGGTTTTGAATAGTGCAATAGTGGTAACAAAAAGTAAATCCAAGATGGCGGCTGCAATAGGTATAATTTTTTTCGTCATGGGCGCCATTTTCATGGGTTTCGAGGGTGTTGAAGCTGATAGTGCTGTCGAAATATAAATCCAAGATGGCGGCTGCAATAGGTATCAATTTTTTCGTCATGGGTGTCATTTTCATAGTTTTTGAGTATGTTGAAGCCGATAGTGCTGGTTGAAACGTAAATCCAAGAGGTCGGCTGCAATAGGTATCAATTTTTTCGTCATGGGTGCATCGATCACTAATAAAAAACATGGGTGTCATTTTCATGGTTTTCGAGGGTGTTGAAGCCGATAGTGCTGCCGAAATATAAATTCAAGATGGTGGCTGCAATAGGTATCAATTTTTTCGTCATGGGTGTCATTTTCATAGTTTTTGAGTATGTTGAAGCCGATAGTGCTGTCGAAATATAAATCCAAGATGGCAGCTGCAATAAGTATCAATATTTTCGTCATGGGTACATCGATCACTAATAAAAAACATGGGTGTCATTTTCATGGTTTTCGAGGGTGTTGAAGCCGATAGTGCTGTCGAAATATAAATCCAAGATGGCGGCTGCAATAGGTATCAATTTTTGCGTCATGGGTGTCATTTTCATAGTTTTTGAGTATGTTGAAGCCGATAGTGTTGTTAAAATGTAAATACAAGATGGCGGCTGCAATAGGTATCAATTTTTTGGTCATAGGTGTCATTTTCATAGTTTTTAAGTATGTGGAAGCCAATAGTGCTGTTGAAATGTAAATCCAAGATGGCGGCTGCAATAGGTATCAATTTTTTCCGGCTAATCTCCGAAACGGCTGGACCGATTTTGACGGCACTTTCACTGGCAGATAGCTGATGTCATAAGGAGTAACTTAAGCTACTTTTATTTTAGAAAAAGAATTAGGATTCCGCGCTAAAAAATAAAAACCCTAATACGCGAGCGAAATCGCAGGGAACAACTAGTGAAGAATAAAGGTACGTTTTCGTCCCGTACGTTCCTGCCAAAACTTTGAAAAGGTTACGGCGTAATGACAAAGTTAAAGATCTACAGTTCTACAAGTTGTTGTGTGTTAATATTAAATTGTTTTCCGTGTTTAAACTATAGTTTTTTGCTGAGGTTACCTATTTAAATTGTAAGCTAGTTATTTAAATTCGATTGATTGATAAAAAAAAGCAATATCAATACATTAAAAGTTACAACCCTATTGCTTCAATGGAGCGTAGGTAATTATATCCTCAACTAGGCTTAGTTTCCATACTGTTCATATTTATACTGTGGCGTCGGTGTGACGTGCGTGATAACCAAAAATTTTCTCACGGCTTAATAAATCATAGCGTTAGTACATATTAATATACACGTTTATGTGTATCTATGTGGAATGGAGTAAAATATCAAAGTGTCACCGTGTAGTGGCGGTGTAAAAGAATCTACTAACCCGTCTCATGCTATGAGTTATTTTATTAAATGGAATAAGGGTGACAAACGAGCACACAGTCCATCTGATGGTAAGTGGATGCTGTGGCCCATAGAAATCTACATTTATCCTTGATTAAGAATCAAAATGCATATGCGTTGTTATATATACATTTAAAATCTACTCACATACACAAAACATATATAAATATATACATACACACACACATTTATATGTATAATGATAACTTTGACCAGAGTAACTAACTTCTGATATCATTAAAAAGTATATATATATATATATATATATATATATATATATATATATATATATATATATATATATATATATATACCAATCTTTTAAAATCAGTCTTATTAGGTGTTTTTCTAACGTCTTCGGACAAGGAGTCCCAAAGAAGTGTAGCCTGAATGGTCAAGGATATTCCAACGGTGAATTGTAGTGGGATACTTAATTTATTATTAGACAAGAAAAATAAAAAGCGATCACGTAATGGACCAATTTCGACCGTAACCAATTATATTTTGAGGTTTGTATATTAAGCAACCGGATTACCAACGCATTAGTACTCGTAAGGTGGAGTGGCAATGGGTCGGCCATATAGCTCGACGAAACTACAACCGATGAGGAAGTCGGTGGATACAGGTGGCTCAGGACCGAGCTTTGTGGCATTCCTTGGCCTATGTTTAGCAGTGGACTTGTGAAGGGCTGTAATGATGATGATGATGATGGTATTAAGGAAGATGTATTTCACTTTAAGATGCAGATTAATATCAAAACTTAGATGTGTAGTATATAAAATATAAAATAAACGCTCTTTACTTTGACGTGCAATCCACAGACTTAAGGAACATTTATCTGTAATTATTTGTTGTTAACTCCTCTCACTCCGGCTAATTTCTTCTTCATTTAAACCTTAACTATGCCAAATCTCAAAAAGTGATATTAAGTTTTCTTTTCACGTATCAATATATAGATAAATGTAATTCACTTTTATAATTTAGCGCATGAGAATGAAGTGTTATTCGATAAGGTGTTCGGTTTGATTTCTGCCTATTGTTTGGTTCATGTAGGAGTTACTACCATTTCTTTGAAATTAAATCTCCAATATTTAAAATAGTTTTTCCAAAGGCAAAGACAAACGAAATGTAAAGCAAATTATACTCTATCGTGAGAAGAGCAGCTCTAAGTTTTGAAACATGGTATAACATAAAATGTTGCTGACACAAATGATACACGATAACTTGACATTCACCTTCAGTGCATGATAGAACACTTCTCCGTCGAAAGCTACTTTACAGCGATCTCTGTATGTATATTTACGATAATATAATGAAGTTTATGGCTGCTTTAAAATATATTGTTGCCCCAGTGAGATACTTTAGAGTATCATAAAAAGCGTAATGGGGCACTCTCGCAAATTGATAAATTTAAATATACTAGTTTAAAAATAGAATATATCCCAAAATTGTGTAAGTTGACACAATAATGAGTCAAATTATTATTTCTCTATTTTGTGTCATATGTTTGTAATTCAAATAGAGACAAGCAAACATATTTAAGTATGTGTACCTTTTTTTAATATCTTAGTCCTCACGGGTGACAACGCATCTGCATTTTGATTTGCAAACGACGATAGATGTATGTAGATGTCTATGGGCCACAGCATTCACTTACCATCAGGTGGACTGTGTGCTCGTTTGTCACCCTATCCTATAAAAAAATATTATTACTGGACAAATACTTTCTAATTTATACTTTTCTGATTTTATTATTAATCCTATTATTAATAAATTTCGAGCTTTGTGATCGTTTCGCTTGAGATCGTAAATATTTGATCCGCGATCTCCGCCGGCACCAATGAAATTTTTAATTGCAATTTTAAAATAAGAAAAAAATCGAAGAATTGTGATGTTCGTCAACATGCATTGGGACAGGGCGGCGGACATTTCCTTGCCCTAAAACCCTCTCAGAAATAAGGGAGGCCTGTGCCCAGCAGTGCGACGTATATAGGCTGTAACTTCCTAACTTTTGGGGTCCACAAACATAAATCAATTTTCTCTTCTAGTAGCAACCTCGTCTGCTGGTTAACTCTAGTATTTATCATCAACCCGTAAACGTCCATGGTTAGACATTGATTTACCGTTATATAGAGAATTTGCCTTAATGGTTACGCTGGACAAATAAATTGCCGAACGCGGAAATAGATTAAAACTAGAGAACTTTTTGACATCTTTGACGTGCTTCTTGTCGACAATCTGTATATTATACGTCTGGCGTAAACGAGGTGGTTATACCGTTATAAGAAGTGTTTATACCGCTATAGAATAGCATATTCCATAGTCGCGTCATACAACAACAACGTGATGAAAATAGGCGATGCATTCTCTTAGACTCCCAGCGTGCGTCAAGGTCACGCAACTGTTCTTTTACAATTGTTCCTGAAAGTTTTTTTTTATAGGATAAGGATGATAAACGAGCACACAGTCCACCTGATGTTAAGTGGATGTTGCGGCCCATAGTCATCTACATCTATCCTCTATTACAAATCAAAATGCAGATGCGTTGTCACCCGTGAGGACTAAGATGGAATGCCTCATTTCCAGTAAAAAGGGTCACCGGTTCTCTACACTCACCATACTAAACACAACTGCTTTACACTGCTATTTTACGCTGGTATTTTGTGAGAGCGTGGTCCTTCCCCGGTCGAGTTGACCCATTTGAGCAACAATTATACTACTAATATAGCTGCAGCATGCTTCTACCACGTACGCAGTTCAACAGTTAATGTGTTAAGACTGGCAGGCGGACAGTAATTGTTAACATTTGATCTTTTATTTAATTAAATCGCTAGTTAATTGATTAAGCAGATTAGATTAAGAAACACTCTGCTTATAAAAGATAATTAGATTAGGATCTTGATACAAAATCGAAATTTGTATTTTATAAAATTCAGGAATTTTTTTTTTCGTTTTCTATGTTCTGTGTACTAAAGTACCAAAACAGTTTTCAGTATACGTCTCAATCACTGACTAACTTGTTGGGTTGGTGATTATAACCATGACTTTTGGTCCTGGGTTCAAATCCAAGGTAGTATTAAAATCAGTTATCAGACTTTTCTGTCAAGAAATTCTACGTAGCAGTCAGTATTTGGCGGTGTTTCACCCCCGTACCTCGGAAAGTACGTAAGGCCGTTGATATTTCACCTGATCTCCCTCTGGTCACTCTGATCTCTCTCAGATTGCCGCCTGATCAGACTTTGAGAGCAGGAAAATAGAGAGTGAATCTGTGCTTATGCACTGTGCACACTAATGCACACACGTGCACACTCGTGTTCTATAACCCTGTCTTGTACAGATGATTGTGCTCTGTTGAGACTGGACGCAGTGACCAAAATTCGATCTGAAGAGCATTATTATTATTACGTTTCAATATTAAAAAGACCACGTATAAACTTTTAAACATTAATTATAGTTGGGTAGAGTATCCTTATACCATAAAGGGTGGAATTATAGTCGATTGTCGATACATATACTATAAGTATTAGACGTATAAATTACAAAATAATTAAAATGAATCTAGCGACAGGTTTTTAACGCAGGTTCATGTAAAAAATTGCTTAAAGGTAACAAGCGAGCACACGGTCCACCTAATGGTAAGTGGGTACTGTCGCGCACTATAGACATCTACATATATCTCTTTTTTTATAGGATAAGGGTGACAAACGAGCACACAGTCCACCTGATGGTAAGTGGTTGCTGTGGCCCATAGACATCTACATCTATTCTCTATTACAAATCAAAATGCAGATGCGTTGTCACCCGTGAGGACTAAGATGGAATGTCTCATTTCCAGTAAAAAGGGTCTCCGGTTCTCTACACTCACGAAACGAAACACAGCAGCGTTAAGCTGCTATTTTACGCTGGTATTCTGTGAGAGCGTGGTCCTTCCCCGGTCGAGCCGACCCATTCGTGCTACAACCATAATATAGCTGCAGCATGGCTCTACCACGTATAGAATTCAATTAAGATTCAAAACCCAAATGCGTTGTCACCCCTGAGGACTAAAAAAGCTTTAGAATGCATAGCGAGGCACTGCATCTTAGATACCAGAGGACTGTTACCCATGAAGACTAAGATGGAATGGCTTGGAATGCCTACAAGCCATTCCATCTTAGTTCTCAGAGGTAATCGTCTCTGGTAACGATTAGTAAATGTTATCCACCTTCACCACACGAAACACAACAGCATATTTTGCAGTTTCACATAAATATTTTGTGACAGCGTACTTCTATCCTGGTCGAACCGACCTATTCATGCTGCAGCCATAATAAAGATGCAACTTGATTCTACCTCTTAAAAATGAATATATATTTTATGTAATAAATAATAATTTTTCCCAGGCACTGAAATACCACTTTTGAAACTGAATACTTTAAAGTTAATAATTTCATGATACCATATGCAATAGATAGGTTTTCATGTGTATAGATCTCGTGTGCAGAGATTCAGAAATAAAATTCCGTTCCATTATACTTTGGCACGACTTTGTTTAACTTAGCAACATACGCAACTTGTGGAGTATTTATCACGCGAAACTTTGTAAACGTACCCAACTCACAAGGGAGAAACAGCTGGAAAAGTTCATGTAATGTCTGTAAACAACGCGACAAGTTTTAGGTGCGTTATTATTTTAGTTTTGATATTCTGTAAAAATTAAAGAAACTTTATTCAAAGTTTTTATCTTTTCCTTTTTATTTGAATTATTAGAATTTAATGTCCCGTGTGTGAGCAGTTCACACCATATCGTTCGTTGGGTACCAGGCGACTGTGGTGTATACCAGAGAGATCTCATGGTCACTAACAGATGGCAGTATAACCAAATAATATGTTTTATTACAGGAATTAAAGGTTTCCTTCATTGCTTTATTTAAATATAATTATAAAAAATACTTTCTAAATATTGAAAAGAGAACTTATTGAAAGTTATCTACTGTGTCTTACATACTTTTCTTTTCTGTTTATTCTTTTTTTATATTATTTAAGTAATTGCTACCTTTATTATACCTATTTATTATACATATGTGATAGTGTATGCGTGTAGTGGTTTAAATATTTGCGTGCATTCTACTTAAAATTGTTTTATAATGAATACTATTATTATGGGGTATTATAAATGATAACCTTACATAAATATCATCAAAATAAACTAAATACATAAAAATACATAAATAAATAAAAACCCCACCAGATGGAAGCTCTCGGCAGGGGAGACCTAAGTTTATCACGCAGAGAAACCCCGATCATAGCCCTCTCAATAGCTCGCTGAGCAACCTTGAGCTTCCTCATACGGCCAGCAGTGAAGGACCACGTCTCAGATCCGTAAGTCATCACTGGCAACACGCACTGGTTGTACAATTTCGTTTTCAACTTTTGAGGTATACCTGACGCGAAGATGTGTCGTAATCTCCCGAACGCTGCCCAGCCGAGTTGAATCCGTCGATTACCTACCTTTTAAGAAGCTATTTATTATAATATGTAATTATTGTAAGCAAATTGCTATAATGTGTTACTAAATAAACGCGGCGGTGTAAACATATCCACTGCTCCATATCGTCCAGAGGGTGTCTTAAGAGGCAACAGAGAGAAACAGCTAGGATATAGGCAGCATCTTTTTTCTGGTGACAGCAGACAGGCAGAATAAAATTAAAAACTGCGCTTGCCATTCTGCCTGTCAAACGTTGCAGCTACGGAAAATAATCCCCAGATGAGGCAATCTATGGGAAAATTCTATGTTCGGCTATGATGACTGCGTGAAATGTTCTCTAAATACTGAAAAAAAATACTGTTATCTCTTCCACAAATAAGACCAACCTAATAACTGCTTTGCTGCTGTTTTGGCTACAGAGGGTACCAAAGAAATAATCATTTATGTATATACTAGCTGTTCCTCGCGACTTCGCCCGCGTGTTATTTGGGGTTTTAATTTTTGTGCCCGGAACCCTAATTCTTTTTCTAAAATAAAAGTAGCCTAAGTTACTCCTTGTAACATCAGCTATCGGCCAGTGAAAATCCAGTCAAAATTGGTCCACCCGTTTCGGAGATTAGTCAGAACAAACAGACAGACAGACAAAAACTTAATTTTTTTTGTTATTAGTACTGTATATACTTTCATCTGCATTTAGTAAAAAATTACAAACAGACACTTCAATTTTATTTCTTTCTATAGATACGTAGTACGTACACATATTTGAAAACCATTACTCTCCTCTTGGGGCAGTCGGGTAAATTTACAGTCTAGTCTACCTTAGTCCACAGAAGTGACAATGCATCGGTATGTTTTTTTTGATCAGGTGGACTGTAAATTCGTTTGTCACTTTAATTTTTACAAAAAAAGTCGTCATTCTCTTGTTGCAATAATGATGAGTTAAGAGAAGTGTCTGGTAAAGTTTTGTAATGTCTGTAGAAATAAACAAATCTTTTTTGATATCCATTAAGAATATTAGAATAATAATAAGAATAAATAATTCTGTAGTTCGAGTTGAAAAATGAGGTCACACAATTTTCGTGATTGTTGCGTTGTGCGCGATTAAAATGATTACTGCGGCAAGTATTGTTGTTAGGAGAAATAATGAAGGTTCTGTACCTATAGATGTTACTGTAGGTTTGTGGTGTTTAGCGTTCTTATCTTGATGATTAAATCGTAGATCTTATTGTTGACAAATTGTCTTCACGTGTTGAGTCATGCTGCAGCTATATTATGGTTGAACGAGTGGGTTGGCTCGACCGAGGAAGGACCACGCTCTCGCAAAATATCAGCATAAAAAAGCAGTTTTTTGTTGCCGTGTTTTGTTACTGTGAGTGTAGAGAACCAGAGAACCTTTTTAATGGAAGCGAGACATTCCATATTACTTCTCAGGAGCAACACAACATATCTGCTTTTGATTCTTAATCGACGATAGGTGTAGATGTATATATGAGCCACATCATTCACTTACTATCAGGTGGACTGTGTGCTTGTTTGTGTCCCTTATTCTATAAAAAATCTATAATGCCTTATGAGCTCACACATTCCACTGTTTGACGTGGCTTTCTTTTGTAGCTTGGACATGCTACACCGTAATAATTGATCGCAATACTAAAAATGTCTCGTATATTTGACGCAAAATACAGTCGCATCATCGTACATTGAATTCTTTAGAAGGGTGAGAAGGAATCTGAAGTGAATAAACCAGAAACTCAAAAAAACGTTTATGTGTAAGAAAAACACGGAAGAAATACTAACAGTACAATCACATCACTAACACTATAACACAACAGCATAAAGCTTTTATTTATAGGATAAGGATGACAAACGAGTAAACAGTCCACCTGATGGTAAGTGGTTGCTGTGGTCCATAGATATCTACATCCATCTTCGATTACGAATCAAAATGCAGATGCGTTGTCACCCGTGAGGATTAAGATGGAATGCCTCGTTTCCAGTAAAAAGGGTCTCCGGTTCTCTACACTCAACATACGAAACACAGCAGAATTGGGCTGCTATTTCATGCTGGTATTCTGTGAGAGCGTTGTACTTCCCCGGTTAACTGCAGCATGACTCTACCACGTATAAGCATGACTCTACCACGTATAAAGCTGCTATTTTTGCTGGTATTTTTTAACATTGGCCTGTTCCCGGACCAGCCGACTCATTCGTGATACAATTATAATATAGCTTACAGTATGGTTATACAACAACTACACAAATACAACTGTATACAATGAAGGCTACAGATCACCTTTAAGGACTAAGATGGAGTGCCTCACAGCCTATAATTGTACTGACCATTTATACCCTTTAGATCGGAACACAACAATCTGAGCACTTCTACTTGGCGTCACAACACGGTAAGATCCTGATGTCAACCTAAACGGAATCGTAGGCGGAGAAGAAGTCCTATCACCTAGTAAATAAATAATAAAATAATATTAAATTTGGTAGAAATTACCTTGCGGACGTCCGCTCGATAAAATAAAATGATGTGTCTTATCTAGTATGAAGAGTCTATATCACCTTTACATTTTTACATCAATATTTGATTTTTATTTTTAAAATTTTGAATTTGAATTTTGATTTTTACATCAACTTTAATATAATGGATTTCCGCACAATAACGCCTGATTCTATTAATAAAATAATAGTTTTTGAAAGAAAGTATGTAAACAGTGGTAGAGCCACACGGCACCTTTTGCTGTCGCATGGATGGGCCGGCTCGAACCGGGGTGGTACCACGACCTCACAAAATATCAGCGTGAAGTAGAGGTTAACCTCTGCGTTCCGATTGGTGAGTGCAGGTGGCCGGAGGCCCCCCCCCCCTTCAACATGGTAGTGGAATTGAACAGAAGACTAGGGCAAAATTCCGCTCGCGACTAATACTGCTCGGGGCAAGCTGAGCAATAAGACCAAAACGACCCCTTTCACGCTATCCGTGAATTTGTGCAATATCAGGGGACTTCATTCCAACCTTAAAGCTGTCCATTACCATCTAGAGACGGCGAAGCCAGCCTTGCTCTTTTTAACCGAGACTCAGTTGTCCTCTCCGGCTGATACTTCATATCTCTCTTACCCGGGGTACAAATTTGAACACTCCTTTGTGCCCCGGGCTGGAGTTTGCGTATACGTCAGGGAGGTCATCTGTTTTCGACGCCTCGGCAGTCTTGAAGGTACGGACCTGTCCATCCTATGGCTGCGCGTAGACAGCGACGACCATCCCCGCGTCTACGGGTGCCTCTATAGGTCCCATAGCGGTAATGTCGACACAGACCGACTCATCGACCACGTCCAAATGTCTGCAGACTCCGTGCTACAACAGGTCCCATCCGCAGAGATCGTGATACTCGGTGATTTCAACGCCCACCACGATGAATGGCTTGGTTCTCGTTAAACCAATCATGCGGGTAGATTTGTCTATGACTTTACTTTGGTATATGATCTAACACAACTGGTTACTTCGCCTACGCGGATCCCAGATGTGGAGGATCATGTACCTTCCCTGTTGGACCTTCTGCTGACCTCTCATCCGGACGGATATCAGATCTCCGTCGATGCCCCTCTGGGCTCTTCGGACCATTGTCTGAGCCGGAGTACGGTGCCACTCAAGCTCCCATCGCAGTTGCGATCTGCAGCTTGCCGCCGTGTTTGGTACTATACGATATTCTGGTCTACCTGACCCATAGATGGGCGGAAGCAGTAGAGTCCAAGGCGAGGCGTCGGCCGTTAGTTTGGACATAGCGAAGGCTTTCGATCAGGTTTGGCACGAAGCGCTTCTTTCGAAGCTGCCCCCTATAAGCTTCCCGAGAAATTGTGCAATTGGATTATCAGTTTTCTTGCAGATCGGAGCATCAAGGTCGTAGTAGACGGTGCATGCTCCGATTACAAGCCCATTAACGCTGGTGTTCCACAAGGCTGCGTGCTGTCACCAACGCTGTTTCTTCTGCATATCAATGATATGTTGCAAACTAGTAACATTCATTGCTATGCGGACGACAGCACTGGTGATGCTTTATACACCGGCCGTGCCAATATTTCTCGGGAAAACGTCGCCGAGTACCGGAACAAACTTGTGTCTGAAGTCGAGACTTTGTTAAACAAAGTCTCAGACTGGGGGCGACTAAATCTAGTCCAGTTCAATCCCCAGAAGATACAAGTTTGCGCGTTTACCGCTAAAAAGATTTTCTTTGTCGTATCTTCTCAGTTTCAAGGCACTCCCCTTGTTGTCTCAGCCAGTATCGGTATCCTCAGTGTCGACATATCGAGTGACGTGCAGTTTCGTGGTCACTTGGAAGAGAAGGCCAAATTGGCCTCTAAAAAGCATGGCGTGCTCAGCAGAGCGGGACAGTATTTCATGCGGGCACACTGCTTGCAATTTTACAAGGCGCAGGTTCGGCTTCACATGGAATACTGTTCCCATCTCTGGGCAGGGGCTTCCCAGTGCCAGCTCCTTACACTTGACCGCATCCAGCGTAGAGCGGTTCGAATCGTCGACGACCGAGTTCTTTCCGATCGGCTTGACTCACTGGCACTGCGTAGAGACGTTGCATCTCTTTGCGTATTTTATCGCTTCTACCACGGGGAGTGCTTTGTGGAATTGTTCGGACTATTTCCAGCCGCTCAATTTCACCATCGCACATCGCGACAAAACTCGCGATACCATCCATATCATCTGGATGATTGTATCTGTATGCGAGACGATTGGTAATGACTCTCGAAAACAGCACGTAAACACGGCTCAGAAGGGAAATCTGTCCGTAGTTCTTCGAGAGTGTTGTCGCCTTTCTTGAAGAATAAGATCACCGCACTTCTGCTCCACGTCTCTGGAGTAGTGCCACCATGGAGGACGGAATTAAAGAGCTTCTGAAGGACTTCAAGTACCGGTTTTCCACCCGCTTTCAGAAGCTGCGCTGTAATTTCATCCTCGCCTAGGGCCTTGCCGTTTTTAAGGTACTGGAGAGCCATTCTAATCTCGCTTAGGCTGACGTCCGGAATATCATCGGAATTGTGTCGGATAAGACTTGCTCTTGGATCATTACTCACACTTGCGTGTGGCTCCAACGATGATGTGTACAGCTGCTCATAGAACCTCTCAATTTCACTCAAAATCTCAGGTGTCCCGGAAACGACGCTGCCACACTTGGTCTTAACTTCAGTTGAAGTTGACAGAGAGTTGGCTCTTTCTGGCAGACAGATCTCTAGCAAAGACTTTGGAGCCCTGGTTCCACTCGATTGCTTCTGCAATACGAGCAGTATTAAAGTTGCGTAAGTCCCACCGCTTGCATTTGGAGATCTGTCTGTTCAGTTGCTTGTATGCTGTGAAATATATTGAGACTGTAGATTCATTTCCCGTCTAAGAGCCATCAAATTAAGATTGTGAACGGAGAGATTTTGTGTTCGTCTGCGGCGGATCTTGCAAAAATTAGCTCCTAACGCATGGACAGTTTCTACGAGCTTGTCATTCATATCGTCCACTGCATTGCAATCTTCTAGGCCCTGAAAACGGTTTTGTAGCTCAAGCTGAAAGTTTGCGGGACTTCGGATTAGAGCACGAGGGGACGGTGCATTGACTTCATTAGACGTGAACTCTCCAACGTAACGTTTAGGTTCAGTGTGCCTCTTACCATTCGGTGATCGCTGCCGGATTTCACTGTCGCAATCACTGTCACATCACTCATTAGTTATCTTGTGGTCCTCATAATGAAGTCAATCTCCTTTTTTGTTGAACCGTCGGGGCTCGATCAGGTCCACTTTCTGTGGGAGCACTTCCCGCTTCTGTAAGAAAGAGTTCATCATAAAGAGTCCCTCTTTCTTCATGAAGTTGGTCAGCTGCTGGCCCCTTGCATTCCGTTGCCTTATTCCAAATTTCATTACCTTCAGCTCACCGTTATCTCTTGTGCCTAAATTTGCGTTGGAGTCATCCATTAACATCGTATAGTGGGTTTTGGAGAAATGCATGGCTTTAGATATATCCTCATACATTTTCTCCGCCTCCTCGTCGGAATTCGCCGAGGTAGGTGCGTAAACCTGTATGACCTTCAGCAAATACCGGTAGGTGATTCTGAGTATATTGTACGTAACCCTCGTCGACACACTCAATCTTTACAACATTGTTAACGAGAGATTTGTGGACGATAAATCCGACACCTCCTTGGAACAGATGGTCGCCATCCTGGTGATAGAACAATTTGCCGCATTCGAGGATGTCCATGTACCATGACCTTCCCCTCTCTTCGGACCTCAGATAATCCTATAATATTCCCGCAGCAACTTGTCTATCTCTTCTTCCAGCTCCAGAACCTTCTCGTTAGTCCTCACGGAGTGTGCTTTATATGTTGCCAGGTCCAGTCGTCTAGGTGGCAACCGAACCTCTACCGGAGATTCTTAGCACCCCCTGCTCCGCCGTTACCATGGTCGCCACCGTAGCCAGGAATAGCGAGGCCGCCGGGGACTGGGGCCGTCTCGTCGTAATTTTAATCATTAATCAACCGCGATTTTTTATTGTTATTTTGCTGTTATTAGAAAGATGCTGCTGCCCATCTTTTGCCTCAGTTTCTCTCTGTCGCCTCTTACGACACCCACGGGAAGATATGGAGGTAGTGGGTAAGAATACCCACTACAAGAGAATCTATATATAGGTGTCTATAATGTATACGTAGATGTATAGAGGACCCAACATTCACCGACCATCAGGTGGACTTGTTACCCCTATTCTATGAAAAAATCGGTTGTCTGTAAAGTCGGTTTACTGACGATAGTTGAAAGTGACAACGTCATAAGAAATATTTAATATCGAAAGAATCATTACCTTTATCGCCGCAATTATCGTTGCTATAAATAATTGACACAACATTTGCTCGCACAGTCGCTCATTCCGCGCTCTTGCTTGCACTTTAAATGGAACGCCTAGGTAACGCCGCATGAGTCATGTTTTTTCGTGCGTGCAGCCAGCTTTATCGATTTATAAGACGTTGTCACGTCAAAAAAAAAACAGTGGCACAGTGTCGGCTTTGCGTTTACCTACCTACCTAGATATAGTTATGCATGCCTTGTGGATATGATGTGATTTGGAATTTACTACGGTAGTTTAGAACAGTGCACCGTTTGAGTTTCTCGTTTACAAGAAGCACTGAAGTTTTAAAACGAAGTTGAAATTAAAAATAAAATACCTTGTTAAGTGATACATACTATAAAAATCAATTTTATTTTTAAATTCAAATTCAAATTGATTTAGCTCTAGCTATCCATGCTTAGTAGCATACTTTCAAAAAGACTTTTATCACATAATATAATTTAAAAGAGCAGATAATGATAATATCTTTGGAATTAATTACGGTTTGCTTGGAACAGTACACCGTTTGTGTTTCTCGTTTACCAGAATCACTTTGAAGTTTAAAACGAATTTGAAATTAAAAATAAAATATTTAAGTAGCCTTTCAAACGATCACGCTCCGCAACTGGTAGTATATCAGTTTAATTTTGCACAACATCTGAATTCACAAACAACGCGAGGTTCAATGATTCGTACAAATGCTAAACGAAAAGCTTATATTCCGTTTTCCGGCTCGATGACTGGCAGTTGCGAAAAGCAATAACGTAAGAGAAATCGGGAATATTCAAATATTGTTTTTAATTTTTCTCCATTTGTAATATATACTAGTAGGGCTGGGGCTGATGGTAAATAACTTTAAAGTATAAATAATATCCAGACCGAATTTCAGTAACAACATAGACAGTATTTTATTAGTTTTTATACGTGGTAGTGTCATGCTGCAGCTACATTAATAGTATAGTTGTAGCACGAATGGGTCGGCTCGACTGGGGAAGGACAACGCTCTCATAGAATACACTCATAGAGACCCTTTTTACTGGAAACGATTCTATCTTAGTCCTCACGTGTGACAACGCATCTGCATTTTGATTCACATTCGTGAATACGTAGATGTAGATGTCTATGGTCCTTCACAGCTGGCCGTATGAGGAAGCTCAAGGTCGCTCAGCGAGCTATGGAGAGGGCTATGCTCGGAGTTTCTATGCGTGATAAACTTAGGAATGAGAATATCCGCAGTAGAACTAGAGTAACCGACATAGCCCAACAGATTAGTAAGCTGAAGTGGCAGTGGCCGGCCATATAGCTCGAAGAACCGACAACCGATGGGGAAGAAAGGTTCTCGAGTGGCAGCCTCGTACCGGTAGGCGAAGTGTAGGGCGACCCCCCACGAGATGGAGTGACGAGCTGGTAAGACATGCAGGAAGTCGATGGATGCAGGTGGCTCAGGACCGTGCTTTGTGGCATTCCTTGGGGGAGGCCTATGTTCAGCAGTGGACTTATGAAAGGCTGTAATGATGATGATGAGATCTCTATGAGCATACACAGCATCCACTTACCGTCAGGTCACAGGTTACAGTCAGGCACCGTAGAGTGTGTGCTCGTTTGTTACCCTATACTATAAAAAAAATATTTTTTTAGAGCCAAAATTGTGCCATAACTGTTTAAATAAAAAGAATATCGGGACTAGTTCGCTTATTTGAAGAATATTCTTAGGATTCTAAACAATGTAAAGACTGTTCTAATTTTGCGTAACTTTTGTTTTTGTTCTTGGTAATGCACTTTCTCTATTCGCAAGTGGACTCTGCCCCAACAACTGTTATGTAAGATGTAACATGGGGAATGACGTGAAATAACTTAAAAAAAAATTAAAACCCGCCTAAACAAAAAGAGCTGGTTATCTTCAAACGGCTGAACAGATTTTCTTGATATATAGCTAAGAACACTCTCAATTAAGATTCATTTCAAACGAAGAAAACATAATCAAATTTAGTTCATCCGTTCAGGAGCTACGATGCCACCGACAAACACACAAATACAGATACATACATATATACACACTACTAACATATGTATAACACCCCTCTGTTTACGTCGGCGGTTAAAAACAATATGGTGGGAAGAGGATCCCTGTTGAAGGAACAATGTTGAAGGATTACTGTTAGATTCTTGCAAGGATGTTCCTCAGTCAATTCACACGGAATCGGTGGGTATATAAGTCGATCCCGGATTTTTTTTCGTTGTCGGCTGATAAAAACATTCGATTATGCTATTTTATTTTTTTGAAAAATTACTGAACTGCCTGCTAATGTTGATCAATAAAAAACTTTAAAACTGGCTGCAAAAAGTGGCAATCGATTATTAAGCCGCTAAAGGTAACATTTAAAAAAAAAGGTAACATTAGGCTAAATCCATAAATCTATGTAATGTGGTGTAGCATGTTGCGGCATTATAGTTGTAGCACGAATAGCTCGGCTCGGTTGGCAAATATCACTCTATTCATTTCTTATTTTTTTGTCTTATGTAACAAAAACAATCTGTAATAAACCAAAAACTTAAACCTTATTTTCTCCGATCTTATGAAAATAGTTCATACTCTACCTTTAATTAAATGATACTTTAAACTACTGCGTTACATGCAGCTTGAAATACCTAGCAGAATTAACAGCGCTGTGGTCTGGCACACCATAGTGAGCATTGGCAGTACACATATCGCACAACCCTACTTTGTGTACTACTCTTTGTATATAAATGACTTATCTATCATCCAGAACCAGACGAATTATTTATATAAATACCCATACAAATTGTTATTCCTAAGCAGGTTTCAAACGCGAGGCCCGGAGCACCCGGCTAAGCTCTCAGTTAATAACTTCGCTGCCGAGAGTAAACACAACGCTACGCTAATGATAATAGCAACACACTGAAGATGTTGTGAACTTAAAAGCAACAATAAACTTATATTGTATGTAAACGAAGCTTCTATATATCACAAACTATTATTAACGGGGGAAACACTTGGTAACACCAAGAGTTTCCCCCGTCAATAATAGTTTCACTCAAGATGGATGAGAAACTGCCATTAGTAATTCTATATTTCACAACACTGTTACATTTTTATTTTGTATATATTTTAAAAAGCTGCCACCTGTTTATCTCTCTTCACTGACAGGCATTCCATTTTAATTCTCAGGGGTGACAACGCATCTGGATTTTGATTCTTAATCGAGGATAAAGGTAGATCTGTATGGGCGACAGTATCACTTACCATCAGGTGGACTGTGTGCTCGTTTGTCACCCTTATTCTATAAAAATTGCCTTTTATAGTACTGAAGGGGTTATTTGCATGTCATGTGCCAAACTGTAAACTGTGTGGCTACTTTTCGGTTATTTTTTATTACGGATTTTATTTCGTTGAGAAACCGTGAACACAATTCTTACAGAGGGACCTGAAAAATTACTTACAGAGGGACTTGCCCATCAATTCATATTTATATCTCGGTTCAACAGAAAAGTGTTATAATTTACATAAATAAAAATCAATTGCCGCATGTTTTTTATACGATAAGGGTGACAAACGGGCATACATCCATCGATGGTAGGCGGTCGCTGTGGCCCATAGACATCTACATCTATCCTCAATTATAAATCAAAATGCAGATGCATTGTCACCTGTGAGGACTAAGATAAAATGCCTCGTTTCCAGCAAAAAGGGTCTCCAGTTCTCTACACTTTCCATATGACACACAGCAGCATTAAGATGCTATTTCACGTTGGTATTCTGTGAGAGCGTGGTCTTTCCTTAGTCGAGCCATTCGTGCTACAACTATACCAGTAATATAACTGCAGAATGGCTCTACCACGTATAAAAGCGCTTGTATGAAACTACTAATAACTTGAAAATGGCTAGACCTATTTTGATGAAATATTTTGTGTGTGAAATATATTATGAGTAGTTTAGATTCACAGTTGAACCCGGTAGATGGCGCTATTGTCAATATCCAGATATCACCCGCGCGAAACCGGGACGGATCGATAGTATTAAATAAAAATATCTTATTATCCGTCGTTTTATTATCTATTTTTTTATCGTGAAATCATTAAATGTCGAATAAATAAAATTACGAAAACCTTACAAGGCAGTTGTATCGATCGAGAAATAACTCAATTTTCTTAAGCTGAAAGGGTTATTTGTATGCTATTAAGACATGAGGAAACAATTCTAAAACAAGTGGTAGAATTAAAAATTTTGTACAACCGACTTTAATATAAATTATTAAGGATAACGGATGAAAGTTGAAGCAAAGAGAAAAGCATGGCTAGATTTACTAGCAACCAAGGCTAGTAATTCTAGCAGTATGAATGATGATATTGAAAAGAAAAAGGCAGTCTTTAGACACCTAAATAAGAGAGTAAAAGAAGTAGTTGAAAGGAAAAAGCAAGAAAGAACGGATAAGAATGATAGAAGAATATCGGATAACTTCCAGACAAACATTAAAATGTTCTGGAAACTCGTAAGAACTACCAGGGGACATTCAAAATAGCCTAGAATGAATGCTATACGAGACCAGAGTGGCTGTATTCTGAATGACGAAGTTTTGAGTTTAAGGAGATGGAAGGAATACTTTGAAAGCGTGTTTATGAGTGATGAGACGTTTGAATTAAATGAAATAGAAATTCCGAATGAAGGAAATATATAGAGATATAAGTATCGATGAAATAATGAAAGCAATGAAAAGTATGAAAGTAGGTAAGGCAGCCGGTTATGATAGAGTATCCCTCGAAATGCTAAGGGATGGAGAAGGAGTGGTGGTAGACCTGCTGTACAGCGGGTACCGGGAGACTGGTGTAAAACCGTGATAGTCCCAATATATAAAGGAAAAGGATCACAGCAGGACTGTAAAAACTACCGTGGTATTAGCCTTCTTAGCATTGTGGGTAAACTGTATGCTAAGGTACTAATTGAAAAAGTTATGAAAGAAACTGATGGAAAAATTTGGGATGTGCAAGCGGGATTTAGAAAGGGAATGGGATATACGGATCAGGTCTTTTCCATGCGCATGATCGCGGAGAAGTTTTTGGTCAAAAACCAAAAAGATTTTTGTGCGTTCATAGACTTGGAGAAGGCTTATGACTGAGTGGACAGGGATGTGTTATGGCAAACACTGAACTCATTTGGGTTGAGCGCTGGCTTGATACAGACATTGAAGTCTCTATATAGGGACTCTAGTGCTTGTGTCAGGATCAACGGGGCTTACTTGGACTGGTTTGGCATCCATAAAGGTGTCACACACGGCTGTGTGGCTTCCCCGTGGCTGTTCAACGTGGTTGTTTGGAAAATTTGAAAGTAGAAGAATGCGGATTAAGAATGGGTGAGTTAACCGTCAAATGCCTTTTGTACGCCGATGATCAAGTCATATTTGCGTCGTCGGCAGCCGAGTTGCAAATGATGGTTACATTAATGAACAGGACATCAAAAGAAAAGGGAATGAAAGTGAACGCAAGTAACACGAAAAATATGGTTTTTGAAACAGAAGAAAGTAATACGATATGTGAAATAAGAATAGAAGGGGAGTTGGTAGAGCAAGTAGATGAGTTTGTGTATTTGGGATGTGTGTTTAGCAGGGATGGTAGATATGATAAGGATATAGAACGACGAATGAATGCAGGAAATAGAGTGAATGGGGTTCTACACTCTATTGTGAAAAGTCAGAATGTGTCCAAAAAGGCACGTATGGCAATTCACAATGCTGTGTTAGTACCTACTTTAATGTATGGTAGTGAAAGTTGGGTGTGGCAGAAGAAGCACGAGAGTAGAATAAATGCTGTAGAAATGCGGTCATTAAGGAGTATGTTAGGGATGAACGTGAATGACAGAGTGAGAAATTGTTTAATAAGAGAAGAGTGTGGTTTGCAAGATGATTTTGTGAGCAGGATTAAGAAAGGAATGCTTCGGTGGTTTGGTCATGTAGAAAGAATGAATGAGGAAAGTGTGACAAAGCAAATTTATGTTGCAGAGGTGAACGGCAGAGTCGGGAAGGGTCGCCCTAGGCGAAAGTTTATCGACCAAACTGGCGATATATTAAAAATGGGCTAAATCAAGAGTACCTTTAACCGACGAGCGTGTATACGCATACACGCTCGTCGGTTAAAGGTATCTTCCACATCCATATACCTACGCAGGTATATGGATGTGGAGGAAGCGTGAGAGGTGTGTCAGGATCGTGCCAAATGGAAGTCCATAGTCTCTGCCTACCCCTCTGGGTGACAGGCGTGATTGTTTATGTTATGTTATGTATATGATAACTTAAAAATTACCGGTCAAACCTTTAAAAATTTATATGGGACTGCATGAAAAGCACCAGTTTTCAAAAGAAATCATCAACATCGGTTAAACTATAAAAAGTTATGAGGTAAAACTCATAAAAAACATACAGTCGAATTGAGTACCTCCTCCTTTTTGAAGTCAGTTAAAATATCTGTCTGGACTAATCTTCGGATTGGCTGTACCAATTGTAATGAAACTGCACGCGATAAAAAGCAATTCCTGGGGATTTAGGTTTAATTATATCCGGAAGACTTGATTTTTTTCGAGAAATCGAAAATTGGTAAAAAATTGATCTTTGGAAATTATCTTATATCTATATAACGGCATATTTATAGATCCCACCCATTCTAAGTCTGGGTAGGTTGTAAGTAATAAAGAATAATGGATGCTTTAAAAATATAAGGAATTTTTCTAGCGAATAAAAATTCTTTTTCTATTAAAATTGTTCCGAAATTTAGTGTTAAAAGTTGTTTTTAGGTTACTTATTATGCGAAGTTTAAATTTATGACTGTAAGTTATCAACTGAGTAGAGTTTATCACAGTATCACGAGTGAATACACTAATTAGGGTTGCAAATTTTTTAAATAAAACATAGTATTTTCAAGGCTATAACCTTTAAAATATACTAAATGGTATAAACAGAATAGTATAGAATAAAATACTCCTTTAATTTATTCAAGTTACAAATAATATACCTAAATCATATAGCATATTTTAAATGGATATTTTATTTTTAGGATTTTTTGAGCTACTTTGAACTTTTATTAACAGTCTCACTGCCTCATTAGTTTTTTGGTCGTAAGCACTACCACTAAACATGTGGTCGCGGGTTCGATTCAATCAAAATCTTAGTTTTCCAAGTGATGACTCGTCTTAATTGCGACTGAATGATGTGACAGAAATTCAGTTCAAAGTACATTATTATTATAACAGTCTCACACAAAAGTGAGTGTTTATGAGTTATAGTATTCACAATATAGAATATTATATTATATGAGTAGGGTTGGTCACCCTATCGCAAATACAGTCTCTCCCTTGGCTTAATTTACATATTCTCGAAGTAATGATGATGTGATAAGGTTTGAGGGTAAATTTGTGTCGCACGAACATTCACTGAAAAATTTGCTATATGATAAATAATAGGAATTCCTGATATGATATGATATATGTTATCACCGTACAAAATAAGCTTCTTACGACACTAGCAAAAATAGGTCAGCTCGACCAGGGATGGCGCAAGCTCTCAAAGAATACCAGTGTAGAATAACTGAGCTTAGTATGATGAGTGTTAAGAACCAGAGACCCTTTTTGCTCGTAACGAGGTATTCCACTTTATACCTCAAACCCTAATCTCTGTCTACCCCTTTGGGTGACAGCAATGAGAGTTATTGTTTTTTTTTATAGGATAGGGTGACAAATGAGCACAAAGTCCACCTGATGGTAAGTGGTTACTGTGACCCATAGACGTCTACATCTATCCTCAATAAAGAATGAAAATGCAGATGCGTTGTCACCCGTGAGGACTAAGATGGAATGCCTCTTTTCCAGTAAAAAGGGTCTCCGGTTTTCTACCCTCACCATACGAAACACAGCAGTGTTAAGCTGCTATTTTACGCTGGTATTCTGTGAGAGCGTGGTCTTTCCCCGGTCGAACCGACCCATTCGTGATACATACAACTACGAGTATACTACTAATAAGCTGCAACATGGCTCTACCACGTATAAAGTATGTATGTATTAATGTATTTCCTGTATAAGTTCAAACGGAAGATATTTTATTATAATTTAAGTATTTTAATCTAAACTCTATGAACAATAAAAAAATTGAACTTTAAAGGAATAACAGTATTTGTTTTGCTGACGCAATAAAATTTTCTTTATGATAACATGTTAGCACGTTCTTACGTCCTAAGTGTTAAGCCTTTGTTGGAGTTTAAATGAAAAATTACCTTTCGCGTCGGTGTGACGTGCGTGATAACCAAAAATTTTCTCACGGCTTAATAAATCATAGCGTTAGTACATATTAATATACACGTTTATGTGTATCTATGTGGAATGGAGTAAAATATCAAAGTGTCACCGTGTAGTGGCGGTGTAAAAGAATCTACTAACCCGTATCATGCTATGAGTTATTTTATTAAATGGAATAAGGGTGACAAACGAGCACACAGTCCATCTGATGGTAAGTGGATGCTGTGGCCCATAGAAATCTACATTTATCCTTGATTAAGAATCAAAATGCATATGCGTTGTTATATATACATTTAAAATCTACTCACATACACAAAACATATATAAATATATACATACACACACACATTTATATGTATAATGATAACTTTGACCAGACTAAGATGGAATGCCTCACTTCGCAGTAAAAAGGTTCTCCGGTTCTCTACACTCACAATAGGAAACGGAAACACAGTAGTGGTAGGTGATAAAATAAAAGAACATATAAGTGGGGAAAAATAAGAAAAATAATATATATATACACACACACACACATGTGTATAATGATAACTTTGACCAGAGTAACTAACTTCTGATATCATTAAAAAGTATATATGTATATATATATATATATATATATATATATATATATATATATATATATATATATATGTATATATATATCTTTTAAAATCAGTCTTATTAGGTGTTTTTCTAACGTCTTCGGACAAGAAGTCCCAAAGAAGTGTAGCCTGAATGGTCAAGGATATTACAACGGTGAATTGTAGTGGGATACTTAATTTATTATTAGACGAGAAAAATAAAAAGCGATCACGTAATGGACCAATTTCGACCGTAACCAATTATATTTTGAGGTTTGTATATTAAGCAACCGGATTACCAACGCATTAGTACTCGTAAGGTGGAGTGGCAATGGGTCGGCCATATAGCTCGACGAAACTACAACCGATGAGGAAGTCGGTGGATACAGGTGGCTCAGCACCGAGCTTTGTGGCATTCCTTGGCCTATGTTTAGCAGTGGTTTTGTGAAGGGCTGTAATGATGATGATGATGATGGTATTAAGGAAGATGTATTTCACTTTAAGATGCAGATTAATATCAAAAACTTAGATGTGTAGTATATAAAATATAAAATAAACGCTCTTTACTTTGACGTGCAATCCACAGACTTAAGAAACATTTATCTGTAATTATTTGTTGTTAACTCCTCTCACTCCGACTAATTTCTTCTTCATTTAAACCTTAACTATGCCAGATCTCAAAAAGTGATATTAAGTTTTCTTTTCACGTATCAATATATAGATAAATGTAATTCACTTTTATAATTTAGCGCATGAGAATGAAGTGTTATTCGATAAGGTGTTCGGTTTGCTTTCTGTCTATTGTTTGGTTCGGGTAGGAGATACTAGCATTTCTTTGAAATTAAAACTCCAATATTTAAAATAGTTTTTCCAAAGGCAAAGAAAAACGAAATGTAAAGCAAATTATACTCTATCGTGAGAAGAGCAGCTCTAAGTTTTGAAACATCGTATAACATAAAATGTTGCTGACACAAATGATACACGATAACTTGACATTCACCTTAAGTGCATGATATAACACTTCTCCGTGGAAAGCTACTTTACAGCGATCTCTGTATGTATATTGACGATAATATAATGAAGTTTATGGCTGCTTTAAAATATATTGTTGCCTCAGTGAGACACTTTAGAGTATCATAAAAAGCGTAATGGGAGCACTCTCGCAAATTGATAAATTAAAATATACTAGTTTAAAAATAGAATATATCCCAAAATTGCGTAAGTTGACACAATAATGAGTCAAATTATTATTTCTGTATTTTGTGTCATCTGTTTGTAATTCAAATAAAGACAAGCAAAAATATTTATGTATGTGTGCCCTTTTTAATATCTTAGTCCTCACGGGTGCATTTTGATTCGCAAACGACGATAGATGTATGTAGATGTCTATGGGCCACAGCATTCACTTACCATCAGGTGGACTGTGTGCTCGTTTGTCACCCTATCCTATAAAAAAATATTATTACTGGACAAATACTTACTAATTTATACTTTTCTTATTTTACTATTAATCCTATTATTAATAAATTTCGAGCTTTGTGATCGTTTCGCTTGAGATCGTAAATATTTGATCCGCGATCTCCGCCGGCACCAATGAAATTTTTAATTGCAATTTTAAAATAAGAAAAAAATCGAAGAATTGTGATGTTCGTCATCATGCATTGTGGGAGCGCGGCGGACATTTCCTTGCCCTAAAACCCTCTCAGAAATAAGGGAGGCCTGTGCCCAGCAGTGCGACGTATATAGGCTGTAACTTCCTAACTTTTGGGGTCCACAAACATAAATCAATTTTCTCTTCTAGCAGCAACCTCGTCTGCTGGTTAACTCTAATATTTATCATGAACCCGTAAACGTCCATGGTTAGACATTGATTTACCGTTATATAGAGAATTTGCCTTAATGGTTACGCTGGACAAATAAATTGCCGAACGCGGAAATAGATTAAAACTAGAGAACTTTTTGACATCTTTGACGTGCTTCTTGTCGACAATCTGTATATTATACGTCTGGCGTAAACGAGGTGGTTATACCGTTATAAGAAGTGTTTATACCGCTATGGAATAGCATATTCCATAGTCGCGTCATACAACAACAAAGTGATGAAAATAGGCGATGCATTCTCTTAGACTCCCAGCGTGCGTCAAGGTCACGCAACTGTTCTTTTACAATTGTTCCTGAAAGTTTTTTTTTATAGGATAAGGATGATAAACGAGCACACAGTCCACCTGATGTTAAGTGGATGTTGCGGCCCATAGTCATCTACATCTATCCTCTATTACAAATCAAAATGCAGATGCGTTGTCACCCGTGAGGACTAAGATGGAATGCCTCATTTCCAGTAAAAAGGGTCACCGGTTCTCTACACTCACCATACTAAACACAACTGCTTTACACTGCTATTTTACGCTGGTATTTTGTGAGAGCGTGGTCCTTCCCCGGTCGAGTTGCCCATTTGAGCAACAATTATACTACTAATATAGCTGCAGCATGCTTCTACCACGTACGCAGTTCAACAGTTAATGTGTTAAGACTGGCAGGCGGACAGTAATTGTTAACATTTGATCTTTTATTTAATTAAATCGCTAGTTAATTGATTAAGCAGATTAGATTAAGAAACACTCTGCTTATAAAAGATAATTAGATTAGGATCTTGATACAAAATCGAAATTTGTATTTTTTAAAATTCAGGAATTTTTTTTTCGTTTTCTATGTTCTGTGTACTAAAGTACCAAAACAGTTTTCAGTGTACGTCTCAATCACTGACTAACTTGTTGGGTTGGTGATTGTAACCATGACTGTTGGTCCTGGGTTCAAATCCAAGGTAGTATTAAAATCAGTTATCAGACTTTTCTGTCAAGAAATTCTACGTAGCAGTCAGTATTTGGCGGTGTTTCACCCCCGTACCTCGGAAAGTACGTAAGGCCGTTGATATTTCACCTGATCTCCCTCTGGTCACTCTGATCTCTCTCAGATTGCCGCCTGATCAGATTTAGAGAGCAGGAAAATAGAGAGTGCATCTGTGCTTATGCACTGTGCACACTAATGCACACACGTGCACACTCGTGTTCTATAACCCTGTCTTGTACAGATGATTGTGCTCTGTTGAGACTGGGTGCATTGACCAAAATTCGATCTGAAGAGCATTATTATTATTACGTTTCAATATTAAAGTAAGACCACGTATAAACTTTTAAACATTAATTATAGTTGGGTAGAGTATCCTTATACCATAAAGGGTGGAATTATAGTCGATTGTCGATACATATACTATAAGTATTAGACGTATAAATTACAAAATAATTAAAATGAATCTAGCGACAGGTTTTTAACGCAGGTTCATGTAAAAAATTGCTTAAAGGTAACAAGCGAGCACACGGTCCACCTAATGGTAAGTGGGTACTGTCGCGCATTATAGACATCTACATATATCTCTTTTTTTTATAGGATAAGGGTGACAAACGAGCACACAGTCCACCTGATGGTAAGTGGTTGCTGTGGCCCATAGACATCTACATCTATCCTCTATTACAAATCAAAATGCAGATGCGTTGTCACCCGTGAGGACTAAGATGGAATGCCTCATTTCCAGTAAAAAGGGTCTCCGGTTCTCTACACTCACGAAACGAAACACAGCAGCGTTAAGCTGCTATTTTACGCTGGTATTCTGTGAGAGCGTGGTCCTTCCCCGGTCGAGCCGACCCATTCGTGCTACAACCATAATATAGCTGCAGCATGGCTCTACCACGTATAGAATTCAATTAAGATTCAAAACCCAAATGCGTTGTCACCCCTGAGGACTAAAAAAGCTTTAGAATGCATAGCGAGGCACTCCATCTTAGATACCAGAGGACTGTTACCCATGAAGACTAAGATGGAATGGCTTGGAATGCCTACAAGCCATTCCATCTTAGTTCTCAGAGGTAATCGTCTCTGGTAACGACCAGTAAATGTTATCCACCCTCACCACATGAAACACAACAGCATATTTTGCAGTTTCACATAAATATTTTGTGACAGCGTGCTTCTATCCTGGTCGAACCGACCTATTCATGCTGCAGCCATAATAAAGATGCAACTTGATTCTACCTCTTAAAAATGAATATATATTTTATGTAATAAATAATAATTTTTCCCGGGCACTGAAATACCACTTTTGTAACTGAATACTTTAAAGTTAATAATTTCATGATACCATATTCAATTGATAGATTTTCATGTGTATAGATCTCGTTTGCAGAGATTCAGAAAGAAAATTTCGTTCCATTATACTTTGGCACGACTTTGTTTAACTTAGCAACATACGCAACTTGTGGAGTATTTATCACGCGAAACTTTGTAAACGTACCCAACTCGCAAGGGAGAAACAGCTGGAAAAGTTCATGTAATGTCTGTAAACAACGCGGCAAGTTTTAGGTGCGTTATTATTTTAGTTTTGTCATTCTGTAAAAATTAAAGAAACTTTATTCAAAGTTTTTACCTTTTCCTTTTTATTTGAATTATTAGAATTTAATGTCCCGTGTGTGAGCAGTTCACACCATATCGTTCGTTGGGTACCAGGCGACTGTGGTGTATACCAGAGAGATCTCATGGTCACTAACAGATGGCAGTATAACCAAATAATATGTTTTATTACAGGAACTAAAGGTTTCCTTCATTGCTTTATTTAAATATAATTACAAAAAATACTTTCTAAATATTGAAAAGAGAACTTATTGAAAGTTATCTACTGTGTCTTACATACTTTTCTTTTCTGTTTATTCTTTTTTTATATTATTTAAGTAATTGCTACCTTTATTATACCTATTTATTATACATATGTGATAGTGTATGCGTGTAGTGGTTTAAATATTTGTGTGCATTCTACTTAAAATTGTATTATAATGAATACTATTATTATGGGGTATTATAAATGATAACCTTACATAAATATCATCAAAATAAACTAAATACATAAAAATACATAAATAAATAAAAACCCCACCAGATGGAAGCTCTCGGCAGGGGAGACCTAAGTTTATCACGCAGAGAAACCCCGATCATAGCCCTCTCAATAGCTCGCTGAGCGACCTTGAGCTTCCTCATACGGCCAGCAGTGAAGGACCACGTCTCAGATCCGTAAGTCATCACTGGCAACACGCACTGGTTGTACAATTTCGTTTTCAAGTTTTGAGGTATACCTGACGCGAAGATGTGTCGTAATCTCCCGAACGCTGCCCAGCCGAGTTGAATCCGTCGATTACCTACCTTTTAAGAAGCTATTTATTATAATATGTAATTATTGTCAGCAAATTGCTATAATGTGTTACTAAATAAACGCGGCGGTGTAAACATATCCACTGCTCCATATCGTCCAGAGGGTGTCTTAAGAGGCAACAGAGGGAAACAGCTAGGATATAGGCAGCACCTTTTTTCTGGTGACAGCAGACAGGCAGAATAAAATTAAAAACTGCGCTTGCCATTCTGCCCGTCAAACGTTGCAGCTACGGAAAATAATTCCCAAATGAGGCAATCTATGGGAAAATTCTATGTTCGGCTATGATGACTGCGTGAAATGTTCTCTAAATACTGAAAAAAAAAATACTGTTATCTCTTCCACAAATAAGACCAACCTAATAACTGCTTTGCTGCTGTTTTGGCTACAGAGGGTACCAAAGAAATAATCATTTATGTATATACTAGCTGTTCCTCGCGACTTCACCCGCGTGTTATTTGGGGTTTTAATTTTTGTGCCCGGAACCCTAATTCTTTTTCTAAAATAAAAGTAGCCTAAGTTACTCCTTGTAACATCAGCTATCTGCCAGTGAAAATCCCGTCAAAATTGGTCCAGCCGTTTCGGAGATTAGTCAGAACAAACAGTCAGACAGACAGACAGACAGACAAAAACTTTAATTTTTTTGTTATTAGTACCGTATATACTTTCATCTGCATTTAGTAAAAAATTACAAACAGACACTTCAATTTTATTTCTTTCTATAGATACGTAGTACGTACACATATTCGAAAACCATTACTCTATATATTTAACAATGGTAGAGCCACGCGGCAGCTTTTGCTGTCGCACGGATGGGCCGGCTCGAACCGGGGTGGTACCACGACCTCACAGAAAACCAGCGTGAAGTAGAGGTTTACCTCTGCGTTTCGCTTGGTGAGTGCAGGTGGCCGGAGGCCCTTTTTACTGGAAATGAGGCATTCCATCTTAGTCCTCACGGGTGACAACGCATCTACATTTTGATTTGTAATAGAGGATAGATGTAGATGTCTATGGGCCGCAGCAACCACTTACCATCAGGTGGACTGTGTGCTCGTTTGTCACCCTTATCCTATAAAAAAAAAACTCTGCTCTTGGGGCAGTCGGGTAAAATTACAGTCTAGTCTACCTTAGTCCTCAGAAGTGACAATGCATCTGTAGATTTTTCTTTGATCAGGCCGACTGTAAATTCGTTTGTCACTTTAATTTTTACAAAAAAAAGTCGTCATTCTCTTGTTGCAATAATGATGAGTTAAGAGAAGTGTCTGGTAAAGTTTTGCAATGTCAGTGGAAATAAACAAATCTTTTTTGATATCCATTAAGAATATTACAATAATAATAAGAATAAATAATTCTGTAGTTCGAGTTGAAAAATGAGGTCACACAATTTTCGTAATTGTTGCGATGTGCGCGATTACAATAATTACTGCGTATAATGAGTATTGTCATTAGGAGAAATAATGAAGGTTCTGTACCTATAGATGTTACTGTAGGTCTGTGGTGTTTAGCGTTCTTATCTTGATGATTAAATCGTACATCTTATTGTTGACAGATTGTCATCACGTGTTGAGTCATGCTGCAGCTATATTCTGGTTGCACGAATGGGTTGGCTCGACCGAGGAAGGACCACGCTCTCGCAAAATATCAGCATAAAAAAGCAGTTTTTTGTTGCCGTGTTTTGTTACTGTGAGTGTAGAGAACCAGAGAACCTTTTTAATGGAAGTGAGACATTCCATATTACTTCTCAGGAGCAACACAACATATCTGCTTTTGATTCTTAATCGACGATAGGTGTAGATGTATATATGAGCCACATCATTCACTTACTATCAGGTGGACTGTGTGCTTGTTTGTGTCCCTTATTCTATAAAAAATCTATAATGCCTTATGAGCTCACACATTCCACTGTTTGACGTGGCTTTCTTTTGTAGCTTGGACATGCTTCATCGTAATACTTGATCGCAATACTAAAAATGTCTCGTATATTTGACGCAAAATACAGTCGCATCATCGTTTTGGGTATTTTATACATAGTATAAGCATAATACATTGAATTCTTTAGAAGTGTGAGATGGAATCTGAAGTGAATAAACCAGAAACTCAAAAAAAAGTTTATGTGTAAGAAAAACACGGAAGAAATACTAACAGTACAATCACATCACTAACACTATAACACAACAGCATAAACCTTTTTTTTATAGGATAAGGATGACAAACGAGCACACAGTCCACCTGATGGTAAGTGGTTACTGTGGCCCATAGACATCTACATCCATCTTCGATTACGAATCAAAATGCAATGCCAAAGATGGAATGCCTCGTTTCCAGTAAAAAGGGTCTCCGGTTCTCTACACTCACCATACGAAACACAGCAGAATTGGGCTGCTATTTCATGCTGGTATTCTGTGAGAGCGTTGTACTTCCCCGGTTAACTGCTGCATGACTCTACCACGTATAAGCATGACTCTACCACCTATAAAGCTGCTATATTTGCTGGTATTTTGTAACAGTGGCCTGTTCCAAGACCAGCCGACTCATTCGTGATACAATTATAATATAGCTTACAGCATGGCTATACAACAACTACACAAATACAAGTGTATACAATGAAGGCTACAGATCACCCTTGAGGACTAAGATGGAATGCCTCACAACCTGTAATTGTACTGACCCTTTATACCCTTTAGATCGGAACAAAACAATCTGAGCACTTCTACTTGGCGGCACAACACGGTAAGATCCTGATGTCTACCTAAACGGAATCGTAGGCGGAGAAGAAGTCCTATCACCTAGTAAATAAATAATAAAATAATATTAAATTTGGTAAAAATTACCTTGCGGATATCCACTCGATAAAATAAAATGATGTGTATTATCTAGTATGAAGAGTCTACCTTTACATTTTTACATCAATTTTTGATTTTTATTTTTAAGAGTTTGATTTTGAATTTTGATTTTTATATCAACTTTTATATAATGGATTTCCGCACAGTAACGCCTGATTCTATTAATAAAATAATAGTTTTTGAAAGAAAAGAAGGTAAACGTATGCAAACATGGGAGCAAAAATAATGCAATAATATGATTACATGAGAAATTTTATGATTAGAGAAAACTGTGGTATTGCAAGAAAATGTGACCAGAATTAAAAACTAATGCTTCTATTGTTTAAATACATAGAAAAAATTATTGAGTAAAGGAAAAGTGACAAAGCAAATTTAGTTAGGCGAAATTAAACGCGATAAAATCCGTAAAATTAGTTTTGTTTGCAGTAGTATTAAAGTTGTGGTGTCATCATTGAGGAATAAGATTCAAGACAGATCGTAAAGTAAGAGTATAAAGTTGCTGTTTCTAACGGTTAGCCAGAGAACTGGATTTTATCGTAATGGCAATGCGACTTAGTCCCCAAGTGTGATAATATATCTGCGTAATGATTTCTTATATTTACGCGAACTCTATACATTTAATAAAACTAGTATTTACGGATTTTATCGCGCATATTAACTTATTTTATATTCTCGACGTTTCGAGCACTTTACAGCACGCTTGGTCACGGGTGAGACTGAGGTGTTTGACGTCCCAATGTCATAGTTAACCACGGCTACCTCCAGATTAAAATTATTAATTTTTGTTCCGATCTATGCAGTATGAACTTACAGTATCTTGAAGTCTTGCAATTGTGTACTTGGGTTGGGATTTAATTTTATTGATTATAGGATCCCAAGCATTATTTATTATTTATTACTTTATATTCCCGACGTTTCGAGTACTATACGAGTACAGCTGCCATGGCTGAAGTATATGAAATAAGTAAATATACGCGATAAAATCCGTAAAAACTACTTTTATGTAAATGTTTTTTTTTTTTTACTTATTATAAGCCAGTGCTTGACCACCACCAACGTATCTGTATTTCGGTTCTCAATCCAGGATAAAAGTAGATTTATATAAGTCGACTCCTATCCTGGATTGAGAACGAGTCGAGCGCCACAACGCAAACTCTTTAAGTACCTATTAATTTCAATTTAGTCTAATGGTGTGACTGATGCTAATATAACTCACAAAGTTACATTTTTTTCGAGTATTAAGTGCTATAAAATCGATAGAGCGATGTTTATTAACCTATTTTACCTGTTCAACTAAATATCTTTTTTGCGCCTTATAATGTTATGTAGGTAAAGTTTAAGTAAAAGAACACGAAATGTGCTATGACTTCAGCCTCGTGTAGTTTTGCCTTTTTGCAAAGAAAATAAAAGTAGGTCAAGCAGGTAGACAATAAAGACCCGTAATAACAGCAAAAAACAGAAAAGAAAACTACAACCGGAGTTCAAGTTGTTGAAATTATTGTTACAAATAAATTTTTGATAATATTAACACTTTCACTTTTTAGTAAGACTAGAAATGAACCATATGTGGTACACGGGACAGGGAGTGCGTTTGAAATACAATAATAGTATATTAAAAAGACTTTAATTAAGCCACTTGTAATTACTTAGAATTTGTTTTATAACGTGGGTTGCTTTACATTTAAAAATTGTACACAAACAAACATCTAGACTCGTAACAATTTTTGTAGTCTTCAGTGGATTCAAGTCCACGAGCTGCAGCGCCGAAGCTAGTAAGCCATCGATGCCCATCTTTAATCCACTGCCAAACAGACTCTTTCTTTTGAAAGATAAATCATCACACTCAAAGTTTTGCATCTTAGTCAGTGGTGACGACATATTTCTATTTTGATTTTTAATCGAGAGTTATTTTGCAATAACCGGCAATATTTGCAGAAAAGATTCAGTATAATTAATATAGGCAAATAGGTGAAGAAAAAGTAATTTAAAAAAGCTCAAAAATTTTGTCCCTTTTTATCTTTTAAATTAAAATGCGTAGTAATGCATTATTTTAACCAATTGTCATTCATAAATATCTAACGCCTACTATTTTACTACGTACGCACACATTCGTAAGGGTCGATAGGTCGGCAAAAAATCGTACACTCTCCCCTGTGTGTGACTTTTTGCCAAACGATTCGTGTACGCGTAGTTGTTGTCCTTAAATTACATTCAATTTGGGATAATTTCAAATAAAGAAACCTTATTTACTCGTATTTTCAAAAACTGCAATAACGGTATATAATTATTTATATATTTGAACTTAAGTTTAAAATTTGGCAGCTCTTTGAAATATAACTTAGTGTGTAGGTGTCTATGCGCCACAGCATCCAATTTACTATCATTAACTGCGTGCTCGTTTCTAACTCTTCAGTTACAAAACAGTTAAGAAATTGATGTCGTAGTTTTCATCTTCGACCGGGGAAAGACCACGCTCTTACAGAATAACAGCGTAAAATGGCATCTTAACGCTGCTGTGTTTCGCAAGGCAAGTCTAGAGCCGGAGACCCTTTTTACTGAAAACGAGACATACAATCTTAGTCCTCGCGGTTACAACGCATCTGTATTTTGATTCTTAAGTAAAGATGCCACAGCATCGCCACAGCATCAATTTATCGTCAGGTGGACTGTATTTTTGTTTGTCATCTTTATTAAAAAAATAATTTTTTGTCATTCGTTTAGGCATATATCATCTTCTTTTCTATTTCTGTTTTGTTCCAATTTTTTCAGGATTTTAGGAACTGGTGTTCCTCAGATGTGGTTCATATGTGTTGCCATCTTCGCTTCGACTCAAAGTAGATAATAGATGCCTACGAACTACCGTGGCTATTTATTATAATCGTAAGTTAACAGATAAATCATTTGAAGCTTCTAATGTTATATAATAAAACTGTACTAATAAGACTAATTTTACGGATTTTATCGCGTATATTAACTTATTTTATATTCATTAATATACGCGATAAAATCCGTAAAATTAGTTTTATTTAAATGTGTAGTGTTCGCGTAAATATAAGAAATCATTATGTACTAATAAGACATTTGAATAACATACCTTTTTATACGGAAAGGTGCTGCTTGTAGAAGTTATGCTACGCTGATTTGCAAAATACACTTTTTTGATTTAATTTTCGTTGTAAATTCAATATGTAATTTAAAATGAAATGCTTTTGTTGTTTCTACTATTAGTAATTTTACTAATTCTGTGTAGTTTCTGTGTTTTGTGGTTTAACGGTAAGAAGTCTTCAGGTGGCAGTTTTGTACCGGTAAGCGTAGAGCCGCCCTAAATTAGATGGAGTGACAACCTGGTAAGACATGCAGATAGTCGAAGGTGCAGGTAGTTCAGGGCCGCGTTTCGCGGTATTCCTTGGTCTATGTTTAGCAGCGGAATTGTGAAGAGTCGTAATAATGATGGTGATGATAGTTAATGAGCTTAATTCACAGTAACGCCAAGTTAAAATAATTCTTTTAATTATTTTATTTCGAAACACGTTTGTACGACTGCATATAAACGAATACATATTTTTATTTTCTCTTATAAAGCAGTATTTACCTATTTTATCTTGTACGTAATTTCACTCTAGCCCGACTCGGAGGAATTTAAATATAGAACGGGTCTCAAGCGGCCGATCAATGTTCCTAAAAATAGTTTATAAAATTGTCCAATAAAAAGTCAATAAAGATGCTATGATCATTTAGTAATTCGTTTTCAGTTTGATCACTATGTTTTTATCTATTATCGGCCACTACTACTATATTAAATTTTTACAAGAGATAATTAATAATTATAATAAGATAATTGAGTCATGCTGCAGCTATATTACTTGTATAATTGTAGCACGAATGAGATGGTTCAACCGGGGAGGACCACGCTCTCACAGAATACTAGCGTAAGATAGCAGCTTAACGATGCTATGTTTCGCATGGTTAATGTAAAGAACCGGAGACCCTTTTTACTGGAAACGAGGCACTCTATCATAGTCATAGATTTAGATGTCTATGGGCGGCAGCAACCCCATACCGTCATGTAGACTGTGTTTTCGTTGGTTACCCTTATCCTATAAAAAAAATCTTGAAGACACCCAATTTCTAATCAGTTGAAAAGACACATGTTAGTTACTTATCATGACCTTACTGTATTTATTTTTTTATTTAAAAAAAAAAACGTTACCCCCCACACTAGGATTTTCTCCTGTGTCGTGGAGGCAGTTTACAAACATAAATTGCACAAGGACAAACATCCAGACCCGGAACAATTATTTGTAGGCCATACAAATACTTGTTCCGTGCGGGATTCGAACCCGCGGCTCCCAGCGCAATAACTGATTGCTACGCAACTGCGCCACGGAGCCGTCATGTATGCATTAAGAACGACGAAGCAAACCAATAAAATATGATTTCAACAACAGCAACTACCACCCTTTTGCGATGCTTTCCATTTTAGTCATGTGTGACAACGCATTTGCAATTTGTTTCTTAATCGAAGATAGGTGTAATTCTACGTGCCCATTCGTGATTCCTAGGGCTGGTTTTGAAATCGTCGGATAAAAGTTATCAATAGAATAGAATAGATTGATTTTTATTCAACATAGATTACCACTGGTTCGAAAAATAAGTCTGTCCTGGGAAGAACGCTGGCGATACGAAACCCAGCGGGACTTTTTATTTATTTATTTATTTATTCTTTTTTGCACCAAATATTTGTACAAAAGGCGAGCTTAATGCTATATGGCATTCTCTACCAGCTAACCTTGGGTAGAACAGAAAGTGAGTTTGGGCAGTTAAGTTGTCATGATATTATTCAGTTCGAATATATGTACATGCAACACATACATAAAATATACACATATATACATAAAATATATATAATTCATATACATATATAAATAAATACACACATTTACACACACACATATATATATATATATCTCAATAAATGTATATATAAATAACTATAAACATATAAAGAAAGTTGATTCAACTTTGTAGGCTACGGATATGCTCATATAGTTTTCTTTTAAAAACATTTTTGACAGGTATTGTTCGCAGGTCAACAGGAAATTTATTCCAGAGGGTAATAGAAGTAACTGTGAAAGAATTTGACATAGACCCAGAATGGTGGAGAGGAGTAGACAGGATTAAACTGTGTGAAGAACGGAGATTGAGAGAATGAGTGTCACTACAGAATTGAAATCTTTCTTTTAGATAAAGGGGTGAGGAAGGATCATTAAGAACTGAAAACAAAGTGAAATTTTATAATATATTTTATGTTAAAAAAAGTCCTGCTGTTTGAACAATTTTAAAATGAATTGTACTAACCCCCCGCGAATGAGGTAATTGCCACTATGCTGGTTTACGATCACCTCATTCCCAGGGGTTATTCTTGTTTATGTATTCTTTATGATTGTAAAAACCCTTTTTGTACAATTTTCTGTAATAGAACATTTAAGCTTGTTTACTGACAAATTATGTACATTCTCTAGGATTTTAATCAAATAAATTATTACATGACTGAATATAAAAGTAAAACAATTGAATTATTTTATTCAAAGTACTGTAGTATTTAATTTGTTTATGATACATTTTACCTGAGTGTTGAAAAATCGGCCCATAAATAACAAATCTTTGGTATTTAAAGTCTAAATCGTAACGAAGAAAAATAAATTTTAAATGGGCAAAAATAAAGAACATCTTTATTTAATTGTTACTTACAAAATGGCTTCTTGTTTTGCTGCTAACAATTCTAACAAGCTTCTCGTTATGGCTGACGAGAAATCCGCGAATTTTCCTTAAGCCTCTTACTGTCACTCCAGTATATTTTCTCTATGGTGTGAATTTTCGTGTTAATATTTCAGGTTTGCACCAAATATTATATACAAAAAAATGATGGTGATTTGACATGAAGAAATGATGTGACGAAAATTTCAATAATACGGTAATTTTCATTCATATATTTTTATTCTCGCAATATTTGTTAATTCGGATAGTCAATAAAATGTAGAAGAAATTATTGAGTCAAGTAAATGAGAAGTTTTAAATAATCTACATAAACATATGAATAAAATTGAGAAGGCTGTTCGTAACATCGAAATAACTGCCTTTTATCGACCTGAATGGGTTATTTGCATGCCATTAAGATATAAATAACCATTATTTCTGACGGCTCCGTGGCGCAGTGGTTTATCAATAAGTTGCAGCACCAAGGTCGCAGGTTCGAATCCGGCACTGAACAAGTATTTGTATAGCCTACAAATAATTGTTGACTATGGGTCTGGATGTTTATCCTTGTGAAATTTATGTATGTAAACTGCCCCAACGATACATGAGAAAATCCTAGTGTGGTGGTAACGTTTTTTATAATAAAAATAAAATAAAAAATTATTTTTTTTTGTCTGTCTGCCTAGAATAATATTGGTAATTACCGTACCGATTGTAATAATTATTTACGAATGAATAAAGAGCTATGCCAAGAGTAATCTAGGCAATATTTTTTCCCAAAAAAAAATTGATTAAAATACGATTTTTTGTGAGAAATCGAAAAATTTATAGAATGGTCTTTGATGACTAACTTAAATAAAAATACGCTACATTGATAGATCCTACCGATGCGAAGCCAGGATGGATCGCCAATTTAGAATAAATAAATTATAAATTATAACTCCAGTAAGCACATATTTATTTTGATTTAGAAAAGAGTAGCCACCGCCATTCAAAAACTAATTCAAATTTTAGTGTTACCAATCCTACAAGGATTCAAAAATAGAAGTAACAAGTGGTAAAATTAAAAATTTTATACAACCGACGTCATATTAAATAAAATTATAACATCATCTATGTAGTTGAAATCAATTAAATACGCACCATTAAGGATAGCTAAAAACTACTGGTCAAATCCTAATCAAATTTATACGGGACCACCAGCTTTCAATTAAAACAAAATCATAAAAATCGGTTCACCTGGATAAAAGTTCTGAGGTAACACATAAAAATACAGTCGAATTGTGTATCTCCTCCTTTTTGAAATCGGTAGAAAATTACTAAGAACGCATTTCATGAAATACCACCTACGAAGGGCAGTGCGGGAGCTTAAAAATAAAAAAATATTTTTTGGATATAATACTCCCCTAAACTGCTGAAATTTTGTGTGTGAGAATAAGTTGATTCAATAAGGGCTTAGACTCAAAATTAGACCCAGTAGGTGGCACTCTTGTCGAGATCCAGAAATCACACGTGCGAAGCCGGGCCGGATCGCCAGTTCATTATAAATAACAAGGAATTAAAAATATGATACAATATAAAAGCGACAGTAGTCTCATGCGTTCGGGACACGAAAAAAAGTTGGTCAAATCTGCTATTCGACTGTTTATTAAGAAATAAACAGTTGAATATTTCTTCGACTGTTTATGCTTATTGATGGTAAGTGGTTGCTGCGGCCCATAGACATCATCTCAATAAATCTACACCTATCCTCTACATCTATCCTCAATAAATAATCAAAATTCAGATGCGTTGTCAACCGTGAGGACTAAAAGTGAATGCCTCTTTTCCAATAAAAAGGGTCTCCAGTTCTGTACACTCACCACACGAAACACGGTAATGGTAAGCTGGTATTCTTTGAGAGCGTGTTCCTTCCCCGGTCGAGGTGACCCATTAGTGCTACAACTATACTACTAATATAGCTGCAGTATGGCTCTACCACGCATCAAAGAACTCTGTCGCGAAACACGTTTCACACCAGCATTTTAAACTTACCTGGTATGGTTAAAGGGAGTTTGTAATGTTAATTGCTAGTATTTTTTTTATAAAAAAAGTGCGTTGAAAGCCTTCTTTGACTAAGATTTTGCGTTTCATATTTGTTGCTTTACCAAGAAACTTGCATTTCATTGCCGGTCTGCTTGACCTACTTTTATATCCTCTATAAAACCTAGCTTTAAACGAGGCTCTGGTTCAAAATGTGTTTTTATTTCTTTTCGTTGCACAGGTACAGGCATTTATTTTACACGTGTGTTTAAATACGTACCATTAAGAAGGTGAATAACTATTTATGAAAGTAATAATAATAAAATTCATTAGAGTTGACGGCTCCGTGGCGCAGTGGCTTAGCAATCAGTTGCTGCACTGGGGGCCGCGGGTTCGAATCCCGCACGGAACAAGTATTTGTATGGTCTACAAATAATTGTTCCGGATCTGGATGTTTGTCCTTGTGCAATTTATGTTTGTAAACTGCCTCCACGACACAGGAGAAAATCCTAGTGTGGGGGGTGACGTTTTAAAAAAAAAAGTTAATGCCTATACACATAACCCTCTCAGAAATGAGAGGAGACCTGGGCCCAGCAGTGGGACGCAAATAGGTTGTAAATTTACTTTACTTTACTATACACATTGAGCACTAGCCACACTCATTTCTGAGAAGCTTATGAGGGCAACAGTCGCCACGCTTCTCCAGTGCATGTTTTTTTTTATAGGATTAGGTTGACAAGCGAGAACACAGTCCACCTGATGGTAAGTGGATGATGTGGTCCATAGACATCTACATTAATGCTCATTTGCAAATCAAAACGCAGATGCTTTGTCAGCCATGAGGACTAAGATGCAATGCCTCTTTTCCAGTAAAAAGGGGTCTCCGATTCTCAACACTAACCATACGAAACACAGCAGCAGTAACCTGCTATTTTACGCTGGTGTTCTGTGAGAGCGTGGTCCTTCCCCGGTCGAACCGACCCATTCATGTTACATATACAATTAATATATAATTATTGGCATGTGTTGTACCAAAAAAAACCAGTAGTAGTAGTAGTTTGATGATTTTTTCGATGTATAGTAAGGACTAGGTTATTAAAATTGTAGTCAGAAAACGTTGTACACATTGGTTACTTTTTAAACGTGTTTTAGATATAATGTAAGATATAAGATAAGGCTAATTATACATTGCCGCAAGCAACCCGTGTTAGATCTTCGCCGGAATGAAATTGTTAATTGATACGTTTAGTACTTGTTTAACACATGTTCGACGGTGAGGTAAAACACCATGAGAAACCCTGAGCAATTAAAATATGTCGAAAACATTTGAAATCGGCAAACACGCATTGGAGAAACGGCGGGTTAATCGATTCATAACCTCTTAGAAATGAAGAAAGCCTGTGACAGCAGTAAAAGTTTATAAGCTGCTTTTTTACCTTAAGTCGAAAAACGAGTAGTAATACTAAAGATCATTGAATAGTTATCATAAGATTTGTAGGTATATTATATTAACTCGACAAATGTTTCAGAACTGTAATCTGTTACTCTTTCCTGACTGAATAAATCAATCTACACGTGTAAATAAAATTAAAGTATCTGCCTGTAATATAAAAAAAATAAAGCTGACGGTTATTTGCATGTCATTCAAACATTAACAACCATTTTTAAAACATTTGTCTGTCTGTCCGAGCTAATCTTTGGAATGGCATAAGCGATTGCAATGAACATCATGAACAGATAGAGTTAAGTGCCAGGAGTGATAGAGGCTATATTTTATCCGAAAACTTTGGATATTTTTTGAAATATCAAAAAATTGATTAAAAAAAATGTCTTTGACGCAAGCGAAGCCGGGGCGGGTCAATAGTATTAACTACGTTAGTATTTACGGTTAACCGTAATGCATAACTTGAAGCGATTACAAAAACTAATACACATGTATAACATTATATAAAAGTAAATAATTACCCTCATCTTACTACTTTTATCAGTAAAGGCGAGTCTTAAATGCACGGGAGCCCAGTGAAATATATCACATAGAGCTTTAAGTTATGATTCATGAGTGCATTAACAATGCTAGATGCTCTCCACTCAAAACAGCTTAAGAACACCTGACTTACATAAAGAACAAACGCCATTTTTCAAGTAGATAATATCGTTTTAAATTGAGTTTCATATTTCAAATGAAGTCTACAAAGTATGAAACAAACACGTGCAAACTTTTAAATGCAGTTGTTATTTTTTATTTAAGAGTTAATTCATTTTTCATTCTGTATCGCCCACAAGACTAATTGCTGAAAATAAAACTCCCCCATAAATATCCCTTAAACGGGATATTTGCCACACGGTTGGCAATCGCAGTTTTTTTTTATTTTTAGCTGTTTTCATGAAAATACTGCTTATACGAGGTAGAGACACGCTGCGTCTATAATATTGTTGTGGCACGAATGCGTCGGCTCGACCGGGGAAGGACCACGCTCTCACAGAATGCTGTTACCGTTCAGCCTATTAAATAGATGAGATAATTGCTATATTTGTCACGCTTGGCAGCGGGTTGGCAACCGCAGTCTTTTATTTTTAGTCGTTATTAGGAAGACGCTGCTGCCCATCTCCTGATTTGTTTCCCTCTATCGCCTCTTACGACACCCACAGGATGATATGGGGTAGTGGGTATTCTTACACCGCCATTACACGGCCTCACAGAATGCCAGGGTAAAACTGTTTCGCGAGGTGAGTGCAGAGAACTGTTTTTTTATAGGATAGGTTGAGAAACGAACACACAGTCCACCTGATGGTAAGTGCTTACTGTGGCCCATAGACATCTACATCTCTCCTCGTTTGTGAATCAAAATGCAGATGCGTTGTCATCTGTGAGGATTAAGATGAAATGCCTCTTTTCCAGTAAAAAGAGTCTCCGGTTCTCTACACTTACCATACGAAACACAGCAGTGTTAGACCACTATTTTACGCTGATCTTCTGTGAGAGAGTAAAACTGGTGACTCTTTTTACTAGAAACAAGACATTACATCTTAGTTTTCAGAGGAAACAACGCATTTGCATGTTGATTCTTAATGGATGGATGTAGATGTCTATGGGCCACAGCAACCACTTACCATCAGGTGGACTGTGGGCTCGTTTGTCGCCCTTACTCTATATTTGCAAGAATAAAATATTTCTAATCCTATACAGGCTACGCATCGGAGGAATTGCAAGACTTGATTTCTCCCTCTACCTTAACACTGACAAGTAGGTATATGGTTATTTTTATTTAAGCTAACACGATTAAAAGAACATGTGCCTTAAAAACAAGTAATGATTGTTTTTTGAAAAAAAAGGTTTTTACAAAATTGCGTAAAAACATAACAATGAATTTTAATTTTATTTTTCATAACTTTGTAATTATCTATTTTTCTTTTAAAAATATTAATAGTTCTTTTTAAATCTAATGATTTTTGTTAAACCTTGAATATCTTTAAAAAAAACTTTATTTTCGTAAGATATTAAACGTACCTTATAAGAGAATTCAGAACACAATCTCGTAAACAATTCAAGCATTGATTTCATCCTAAGCCTCTAAAATATTCATTAAAGATGTTGCCTAAGACCCGGGCTTGAAATATTTACGCTGTCTTGTTTTTAAACTGGTCGATTGACGGGTCTCGGTTGCTTCGTATAAAGACACAAATAAACGTCAAACATCTACAGCGAACGCTTCGTGCTTTCCTCAGTAATAAATTTTACACTTTATTACTAAGGCCATTACAACAATACATTACAACAAATTCCAAATGAGAAGGTAATGAATATGTTACAACCAATACCAATTGGGAATTGGTAATCATGTTTATTGCTGACTAGCGGTCCGCCTCGGCCTTGCCCGGGTTTAACAATTATCTATGTTTAATGTTTGGTGGGTATAATTTGCGTGACGTAAGATGTGACAGAGGGAAATAGAAGCAGATATAATAGCGACTTTTCCGGGCCGATACGACTTAGGGACCTTCAAGAAAAGAGCCTTTTTAAAAGGCCGGCAACGCATCTGCAATTCCCTTGATGTTGCGGTTGTTCATGGAAGGCGGTAGTCACTTACCATCAGGTGAGCCGCATGCTCGCTTGCCCCCTCTCCTATAAAAAAAAGATGGGCAGCAGCATCTTCCTGATAACAATTCCAAATAATAAAAAACTGCGGTTGACAACTCGCTATCCGAACGTGTTAACTACGGCAAAAACCTTCCCTATGAGGCCTATGTTCATCAGTGGATTTTTATAGGCCGTAATGTATGGGTAATTAATTCATTATAAAACTTCATGGTAGGTACATCGCATTTTATGGCCTAGAGTGACCAATATGTCCACTATCATAATTATATACTTACTCGATATTTTTTTATAACACCAATAGGTTACAGTAACTTACCCCTCGCAGATAGACATATACTATCGCTGAATTTTATTTAACCAGCAGACTTTAGACGTATAAATAAGAGAGTAAAAGAAGTTGTTGAAAGGAAAAAGCAAGAAAGGATAGATAAGAATGATAGAAGAATATCTGATAACTTCCAGGCAAATATTAAAATGTTCTGGAAGCTCGTAAGAACTGCCAGGGGAAATTCAAAACAGCCTAGAATGAATGCTATACGAGACGAGAATGGCTGCATGCTGAATGATGAAGTTTCGAATTTAAAGAGATGGAAGGAATACTTTGAAAGCGTGTTTAAGAGTGAAGAGTCGTTTGAAGTAAGTGAAATAGAAATTCCGGAAGAAGTGGAGAGAGGTAGAGAAATAAGTGTAGATGAAATAGAGAAAGCAATGAAAAGCGTGAAAGCAGGTAAGGCAGCCGGATATGATAGAGTATCACTCGAAATGCTAAGGGCTGGAGATGGTGTGGTGGCAGGCCTGCTGTACACCTTGTTTAATTTATGTTGGGAACTGAAGCGGGTACCGGAAGACTGGTGCAAAGCAGTTATAGTCCCAATATATAAGGGAAGGGGGTCGCAGCAGGACTGTAAAAACTACCGTGGTATCAGCTTGCTTAGCATTGTGGGTAAACTGTATGCTAAGGTGTTAATTGAAAGAGTTATGGAAGAAAAGGATGGAAAACTATGGGATGTGCAAGCTGGATTTAAAAAGGGGAAGGGGTGTACGGATCAAGTCTTTTCCATGCGCATGATTGCGGAGAAATTTTTGGCCAAAAACCAGAAAGTTTTTTGTGCGTTCATGGACTTGGAAAGGGCTTATAACAGAGTGGACAGGAACGTGTTATGGCAAACACTGACCTCATTTGGGTTGAGCGCTGGTCTGATACAGGCATTGAAGTCTCTATATAGGGACTCTAGTGCCTGTGTCAGGATCAACGGGGCCTACTCGGACTGGTTTGGCATCCATAAAGGTGTCAGACAGGGCTGTGTGGCTTCCCCGTGGCTGTTCAACCTATTTATGGACAGTTGTTTGCAAAATTTGAAAGTTGAAGAATGTGGGTTGAGAATGGGTGAGTCAACCGTCAAATGCCTTTTGTACGCCGATGATCAAGTCATATTTGCATCGTCGGCGGCCGAGTTGCAAATGATGGTTACTTTAATGAATTGGTCATTGAAAGAAAGGGGTATGAAAGTGAACGCAAGTAAGACGAAAGTTATGGTTTTTGAAAGAGAAGAAAGTAAAACGATATGTAAAATAAGAATAGAAGGGGAGTTGGTAGAGCAAGTAGATGAATTTGTGTATTTGGGATGTGTGTTTAGCAAGGATGGTATATATGAAAAGGATATAGAACGACGAGTGAATGCAGGAAATAGAGTGAATGGGGCTCTACACTCTATTGTGAAAAGTCAGAATGTGTCCAAAAAGGCACGTATGACAATTCACAATGCTGTGTTAGTGCCTACTTTAATGTATGGTAGTGAAAGTTGGGTGTGGCAGAAGAAGCACGAGAGTAGAATAAATGCTGTAGAAATGCGGTCATTAAGGAGTATGTTAGGGATGAATCTGAAGGACAGAGTGAGAAATTGTTTAATAAGAGAAGAGTGTGGTTTGCAAGATGATGTTGTGACCAGGATTAAGAAAGGAATGCTTCGGTGGTTTGGTCATGTAGAAAGAATGAATGAGGAAAGAGTGACAAAGCAAATTTATGTTGCAGAGGTGAACGGCAGAGTCGGGAAGGGTCGCCCTAGGCGAAAGTTTATCGACCAAATTGGCGATATATTGAAAATGGGCCAAATCAAGAGTACCTTTAACCGACGAGCGTGTATGCGTAGGTATATGGATGTGGAGGAAGCGAGAGAGGTCTGTCAGGATCGTGCCAAATGGAAGTCCATAGTCTCTGCCTACCCCTCTGGGTGACAGGCGTGAGTGTTTATGTATGTATGTATTTATTTAACCCCCCCCCCAACACCGCCTCTCTTAATTTGGTTTCGTTTTTAAATTATCATCAATGACTATTTATTTTATCAATTTTACAGCTATATTAGTAGTATAGTTGTAGCAAGAATGGGTCGCTCGACCGGGGTAGGACCACGCTCTCACAGAATACCAGCGTAAAATAGCAGTTTAATGCTGCTGTGTTCCGTATGGTGAGTGTAGAGAACCGGAGACACTTTTTACTGGAAAAGAGGCATCCCATCTTAGTCCTCACGGGGGACAACGCATCTTCATTTTGATTCGTAAACGAGGGTAGATGTAGATGTCTATGGGCCACAGCAACTACTTACCATCAGGTGGACTGTGTGCTCGTTTGTCACCCTATCCTATAAAAAAATCATTTTCAATGTCTTGTCTGTCTGTCTCCGATTATATTGAAACTTCACAAATGTTTGTGAAGAAAGCGATGCCAAGAGTGATTTTGGCTATATTTTATATTTACGAAAATATATTAAAATAAATGCAGTCGGGTAAAAATCCATGGCAGGTCGCTAGTTAAAGAATAAAATGGATGTCTTATAAAATATATACCTTAGTATTTTTAAATGTTCTATTGCGCCTGCGGTGACAATTACGAACATCAAAGGGTTTCCTTTTCCGCGTAATGACGCAAAAGAACGCTTTTATGAATTATTGAAACAGAAATATTACGATTTAAATAAAATATACAGTAAATCGTAAATTATGAATAGTCGGCAAATTATATAATTCTATAACCAATTTTGTAGGCTAAAAATGTAACGGCCATTCAGGAAAGTTTAGGCACGAAATAAACATTCTTAATATATCTTGCTATATATTTAACAATAACCTCTTAAGTCCATTGCTAGATATAGGCTTTAAGGTAATAAAAAATTAATATGCATTCCATTAAAAATTCGCCCGTATTGAGTGAACGCTAATACGCTAATACTCTCAATAAAAGACTCATAAATCTATACAAATAAATAAAATTGAAGTATCTGTTTGTAATGTCAAAATAACAGCTTTATACTAAATGCGTATGAAAATAATTACGGTACTCGTAACAAAAATACAATTTGAATTGTTTTGTCTATCAGTTTGTTCCGGCTAATGTCCGAAATGGCTGGACCGATTTTAACGATATTCACTGGCAGATAACTTAAGTTTTAAGGAGTAACTTAGGCCCCTATTATTTTTGAAAGAATAGGGTTCCGTGCAAAAAAATTAAAACCCGTGAAATTCAATCGTAATAAATTCCACACGGGCGCTTGGAATAATTAGAACTCAATAATTGCTCCTATACCAGTTTAGGAAAGTGTTTTATCAGCAGGCCACAGCGTTTGCAATGTGGGTTGACTTTTTTATCTTTATTTAAGATCTTAATCAAAATGCAATTATGTCGCTCTATTTAACATCATTTAAAACTAAATAACATTCAATTTAAAAAGCCAACAAAAATGAAATAAAGTACTATTTAATTGACGGATATGAGAAAAATATTATGTTATATAATTTAGCCAATAATTTTGTTTCATCGGAATGAAGACTGGATAAAATAATATTACAATCAGCAAATTCCTTTAAAATATTTATACACTTAGCTATTCGAAAGGCAGCATTGCGGCCACACTCCATCAAGACATGCATTAAGTCCTCGGGAACACCGCATTATTCACAGTTCGGTGACGGGACTTTATTCATAAGATAAATGTGGGTTGATATTCGGAGAAAAAATTAGAAAATTTTCCTAGCTACTACTTATATACATTACACAGTATAGTCGCCATTTTGGTAGAAAAAATTTTAAGCCATTAATTAGTTTACTTTGTCGTGTAGTTGTTGTAAGAGAATCCACTTCTTTTTTTATAGGATAGGGTGACAAACGAGCACACAGCCCACCTGATGGTAAGTGGTTGCTGCGGCCCATAGACATCTACATCTATCCTCTATTACAAATCAAAATGCAGATGCGTTGTCACCCGTGAGGACTAAGTTGGAATGCCTCGTTTTCAGTAAAAAGGGTCTCCGGTTCTCTACACTCACCGTACGAAACACAGCAGCATTAAGCTGCTATTTTACGCTGGTATTCTGTGAGAGCGTGGTCCTTCCCCGGTCGAGCCGACCCATTCGTGTTACAACTATATCAGAAATATAGCTGCAGCATGGCTCTACCACGTATAAAATGCCACTACCCCATATCTACCCCTGGGGGTGTTGTAGAAATCTGAAACAACAGATGGACCGCAGCATCTTCCCGATAGCAACGCATTAACAATAAATCAGAACTAAGATCGTTAACGACTTGTAAACTACGACTTGACTACGATTGATAAGTTCGCTCCTCGATAACCCTTTTAGAACTTTAATTAATTTAATAATTTATTGAAATACTTAAATTTTCCAGTTTACATCTTAAATGTTCTAATAGTTTCTCTCTTGGTCATTTTGTTCTTGACAAAGCGGTCGTGGTAACCATGTAATGTTGTCACAAGATAATTTAACGCGCGATGACGATGACGTACTCATATTACCGGCCAACTGCACTCACCAAGTGAAACGCAGAGGTAAACTTCTACTTCACGCTGGTATTCTGTGAGGTCGTGGTACCACCCCAGTTTGAGCCGGCCCATCGGAGCGACAGCAAAAGCTGCCGCCTGGCTCTACCACTGTTAATCTTTCTATTACAATTTTAAGATTAACTACAGTTAAATTCTCGTATCTCTTTTATATAATACTAGCTGTTCCCCGCGACTTCTTTAAATCTATTTCTAAAATAAAAGTAGCCTAAGTTACTCCTTACAACATATCCCTACTAATGGCAATCCATGAGGGAGGCTTATATTCAGCTGTGGACTTTTAGAGACTGTGGTGGATGGATGATGGAATGCACTCATAGAGGACCCTTCATTTTACGCTCTATTACAATTTTAAGATTAACTACGATTAAATTCTCGTATCTCTTTTGTTATAATACTAGCTGTTTCCCGCGACTTCTTTAAATCTTTTTCTAAAATAAAAGTAGCCAAGGTTACTCCTTATAACATCAGACATCAGCTATATGCCAGTGAAAGTCAAATCGGATCACAGGTTTTTGCGTGATTCGTGTTCAGACAAATGTCATGTTAGAGTTTTATAGTATATATAATATAGATAGATATAGATATAGATAAAGATATGATTGTTGATTGGCCTGTTAGTGATCATGAACCTTCTGAACGGCTTAACTGATTGAAGTCATGTTCACACATATATGCATATGCATAGCCATGTAGTAAGTGACTAATAAATTATAATTGCACAGTTTAATAATTCCTAAGTGATGACTTACGGAACTGAGACGTGGTCCTTCACTGCTGGCCCTATGAGGAAGCTCAAGGTCGCTCAGCGAGCTATGGAGAGGGCTATGCTCGGAGTTTCTCTGCGTGATAAACTTAGAAATGAGGATATCCGCAGTAGAACCAGAGTAACCGACATAGCCCAACGGATTAGTAAGCTGAAGTGGCAGTGGGCCGGCCATATAGCTCGAAGAACCGACAACCGATGGGGAAGAAAGGTTCTCGAGTGGCAGCCTCGTACCGGTAAGCGAAGTGTAGGGCGTCCCCCCACAAGATGGAGTGACGACCTGGTAAGACATGCAGGAAGTCGATGGATGCAGGTGGCTCGGGGCCGTGCTTTGTGGCATTCCTTGGGGGAGGCCTATGTTCAGCAGTGGACTTGTGAAGGGCTGTAATGATGATGATGATGATGATGAAGTGAATTCGGAGTTAAAATCGTCACGCTAATCACTGAAAAGGCAGAACAACGCCTGTCAATCCAGTTAGTAGTTATATAGAAATAATTATATCCATTTTCCATTTTTATATCTTCTCATAACTTTTTACGAAGGCTATTTTTACTGTATTAAATAAATGTTTGTGCAATAGAATTTGACATAGTGAATGAGATATAAATTCAATTCACAGTACATTGCCATTGCTTAATGTTCCTCACTTGGAGGCATTATTTAAATGAATACCTAGCATACGAAATTTGCTCGGCGTCTTCAAAATGAAAACAGTTTTATTCTTATAATGTACGAACTTTATGAGTTTGTAGTTCGTTTACTGTAATAGTTTTCGTTGATATTTTATTAAATATTATTGTTTCATACATTAATAAATCAAAAATAAACATGAGAAATGACATGAGTTCCTTTCTCAATGTAGATAGAAAAACAGAACTATTATGTTTTTAAATAGTGGAGGTAGAAATGTAAATTATAGCGGACACATTGGTCTGTGACCAATGTGATGTATATCGCAGAGAACAGAAATAGAATGTGTCACCTACTATACTAAGTACAGCATATCCTTCAAGTCGGTAGGAGGATCTGGACGGTAGACAAAACATAGGGTTTCACAAGGATTGCAGTTGGGTACGCTACTGTAGAAGAGTGTCGCTCGCTGTGGAATAGAGAGTGCATCTCTGTGTTTTGTGTGTGAGGATGCATAATCTCGTGCACTATAATCCTATCATGCGGTTAAAGGAGCATCAGAAGTTCGGTCTGGAGGTCTTGGTTGCAGTATTATATTACCACGTAATGTCTAGTAAGTAAGTAGTTTTAATTTTAATAATCATGATAAAAATAAAAGTTTTAATAACTGTATAATTTATTATTGTGAGTGTTGCGCGCCAACCATTAATCTCTTGTACATGGCAACACTAGTTATCACTAGCGCCCTCTATTGTCGAGTAGCAGAACTAGGAGAGTCAAGATTCTTCTAGAAATTTCGGGACCGAAATGTACTCGAACATTCTAGATGTCGCTACAGTAGAAGGTTCTGGAAACGATCTGAGGCTCTATATAAGGCCGGTATAGACCACGACCGAGTCAGTATTGAATTGGCGATACAAGAGAATACTGCGAAGCGAAATACCGGCGAACTAAAGTGATCAGTAGTACAATTGTGTTTTATTATTAGTACGGTTTTAAATTGTAATTAGTGTTCTGCAATTAAAGTGTCAATTTTGGTAATTCAATCGGCAGTTTTTAATTGTCTCAAACCCCAAGCTCGTAACATTATTTTGTAGAATAAGGGTTACAAGCGGGCACACAGACCACCTGATCGTAAATGGATACTGTGACCCATAGACATCTACATCTATCCTCAATAAATAATCAAAATGCAGATCCGTTATCACCCCAGAGGACTAAGACGGAATGCCTCAATTTTAGTAAAAAGGATGCTCGGTTCTCTACCTTATGGTAGAGAACCGAGCATCCTTTTTACTAAAATTGAGGCATTAATATAAGAGGCAGTTATCTGCCACTTATAAAATTAAATTACGTATTAGTCTCTAAAACTCAATTGCTAACTTGTGAAGACTATATTAATATACTTTACAATATAAAAGTTTTGTAATATTCATTTGTTTTGCAATAGGGTCAGTTAGTAGAGTTTGAAATAACTTTTCATTGTTCTTGGAAACCTAAAATGAGGTGGTGTAATATTAACAACATCTTAACCAAAGGCCAATTTCATCTCAACGTGTTTCTAATCAACACACGAGGCTCTGGGGACTGGTAGTTCGATTATGCAACTCTGGTTTTTCTACCAGAGTTACATGATTGGCTTGTAATGTGTACTCGTAAATGTATCAGTATCAATTATGGCAATGTTTGTTCTTTTTTTGTGTGTATCTTACTCGATATCTTCGTCAATTGGTAATTGACTTTATTAGTATTTTTTTATTAAATATATTATACTTCAGGAGCGGGGATGATGGGGGGGGGGGGTTTGGATGAAAAGTTCCACTCCTAAAGGTGGGAAAAGGGGGATGAAGTTTCAAAGTAACTATTTAGACGAAATTAATATTGTGATATACCTTAGTCTACAAAAAGGATAATATAACCTGTATTAAAAAGTAACCTGTAATAAAAATATAACCTGTAATAAAAAGTAAAAGCCGACTTTAAAGAACTAAAACAAAAAATCTTTTTAGTTTTTTTTTGAAGTTGCTTGAACTCTTTATTAAAAGTAAATTTTTTGGTTACATAGTGTTCTCATAATATAAAATGTGAACGTGCAACTTTTAAGCGCGGTTGAAGTAATGTTAATATTATAGTAACGTTAATATATATATATATATATATATATATATATATATATATATATATATATATATATATATATATATATATATATATATATATATATATATTATAGTTTGTAATAAGTATTACTTGTAATGTATATTGAATGATTATGGTAATAAAAATATTAATATAACTAAAAATTTATTTCTGTTACGCATATATTTTTAATGTTATTATTTTTTAATTATTTTGATTCATTAAAATTACTTACCTATTTATTAATAAAATATTTATCTAATAAATGTATTTTTAAAATTATTATTGTTATCATTAGTATAAAACTACAGAAAATAGAATAGAAATAATACAATTATTTCTATTATTATAATGTATACGGATTGAAATAATATTATGTACATATACGGGGTTATTATGTAATAACCAGCCATATTTACAGAGAAGATTCAGAATAAGTAGTATAATATGCAAATGGTGAATAAAAACTAATTAAAAAAGTCTCAAACATTCTGTCCTTTTTATAATTTAAATACAAAATGCGTGGTAATGCATTATTTTAACTGATTTTACTGCGCACACACACACTCGTAAGAGTCGATCGGTAGGCAAAAACGTTGTTGCGCATAAATCACATTCAATTTGAGAAAATTTTAAATAAAAGTATATCATTATTTATATATTTGAACTTAAGTTTAAAATTTGGCTACTCTTTGAAAAATAACCTAGTATGTAGGTATCTATGCGCCACAGCATCCAATTACCATCGTGAACTGTGTGCTCGTTTATAACTCTCCAGTAATAAAACAGTTAAGAAGTTGAGATCATACTAGTTTTCATCTTCGACCGGGGAAAGACGCTCTGATAGAATATCAGCGTAAAATAGAAGCTTACTCGTATTTTCAAAAACTGCAACAACGGTATATCATTCTTTATATATTTGAACTTAAGCTTAAAATTTGGCTACTCTTTGAAAATAACCCTGTATATAACATTTTACTGCCCTTTTTACTGGTAATGAGGCATTCCATCTTAGTCCTCACGGGTGACAACGCATCTGCATTTTGATTTGTAATAGAGGATAGATGTAGATGTCAATGGGCCGCAGCAACCACTTACCATCAGGTGGACTGTGTGCTCGCTTGTCACCCTTATCCTATAAAAAAAACATACGACAAACTACAGAATACTACAGTCAGACGCTACACTTATTAATACGGAAATATTTTAGATTTTACTGACCGTTATTTCCGTATTCCGTGGCCCTAAGGTCTAAAATAAAATGCTTCGTCGTCAGTAAGTCTGATAGCTGTCACTCACTAGCAACATAATGTTGCTGTTTATACTGGTGTTCTGCAAGATCAGATTAATTATGTACTTCCATATTCCGTCTTTAAACCAAAGTGAATATTGAACTGCGTAAATGAAATATTCACGTTTGAAATATTAATGATTGGTTTCCGTTACGCCGACAACGTCTAAATATTGCAATATTCATAAACTAGAGCCCAATGACTTCGTCAATCTTACTTAGCGGTACCATGTAGCGACATCTATGGAAATGTATTAAATAAAGAACGATGTATTTAGCGCGTCAAATTTTCATATCGATATACATCGCAACCGCTTCCGTAGCAAAAACAGCGGAAAATAATATTTCAAAAATATTATTATTCAATAAAAAAATAGATTATAAAATGACTTACAAAACTCATAGAAACAACTCGGAAACGCTCACCTCATTCTAAAGGGCTATTTACAAGCACGTATTCTTCTACATTATAATTAGTTTTTTATTTGGATTTTAATAAAGTCTTTGTTTAATGAAAAAAATTAACTCGGTAATAAAGATACGTTGTGTATTTTCTCAGACTTTATTGTAAAAACGTTTCTTCACTTTTGTTTAATTAAATTTAAACTAATTTTAAACATGTCTTTTTATAAATTGATCATTGAATAAAGTTGTTAAAATGGCACTTTAATTAGCAAAACCAGCGGAAACGTATAAAGGAAACAAAATGTTGGAGTGATGCCGCTCTTAGCTCGACAGATTTAATTAAATCATTTGTCATCATTTTGTACACAAAGTTAGCAACATTTTCCGTTTTAAGATGAGCGAATATAAATGATTCAAATAAAACATTCCAAAGCGGTATATTTTAATTGTTGTAATATTTTTATTATGGCAACAAAGGATGATGTTTAATTATAGTACAAGCAAGTTGCTCATGTTGTTGTTTTTTTTTTAATTTTTCATATTTAAACTTAAAAAAATATTCACATTATGGTTTCTAAAGTCGGTGCTAAGACGTAGTGTATCGATTAATTATAGCCCTGACTACAAAATCTTTTACGTCAATTTTTTTGTTTTTAATATCGGTTTTCGATTTTTTTCCCTCACTAAGGAATATGGCAAACTCGTAATACTAGCACAGCTACAGAATATTTTCACCCATCATGTTTTTGAAGCGAAAACTTCTTGAGACACGTTGGGCACTTTTGGGATGAGGAAAAGCACTGTGCTCGCGTGACCGTCACTTTTAGATACATAAAATTGATGAAAATAATGTTGAAAAGCAAAATTATTAAATTTTATGAAATCGATATGTATTTATAAATTTGTTTATTTTACATACATGGATAATAATCATTCTTTTATATGTTAAACAGCGCAATAAATGAAAATTTTATTACTATATTAACACGTTGATAAAAAATAATTCCTAACTAAAATATTTCCTAAATAAATAATTAAAAATTAAAAATTTTGTATTACGGACTTCAATATAAATTAATAAGAATAATTAAAAAACTATTGGTCAGACCTTGATCACAAGGATCATCGAATTCGGTTCACCCAGTAAAAAGTTATGAGGTAACACACTTAAAAAAAACATACAGTCGAGTTGAGTAACGTCTCCTTTTTGAAGTTGGTAGAAAAACTATTTGTTAACAACCTAAAAATAATGTTTCCAAGTTTGTGCAGCTAAGAAGTTTTCACTTCGGACGTTCAGTCCTACGACTGGCACTTTTTTTTTATAGAATAAGGGTGACAAACAGCCCAACCGAAGGTAAGTATATGCTGTGGCATAGAGATCTATATTTATCCTCAATTAAGAAATAAAATGCAGATGTTAATAGAATCAGGCGTTACACAATAAAATGCAGATGTGTTGTCACCCCTGAGGACTGACATGGAATGCCTCATTTCTAATAAAAAGTGTCTCCGGTTGCATATGAAACACAACAGAATTAAGCTGCGGTGTTTCGTATGGTGAGTACTTTCAAACGTAGAAACGCTGATATTCTGTGAGAACGTGGTCCTATCCCGGTCGAGCCGACGTATTCGTACTACAACCATAATATAGCTGCAGCGTGGCTCTACTTAAGAAATTTACAATATAGGGGTACATAGTATAACCTGGAATACGGTTATACGTGGTAGAGCCATGCTGCAGCAATAATAGTAGTATGATTGTAGCACGAATGGGTCGGCTCGACCGGGGAAGGATCACGCTCTCATAGAATACCAGCGTAAAATAGCAGCTTAACACTGCTGTGTTTCGTATGGTGAGTGTAGAGAACCCGAGACACTTTTTACTGGAAAAGAGGCATTCCATCTTAATCCTCACGGGTGGCAACGCATCTGCATTTTGTTTCTTTATTGAGGGTAGATGTGCATGTATATGGGTCTACCATAAGGTGGACTGTGTGCTCACTTGTCACCCTATCCTATACAAAAAAACCTAGTATATCTAGTATAACCTATTAAGATGTAAACATTATTTAGACCTTTAGTGAAAAATCGATCTAACTAGGTTTACTGGAAAACTTACGGGAAAATTAATTTGTTTTCTCCGTATTTTCACAAACCACGTGTCGTGAAGCGACAATTAAAAAAAAATAGAACCTAACCTAAGAACAACAAAACAACAAAAGTAGAACAAGAAAATAATATATTTAAATTTTTAAAAAGGTATTTACAATTTTATAAAAAAAATGAAATATGATGATGATGATGGATGACGTGTAATTACAATTAGATAATAAAAGTAAAGATAGGAGAATATTGTATTGTAGTGGAGCCTAAAGGTCGAAGTGACACACGCTGCGCTTGGAGTAGAAGTAGGCACACGCTGAGCTTGTAGTTTCTTGGCGGTGATGGCACGCAGCGCCTGGTCTGGGCACACGCAGCGTCCGGAGCCGGCGCACGTAGCGCCTGGAGTAGGTGCGCTCAGCGCTTGGAGCAAGCAGTCGCAGCGCCCAAAGGTAGCACGGGCAGTAGGTGCACTCAGCGCCTGGAGCAAGCAGTCGTAGCGCCCAAAGGTAGCGCGGGTAGTAGGTGCACTCAGTGCCTGGAGCAAGCAGTCGTAGCACCCGGAGTAGTGTGGCCCCGCGCTTGAAGTAGACTACGCCGACGACTTCAAATGTAGGTGGAGGCTGGCAGGATCCCGGGGCAATGCGGCCCCGGGATAAGGCCTTTAGTAGATGCTTCACGTGTGAAAACTGAAGCGAGACTCCCTGTATTCTCCGATTGTTCGGCTTTTATACCTTTTTAGAGAGAACGAGAAACTATTTAAATTAAAATGAAATTTATTGTAAATGACCTAGAGCAAAAGAGTATTTATGTGGAAATATCGAAATAAGAACATCAGACCAGTGACGAATTTGAATAAAAGTTACCATAACAACCATATAAATAATGGTTGTCAAAAATATAAATTTTTGGTTTTAGGTATATAATTGAAAAACAGTTACATTTAAGTAAGAAATGAGATATTATTCATATAGGAAAAACTATAGCGCGGCACGAAACCTGAAATTGCAGAGTTACGGAGAACTCAATAAAAGATAGAAAAAAGTAAGACTCCATTGACAGCGATTTAAACGGTGCTGATAGCGTGAAAATAAGAAGTGAAAATGATTTGTTATTGTGTAAAAACGTTACAGGATCCTATGGAAATAAAAGTGATGCAAAATATAAATGCAGAAAAGCAAAAACGGAATGGAAGAATAGTGTAAAATGATATGTAAGTAGCATAACTGATAGCGTGAAAAGTGATGCAAAATATGAATGCAGAAAATCAAAAACAAAATGGAAAAATAGCGTAAAATGATATGTAAGTAGCATAACACTACACACGAACCAACAAGCTTGACTTGTCTGCGGGAATGATTTGTAATTTCACAAGGTGTGTAGTCTTTACAATAGCTTATGGCTAGAAAATAGGTCTAACATGCCGAAGTGCGCGAGTTTGAAACCTGCAATGTGATCAGATTTTTTTGAGTTTTGATTATTTGTTCTTTAATATTCAATACCACTAAACCTCACCACCCGGCAAAAATAAATTAATATAAACTTCCAAAATATTTTCTGTATGGAGTTACGTACATTTCTATGGTGGTAGTCGTTTTTATTAACTGTGAGGTCATAGCTTTGGTCGAAAATTTTATACAAGAATAGCATTGAAAATAGAACTTTTTCCTGTTTGAAGTCGTTTGATAAGGCCTACGCCCCGGCAAGCAGTATATTTAACACAAACCATTACAAGCTACTTTCGGCTCCCCCATTACTTAAAAACTATCAGACCTACACACTTATAATTTGTCATGTCTATTATGGCTTCCTTGAATAACTAGAAATAATATAAATTTCATATAATTTTTTAAATAAATGAATTTGATCAAGTTTTTAGATATTAAGGTGAACTAAACACAAACACAAGCACGCACGCACGCAGGCAAGCACCTATGGAATTTAACTGTAAATGAAAAAAAAATTCTCCAAAATTGTGTTGCCGTGGCTAAAAGGTTTCTTTAGTTAGAAGAGTTTTTAAACCATAATTTAAGCCAGACACTATCTATCTATCTATGCCCATCAACATAAGGAACCTTTCTGAGGCTGAAACATACCGATACCTGGGTATGTCACAGAACGTCGGTATCGATGAGGCGGGTATGATGGAGTCAGTTTGCGATGTGTTTTATGCACATTGACCTAAGTGCTTAACAGCCTATTGTCCGGTGTGAATAAGACACACGCATATAACGGTTGGGTCATGTCTGTTCTCGTACGATTATATACCTGTGGCATACTTAGGTGGACTCAAACTGAACTTAACGCCCTAAATAGAAAATTCCGCACTACTATGACGTCCCATAGGATGCATCACCGTCGATTATGAGGCTGTACTTGCCGTGGAAACACGGTGGGCGTGGCTTTTTAAGTGCACTTACCATGGATAATCGCGAAGTCTGCAGCCTCCGTAATTACTTCCTGGCCAGAGCGTTTGATCCATTCTATAGGGACGTCATTTCTTGTGATATAGGACTTACCCCTCTATCCTTAGCTAACGAGCAATGGCAGTACAGAACATTTCCAACCGGAAGATTGTATGGAAGGAGAAGGAGCTCCACGGGAGGTTACACAAGGCGCTACATGAGCCTTGCGAAGACACAGATGCCTCCCACCACTGGCTACGTTTTGGTGACCTCTTTGGGGAAACCGAGGGTTTTGTCTGTGCGATACAGGATCAAGTTATTAAGACCAACAACCATCTGAGATACATCCTAAAGGATGGCACCGTCGACGTCTGTCGAGCTTGTCACCATCCCCGTGAGTCACTTAGGCATGTCATCAGTGGTTGTTCGACTCTTTTTAACTCCGAGTACTTGCACAGACACAATCTAGTAGCCAGGATTCTACACCAGGAGCTCGCTCTGAAATACGGTCTCGTGGATCCCGCCCGCATCGTCTGCCGGTTTCTTTCCCTTGCCCCCTAATCTTCGGGCGTCTGGTCTCCCCTGCCGAAGGCTTCCATCTGGTTGGGTTTTTATTTATTTGTGTATTTTTATGTATTTATTTAATTTTATAGGTATTTATGTATGTTTATCATTTTCATTTCATCATCATTATCATTACAGCCCTTCACAAGTCCACTGCTGAACATAGCCCTCCCCCAAGGAATGCCACAAAGCACGGTCTTGAGCCACCTGCATCCATCGACTTCCTGCATATCTTACCCGGTCGTCACTCCATCTAGTGGGGTGACGCCCTACACTTCGTCCGTACCGATTACGCCGGTACGAGGCTGCCACTCGAGAACCTTTCTTCCCCATCGGTTGTTGGTTCTTCGAGTTATATGGCCGGCCCATTGCCACTTCAGCATACTAATTCTTTGGGCTATGTTGGTTATTCTGGTTCTACTGCGGATATCCTCGTTTTTAAGTATATCACGCAGAAAAGGACCATATAGTCCATAAGGGCTATATCGTCGGCAAATCGAAGGTAAGTGATGTACTCGCCATTGATGTTAATACCGTATCCTTTCCAGTCCAGAAGCTTGAAAACATCCTCCAATGCAGCGGTGAAGAGTTTTGGGGATATCACGTCACCCTGTCTTACACCTCTCTGCAATTGGATAGGTTTCGTACTCTGGTTCTGTATTCGAATAGCCATCGTAATCCTACTGTACAAGCACTTCAGCACTTCGATATACCGACAGTCAACCTGGCATCGCTGAAGGGACTGCAGCACCGCCCAAATTTCGACGGAATCAAAGGCTTTCTCATAGTCCACATAAGCCAGACATAGTGGCAAATTGTACTCCTCGGACTTCTGTACAATTTGCCGAAGGGTATGCATGTGGTCTATGGTGCTAAAGCCTTTTCGGAAACCAGCTTGTTCGGGAGGCTGGAGGTCGTCAAGTCTGCTCGCGAGACGATTCGTAATGACTCTCGAAAACAGCACGTAGATGCGGCTCAGAAGGGAAATCGGTATTTTCATTTACACCTATATATTTATAAAGCCCAACCAGATAAGAAAACTTTATAGATACCTCATATTAATAATAATAATTTATTTTACAGAAATATGGTGGTTATATACATTATAATTAAAGAGAGTACAAGCATATTTCGCCATAAAATGTACATGATTATATTTAAAAAAATATGTTTAATTATAATTTTATGATAAATTCAAGATTAAAAATTCATAAGACACATAAAGATGGTTGTCAATAATTAATCAACCAAAAAAAGGTAAAAAGTTTTATCCAGTCCTAAATTAAATATATATATTAATACTAGCTGGCCAGGCAGACGTCGTTCTGCCCTTCAGACGACCATTTGTTTTCCTAAGAAAAAACTCCTGAAATTAGCAATAAAAAAATTGAGGGTCACTTATCGGGATAAAAACTATCCTATCTCCCAAGTTGGACCAAACTGCACAGAGTGTGCAAAATTTAATTGAAATCAGTTCAGTAGTTTAGGAGTTCATCGCGGACAAACAACGTGACACGTAATTTTTATATATAAAGATTATATCAAATCAAGTGTATATGTCAATAGTTATTATAAATTTATGTAAGTCAATTTTACACGAAATGTCTTATAAAATACTTATCATTTTGGTTTATAACAATAAAAAACATCTAGAGTATAAAAACAATTTACGATGAGATGTTATGTAATAAGACCTATTAGGTTTCTCTTTAAGGTTTACTGAAAAACGACTGTTAACTTAATAAACTCCTCTTATTGAAATTATTTAAAACAATTAAATGACTAATTATAGTTCCACAATTATTTAACAATTCTTATTTCAAATCATTGTTTAGTCTATAGTAAATCGATATTAACAACATTTAATTATATTCCGATATAAAAATATATTATAATTGATTTCATTACAATATATATTTTCTATTCCGAATAAAGGATGAATAACTCTCAATTTAAATTAAATTTCTAGCACCATTCCCGGATCCCGCATTCTCTCTGGAGACATGTGACAAGAATCTAATTCATTACAAGGCGACAACTCTACTATTTATTGAAACTTAGGTCGTTCTGTAAACTTTGCTTGTATTGAACGTTATATGTATAGTTATGTACACGTAGATATGTGATTTAATTAAATTGAACGAAGTTTAATTTATAAAGAAATTCCTAGCTGTCTTGATTTCTACACGTTTTATATTTAAGTAACGGTCCCGGTTTTGCTTGGTTTGTTTTCTATCAATGTGGCGTCATTAGGCTAAGATACCATAAAACATTTACTTTACATCTTAGATTTTTCAAAATAATCTAGCCTAGATGTAAAATATAGCCTAGATAATTTCTGGTACTACTCTCTATCTATTCGTGATTTTTGTTTTATTAACAACCACCACATATTTTATAGTTTATTGAATAAGGTTGACAAAGGAGCACACATTCCACCCGATGGTAGGTGGATCTTGTGGCTTATAGACATCCACATCTAATTTCGATTAAGAATCATCAATCAAATAAAAACCTAAACTCACAATACGAAATACAGCAGTATTAAGCTGCTATATCACCCTGGTATTCTGTGTGAGCGTGATCCTTCCCCGGTCGAGCAGACCCGTTTTTGTGCTACAACTATGATATAACTGCATCGTGGCTCTATCACGTTTGATACCTGTATTTATCTTCGATTCTCCTAGATCTTCGAATATGCAAAAGCGTTGTTACTATTATGATGTAGAACTTTAATAGTTCATCTCATATACGAGTATATACCTACAAGGATTTCCAGTTCACGTTGCTTACCATAAAACACAACAGCGTTTTGCTGCTATTAAGACGTGCTAGAGCCACGCTGCAGCTATATTAATTGCAGCGCCAATGGGTTGGCTTGGTGGGAGTAAAATAGCAGCTTAATGCTGCTGTGTTTTGTATGGTGAGCGTAGTGAACCGGAAACCCTTTTTACTGGTAACGAGGCATTCCATCTTAGTCTTCAGATCTGACAACGCATCTGCATTTTGATTAATAATCTAGGATAAAAGTAGATGTCTATGGGTCACAACATTCACTTACAATCAGGTCGATTGCGTGATTGTTTGACATCTTATTCTATTTAAAAAAAAATACGCAGTTTGGATTCCGTAAGAGCGTAACCCGCTTAAGCCGACCCATTCGTGTTGAATCCATAATACATATTACTATGTTGCGTAATTCATCATCATCATCATCATTACAGCCCTTCACAAGTCCACTGCTGAACATAGGCCTCCCCCAAAGAATGCCACAAAGCACGGTCCTGAGCTACCTGCATCCATCGACTTCCTGCATATCTTACCAGGTCGTCACTCCATCTAGTGGGGGGACGCCCTACACTTCGCCTGCCGGTACGAGGCTGCCACTCGAGAACCTTTCTTCCCCATAGGTTGTCGGTTCTTCAAGCTATATGGCCGGCCCATTGCCACTTCAGCTTACTAATCCGTTGGGCTATGTCAGTCACTCTGGTTCTACTGCGGATATTCTCATTTCTGAGTTTATCACGCAGAGAAACTCCGAGCATAGCCCTCTCCATAGCTCGCTGAGCGACCTTGAGCTTCCTCATCCGGTCAGCAGTGAAGGACCACGTCTCAGTTCCGTAAGTCATCACTGGCAACACGCTCTGGGTGTACAGTCTCGTTTTCAAGTTTTGAGGTATACCTGACGAGAAGATGTGCCGTAATTTCCCGAACGCTGCCGAACCGAGTTGAATCCGTCGATTGACCTCTCGGTCGAAGTTGGACTTACCTAGTCGGACTATTTGTCCCAGGTAAACATACTCGTCAACAACTTCGAGCTTAGTGTTCCCAACAACTACCGGCATCGGTGTGACATGGACATTAAACATGATCTTTGTTTTGTCCATGTTCATCTTAAGACCTATCCGTTGGGAAACACTAATGAGGTCATTGAGCATAGTGCTTAGGTCCTCCAGCGATTCTGCCATAAGGACTATATCGTCGGCAAATCGAAGGTTTTTTTTTATATGATAAGGGTGACAAACGAGCACACAGTCCACCTGATGGTAAGTGGTTGCTGCGGCCCATAGACATCTACATTTATCCTCTATTACAAATCAAAATGTAGATGCGTTGTCACCCGTGAGGACTAAGATGGATTGCCTCATTTCCAGTAAAAAGGGCCTCCGGCCACCTGCACTCACCAAGCGAAACGCAGAGGTAAACCTCTACTTCACGCTGGTTTTCTGTGAGGTCGTGATACCACCCCGGTTCGAGCCGGCCCATCCGTGCGACAGCAAAAGCTGCCGCTTGGTTCTACCACTGTTAAAAAGGTGAGTGATGTACTCGCCATTGATATTGATACCGTCTCCTTTCCAGTCCAGAAGCTTGAAAACGTCTTCCAATGCAGCGGTGAAGAGTTTCGGGGATATGAAGTCACCCTGTCTTACACCTCTCTGCAATTGGATAGGTTTCATACTCTGGTTCTGTATTCGAATAGCCATCGTAGCCCTACTGTACAAGCACTTCAACACTTCGATATACCGACAGTCAACTTGGCACCGCTGAAGGGACTGCAGCACCGCCCAAATTTCGACGGAATCAAAGGCTTTCTCATAGTCCACATACGCCATACATAGTGACAAATTGTACTCCTCGGACTTCTGTACAATTTACCGAAGGGTATGTATATGGTATATGGTGCTGAAGCCTTTTCGGAAACCGGCTTGTTCGGGAGGCTAGAAGTCGTCAAGTCTGCGCGCGAGACGATTCGTAATGACTCTCGAAAACAGCATGTAGACGCGGCTCAGAAGGGAAATTGGTCTGTAGTTCTTCAAGAGAGCGTTATCGCCTTTCTTGAAGAATAAATTTTTATGTAGCGTGATTGCTACATAAAAATTATATTTTGTAAAACGAAACATTTACCGCTAACAGGACAACTAAAACTGTATTAAAACATCACGTACTTGTTTGGTAAGTACAATCGTCAGGTCAAATATGCAAAAGTTACAAGGTTTCCAATTTGGAAATGTTTGATTATTTCTGAAATATTTCATGTCATTATTTTATTTTATGAGATTATTTTTAGTGTGTTTTGGTGCTGTTTAAATAACAACATCATGCAAGTAAATACAAATAACTTATTAAGAGAAGTCATTTAGATATAATAATAAATAATCCAAAAATTAATTACTTAACTATACAAATTGCAACCATTCAAACCAACGAAGAACTCTAAAAAATGTTTTTACCGTACAGGGTGAAACCAAATTACAAATAATGTGCGAGTGTGATGTCACAAGTTCAGCCACCATATTTTGTGATTGTATTAGTTATCGACATATTAAAACTTCAGCTAATCCTTGTTCTATTTACAGGCAGGCATTATTTTCTGTATAATATTACAGAAAATATCATTTTTCTTATGATTATATTTAAGATTAATTTGCTGTGTAGTGGCAGTGTATTCATAGTTGTATCATGGGTGTCGAAAGGGACGACATAGGGAAATAAAACAAGAGTTGGGCAGCAGAATTTTCCTAACAATAACTCATAGTTATAGAAAACTGCATTTGCCAACCTGCTTACCAACATAGGTTTGGCCAAGTGGCAAGTTTCACGGGCTGCAGTAGTCACTTTCCATCGTCAGATGCACTGTAAGTTCGTTGGATACTTTAATTTTATAAAAATATTTTAACTAATTAATCGTAATAAATTTAATTTTAACACGTATTTTCGGAATGTCGTGATTATTCTGAATTACACCTTTTATTGGATCACAGACACGATATCTCAATATTTATTTAATTAGTATAGCCATTCAGCGCGGAAACTCCAGCCAGCGTTCTTGATACGATACCACAGGGACTGTATGATAATTTAAGTTTTTGTTTTAGTTTTTCTTATATATAGTTTCTTAAAATAATAAAAAAATTCCTACAATAGGATTTACTTTGTGCAAGAGTTCGTAAATTAATATATATTTTTAAATATCTTCGTAATATCGCTGACTTCAAATTGATAAGGCAGGTCTATTTGGCTTTGTGTCAATCCATACTCACTTATGGCATTACTTCCTGGGGTGGTGCTTCTAAAACAATATTGCTCCCACTAGATCGTGCTCAGAGAGCAGTTCTGAAGGTAGCCACTTTCCGTCCATTCATGTTTCCTACACATCAACTGTACTTGGCATGTAGTATACTAACTGTCCGTCAGTTGTTTATCCTCAACATCATATTAAAACAGCATACCGAACTTCCATTTAAATCCATAGACAGGAGAAGAATGGACTTAGTTTGTGTAAACCCTCAAACCAAACACGCATTTGTGAACAAATTTTACGTATTTTTAGGACCCTTTCTATATAACAAGCTCAACAAATCACTAAAGGTATATAGTCTAAGTTATAAGAACTGTAAGTGTAAGGGAATATCTAAATAAATTAAATTACGAAGACACGGAGAAGTTGTTAGAAATTCTAAAATAGTTTGCATTAATTGTACGTAACAATAATTGTTATTTAGTTATTTTATTTATTATATAATATAGTTTAATTATATAACACTTTCATGCACACACTTCAATATAGTAGCTCTATGTGATATTGCACATAATTTTTTCATACAAACTAAAGCGACGTCTAATGACGCTGTGCAAATAACTGATAATATTAGTATTGAAATATATGGCGCTGACGTCCTAAGACGTCACTACATTTTCGTTTATGAGAGTCAAAATGCTTTCATAACTAGAATACTCTGAATCGTCTGTGGTGCCATAAGAATTTTCTGATGCGGAATCCGATGTAGATCTAACATCAGAAGCAGATCGTAAATTGGAACAAGTACTCTTTTTGACATGCAATAATGACTTTTTGCGTTGTTTGCCCCGCTCAAACTGCGAAATACCAATGTCACAGGAGCTGTCGTCATCATTAACACCAATTGGGTCGTAATCAGCATCTGATCCAAACTCTCCGTCGTTAACAAAAGGGACTGGCGTGGTTTCCCGGGATGAAGAAAGCTCATAGATTTTCATTGAAGATTCCTTCTTTTTTGGCTCATTTTATATATCTAAAACAAACAAAAAAAAATACAAAATATGTATTTTGAACATATTCAGACTTATTACAATAAAGTAAAATATAATTTTATAATATATATATTGTAGTAAGATAATAAAATACTTACGTTTAGCGTCAATATTCCATGTGAACATAAAATCCGCGCACGCACTAGCCCCGCGACGCGCACAAGTCGACTGATGTAATGAAACTTCTTTTGCGAAACGACGTATAGTGACGTTGTGCGCTGAAAAAGTGGGTACTTAGTACCAGGGAGGAACGCCAACTAAGAAGCTTAAAAAAATCGGTGCGATGTGGCACTACAATTTTGAGAATTCGATATGTTGTGGCACAGTAACCCAACTTTAAAACATTAGTATGGCCAGACACCGTACCATAACGTTGTGCTCAATAAATCGAGTTATTGCTGAACGTAATAATACGTTGTGCCATATCATATCTACAAATATGTGACGTACATATACGTTGTTCGCATGAACGTGTTAAATATCTAGTGTCCTACATTATTAAACCGATTGTATAAGTGATGTCTGAAACACAGGTACTCAACCTAGTTCAGGCAGGTAGCTAATATTATAAACTTGACTTTTCTATTTTTCTTTTGTATATTTTACATTATTAAGCTACACATAGTTTTAATTTTATCATAACATTTTATTTTTGTTAGACTTATTGTTACTTTATTTAATTGTAATTATATTTGCTCCGGTATGTAAACATGTGTAATTGGAAATGAAATAAATATTTATTATTATTATAGGGGTTGGGCTGTATAAATATATAATTGTAAATGAAAATGATAAACATACATAAATATCAATAAAATAAAATGAATACATAAAAAATACATAAATAAATAAAAACCCAACCAGATGGAAGCCCTCGACAGGGGAGACCAAACGGCCGAGGGTTAGGGGGAAAGGGAAAGAAACCGGCGGGCTATGCGGGCGGTTTCGAGGAGCACCGCCTTCTGCATTTGAGCTTGGAGCGGTCCGTCACGGAGTCCCAGTCGCCTCAGATGACCCGAGAGGTTGACTGGGATTAACCCGTTCGCAGAAACGACCACAGGAATAATTTCGGCCGGCAATCCACCCCACATGTCGGTCACCTCGTGAGCCAGGTCCAGATATTTAGTAAGCTTATCTGTTTCGGCTTTCACGAGGTTCTCGTCATAAGGAATGGTAATGTCGGCCAAAAATATCCTTGATTGTGCCCGGTCCATCAGCACAATATCAGGCTTATTCGCAAGAATAGTCCTGTCTGTGATGATGGCCCGGTCCCAGTAGAGCCTGGCGCGGTCATTTTCGAGCACGGCTTCCGGCAAGTACTTATAATACGGCAGTTTCCGATCCACGAGACCGTATTTCAGAGCGAGCTCCTGGTGTAGAATCCTGGCTACTAAGTTGTGCCTGTACAAATACTCAGAGTTAGAAAGCGCCGAACAACCGGAGATGACATGCCTAAGTGATTCACCGGGATGGCGACAAGCTCGACAGACGTCAACGGTGCCATCCTTTAGGATGTATCTCCGATAATTGTTGGTCTTAATAACCTGATCTTGTATCGCACAGACAAAACCCTCGGTTTCCCCAAAGAGGTCACCGAAACGTAGCCAGTGGAGGGAGGCGACTGTGTCCACGAAAGGCTCATGTAGAGCCTTGTAGAACCTCCCGTGGAGCTCCTTCTCCTTCCATACGGTCTCCCGGTCGGAAATGCTCTGTACTGCCGGGTCTTGCCATTGCTCGTTGGCTAAGGATAGAGGGGTAAGTCCTTTATCACAAGAAATAACGTCCCTATAGTATGGATCATCCGCTCTCGTCAGAAAGTAATTACGGAGGCTGCACAATTCGCGATTATGCATGGTAAGCGCGCTTAAAAAGCCGCGCCCACCACGCTTCCGCGGCAAGTACAGCCTCATTACTGACGATCTCGGATGATGCATCCTGTGGGACGTCATTATAGTGCGGACTTTTCTGTCCAGAGCGTTCAGTTCGGTCTGAGTCCACCTGAGCATGCCAAAGGTATACATGAGAACAGGCATGATCCGTTATATGCGTGCGTCTTATTCACACCGGACAAAAGGCTGTTAAGCACTTTGGTCAAGCGTGCATAAAACACATCGCAGACTGACTGTTTCATACCCGCCTCATCTACACCGATGTTCTGTGACATACCCAGGTATCGGTATGTTTCAGCCTCGGAAAGGGTCCTTATGCTGATGGGCATAGACAAGTCCATGCCCTCAGAGTTAGCAACCCTTCCCCTTTCGACATGGAGGACCGCACACTTATCCGTCCCCAGCTCCATTCTAATTGAATTACTAAAATCACAAGTGATGTTTAGCAATTCCATAAGATGAGAGCGACTGGAGGCGAATAACTTGAGATCATCCATATAGAAAAGGTGGGTCACTTTTGTACCTCCTTTCCGAAGCTGAAATCCCCTCCCGGAACTCTCCAGTAAGGTACTGAGAGGGTTCAGAGAGAGGCAGAACCAGATTGGACTCAAACAATCGCCCTGGAAGATACCCCTTCTTATCCTTATGTGGCTCTCCGCAGCCGTCATTCGCTCGCCTAGATGACAAAGGATCGTACTCGACTGCCTCATACATTGGCCGAGGAAGTCTCGAACTGTACAGTCGACCTTGTACAGCTCAAGGACCCTCTTAAGCCATGTATGAGGCACCGAGTCGAATGCCTTTTTGTAGTCTATCCAGGCGGCGGAGAGGTTCCGACGGTTGCGTTTAACCACCTTGCCAATGACCGCGTCAATGAGGAGTGGTTCCTTGGTTCCACGCTCACCGCCCCGACATCCATTTTGAGCACGCGACATCACCTGATTTGAATTCAGGTGTTGAGTGATTCTCGCGCTCAAAATGGATGTTAGTGTCTTGTATATGGTAGGTAGACACGTTATGGGGCGGTATTTGCTCTGGTCTGTGGAATGCCGGTCTTTTGGAACCAAATGAGTGATCCCAGTAGTGAAGAGGCTCGGGAGCGACTTTTCGTCGAGAGCCTCTTGAAACTGTCGGGCGAGCACAGCGTGACACACGACGAACCCCTTCAGCCAGTAGTGATGCAGTCCGTCGAGTCCCGGACTTTTCCAGTTCGGGGCCCTACGGACCGCCTCAGCTACGTCATCCGGCGTTATGATGACGGGGTTCATGGGCGTAACATTCGCACACTGACTTGCCACAACTTCCATCCAAGGGCCTTCGCTGTGGTTTACGGGCTCTGACCACAGGCCGCGCCAGAATGCGATAGTGTCGGCCTGATTCGGTGCTGGGCCCGTTCCACGTACCATTGGTCGCTCCAATGATTCATAGAGCCTCTTCTGATCACTCTGGAAGAGACGATTCTGGTTGAACCGTGTCGACCTCTCGGTATATCGCCGAATCCGCTTCCCCCAAGCAGCGATTCTCTGCTTCAGGTCGTCTATGCGCTCCATCAGTTTTTGCGTTATGTCCGGCTGGGACAGACTGATATTTGTCCCAGCAAACGTCAACCTGACGGTGCGCATAATTCTCGGCCTATTATTGCCCGACCTGAAGCTTATCAGTCTGCCGATGAGGGCTCTTGCCTTTGCGATACGGTGCTCAATTCTGCTTCTCCAGGCTGGGATGGCGCTACTTTGTCTAGTAGCGCGTCCAGTCGTGGGAAGTTTGGCGCCAATAATACGGCAAACTGCCAGTGCGGTGCCAAAAAGAATTGAGTCCGTCTCGCAAACGTCCCGGCTGGCTTCCAAATAGGTCACCAGCATTGGGTTGAGAGCCCTCACGACAGCCCGATTCCGCTTGCTTAGGGGAATGCGCGGGATTCGCGGTCGATTTTCGAGAGGCGAACTGCGCGTTTCCATAATCGCCTCCTCCAATTTGCTCCTCATCTGCTCTAATTCTTGGGTATATTCGATGAGGGAATAGCCTCACGTCGTAATCGTTCGAGTTCGGCATCATCAAATATTTTCGAGCGCATGATGTACCGAACTCGGTCTGCCAGGTTTTGCTCTGTGACGGGAACAGACAGCTCCAGCTCAGCAAAAAAGCGATGTATTCGAGCCCGATACGCTATTCCTCTAGTTTCTTCCCCCTTCGCCCTATAGTACGCCCGCAATGCGTTTGTGTTCATATTTTTATTCCAACGCATGCGGCGTACTCCACCAGCGGCGGGTGCCGCTTGCCGGGTCCGAGAGGACCCTGCCGACACCAAGCCATCTGGTGGGGATGATGGATGCGAGGGGCTGCTAGGTGGTCGTGCAGCACCTCGCGCTCGGCTGGCAGTCCGCATGCTGCCGCGTCCAGCGCTAGCTCCAGACGCGCCCCGGCGACCCCCAGGGAGCGGCCCTATGCGCGTTTCTCTTTGTGCCATCATCCATTTTATGGGCGTCAGTTAACGGGAGACGCCCAAACCCGGCCCGTTTCATGATGGAGCCATATGCACAAACGGGCCTTTGCACCCTCAATTTTGCCGAGGCACGGCGCTAACACCTCTTGGCAAGGTGCTGACTGACTGCGCCGACGTAGCGGTTTTGCCACTTAACTGTTACGTCAGCAGGCGATGGGGTCGTCACTTCCCTACGCCTAACTTATTATTATTATTATTATTTTCGGAAAGTGTTTTTCACTTCTCAGTCCTTAGACTGGAATTTAACTACATTTACGGGCCGAAACCAAAGCAAATGCAGCGTGAGGTGTGTATGTTTACGTGTTTTCATGAGGTACTATTTCGTTTTCTTCTATCTGCATGAATTTCCTGACAATTCTGCATGTATTTAATATAGCAGCTTTTTGTAGTGTAATGTAGAGGGTTTCCTTTAGGTCTAATAGTGTTAAGCTATGGAGGAGATAATTTGGTATTACGCCTGTTGTGGAGAGAACTATAGGAACTACATATACTTTTTCTTGTCGCCAGATTCTAGTCACTTCATCTTTGAGCTCCGCGTACTTACTAATTTTTTCTGTGATTGTCTTCTGTATGTTGTGTGTGTTGGGAACTGCAATGTCTATCAGGTAAGTAATTTTATTTATTTTGTCTTGTAGGGTTATATCTGGTCTGTTATAATGGATTGTCTTGTCAGTAAGAATGGCACGGTCGTACAAAAGCTTATGTGTGGTGTTTTCTAGGGTAATTTTTGGTGTATAATTATAGTAGGTAGTGTTGGTATTTTTAATGAGGGCGTGTTTGAGTGCTAGTTTTTGGTGAATGACATTGGCCACCTGGTTGTGCCTGTGGGTGTAGTCGGTCTGCGTCAGAGCTGTGCATGCGCCTGTTATATGTTGGATAGTTTCTGGATGGATGTGGCATTTGCGACATTTGTCATTAATTACTGGAGGATCTTTTATTATGTATTTTCTGTAGTTTTTTGTGTTTATGATTTGATCTTGAATAGCTATTATGAATCCTTCTGTTTCTGGGAATAAGTTGCCTATTTTCAGCCATTTATTTGAAGCTAACTTATTTATGTGTGATTGCTCCAGGTCGTGAGGGTGCCTACCGTGGAGTACTTTCCTCTTCCAATCTTCAATTTTTTGTATCTGCTGGCTATCATTGGTAGTGTTTTGAGTTTCTATTTGATTGCTAAGGTTAAGTGGAGTGTAGTTAATATCATTTGTCACTATGGCTTTATGTATATTACTAGTGTGGGATTTTGTATAAAAGAACAATTTTAGTCGATCAACTTGTTTCTGCCTAAGGTGCTGAATATCTATTAGGCCTCTCCCTCCATGTTCCCGTTTTATGGTTAATCTTTCTATGGCGGACTTAGGGTGCAGGTTGTTATGTTTCGTAAGTGTTGTTCGTGTAATACGTTCTAATTGTTCTGTGTCAGTTTTGGACCATTTTATAACCCCGAATGAGTACGTTAATACGGGGATGGCGAAGGTGTTTATTGCTTTGATGAGATGTTTATCTGAAAGTTGTGTTTTACAAACGGCGTTAAGTCTTCTCTTGTATTCCGCAGTTAGTGAACTTTTTATTCGTACGTGGTCAAGACCTTTAAGTTGCACATACCCTAAATATTTATACAAGTCAGTCGATTCCATTGCTGTAATAGCATCCGTGTCATTCACTACATAGTCGCCGGATCTTACTTTGCCTCTTACGATGTGAAGTGTTTTACATTTATCCAAACCAAATTGCATATTAATATCGTTACTAAATTTTGCTGTAATATCTACTAATTTCTTCATATCTTTTTCTGTTTTTGCGTATAATTTGATGTCGTCCATGTATATAAGATGCGATATTGTTGTTTCGTCTGTATTGTTTTTGAGACTATATCCTGCCCCACAGCTCTGCAGCAAATGAGACAGAGGATTTAGGGCGAGACAGAACCACAGTGGGCTTAGAGAGTCACATAGATTCCTTTTTTGATGAAAATATGTCGTGTTGTGATAGTATTTTTGTCACAATTTATTTGTTTTCCACTGTAACATTATACGGCGTAAGAAATCTATTATTTTCGGGTTTATTCTGTAAATCTCTAATATTTGTAACAACCAAGAATGAGGAACACTGTCAAAAGCTTTTTTATAATCAATATAGGTGCAATGCAAATTTCTGTTTTTAGAGGTGGCATGTTTATGAATAGTGGAATCAATAATCAGCTGTTCTTTGCATCCCATGTGGCCCTGTCTACATCCCTTCTGTTCCTCTGCTATTATATTGTGGTGTTCGATGTGTGAGTGAATTTTCTTTGTAATTGCAGATGTCAATATTTTGTAAATTGTGGGTAGACATGTAATTGGTCGGTATTGGGAAGGCTGAGGTGAATTTTTTGTTTTAGGTAGCATGTAAGTAATTCCTGTTGCAATAAATTCGGGCGAGTTCTGTCGTCCTACTATAATATCTGTTAAATTTTTTGCTATAGATTTGTGTAATGAGGTTAACTTTTTGTACCAGAAATTATGTATTTTGTCTATACCAGGCGATTTCCAATTATGTAATCTAGCTGTAATGTGTGTAATATCTGACTCTGTTATCTCTGCGAATTCCATCTCGTCAATATATCTCCATGTTGCTTCTTCTTGCACTATCCAAGATGCTTTGTCGTTGTGTTGTTTTTGCTCTTCCCAAATACTAGCCCAATATGCTTCTAGTTGTTCTTTTGTAGGTAGTTTAGATGTGTTTGTGGTATGTTCATCAATTGTGTCTGTTTGTGGTATTTGTAGGTTCCTATAAAACATTTTTTCGTTTGTTGCAAATGTGGTGTTATCTTTTTTTCGTTGTAGTGCCTTTTTGTACCTTTTGAGCCTGTGAAATTTGAGTGCTAGTTTTTGTTTTAAGGTGTCTAGAAATTCTTCAGGTCTTGTGTTACTTTTTTCGTGTCTGGTGTGCGTGGCATTGTTCCTAAATATGACCTCAACTTTTTTTACTAATTTACTAGATCTACAACCGTTAATATATTGAATGAGTCTGCCTATGTTTGCCCGTATTTTTTCAATGTCATTTTCTAGTCTCTGTTGCCATGCTGGTTTTATATTTTGTTTTGTTCTTGTCGTTTTTATGTGGTCTGTGATTTTAAAGTTCATTTCTTCAGATATTACTACCGCTGTGCAATATGTGTGAGTATGGTTTCATTAAATAAATTTATCAGACGAAATAGTTTAAGCGAGTATTTAAGTTTGGGTAATCTTGGTCGCGCTCCTGGATCCATCCCAGAGTATTGTGTTATTGTTGTTCTAAATTTCTCATTAATTTCTTGAATAAATGTATCTTTTGTTAAGTGTTGATCTGGAACAACTATGGTCTCAATGTCATTTTCTAGTGTTAGTATTATCGATTCGGTTTGTGTGGATGTGTGTGATGTTTGTGTGTAGGCTTGTGAATGGTTGTATGGCTGAGGTTGTGCATAAATGAGTTGTGATTGATTAAGCGATTGTGGTTGTACATGATGACTATTTTCATTTGTGTTTTCTTTAGTATTATTAGTATCTACATAATTATTAAGCACTTCTTCTTCCAGTAATTGTATTCGTACTTCTTCTTTTAATTGATGTATTTCTTCTTGAGATAGAAGTTTATTCCTAACTATGGTTCTTCTTTGGTCTGAAATTCTTTGTTCTGAAACGGTAATTTCTGGATATTGTCGAGTGAAAAGTGCATGTAATTGTTGTCTATAGGCGGTCATATCAGTCTCTAATTTAGTAATATATAGATAAGTTCGCATGATAAATAAATTCACTTCTTTACTCCATTTCATGCGAACTCTTGCTTTTCCAGCCTTGGTGGACGCGGGTAAGAAGGTAGATAACCCCCGCGCAGCATTCAAGGTCGAAGTGGGTGGAACTGTATTTAAACTAATGATGGGGCGTGATGAAAGTATTGGTGACGATGGTATGGATGGTCTTGAGGGTGTGTGTGATACTGTGCTTGGACTATACTGTTCTACAGGGGTGTCCGTCAGTCTGTCACCATCGTCAATGATATCGACTGTAGCATCTTTGTCGGTGGGAGCCCGCCTGTTCAACCCCTCACCGCTGACGGTTCGCATGCTGAGACACCCAGCGTCAGCTCCAGGTGCGCCCCGGCGATCGCCCCCGGGCAGCGGCCCTATACGTTTACTTTTAGAACGAGTCTCCATTTTTTATGGGTTTCCAGAGCCACGTTAGCCACGCCAGTAATTTCTCTTTCGTGTGTCCGCCCCCCACGTGATTAGATGGTCAATCAGGACGTGTGGTTGTTTAGGGGGCTTATTATTATTATTATTATTATTTCAATGTTGCATTGTGTACACAATAAGCCGCCATGTTAGTTTTTATATGACTTCATGCAGTTAAAAACCCGCGAAGGGCACAATCCTTTTAAGGATTTATACGTATAATTTGTCAATATACGATGGGTAGTTTAGATTTAGAAGATCTGAGGGAATAAATGAACATACATACATCCATAGCCTTCTATAACTGTAGCCATCCTTTTGGCTTCACCGTAGTTGGATAAAAATATTCACTTACATCATCAGCGTCAAATCAAAAGACCCGAATGTACTGCAATCAGTATCGATAATTATAGTTGAGGCAGGAAATGCATGGTGCAGCACTATTTGTCACCCACACATGCACATTACACGCACACTGGTGTATTTTGATTTTGGGCTAGCGCTATAACACTCCATTGCAAATCTATACTATATTATATCTATAGCAATAACGGTAAATCATTATTTGTATATTTGAACTTAAGTTTAAAATTTGGCTACTCTTTGTAAAATAACCCTGTATAATAAAATACTCGAACAAGCATACTTGTTTCTAACATGCCTTGTATACACATGCTAGTAGGTAGCACTTGCACGATGTTAACTTGCTTTCGTACTAGTGTAACTGTACTTTAATAGGTTGTTTGGTTAATGAGCATCAAATGTCAAAGATACAAGATAATATATAGTACTGTGATCTTCAATCTGCTTTGCGAGCATGATTATGGCGTGGCAATACGATAATATATTATATTAAGTGTATAAGCATGTATATACACACACATATATATATATATATATATATATATATATATATTTAATATATGTACAGTAAATATCAGTATGTTTCATACCTGCCAACAATTGCCTTTGGCATCCTAGGTTGACTTGCACGGCATTAAGTCCGCCCTATGTACCCTTAACTTTAAGGTACTACATTTGAGCTTTTTAAATAAATGAAATAAATAATAAATAATTATTCAAAAGACAGCAATATGTTTTTATTTCTTACTTTGATCTAATATAATCAATGATTTACGAGCGCACATACTTGGTATGTCAATGCTGTAGCCCAAAGACACTTCATCTATCTGTTACCGTTGCTTTTACAGCCTATTGAAAATCCAGAACTGAAGGCCACTCCAATAGGTTACCTCATATTATAACGCTAACCCGTCTGCCAGGTTGGCAATTTTGGGTATGGCGAAAATTATCACGCTGGCTGGCGGGTTAGCAACTGCTTGTTTTATTTTTGTCGTTGTTATTAGAAACACGCTACTGCCCATCTCCTAATTTGCTTCCCTCTGTCACCTCTTACGTCACCCACAGAAAATTATAGGGTAATGGTTATTCTTACAACGGCACTACACGCTACATAAATCAAGAATTACTATATCTATCAATAAAGAATCAAAATGCAGATGCATTTGTACCCCTGAGAACTGATATGGAATGCCACGTAAATGGTGTATGCTGCAGTTTTATGCTGGCATTCTGTACCAACATGTTCTTTACTGGTTGATCCAATCCATTCATACTACAACCGTAATACATTGCTACGAAGGTCTACATATAAAATATATAAAAAATATTTTACCATTCATTTTTATCCAAGCAAAACGAATCTTTCCCACAAAACAACTGAAACACGAACGATAAAGAAGAATTTTATTTGCACCATTTCTTACTTATTACGTTCCTAGCTATTGGAAACGGGTGGCGCTCAATTGTTTATTGGGTTCATTACATTCTTCTATTGCGAATTTTATTTTACTAACTGTTTCACATGAATACATTTATGTACCGAATAATTATCTCGGTAATGCTGCGGCGCGGACACGAGTTCGAATCCCGCAAAAACAAGTATTATAGCCTAAAAATAATTGTTTGGAGTGTGGATATTTGCCCATTTTCTAGGCGGTATAAGACTAATTTTCTTGCTCAAGAGTCCACCTGGGGAGGTTATACTCTTACTTCTAGGTAGTGACCTTGTATATATACAAGTGTATATATAGACACCCAATATAAATACAGGCTGTGAGTTAATCCATGTTAGACCTGAGTGATCAATTTTTTTCTTGACGCGTCTCTGGCAACTGGTATATAAAATTAAAAATACAAACGCACTATTCACATTCTAGTGATGGAAGCAGCATCACTAGTGGGAGTGTATTGCCTCTGTGCTTATCTTCCTGACCAGCATGGTGAGTATGGGCAAAGGAAGAGAGAAGAGAAGTGTCAATAGATGCATTCTTGCTGAAAATGACGAGAAATTTTTATACGTGGTAGAGCCATACTGCAGCTATATTAGTAGTATAGTTATAGCACGAATGGGTCGGCTCGACCGGGGAAGGACCTCGCTCTCTTCTATGAGACACAAACATAAGCGTAAAATAGCACCTAACACTGCTGTGTTTCGTAAGGTGAGTGTAGAGAACCGGTGACCCTTTTTACTGAAAAGAGGTATTCCATCTTAGTCCTCACGGGCGACATCGCATCTGCATTTTGATTCGCAAACGAGGATAGATGTAGATGTCTATGGGCCACAGCAACCACTTACCATCAGGTGGACTGTGTGCTCGTTTCTCACCCTATCCTATAAAAGAAAACTAGACGCATTCTTGTCCTTTGACAAGAAGTTAGCTAAAGAGTACTTATTTGTTACCAGACAAATGTAATTACTGAATATTCTTCTTCTTTATGCGTAAATATGCCATCCGGTTTTACCAGCGAAGACAATTAAGGCCGATATTTATCTCGACTGCTGTGGTGAGATACCAAAAAGATTTCATTGCCGGTTGATCAGACAGAGAGCTTAGCGTCGTTATTTATTTATTACATAATTATAACATCATTACAGTTATATTAACAAATGCGATGCTATAACTAACCTAAATATAAGAAAACTATACTACAACTCTCTTCCTGCTGCATATTAATGGTCTGCTTATGCCGGGTAGCTATGGGTATGCAGACGATAGCATAGTTGTTGAAAGATACCAATCAAGTCCTTGGGCCAGTCGGGATCAAATCTAGTCCGAAAGAGAAGCTATGGTAGAGCGTGTGAATCTCACACTATAGGCAGTCTTCGAATAGGGCGATGCCAATCTTGTGAAGTTCAACGCCTCCAAAACACAAAAAGTCACTGCAAAAAGGAGCCAGCTCGCCTTGGCGCCTTCTTTCCGAATGTATCACTGAAATATACCGACCGCCTTCAGTTGTTAGGGTTTGAAATATCCTCAAATTTGAACTTCGGGCGGTTCATTGAGTCCAAGGCCAAAGCAACTGCAAGTAAGCTGGGAATCCTTGCAAAGGTGCGGCGATACTTCACGCCGGGACAGCTGCTTACTTTATATAAAGCGCAAGTCCGGTCGTGTATGGAGTATTGCTGCCATATGCAGCTGGTGCTGCAAAATGCCATCTAGCAGCTTTGAACACAATGGAAAGGCGTGCTAAGAGGCTTATTGGTGACCCGAATTTGGTTAAAACCAACCTTACCAGCCTCGAACACAGACCAAACGGTTTGCCACGTTATTCATGATGCGTACAGCAAAGGAGTGGAATAAGTTGCCAGCATCTGTTTCCATCCGATTACAATGTGGGTGTCTTCAAGGCAAGAGTGAATAGGCTTTTGTTAAGTCAGGGCGCTTCACCATCTTAGACTACATCATCACTTACCATCAGGTGGGATCGTAGATAAGCGCTGGCTTAGTAGAATATAAAAAAATTAAATAATGACTATAAAATAATGAATAATGAATATTAACATTAAAATGATTATAAAATAAAATACTAATTAAAAAAATTACAATTTTCAACGCATTTGTATGCTGCAAGTATGAATTTCGTCTGACTGCGTGTAAATATGAAATATCCTGTGAGATTAACATAGCGTATAGCACTTGACAATAGTACATTTTGAGGCAATTTAGTCCTAGCAGCGGGCAAGAGGAGTAACGGGGGATGGCAACGAGAACACACGTAGCAGGTAGCGCAGCGAGCACATCTGGGTGATGTATCCATCCTCGCAATACGTTCCACACACATTTAATTAGCGCGATGTCTCCCCTCACCCTCAGGCGGCTGTAACTGACATGTTTAAACCGATATGTTTAATACGGCTGAACCGATTTGTTTAATGCGGTCCAAATTAGCTTTATAGAATTTTACAGCTTGGTTAAAAACCCTCATCTTAAAACTAATATATGAAGCTTTATAGTACTGTAGCGGCGCTGGCGTCGCGCCACAAGCGAAACACATCGAAGTCTAAATCGCGCTAACAAAGTTCCGAAGTTAAAGCAGCATATATAGAATAGCTCCGAACTACCACTAAGAGCATTGGCCGCTCCCTGGGCAGAATACCTTGGCCGGCGGGAGATCTCCCCTTTCCCTTCCACCCGTCACAGTACCGTGCACCCACCCAGGACAGGCACGCGAAACGCTTTCTTTTTTCAGTTTCGTATTCGTTGAACACCTCGTTAATCGTAATCAGGTGGGACATCATCATCATCATCATTACAGCCTTTCATAAGTCCACTGCTGAACATAGGCCTCCCCCAAAGAATGCCACAAAGCACGGTCCTGAGCCACCTGCATCCATCGACTTCCTGCACATCTCACCAGATCGTCACTCCATCTAGTGGGGGGACGCCCTACACTTCGCCTGCCGGTACGAGGCTGCCACGCGAGAACCTTTTTTCCCCATCGGTTGTCGGTTCTTCGAGTTATATGGCCGGCCCATTGCCACTTCAGCTTACTAATCCGTTGGGCTATGTCAGTCAGTCTGGTTCTAATGCGGATATCCTCATTTCTGAGTTTATCACGCAGAGAAACTCCGAGCATAGCCCTCTCCATAGTTCGTTGAGCGACCTTGAGCTTCCTCATACGGCCAGCAGTGAAGAACCACATCTCAGATCCGTAAGTCATCACTGGCAACACGCACTGGTTGTACAATTTCGTTTTAAGGTTTTTAGGTATGTCTGACAAGAAGATGTGTCGTAGCTTCCCGAACGCTGCCCAGCCGAGTTGAATCCGTCGATTGACCTCTCGGTCGAAGTTTGACTTACCTAGTCGGACTATTTGTCCCAGGTAAACATACTCGTCAACAACCTCGAGCTTAGTGCTCCCAACAACTACCGGCATAGGTGTGACATGGACATTAAACATAATCTTTGTTTTGTCCATGTTCATCTTAAGTGTTGTAGATTCAAGTAGGTTATTAGTCAGAGAAAAATACTGGCAGCTATTGCCTATGGTTATACAAAATATGTATATTACTTTTTATTCTGACTTTTGATCTATGATGTTTTAAAATGAATAAGTAACGAAAAGATGTTTTAAAGATATGAAGAAAATATTATAATGCATAACTGTTTTAACTTGTTGTCTTGATTATATTGATTAAAGTAATAAATATAGAAAAGTCTTTAATTACAACACACACATATGGCGACCGTGAGGCAAAGAATTTAACTTATTAAAAGTCCGGAATATCTGCTGTAGTTCGTGCTCAAATAAGTAAGTCTGATTAAGATTATAATAAAATAAATAGTTTGGAGGATTTGAGTACATAATATATTAAATAAAAATGGAGACTGCAGCGGCGATTAAAGAGAACCGGGAGCGAGAGCAACTAAGAAGAATTTTCAACCGAACAGCGACGAAGCTGGAAGATGATATAAAAGTCAAAAATTTCTCGCAAGTGATGATCGATATTGAATTTCTTAAGAGTAAGGTTGAGCGATTAGAAGCTTTAGATAAAATAATACAAGACCGCATGTTAGAAAGCGACAGTTATGATGAAGAATCCTTCAGCATTAGAAATTGATACAGCGGCTACGTATAAATACAGATGGCACACAATTAACAATCAGATAAAGACAGGTATGTCGTCAAAAATTCCTCTTTATAAGATTGAAGATGTAAAGCCAGTCAGGAATTACAATTTACCTAAGTATGAGCTAAAGAAATTTGATGATAACCTGAAGAACTGGTTAGCTTATTGGGGCCAATTTAAGAAAATTGACGAAGATCACTCATTGTCTGGAGAGGATAAGTATCAGTACCTTCTTCAATCATTGAAGGAAGATAGTAACGCTCGAGTATTGGTGGAAAGTTTCCCTCCATCTGCTGAAAATTATACAAAGGCTATTGAACAACTCAAGGCAAGATTTGGACGTGAGGATCTTCTCATACAGGTTTATGTTAGGGAATTATTAAGTTTGGTTTTAAACAATAATAAAAAACAAGTATCTATTAGACTATTATATGACAAAATTTCAACATATTTGATGTCTTTAGAAACGTTAGGTATTGTTAAACAGAAATATGAAATAATTTTGTATCCCCTTGTAGAATCAGCAATTCCCGAAACAATTCTTATTGCTTGGAATAGATGTAACACTGATCCATCTCTTGGTAACCAATTGACAAGTTTATTAAATTTTCTTAAAAACGAAGTAGAAACAGAAGAGCGAATTAATTTAGCAAGGTCCGATTTTAATTGTATTGGTACTAATCACACTCCCCACGGGGAACAAAAAAGCAGCTTACTAACAGCAGCATCGTTAGTATCAAATATAAAACCAAAGGAGTCAGGTAAAGTAGTCAATGTTATTTGCTGTTTTTGTGACAAAAGCAATCATAGTTCTTTTGAATGTAGTAGAGCTAATAAGATGTCCCTAGAGGATAAAAAGGAGGCAATAAAAAAGAAAGGCTGCTGCTACATATGTCTTAAAAAAGGTCACATGGCTAATAAATGTAAAAGTTTTGTTAGATGTTTATCATGTGAAAAAAGACACTATGTGATTTTATGTCCGGAAATTCATAAGAAAGAAAAGAGTGGTACATTAGAAAATGTTTCGTTATGTGCCAGAACTAATATGACAACTTTGTTACAAACACTTATTGTCAATATCACCTATCAAAGAAAAATCAAGAAGGTGAGAGTTTTGTTAGACAGTGGTTCACAAAGGTCGTATGTAAAAGCCAAAGTGGTTGAAGAATTAGGATTGCATGAGACTGGCACAGAAATAATAGGTCACACATTATTTGGGGGTGTGGATCAGCCTGCCAAGGTATATAAATGCTTTGATGTTTTGGTAAGTAGCTTAGACAATAGGTTTTCTGTTAGAATCAATGCACTACAGCAGTCTGATTTATGTGGGCACCTGCCAAAAATTAATAATGAAAAAATATTAGAGAAGTTACGGGACTTGAATATTGTGATCAGTGATTTTGATTATACAGATACTGAGATAAGTCTCTTGATTGGGTCGGATTACTTAGGATACATTATACATAATGAAATGGTTAGTTTAGGTAACAACCTGATGGCTGTTAATACCAAGTTAGGATGGACATTACAGGGACCAATAAAAGTTCAAAGTACAGTCAATACATCAAGCACTACATGCTTTTCAAAAACAAATCTTTCTGATTTGTGGAGTATTGAGTTATTAGGAGTTCGAGACCCTTATGAAAATAAGTCTAAAAAGGATACTGAAGTCGAGTTTTTGAAAACTTTCAATGATAACATTTCAGTAAATGCACAAGGACGCTATGAAGTCTTATTGTTATGGAAAGAGGAGTGTGCAGGACTCAAGACAAATTATGAAGTTGCATTTAAACGATTGGAATCAACCACAAAAAAGTTAAAGTCAACTGGTAACCTAAAAATGTATGATCATGTTATGCAAGACTGGAAGAAAAATTATATCATTGAGAGGGTTATAAATGATACAAATACATGCCACTATTTGCCACATCATAGTGTTATTAAATTATCTAGTATGACAACACGTGTACGTCCAGTATTTGATACTTGTACAAAAGACAACAATGGATGGACTCTTAACGGTTGTTTAGATAAAGGTATTAATATGATTGAATTGTTACCAAAATTATTAATACAATTTAGAAAAGGTGCTTATGGAGTTATATCTGATATAAAACAAGCATTTTTACAGATATCTGTTGCAAAAAAAGATCGAGATTACTTGAAATTTCTCTGGTGGGAAAATATAGAAACTTGTAATGAAATAGTTGCATATAGGCACAAAAGAGTGGTTTTTGGAATTACGTGTAGTCCATTTTTGCTGAGTGCCACAATAATGTATCATTTGAGTAAGTATTCAGAAAAGTACAGGAAAACTGTTAACAAATTGAAAAAATCTTTTTATGTAGACAATTGTGTTGCAAGTTTTGATAATGTAAATAAAATGAATATATTTATATCTGAATCTAAGGAAATAATGGCAAAAGGTATGTTTGATCTGCGTGGATGGGTAACAGCACCTCACAGAATAGATAGCATTGTTGAAGTTCCTGTGCTTGGAATGACATGGAATACAATTCTAGATAATTTAAGATGTAATGTCAACCTAAGTGAAGCAAGATCGGAAAAATAACGAAAAGGTATGTGATTGCTGTGGCACAACATATATTTGATCCACTGGGACTTGTTTGCCCAGCAACTTTAATACCCAAACTTATTATGCAGAAAATTTGGGAACATAACATAGATTGCGATCATGAAATACCCGAAGAGTTAGCCCAAGAGTTCAACAATTGGTTAAGTAAAACACATTTCATCAATCAATGTCTGTTCCCTAGACATATCTCAATCGCACCTTTAGAAAAATGTCAGACAAGTATTCATATATTTTGTGATGCCAGCCTAACATCTTTTGCTGCATGTTTATTTTTAAGAACAAAATTAAACGAACAGGTAAAAGTCCAATTAGTTTTAGCGAAAAATCGGGTAACCCCAGCTAAAAGAAAAATGTCTTTACCAAGACTAGAACTTATGGGGGCGCTCATTGCAACTCGACTATACAAAGAGGTTTTAGAGTCAAGATTGCTAACAAAATGTAAGGAATACAAGGTTTATTTTTGGACTGACTCTGCTGTGGTGCTATCATGGCTAAAAAGACAAGCACAGTGGAAACCATTTGTTTCCAATAGAGTGAAAGAAATATGCTCAACAACTAATCGTGACGATTGGTACCATCTACCTGGTGAGTACAATCCATCAGATCTTCCATCACGAGGTTGTGACGGAAAGAAGCTTATGGAAAGTAGATGGTGGGAAGGCCCGGCATGGTTGAAGCTTAATCAGAAGGATTGGCCAAAATCAAACATTATAAATGTCAATGAAGAGATTGTAGAAGCAGAAGTAACCAAAAACGCCAAGATTAATACAAATATCACAATAGAACCATTCAGTCAAAAATTGACATATTTTTCAAAATACAACCGCATAGTTAGACTTGTGGCATGGATATTACGTATGAATTGTAAAATAAAAATAAAGTTTGACATAAAGGAGTCAGACATAACAAATGATGAATATATCAATGCAGAAAAGACACTAATTAAATTATTACAGAAAGAGAATTTTACAGAAGGGTTTTCGTTGCATAATATAAATACAGAAATAGATGACTATGGGGTGATAAGAGTAAAAACACGTTTAGATTTGAGTAAAGAAGACAAGGATTTTGTAAGGCCAATACTTTTACCACGAAAAAACGAAATCGTACAGCGGTTAGTGCGACAGAGACATGAAAAGTTAAATCATGGAGGAACTCAGCTCTTACTATCCAACCTCGGAAACAATTTATGGATTTTAAACCTAAGACATCTTGTTAAAAGCGTTGTGTCTAAATGTGTTATATGTAAGAGATACAAGACAAAACATTACGAGGTTCCTGAAGCACCATTGCCATCAAACAGAGTTGAGGCAAATGCAGCATTCCAGATAACTGGTATAGATTTAGCGGGGCCTCTACATCTCCGTGACCAAAGCAAATGTTGTATAGTATTATTTACTTGTGCTACATATAGAGCAGTTCACCTAGAGCTTGTGGAATCTTTATCCACAAATAGTTTCTTGATGGCCTTACGTCGTTTCATAGCTCGAAAGGGCCGCATAAACATTATATATACTGATTGTGGTACGAATTTTCAAGGTTCAGCCAATTTATTAAAAGAGGTTGATTGGGCAAAAGTCGAAGCAGCAACTAGCATAGTTCCACCAGCTATCAAGTGGCGTTTTGTACCTCCACGTGCGCCCTGGTGGGGAGGATGGTGGGAGCGCCTTATAAAGGCAGTAAAGGAAATGTTAAGAAGAATGTTGGGAAAACAATCTTTAACTTGGATTGAATTATCAACAATACTTTGTGACTGCGAAGCAATCATTAACAGCCGATCATTGACATACGTAGCAACAGCTGATGACTCTCTTAAACCACTTACTCCAATGATGTTTTTACATCCCTTAGATAATAGTGAGATGCCTGATTTAGATCTGATTGATGCAAAAAATATAAATATTCGTTTACAATATTTAAACAAATTACGTGCAGATTTCCGACAACGTTTTAGAAACGAATATATTGCTTTAATTTGTAGTAAAGATAGATGTAAACAAAATTTGCCGAAATTAAACGATATTGTTCTTATTGAAACTGACACTAGTCGGTTATATTGGCCATTAGGTATTATAAAGGAGTTAATTATAGGTGCTGATGGTAATTGTAGGGTTGCACAAGTACAAACAGCTACCGGTGAATCGGTAAGAGCTGTACAAAGTCTTTACCCACTGGAATTAACAACAGTTACAAACGAATGGCACAGGGCCAGCCCATCTACTAATAGAAATAAGACAGAGACTAACCCTAACATTAAGGATTATAGTCCCCAGGCGACTTTGAATTCGGACATAATATCATCTGATTTACCTCAAACATCTTCTATTAGTACTAGACATGGTAGAGTAATTAATGTTCCAAGAAGATTCTTAGATTAAGGTGACGAAATGCATTTAGTCAATTAGTTAGGAATGTTTATTTAAAATAATGCTCTCTAATTAACATTAAAAATTAATTAAAATAGGGTTGAATTCATCTATATTTGTAATGAATGTGTGGATACACTTAAAATTAACTTAATTCGATTACATGTTATGTTTAAGTATTTTGAATTATATTATATCGTCTCTACTATCATATTTTTCTGTGTGGGGAGGATGTTGTAGATTCAAGTAGGTTATTAGTCAGAGAAAAATACTGGCAGCTATTGCCTATGGTTATACAAAATATGTATATTACTTTTTATTCTGACTTTTGATCTATGATGTTTTGAAATGAAAAAGTAACGAAAAGATGTTTTAAAGATATGAAGAAAATATTATAATGCATAACTGTTTTAACTTGTTGTCTTGATTATATTGATTAAAGTAATAAATATAGAAAAGTCTTTAATTGCAACAATCACATTAAGACCTATCCGTTGGGAAACACTATTGAGGTCATTGAGCATAGTGCTTAGGTCCTCCAGCGATTCTGCCAAAAGGACTATATCGTCGGCAAATCGAAGGTGAGTGATGTACTCGCCATTGATGTTTATACCGTATCCTTTCCAGTCCAGAAGCTTGAAAATGTCTTCCAATGCAGTGGTGAATAGTTTCGGGGATATAACGTCACCATGTCTTACACCTCTCTGCAATTGGATAGGTTTCGTACTCTGGTTCTGTACTCGGATAGCCATCGTAGCCCTACTGTACAAGCACTTCAGCACTTCGATATACCGACAGTCAACTTGGCAACGGTGGCACAGGTGGGGCATAGCGATACAGATTTCACCAGACTGTGGGTAGAAGTATCCAAAGAGAAAGTAACCGATTGTCTGTGCATCTATTTACATAGATGACAAACGAGCATACATTCCACCTGATAGTAAGTGGATACTGTGGCCTATATACATCTACATTTATCTTCGATTAAGAATCAATATGCATTGTCACCCCTGAGGAAAAAGATGAAATGTTTCGTATCCAGTAAAAGGTTTCTCCGATTCTCTACACTCACCATACGAAACACAGTGGCATCAAGCTGCCATTTCACGCTGATATCCTGAGAGCGTGGTCCTTCCCCGATCGAGTAAATCCATTCGTGCTACAACTATAATATAGCTGCAGCATGGCTCTACCACGGGAAAATACAATACATTTATGCAGTGAGAATTTGGGAAATTTTAACAGTTTATTGGAGAGGTGGTTATACTGGTGGTACTCCGTCTTTGTAGGTACCACCATGTAACCGATTTAAGTCACCAAATAAAAGTGTTTAGCATGGCTGTGTTCGGGTACCAAGGGTATCATCGATAGTCGGTATAATTGCATGCTGTGAAACATTCCATCTTAGTCCTCAGAGGGGCCAACGTATCTTTAGCTTTATTTGTCTGAAGTTAGCCGTAAGTGTACATGGACTGCAGCAGCCACTTACCATCAGGTGGACTGTAAGCTCGTTTGTCACTACAGATTATAAATAAGAAGAATATAAAATTTTAGCATGGTCTAAGATGGAATACCTCGTTGTCAATAAGTCTGGTAGTTGTTACTCACCAGCAGCACTACCCTGCTGTATTACACTTGTGTTCTGTGAGATTATGTAATTCCGTATTCCATCTTCAAGCGAAAGTGAATAATAAACAGCGTAAATCAAATGTTCACATTTGAAACACGGTTGGTTTCCGCTACACCGACAACGTCTAAATATTGAAAGATTCGTAAATAAGGAAAAAGAATTTAATTTGAGATGGTGATATTTCAGCTTTTATCTATACAAATAAATAAAATAGAAGTGTCTGTTTGTAATGTTAAAATAACAGCTTTTTACTAGATTCATATGAATGTATATACGGTACTTATAACAAAAACACAATTTTTAAAATTTTTGTCTGTCTGTCTGTCGGTCTGTCTGTCTGTCTGTTTGTTCCGGCTAATCTCCGAAGCGGCTGGATCGATTCCGGTACGGGACTTTCACTAGCAGATAGCTGATGTTCTAAGGAGTAACTTAGGCTACTAATATTTGAGAAAAAGAATTAAGGTTCTGAGTAATATAATTAAAACTCTAAATTACACGCGGGCGAAGTCGCGCGGAACAGCTAGTTATTATATAAATTTTATGTTATAAATTGTTTTTATTGTTTTAAAAATTGAAAAAATATATATCGTATACTGGTCTAAGTTGCAGAATATGTTTTTTTTTAATTCTACTTTACCTTCATCAGCCGGTTTAAGTCCGCTACTGGTGTATTGCAATAATCGTCAGCTTGACAGTAATATGATGATTTAACGCCATCTATCGGAAGCCCAAGATTTGTCTGGCTTTTACAAAATGGCATTATGAATTATCTTACTACACCACCATAATCCTATAAAAAAACCAACACAGCTGACTGTTTATTTTAATTCATACAAGGCTTTGGCTTGTTGAATGGGGTATATTCAATTCTGTTATTTATATTTAATGTCATCAAGTTTTGCGGCTAAAATATAGCCTAAAACCCTCCTAGTATTGCTCTCTACCTGTTATTAATGTTTTATTACAATCTGTTTAGCCATTCCGAAGATTAGCTCGAACAGACAGATAGACACACAGACAAAATTAAAAAAAAGTTATTTATGTCTTTTTCTCAGTTATTTTAATATCACAAACAGCAAATTCAGTTTTATTTATATATTATGTATAGATGATTGTTTAAAAGTTATACCAATACGCTAGAACTAAGACCATAACTTACTGCAGTTATGTTACAAAATAATATTTTTCCGCTCGTTCGTGTGTGAGCTAATTTGACAGACGTAATCGATTAACATTGTTTAATTGTTTTTCCTTTTATACGAGACAAGTTGATTTTCATTTTATAAGTTGTTAGAAATTAAAATAGACCTTTTAGGCTCCCTTTTTGCATCCAACTCGACTCTTGATGACGGGGGGAAAACACCGCCGACTATCCCGCGGTGTGAGTGCTCCATACCGGATGTGCTGTTCTCACAGCGCTCGGTTCGCAAAGCACTTCTCTCCCTGGACATCCAGAAGTCGAGTGGGCCTGACGGAATCCCCCCAATTGTGCTGAGGACGTGTGCTCTGGAGTTGGCACCGGTCCTAACGCGTCTTTTCCGGTACTCCTTCTCCCAAGGCGTAGTCCCGAATTCATGGAAGACAGCTTTTGTCCACCCGATCCCTAAAAAAGGCGACCGCTCAGACCCGTCCAACTATAGGCCTATCGCGATCACCTCCTTGTTCTTCAAAATAATGGAATCCATTATTAATTGCCAGCTCATCCGGTACCTTGAGGATCACCAGCTGATTAGTGACCGCCAATACGGTTTTCGTCGGGGTCGATCAGCAGGTGATCTTCTGGTCTACCTGACCCATAGATGAGCGGAGGCAGTAGAGTCCAAGGGGGAGGCGTTGGCCGTTAGTCTGGACATGCGAAGGCCTTTGAAGGCACTGGTGATGCTCTATACACCGGCCGTGCTAATATTTCTCGGGAAAAAGTCTCCGAGTACCGGAACAAACTTGTGTCTGAAGTCGAGTCTTTGCTGGACAAAGTCTCGCACTGGGGGCGACTAAATCCAGTCCAGTTTAATCCTCAGAAGACACAAGTTTGCGCGTTTACCGCTAAAAAGAACCCCTTTGTCGTATCTCCTCAGTTTCAAGGCACTCCCCTAGTTGCCTCAGCCAGTATCGGAATCCTCGGCGTCGACATGTCGAGTGACGTGCAGTTTCGTGGTCACTTGGAAGAGAAGGCCAAATTGGCCTCTAAAAAGCTTGGCGTGCTCAGCAGAGCGGGACAGTATTTCATGCCGGCATACCGCCTGCAACTTTACAAGGCGCAGGTTCGGCCTCACATGGAATACTGTTCCCATCTCTGGGCAGGGGCTCCCCAGTGCCAGCTCCTTCCACTTGACCGCATCCAGCGCAGAGCGGCTCGAATCGTCGACGACCGAGCTCTTTCCGATCGGCTCGATTCATTGGCACTGCGAAGAGATGTTGCATCCCTTTGCGTTTTATTTCGCATCTACCATGGGGAGTGGTCTGAGGAATTGTTCGGATTAATCCCAGCCGCCAAATTTCACGAACGCACATCGCGGCAGAACTCCCGATACCGTCCACACCATCTGGATGATTGGCGGTCCACCACTGTGCGATTTAGAAGATGTTTTCTTCCTCACACGACTTCCTTGTGGAATCGATTACCATCAGCGATTTTTCCGGCCCGATACGACTTAGGGACCTTCAAGAAAAGAACGTACTCCTTTTTAAAAGGCCGACAACGCATCTGCAATTCCTTCATTGCTGTTGCAGTTGTTTATGGGCGGCGGTAGTCACTTACCATCAGGTGAGCTGCATGCTCGTTTGCCCCCTCTCCTATAAAAAAAATATAGTATTATATTCTTTATAGAAAATGCAACTGGCAATATCGTTACGTTAGTTCTCAGAGGTGACAACGTATCTGCAGCCTTCATTGTTTGAAGTTGGCTACGGGTGGTTGCAGTAGCCAGTTGCGACAGTAAGTTCGTTTGTTTCTTCAGATTTAAAAAAAAAACATTACATTACAACCATTAATTATTATTAAATTAAACATTTGTTTATTTGAGTTAAAGTATTAAAAGGAATGGAAGACTCACCTCGTCATCGAAGGCATCAGGGTCGGCCATTTTGACAGTTTTCTTAGCGGCAATCTTGAATTAACTTTATTGTAACCAACGAATGCAGTTGCAAAGCATATTCAGTCTTATCTTAGCGTCAAGATTTGTTATTGTAATAGGCACTCATTTTCGTACTATTCCTTATTTGGTTGTTCCTGCAACAATAAAATTTACCTTTTAATAACAAATGGTAAAATAAAAAAAAATTCTACAAACAACTTCAATATAAATTATTAATTATAACTCAAAAACTACTGGTTAGACCTTGATTTATATGGGACCACATGTGAAGCACCAGCTTTCAAATAAAAAAGAACCATCGAAATCGGTTCACCGAGAAAAAAGTTATGAGTTTACACATAATTTTTTTACACATAAAAAAACACTCGAATTGAGTACCTTTTCCTTTTTGAAGACGGTTAATAAAGCTTTGAACAAGATTGTAATGCTTACTAAATTAATAATGGTGAGATTACTTAAATAGTTAATTATAATTAATATCAGAGAAGAAGAGACCCTTTTTACTGGAAACGCGGCATTCCATCTTAGACATCAGGGCTTACAACGAATCTGTATTATTTTTATTTGATTCTTAATCGTGGATAAACGGAGATGTCTATGGGCCACAGCATTCACTTACCATCGGGTGGACTGTGTGCTCGTTTTTCACCCTTATTATATTTAAAAAAAAAACTATTACGATAAAGTTGTTTGTAACACTAGCGAATTCGTTTGACGTCACTAGCGTGATATTTTTTTTTCAATATAAATTCCACTGTTGTACAAAAACCTCCCCATAAATTTCCTAATTGCATTAACTCCAATTTAAATAATGAATACATTGCTTGGAAGTTTCGGCCGGGCTTATGCGTGGTAGAGCCATGCTGCAGCTATATTAGTAGTATAGTTGTAGCACGAATGAGTCGGCTCAATCGGGGTAGGACCACGCTCGCACAGAATACCAGCATAAAATGACAGCTTGATACTGCTGGGATTCGTATGGTGAGTGTAGAGAACCAGAGACCCTTTTTACTTTTTACTACAATTAAGGATAAATGTAGATGTCTATGGACCACAGCAACCACTTGCTATCAGATGGACTGTGTGCTCGTTTGTCACCCTATCCTGTAAGAAAAAATTAGAATCGTATCGAGAACAAGCAAATTAACAGCTTGCGGAAAAAACTTCTTATTGATTACTATGTATTTCTCATCTCGAAGAGGGTTTAGAACAAGAAATAATTCCTACTGTCTTAATACACACACACATATATATATATATATATATATATATATATATATATATATATATAATACATATACATGTGCTTAATACATAACCGGCACCAATGAAATTGTTAATTGCAATTTTAAGTGCTAATTTACCACGTGCTCGGCGGTGAAGGAAAACATCGTGAGGAAACCTGCATGTCTGAAAAATAAAAAAAATATTTCGAAGACATGTGAAGTTCGCCAACACGCATTGGGGCAGCGCGGCGGACATTTCCTTGCCCTAAAACCCTCTCAGAAATGAGAGGAGGCCTATGCCCAGCAGTGGGACGTAAATAGGCAATAGGCATCAATTTCTTAGAGATGCAGATGCACGCTGTTTTTCTTCACCACCGTGCAGTGGTTAATTAACACTTAAAATTGCAATTAATGTTTCAATTTATTTATAAAACTACACCGCACCGCATATGCTGACCGTGTAGTGGCGATGTAAGAATATCCACAACCTCATATTGTCTCGTGGATCATATCGTAAGAGATGACTGATGAAAACAAACCTAGATGAGAGATGGGCAGCATCGTCCGCCTAATAAACCTAGCAAGCTAACAGCATAGCAAAGTGGCGAAGCAATCAGCTCTGTAGCGGTTTCTAACAGAAAAAAAAATAAAAACCATACCATCTAGTAATATCAGCAATAGAAACGAACATTTATTTATTATATCAATAAGGGATAAAGTGATGTCAATTCTCTTAAAAGTTCTGTTTCTGTTAAAAAATAAACCTAGCAAGCTAACAGCATAGCAAAGTGGCGAAGCAATCAGCTCTGTAACGGTTTCTAACGGTTGCCGTTGAGCAATCAGTTTCAAAATAGGAGGTTCAGATGCCTGGGTGATCAGTAATCGAGTGCTGAAAACAGAATTTGAAAATTCGAAACCGTTCTCGAGATAATCGTGGGACAGACGGACAGACGGACAGACGGACAGACATCGTGAAATCAATAAGTGACTTCGCAAGCTTCGCCACTTAAAAATAACTAAAACAAAAATGAACCCACTGTTTGCGATCAACCTGCCAAGGATAGTAACTATGGCAAATAAACCCCTAAGAGACAATCCATGGGTGAGGCCTATGTTCAACAGTGGACTTTTGATAGAATGTAACGGTAACATTACACGTGTACCTACAGTGTACTTAATATAAATAGAAACTTGCACATTTGTTAAGCGCATGCCTGCGGCACTGCGGAGTTTGTATTCAAATCCCATAGGAAATGTATACACGTACTTGTATGACTTTAAATAATTGTCCTGCAAATAAAAGAAATTGTAAGCTTGAACTGAAAAGTAACCGGAGTCTCCTTATGGGCTTAAACCATAGTGTCTGATAATTAGACAAAAATGTAACACTAACATTCACTTTTATAAATTAAATTCAAACTTTTTTTTTATAGGATAAGGGTGACAAACGAGCACACAGTCCACCTGATGGTAAGTGGCCGCTGCGGCCCATAGACATCTACATCTATTCTCGTTTGCGAATCAAAATGCAGATGCGTTGTCACCCGTGAGGACTAAGATGGAATGCCTCATTTCCAGTAAAAAGGGCCTCCGGCCACTTGCACTCATCAAGCGAAACGCAGACGTAAACCTCTACTTCATGCTGGTATTCTGTGAGGTCGTGGTACCACCCCGGTTCGAGCCGGCCCATCCGTGCGACAGCAAAAGCTGCCGCGTGGCTCTACCACTGGTAAGTAAGTAAGTTAAATCAAATAATTATTTTTGGTGTGCAAGTGTGCGCGAGTATTTCGTGTATGCTAATAAATTAAAAAAGCTATGTACCTATATTAAAAACGTCATAGTGCACAATAACATACATACACATAGTGTCACAGTAAATAATATATGCTAGAAACAAATTATGTATAAACTAAATAGTTTTGGCATAATCAGTGTCTGATATGAAACATCGGTATCATCTAAAAAAAAATAACTACTTACTCCCATATCATTTAGACCTTTTACACACATTTGCTCGTGGACTATGCATTCCTCGGTGCGTTATTCGAACCTAATATGCAGATATCAAGGTAATTTTACTGAAGTTGACTATAATCACTAAACACTGAGAAATAACAGCTAATAATTAACCTTCTTGTATTATAAACAAATTATAAAGTTATAAACAAATTTCGTTTAGAATCTCTTGATCGACTGTAGGAGTGGGGCAGGTACTTCCGTCCTGTAAAATTATACTTACTCGTACAAGGTGTAGAAGTTGAACATCGTGTCGTGCTTACTTTCCAATCAGCATACGAATTGTTATTTCCTTGCAAAACTTGCCGCTCTTTTAAATTCAATTTCCGCAGCAAAGCGAAGTTAAATTAATTTAAGCCTCGTACAAGGCCGGATGGGGCTTAAATATAGAGAAATTTAATTAAAAAGACTTAGAAAATGCCGGCACAGCTTGCGGCGGACATTAATAATCTCACCTAAGTACGTACTAGTTTATTACAAAAAGGGTGTAATTTGTTGAAAAAACAGCAGAAGTTTGCTCTTCTTTTTAAATTATAATAATACACAATATTTATAACAGAAAATATTGGACTACTCCTTGCGGTATAGTGCTAAAACGATGACTACCTTCGTGCATTTTTTCTGCTGAATACTTAACTTTTGGATGGGAGAAAACTCTATTGTCACCAGTGGTGACAACCAATCGCGAATAACATTATTGTAGTTTCTCAAAAACTTCAGAACTCGTGAATTCGACGAAGCAATATTCTCATTACAAATAAATCCATGCAAAAATACCAAGTTCAGTAAATAATATAATATACACAATTTTTATTATACATTATTTTTTAACATCTATTTCCAATTTACACTTTTTGCGTTGAAAATTGGCTTTTTAAAAAGTTGGCAATGTACAAAACTGTCCGTCAATACGCTAATGAATGCAGAGACGACCCCCTCCCCCCGCACCACTACGAATCACCAGTCTGTCAAATTTAGATTCAGCAGTTTTAAATGGATTTTCTACAATCAAATCGTCATAAAACCCTTGTTCATCTGTGGAGGCGTTGTCACCCCGTTAACGATAATAGATATTGACCGAAAAACCGAAAGCTAAATCACGCTATCGAAGAAAACCACCTAGCCCGACACACAATCATCTAGTGCTACAAACAGACGCAGCGAGTCCGCAGACGGGCGCGCCGCACACCCCTCCACACCGCGTACACACCGTACACCCACGTCACTGGGCTGTTCTCGCCAACATCGCCCGGAACATCGAACGATACGAATTGGCCGTCAGAACCTGGTCCCGTCACCCCCTGTTCAGACGGCCGTAAGATAACTCATCCATGTTATGTTAAAGTGATCACAGTTCTGAACACAATATTATCCCCCCCCCCACCACAATATTATCGATAAATAATCTCACCCTCCCCCCATTTTTTTACGCCGCGAGCCCTGAGTCCGATGAAGCTGTAAGAGCGGCATAGCTTAACAGCATTAACATCACAGTAACTAGACTAGCCCGACAGGTGTGAATGTGAAACACACACACACAGAGAGAGAGAGAGAGTGAGAGAGAGAAAGAGCACCATTTCCTTTAGCGGTTAATCAGCAGTGAATAGCAGCCGCAAATATTGGAATAAAACGTTACGATATTTCTTCCTGTACTGTTACGACAGTTAATAACCAAATCAGTTTAGAATAAACTCAGGTCTGAAGTTGCCGATCCGTGTGCCAAGCGTCGCGACTTTGCAAATCCTCCCTACTACATGTAAGGCCCAAGTCCAGTAGTGGAATTACACAAGCAGATAAAGCAGAAACAAAAAAATTATTAATATTAAAACAATCAAAAAAAAATTAATAACGTAGACAGCTCCTTTGATTGAAGTGAGAGCTCATTTACGTAGCAAAGCAAAGTTAAATTAATATGTATTAACCCAAGTGCACATTAATGCAGTGAAATTTAATTAAGGGCTTAAGAAACGCGCAACCTGCGGCCTTATTAAACCAATGCATTAAGTTTTATAGCTCTCAGGTGTTTGAAATTATGTCTGTAACTTCACTACCACTTCCATCTTCATTTTGTGTACAAATACAGGTAGCCTGTATTTCTTTTTTTTTTTAATAAAAAAGAAATACAGGTAGCATTTTTTTACAATCAAATTAATTGAATTCATGTCAGTGACGTCAAATATGTAAGTAGCATCTTAAATAAATTGGAATAAAAATCACAAGTACAATAAGCAGCCTGACGGGGAGCAAAGCTTAGCAAGGAGTCTGGTACTGATATCACCAATCTTTTTTTTTAGGGATAAGGGTGACAAACGATTACACAGTCCACCTGATGGTAAGTGGTTGCTGTGTCCCATAGACATCTACATTTATCTTCGATTACGAATCAAAATGCAGATGCGTTGTCACCCGTGAGGACTAAGATGGAATGCCTCGTATCCAGTAAAAAGGGTCTCCGGTTCTCTACACTCACCATACGAAACACAGCAGCGTTAAGCTGCTATTTTACGCTGGTATTCTGTGAGAGCGTGGTCCTTCCCCGGTCGAGCCGGCCCATTCGTGCTACAACCATAATATAGCTGCAGCATGGCTCTACCACGTACATCTGACTGACAATGCAGCGTGGTGTTGAAAAAGACATTTGAATATATATTTTATAAACTTTATGATTTATTCCACACCTGTCTAGAAAAACTTGAAAGGTAAAACATTATCTGAATACGATATTTCATAAAAATCGTTTGACAATATAAAAACATTGCTCAGAATAGTATAATGGCCGATTACATACTATTAATAATAATTTTTTAAAGACCGAATTTCGATCACAGCGGCCGCCTCAACGGAGACTAGCCATCGGCGCAGTACAGAATTATAGTGCCCAAGTGTATACGCAAGCATAGATGCACACTATTCCCTCACTCTAATAATCCGATGGGACGGTAAACCGACACGACCGAAGAGAGATCCGGCGCAGGACTAACTGCTTTACGTGTTTTCCGAGGCATGGGGGTGAGAAACAGAAACAGAAACAGAAACTTTTTTATTCAATATAGATTATAAATAATGCTTATTGAAAGTCACTCCTTTGTATAATTACCACTGGTTCGAAAAAAAAACCTCTGTCCTGGGAAGAACCAGCAAGAAACCCAGCGGGACTTTTTTTTTTAAATAACAGCTTACAATCATGTATGTTACACAAATTAACAACACAACAAATTAGAAATAGCTTGGTAGCGATCACCTCATTTCCAGGGGTTATTATCATCTATAAATTCTTTAATACTATAATAACCCTTTTTATACAAACTTAGTTTAATAAAGTTTTTGAACTTTGAGCAGGTCAAATTTTGTATATTTTCTGGAATTTTGTTGTAAAAGCGTATACATCGCCCCAAGAATGAATTACTGACTCGATGGAGTCGAGTAACCGGTACTACTAGCTTGTGTCTGTTCCTAGTATTTACAGAATGAATATCACTTATTTTTGTAAAACTACTTTTATTTTTGTGTACGTACATTACATTTTCATAAATGTATTGAGAGGCCAAAGTTAATATATTAATTTCCTTAAATTTTTGTCGCAGCGACTCTTTAGGCTTTAAATCATAAATTGCTCTTATGGCCCTCTTCTGTAAAACAAATATAATTTCAGTGTCAGCTGCGTGTCCCCATAACAAAATACCATACGACATTATGCTATGGAAATAGCTAAAGTAAACTAGTCTAGCTGTTTCAACACTAGTTAGACTTCTAATCTTTTTTACGGCATATGCTGCAGAACTAAGTCTGCTTGCTAGTTTTGATATATGGGGGCTCCATTGAAGCTTCGCGTCTAGTGTGATTCCAAGAAAAATGGTGGTATCTACAAGACTCAGTTTCTCCCCATTTAAAATTACATTAGTATTTGATTGTTTGACATTTGGAGTCATAAATTTCATACATTTCGTTTTAGTGCCATTTAAATGCAAATTATTAACATTGAACCAATTTACTAATTTAGATATAGCATTATTTACTTCGTCATATTTTAGCAATTGTCGACTTAATTTGAAAATTAAAGAAGTGTCATCTGCAAATAATACTATATCATGGTTATCTCCTACTATGTAAGGTAAGTCATTAATGTATACAAGAAACAGAAAGGGGCCTAGAATTGAGCCTTGAGGCACGCCCATCTGTACCATCGACCCGGAAGAACTCATACTGTTAATGACAACTTTTTGCGTTCTCTTACTTAAATATGAAATAATTAATTTAAGAGCATCACTTCTTACACCGTAGTGTTTAAGTTTCCTGATTAATGTTTCATGGTGAACACAATCGAAGGCTTTGGATAGGTCACAAAATATACCCAAAGCATCCTGTGAATTCTCCCATGCATTAAATATATATTTAATCAGCTCAACACCGGCATCAGTTGTCGAGCGACCCCTTGTGAAACCAAATTGATTTTTATGAAGTAAATTATTTATATTAAAGAAATTTAACATTTGATGAAGGATAATTTTTTCAAAAATCTTACTAAGTGTTGGTAGTATAGAAATAGGTCTAAAATTAGCGGGGTCTAATGTACTACCAGATTTAAATAAAGGTATTACTTTACTATACTTCATTAAATCAGGAAACACACCAGATTCGATACTAGTATTAAAAATAGTAGCTAAATGAGGCGCGATTGTATCTATTATAGACGCAATAACTTTAACGGAAATCCCCCACAGATCCGCAGTTTTCTTAACATCAATAGTTTTAAAATATTTTACAATATCTTTTGATGATACTTTATGAAATATAAAAGTCTTTGTACACGCATATACATTTTGTTTAAGTAATGATTCGGCGACCGCAGGAGAAGAATTCAGTGACTTAGTGGAGTGGAGACACCGCCAAATTCCTACTGGGCAGCCACTGAGGATTTCCTTTATGAAAATGCTCAATAATTGATGTTTTGGCCCGACCCGGGATTCGAACCCGGGACTTCATGATCAGCAGTCGCATTACTACAACCACTAGACCAACGAGACCGATTACATGTAGGATATAGTACAGAGGGAAGCAAACCACGAGATGGGCAGCAGTGTCTTCCCAATAACAACTAAAAAAATTGCGGCTGCCAATTGCCAATCCGCCTGCCAAGCGTAGCAACTGTGGCAAATATCCTCCTTAAGAGGCATTCTGTGGGGAGGCTAGCAGAAGACTTTAATAGGCTGTGATGAATGAATGAACGTGTGGTGGCGGAAGAAACTCAAGCAGAAGATCTTGATTAGAACTTTATATAAAAATTGCGATAACCAATCCACCTGCCAAACGTGACGACTATGACAATTATCCTTCGAATCCTGGGTTAGGTCAAATAATCAGTTTTTATCAAGTAAATGTGAGGAGCAACCCGGATTCAGGAAGTTGACGGTATTTCACCCCCGTGCCTCGGAAAGTAAATAAAGTCATTGCTCCTACGCCTCTCCCCGGTCGTATCGGATTGATGACCCATCGGACTATGAGAGTGAGGTAATAGAGAGTACACATGTGTTTGTGCACACACTTGTGCACCTATAATACATACATAATATATATTAAAAAATAAAATAGTCATTATAAATGTATTCTATGAAATAGTATTCCATTTACGCAAACGAGGACAGCCTTTCTTAAATATTACTTGAGAGAAATTTCATTACAAAACAATAGAAAATTTAATTTCATTGTAACGAAATATCGTCGAGACAATTTTAATCATATCTTTTTGTCCCACCACGAAACGTCCAAGACTTGAGAAAAACGATTTTTCGAGCAGGTACTTAGAATAACATCTTAATGGATGTTTTGTTTTCTTCATTCTTTTAGCCGATTTTCTTAAGTCATTTGGGTGAAAAACGAGCACAAAATCACACGATGGTAAGTGGATGCAGCAATTTTTAACTAATTCTTCGTAAAAATGTTAAATATGATTCAACACAAAATAAATTATGTTAATATTCAGATATAGAGAAAGGTAAACAGAAAATTAAATAAGTACTCGTAATTTTCAAGTCACGCCAAAACCATGCTCAGCTATTTGTTAGAACTCGAAACGCACTCACGCAAAACCATTTGCAACAAACAACATGGTGCGTAAGTGCATATGTGTGCGTAAGTACGTTGTAATTTAATATATAAAAATTATTTTTTGTTCATAATCTCAGATCATATAAACAAAAGTTCTATGATCTGAGTTCATAATCCTGACCAGGTGCCGTAAACACGAGAATTAAGCCGTTGCTGTTACCGTTACCGTTAAAAACTTTCAAAATTCCAGTGCTGAACATAGGTCTTCCCCGTAGATTACCTCATAGTGGCCTCATAGGCCTTTTTAATTCTTTCTCTTCTTTTCTTTTTCTTTTTTGAAACGTTACCCCCACACTAGGATTTTCTCCTGTGTCGTGGAGGCAGTTTACAAACATAAATTGCACGAGGACAAACATCCAGACCCGGAACAATTATTTGTAGGCCATACAAATATTTGTTCCGTGAGGGATTCGAACTCGCGGCCCCCAGTGCAGCAACTGATTGATAAGCCACTGTGCCACGGAGCCGTCAACTCTAATAAATTTTATTATTATTAGTTTCATAAATAGTTATTCACCTTCTTAATGGTACGTATTTAAACACACGTGTAAAATAAATGCCTGTACCTGTGCAATGAAAAGAAATAAAAACACATTTTGAACCAGATTGCGGCAAACCTTTGTCAACTTATTGCTTGCACTTGCGCGAAGCTTATGGCATAGTACAATAAACTAACAGTGGTAGAGCCACGCGGCAGCTTTTGCTGTCGCACGAATGGACCGGCTCGAACCGGGGTGGTACCACGACCTCACAGAAAACCAGCGTGAAGTAGAGATTTACCTCTGCGTTTCGCTTGGTGAGTGCAGGTGGCCGGAGGCCCTTTTTACTGGAAATGAGGCATTCCATCTTAGTCCTCACAGGTGACAACGCATCTACATTTTGATTTGTAATAGAGGATAGATGTAGATGTCTATGGGCCGCAGCAACCACTTTCAATCAGGTGGACTGTGTGCTCGTTTGTCACCCTTATCCTATAAAAAAAAAATTGAATTCTTCCAAATCTAAGACGATATTCCCGCAATTATTTTTTCTGCGGCAGCAACGCGCCAAGTACCAGCTAGTGTTTCTAATAAATTAATTGAGCATGGTATCAACGCTACTTGAATGTATGTAATACTTACTCTAGTTTCTCTATGTTGGTTTGAGTAAAACTATAACGTTTTATTTAGTGCATCTATGGATATTTTTTACAGGATAAGGGTGACAAACGAGCAAACAGTCCATTGATAAGTAGTTGCTGTGGCCCGTAGACATCTACGTCATTAATCCTCGATTATGAATCAAAATTCAGATGCTTTTTCATCCGTGAAAACTAAGATGGAGTGGTTCGTTTCCAGTAAAATGGGTCTCGAGTTCTCTACACTCACCACACGAAAGACAGCAGCATTGAGCTGCTATTTTACTGGTATTCTGTGAGAGCGTGGTCCTTCCCCGGTCGAGTCAAGCCATTCGTGCTACAATTATACTATTAATATACCTATAGTCTACCACGAGCTTTTAACGACTAAAGTTTGACGTTCTCTCTTTTTAAAACTTTAAACTCTAACCTCATGTCCTTATAACTAACTAACTGTAAATTGTAAGTGTGCAAAACTGCTATCGTCCTAGTGAAATGGTCTCTGAGAAATATATCTGTGACAAACAGCCATACTTCGCCAAAAAGTACAGTTAAGTTACAACTTATGCATATCCCTTAGTTGGGCATAGGCCTCATTTCTGAAAGGGTTAAAAAGCAATATAGCCGCCAAGTTGCTCCAATACGTGTGGGCGGACTTTACATGTCCTCGAAATATTTTATCCTCAAACATGCAAGGTTTCTTCACGATGTTATCTTTCACCACAGAGCACGTGGTAAATCAGAATTTCTTAAAAATAAGAATTTTCAATTTCATCCCAAATTATAATCATTTTAGTTTGATACAGCAGATAACTACTGGCTCAAACACGTCTCAACTAGAGGCGAGTCAGACAAAGTTAATTTTGCTTTGAGTTGCCGAGTCAAGTAATATTCTTATCTGTCTATGTATTACAACTATATACTATATAATTGCTCATGTACGAGGTTTACCACGCTGATTAGTCTAATTTATAGAGGCAAATGTATTCATTTCAGCCTATCACTGTTGAACATAAGTCTCCTCTTAGGTCGTCTTATTTAGGGGAATATTTTTTTATAGAATAAAGATCACAAACGAGCACACAGTTCACATGATTTTATTTGAATGCTGTGGCCCATAAATATCTACATCTGTCCTTGATTATGAATCAAAATTCATTAAGAAAGCTCCCAAGAAGTTAGAAGAAGTATTTAAAAATAAAGTCCGCAAGCATGTGAAAAAATCGTTACAATTTTGAACTAACACAGGTCTTATTTTCATATGTATTTAATACTAGTGATTTGCCCCGACTTTGCACGTGTGATTTTTGAATCGCGACAACAGCGCCACATATCGAGTTAAATTAATTTTTAAAACCACTCAAACCCACTCAAACACACACAAAAAAATTCATCAAAATCGGTCGAGCCATTTTTGATTTTTAGCGAGAATAACAGACAGCAATTTATTTTTATATATAGAGATTTGTTCTGACATAGATAAAATATATATATGTATTATGTTACAGTTAAATTAAAGTTACAGCCTTATACGTCCCACGTCTGGGCACAAGCCTCCTCTTATTTCTGAGAGGGTTTTGGGGCAAGGAAGTATCCGCCGCGCTGCCCCAATTTGGCGAATTTCACACGTCTTCGAAGTATTTTTTGTGTTATTTCTCAGACATGCGGGTTTCCTCAAGATGTTTATCTTCATCGCGAGCACGTGGTAAACCAGCACTTAAAATTATAATTAACAATTTCATTCGTGCCGACGGGATCGAACCTGGGTTGCTCGCGTACTGGGATATTTACAGCGAGCGTTTAGCTACCACGGCTCATGTATTATTTATATATGTACATATTGTATCTACTTAAGTATATACTTATATACATTATCATAGCTTTTTATTTCAATTATTGCTGCACCGCCTCTTATATTATGTCTATCTCTGTTTAGCCCAATGGTTTTTCTGGGAAAGAATGCCCTAAGGCATTTAGTCCGCCATATGTTGGTGATTTGTACATGAAAGTGTAAATAAATAAAAAAAATGCATGACTAAGATGGTCTCCGATTCACTAAACTCATTTAACATCTGTAGTTTGCATTGAGTTGCTAACAAGAAGGTGCTGCTGCCCGTTCCCTGTTTCATTTCCCTCTGTCGCCTTTCACGACACCTACGGGATGATATGGGTAGTTTATTCTCATACGCTCCTACACGGCTGGTCTTCACCAGATGTAATATCACAAAAGTGAGGGACAGTTGGTACTGCGTACACTATAAAGTAAGCTAATGTCTACCAGTTTACTATGACACCTGATAAAAAGAAGAAAGAATTTATATAATTTAAAAGTAAACAAATAAGATGAGGAATTATTCGGATTAATTCCAGCCGCCAAATGTCGCTAACGCACATCGCGGCAGAACTCCTGATACCATCCACAACATCTATCATTATCAATTACCACCAGCGAATTTTCCGGACCGATCCGACTTGGGGACCTTCAAGAAAAGAGCCTACTACTTTTTAAAAGGCCGGCAACGCATCTGCAATTCCCCTGGTGTTGCGATTGTTCATGGGCGGCGGTAGTCACTTACCATCAGGTGAGACGCATGCTCGTTTGCCCCCTATTCTATAAAAAAAATCTGGATGATTGGCGGTTCACCACTGTGCGATTTAGAAGATGTTTTCTTCCTCGCATAACTTCCTTGTGGAATCGATTACCACCAGCGATTTTTCCGGACTGATACGACTTAGGGACCTTCAAGAAAAGAGCCTAATCCTTTTTAAAAGGCCGGCAACGCATATGCAATTCCACTGGTTCCTCTGGTGTTGCAGTTGTTCATGGGCGGTGGTAGTCACTTACCATCAGGTGAGCCGCATGCTCGTTTGCCCCCTCTCCTATAAAAAAGATGTTTATTTGAACGTATGACGTTATATACTGCTATTTTCTTACAATTTCTTTAGAGAATCATATAGACAGCTCATAAAAGGCATTTCAATTGGCTATGACAGTCTACTACCCTATTCGGACAGTAATCAGCAATAATTAATGCAACCTTGGCAAATAACATTTTCATTAGGTTTTTCGTGATACATTCTTAATCTACTTTTATTAATTTATCTATATTTTATTATTTGGCATGCCAATAGAAATGGTACAAAAGATTATAAGTACGAAATTATATGAAATAAAAATAACAATACTTATCACTTTAACTATAGGTGAGCATAAAATACTTTCGAAATTAGTCAATCTTCACATATTCAACGATTCTTATAACACTTTTAAAAAAAACATTTTTCTTACAAAATTAAGATTACCTCAGAGTTGTTGTTACAATTGTTTTTGGTTTCATGCATTAAAATAGGTTATTTTGTTATCCTTTCTTCGTTTTTCAACATTAATGTGCGTAAGATAATACGTAATTTTACTTTAACATGTTAAGTTAGCCTTTAAGTGTGATATGTAATAAACATTAGATTAATCAATTAAAATTGTAAACATTTTTTTCTTTGTACAATATCATGTGGGCTTCCTAATAAATATAAAAATGTAATCTTTTAATTTATAAAACAAATACATTTCTTAGATATGGTATAAAATTGCTTGTCATCTTCATCATCATCAATAAAGTTGTCTTTTTTATTCTTGTTTTATTGACTGTGTATCATACATAATATATATATATATATATATATATATATATATATATATATATATATATATATATATATATATATATATATTTACTTATTTACTTTATATAAATCGTATAAATTTATATCAAAATACATTGAGCAAGGTTCAATAAAGAATAAATAAATCAATAAGTTTGTACTTTAAGGTAGGGTACTTTAAGGGTGCGTACAGATCAAGTAACATTTTGTATAACTTTTGTTTTATAACACGTTCCCGCCCCGTTCCACGTCCCCATTATGTAACATTGTTTTTCAACATGACAACATATACCAATACTGTACACATTAGAATAACAATACAATATATCAATGTTATATGACATTATCGTATGACATTGGCGTTTGTCGTTGCCCCGCGTGACGCCTCCGTCGCCTCTCAAGTTATATAACATTCGTTTTATAACATTCACCCTCCACATTACTGAAACATACATAACGTTTTATAACATGTTATGTTATATAATGTGTACGCACCGTAAGAGCAAAATACACGCAAAGAAAAAGAAACGAATAAACGCCACCTGAAAATATTGCGTTATCTTTACATTATTTTTACATTAATTTTATTTATTTATACTAGCTGTTCCCCGCGACTTTGCCCGCGTATTATTTGGGATTTTAATTTTTTTGCGCGGAACCCTAATTCTTTTTCTAAAATAAAAGTAGCCTAAGTTACTCCGCCAGTGAAAATTCCGTCAAAATCGGTCCAGCCGTTTCGGAGATTAGCCGGAATAAACAGACAGACAGACAAAAACTTTAAAAATTGTATTTCTGTTATTAGTACCGTATATACTTTCATATGCATTTAGTAGAAAGCTGTAATTTTGACATTACAAACAGACACTTCAATTTTTTTTTTATTATCTATCTTTATTTAAAAAGGCTTTTATCCTACAAGGATATGTCAGCCTTATCGTAACCTAGCTTGTTCCTGTTTCACAAATGCTATTTGGAAAGGGGCAATCAATGTGGTAAAAATATGGAACTCACTGATTTTGCTACCGCTGAGTGTGGCTCCGCAAGTATACTCAAAAACCAACCCGTTTCACACAAATTGATACTAAATTTTTGTACCAGATTCTCCCTTTTCCTTTGATATTTGACACATTCTGCTAGCATATGTTGGACATCTTCTATAATATGACAAATATCGCAATTGGGCGAGTCTACTTTTTTCATTAAAAATACAAATTTTTAATTGGGGTAGTGCCCAGAACGTAACCTATGAATAACAATTTTATTTATTGGTATAGATTATTCTTCCTCTAATATTTTTTAAAATTTTTGGAACTTTTGACCGTGTACTGCTTTTTTTGTACTATGTTTTCCTTATATTTTCGATGTGATGAATTCGATACCTACAACATTTACATCGTTGATTGTCATGTTATTTTCTTCGAAATGTTAAGATTATCTCCAGTATCGTGAAGGCAGTTTACATATAAATTGCACAAGGGGATTATACATCAACAGCAGGAACAATAATTTGTGGGCCATACAAATATTTGTTCTGTGCGGAATTCAAACCCGCGGCCCTCTGCACTGTAACACAACGCTCAGCCGCTAAACCACGGAGCCATCAATTAACAGTCGTGTATTTTTATCGCTTAAAAATAATTCTGTATATGAATCGTGTATTATTTTCTTATAACGAACTGTCTACAATAATGATAAATCACTTTTCTATAATGGGTTTTTACGGATACATAAATTGCGCAATAAATTACAGTCATTTGCAACGTTAACGCTTAAAATTATTTACTGCTTTTTGCGAAGCATTTACGTAATTGCAAATTACCATCATTATTGTTATAGTATGGTATTATTAATTTAATTTAAAAACTTAAATGTAACACCTTAAACTAAATGCCATGTGGCATTCTCTACCAGTAAACCATGGGTGTCAAAAACAATTTTGGTAGGGTCCAAATATGTTACTCATGGTACAAACAAGTTACCTGGGCGAACGAAAGAAAATAATTTTCTCAACATATCTAGAAAAACTTATAAAGTAAAATATTATATGATTACAACATTTCAACTAAATCGTTAGCGCCGTTATCGAGAAACCAGATACTAATACATTTTTAAATTTTTCCTGTAATAAAAATATCCAATAGGTTTGATTGTATTTAAAGATAAAATTATAAGAATACTGTAATCAAACATTTTTCGAACAGTTCTACGCATAATATAGTATACCTGGTAGTACCTACGCATAACGTCATAAAATGCAGTTAACTCCAGAAATAAAACAATTTATTAGTGTATAATAATTTATTTTAAATCATTTGTACGGACAAAAATTATACATACATACATACATAAACACTCACGCCTGTCACCCAGAGGGGCAGGCAGAGACTATGGACTTCCATTTGGCACGATCCTGACAGACCTCTCTCGCTTCCTCCACATCCATATACCTACGCATACACGCTCGTCGGTTAAAGGTACTCTTGATTTGGCCCATTTTCAATATATCGCCAATTTGGTCGATAAACTTTCGCCTAGGGCGACCCTTCCCGATTTTGCCGTTCACCTCTGCAACATAAATTTGCTTTGTCACTCTTTCCTCATTCATTCTTTCTACATGACCAAACCACCGAAGCATTCCTTTCTTAATCCTGGTCACAACATCATCTTGCAAACCACACTCTTCTCTTATTAAACAATTTCTCACTCTGTCATTCAGATTCATCCCTAACATACTCCTTAATGACCGCATTTCTACAGCATTTATTCTACTCTCGTGCGTCTTCTGCCACACCCAACTTTCACTACCATACATTAAAGTAGGCACTAACACAGCATTGTGAATTGCCATACGTGCCTTTTTGGACACATTCTGACTTTTCACAATAGAGTGTAGAGCCCCATTCACTCTATTTCCTGCATTCACTCGTCGTTCTATATCCTTATCATATCTACCATCCTTGCTAAACACACATCTCAAATACACAAACTCATCTACTTGTTCTACCAACTCCCCTTCTATTCTTATTTCACATATCGTTTTACTTTCTTCTCTTTCAAAAACCATAACTTTCGTCTTACTTGCGTTCACTTTCATTCCCTTTTCTTTTAATGTCCTGTTCATTAATGTAACCATCATTTGCAACTCGGCCGCCGAAGACGCAAATATGACTTGATCATCGGCGTATAAAAGGCATTTGACGGTTAACTCACCCATTCTTAACCCGCATTCTTCTACTTTCAAAATTTCCAAACAACTGTCCATAAATAGGTCGAACAGCCACGGGGAAGCCACACAGCCCTGTCTGACACCTTTATGGATGCCAAACCAGTCCGAGTAAGCCCCGTTGATCCTGACACAGGCACTAGAGTCCCTATACAGAGACTTCAATGCCTGTATCAGACCAGCGCTCAACCCAAATGAGGTCAGTGTTTGCCATAACACGTTCCTGTCCACTCTGTCATAAGCCTTTTCCAAGTCCACGAACGCACAAAAAACTTTCTGGTTTTTGGCCAAAAATTTCTCCGCAATCATGCGCATGGAAAAGACTTGATCCGTACACGCCATCCCCTTTCTAAATCCAGCTTGCACATCCCAAATTTTTCCATCAGTTTCTTCCATAACTCTTTCAATTAACACCTTAGCATACAGTTTACCCACAATGCTAAGCAAGCTGATACGACGGTAGTTTTTACAGTCCTGCTGCGACCCCTTTCCCTTATATATTGGGACTATAACGGCGTTGCACCAGTCTTCCGGTACTCGCTTCAGTTCCCAACATAAATTAAACAATGTGTACAGCAGGCCTGCAACCACACCCTCTCCAGCCCTTAGCATTTCGAGTGATACTCTATCATATCCGGCTGCCTTACCTGCTTTCATGCTTTTCATTGCTTTCACAATTTCATCTACACTTATTTCTCTACCTCTCTCCACTTCTTCCGGAATTTCTATTTCACTTACTTCAGACGACTCTTCACTCTTAAATACGCTTTCAAAGTATTCCTTCCATCTCTTTAAATTCGAAAATTCATCATTCAGCATGCAGCCATTCTCGTCTTGTATAGAATTCATTCTAGGCTGTTTTGAATTGCCCCTGGCAGTTCTTACGATCTTCCAGAACATTTTAATATTTGCCTGGAAGTTATCAGATATTCTTCTATCATTCTTATCTGTCCTTTCTTGCTTTTTCCTTTCAACAACTTCTTTTACTCTCTTATTTATACGTCTAAAGTCTGCCTTTTTTCTTTCAATCTCATTATTCATACCGCCAGAATTACCAGCTTTGGTTGCTAGTAAATCTAGCCATGCTTTCTTCTTTGCTTCAACTTCCATCCGTACCTCATCATTCACCACAACGTATTACTTTTCCTTTCATTCGTTCTCTTACTTACACCACATACTTCGGTGGCTGTATCCACCAAAACTTTTTTAACATTATTCCATACATTCTTCAAGTCTAAATCATTCATACTAAATTCATTCAACACACTTATATTTTCCCTTAGTCTGCATTTATACTTCTCTTTCACACCTTCATCTTGTAGCCTCTCTATTCTTATACGCTGTAACGCAGTGGTAGACACAGATGTCCGATGCCGCCAACGCTTGAATAGACCATTAATTTGGCATAAGACCAGGTAATGATCCGTCCCTACGTTGGACCCCCGGTAAACCCTTGTATCTACCACTGCGCTCCTCATTCTTCCATCCACAATTATGAAATCTATCATGCTTCTATCATCCCCTCTTTCCCATGTATACATGTGAATCCTCTTATGGCGAAAGAAAGTGTTCGCCACAAAAAGATTCTTTTCCACACATATGGTGAGGAGGTCTTCACCATTCTCATTTATTCTTTCATCGCCAAACGCTCCTAATATCCTTTCATAACCAGACCTCTTCACTCCAACCCTTCCATTAAAATCTCCTAACATAATAATACTTTCATTTTCCTTGCATTTCGTCAACACCAGCATTACCATGTCCCAAAACTGCTCTCGAATATAAGTGGGCTTAGACATATCTGGGGCGTACACCCCAAGCACAAACAACTTCTTTAAGCCCACTTTCATTCGTATCCACAGCAGCCTTGGGCTTACACATTCATACTCTTTCACACATTGACCCATTCTTTCTGAAAGGATGACACCGACTCCCTGGCATGCCCGCTCGGTCTCGTCTACACCAGACCAGTAAGTGGTATACATGCCATGTGCAGTGACATCTCTTCCCTTTCGTTTCGTCTCATTCACACATAACACATCTATTTAAATTAATAATTTAAAAAAAAACCTGGCAACATTGCAGAATTTAAACTCTGCGCTCTCCGGCGTGCTAGCCCTACGCTATCGCCATTATGCATTTTTGAAATGATTACATGTATTTAGAACAATTGATAAAATTATATCTGTGCCATGTGACAACGTGGTAGAGCCATGCTGCCACTACTATATTAATAGTATAATAGTTGTAGCATGAATGGGTAGGCTCGACTTGGGAAGGACCACGCTCTTACAGAATACCGCATAAAATAGCTGCTTAATGCTGCTATATTTCGTATGGTGAGTGTAGAGAACCGGATACCCTTTTTACTGGAAAAGAGACATTCTATCTTAGTCCTCACGGCTGACAACGCATCTGCATTTTAATTCGCAAATGAAGATAGATCTAGATATCTATCGGCCGCACCAACGACTTACCATTAGGTGGACTGTGTGCTGGTTTGTCACCCTTATTCTGTAAAGAAAAATGTGGTGGCGGCGGCTTAAAATTCATCACTCCATTGGGCCTACCCGTCAGGTGTTACAATAAGCGATTATGAGAAATTCCAGAAGAATCTTGTGGCTTCTGATAAATGGCTCTATAACTCTTTTATGCTAGACGTGAAGCCCAGACATGATATGGTCTGTGCTTTATTCGAAAAAAAATCAAACCTGAAGTCAAAAATATTTAATGGTTTTTGTGATCAATAATGAACTTTACTCGTATTCTGCGTTACCAGCCAGTAAAAGTAAAAAAAAAGTGCTACGGTACATGGACCACTACTGAGAAGATTTTCCTTAATTCACGCTTGGCAGGGGAATTGACGATCGCAGTGCTAGAAAACTTTTGACGCTGCTGTCTGTTGATGGTCTGGATGTTTAAAGTGACGTAAATGAGATTGTTAAAACACCCATAATTGCCCCTTACGATAAGCATGGGAGGAAATAGAGTGATGGATATTTTTATTGTATTTTAATTTATAGAGTTAGGGTGACAAGCGAGCACACAGTTCACCTGATGGTAGATGGATACTGCGACCCATAGACAGATGTCTATATTATGAGTCTTAATTGGGGATACATCTGTCCCCAATTAAGAATCAAAATGCAGATGCGCTGTCACTCCTGAGGACTAAGATGGAATCTCTCGTCACCAGTAAAAAAGATCTCCGGTTCCCTATACTCACCATATGAAGCTGTTATTTCACGATGGTATTCTGTGAGAGCGTGGTCCTACCACGGTCATAATATTACAGCAGCATGGCACTGTCACGTTTGATACCCGTAATTATCTAAAAAATATCTAGAAATATCTAGAAAACTAAACATAATAGGAATCTCTTAAGCCAATACACTGTTAGTTACTTTAAATATATATAATATCCGTCCTAACCTTTACGTATTTAACCGAAGTGTATAGCAATAGAAAATATGAATGCAAACTTTTGCATGAAAAATCAGCGAATGCTATTTTGCATAATCCCATCAATATTTACCGAGCTTGAAGCGCGCTTCACTTTCGATATATTTACATTTCCGAAATTTTTTCTTTTGTTGTGCTATAAAAATCTTATTTCTGTTATTATATAACACAATATTTTGTGTAATAAAGTACAAAAAAAGGATTATTAAAAAGTTATTTTATACAATGCCACGATAGATGAAGTTACAGTAACGTGGAAGAGCCACGATACTGCTGTATTATATTTTATGTGTTACTAGCCGGTACTCGGCACATTGTAGCCTCAAAAGAAAAAAAATATGGAAATATCATTTTAGAAGAGTTATATTTTTAAGTAGGAATGATAATGATTATGATATATAACTAACCAATAAATTTGTCGGTACGATACGCGCGCCACCTACTGTATATCGACAAAGTTTTATCGCAATTTGATGAACGGTATGGCAGCACATAAAATACGAACAAACATTCATTTTAATATATTTGACGGGACCAGCACCATTGCACGTGCGGCGCGGTAGCCGTCGGTGCAGTTAGACAGAATTCTTGTAAATAACACGTGTTCCGCACACCTGCACCATTGCACCTGCAGTGGCGCTCGTTTTGCTTGTATAAAACGGACGGCGCGGCCGCCGTTAGGACAGTCTTGGCTCTGACGTGGAACGGTACGCTTGTCGTATTCCGTTACTAGTTTATCCTCGACTCGTTGGATAATTAATTCGTGTAAACGAATTAATTATTATTCCTAACTACAAAATTAGTCTCTGTACTATACTCAATTACCCTTTCTACATATTTATGTTATGTATTATGTTTTCTTTATAGAAGTAAGGCTCACTAACGAGCACACTATGTCCACCTGGTAGTAAGCGGATGCTTTGGTCCATAGACACCTACATGTATATATAGTATGCACGTCTATATGTAGGTGTCTAGGAAACCAAGCTTCCTCTTACCAACAGAGGCGATAGCATTAATTAAGAATCAAATTGCAGTTGACGTCACCAGTAAAATGGTCTCCGGTTCTCTAAGCTTACCGAACAAACAGCATTATGAAGATTTAATATGGCGCTGTAGTCACGCCACAAGCGAAATGCATATAAGTCCAAATCACGCTATCAAAGTTCCGAAGTACTGCGATATATAAAGAATAGCTCCTAATTATCACACAGACCGTTGGCCGCTCCCCGGGCTGATCACCTTGCCCGGTGGGAAATCTCCCGTTTCCATTCCATTGCCAAAACTATGATAAAACTACAGTATCATGATATATCATGTTAGCTCCACCACGGTAGAGTGTACATGATAGACTTGTTATGACAGCCATGATATTTCTCTATTAACATTTGGATGTTTTTCATACTTCAGTAGATTAGCGAATCTGTACCTCCATATTGGACTACAGGTTTTATCAGTCTATCTATGTTTAAAAACCCTTGTGTGGGTCTTGGAATAGAAATGGGCTCGTACTTATGTAATTTAAAGGAGCTTAGTCGAGTTGGCGCTAGTTTACTTAGAGCTTGAACCAGAAAAGTGTCCTAAATTACAACAACAGCCAAGCGGATCGTAGTCTCAAATGGTCTGACATTCATTACACAACAATAAAAAATGAACGTTCTTGTTTTAAATACATGTTGTTATGTTATAAAAACGTTTTGTTAATGGCTTACGTTGGAGTTTATTATTTAGAGCTTATAACTATAATGTCTTTCAGTTTCACACAGATGTTTACAGAGTTATTTCACGTAGATGATTGTTGTCATGAAATTTGTAACAATTAATAAAATTCAAAATTCAGATTTATATTAGTGCTTAAACTTTTTGTTACGGGAATTAAAAACGTGATTTATAAGTTTATGAAAATATCTTTAAACCAGCATTACAAGAATTTTTATTTCGTTATTTTGTGTTCAAATTCCTTAATTTTTATCCCTGTAGAAATACTAAAAATCCAAATATAAATCAGTAAAAGATCATGTACATGAAAGGAAAATTATCAAAATTGTCGGCTGTAAAGAAAAATATCGTGAGAAAACTAACCCAACATCCTGTAAGCGACAGTAGTCTAATGGTAGGATACGGACCACGAACTCACAGGCTTAAATCCGCTATTCGACTTTTGTTTTACAGAATTAGTGTGACAAATGAGCACACAGTCTGCCTGATGGTAAGTGATTACCATGGCCCATAGACATCTACGTCTATCTTCGTTTGCGAATTAAAATGCAGATGCGTTGTCAGCCGTGAGGACTAAGATAGAATGCCTCTTTTCCAGTAAAAAGGGTCTCCGGTTCTCTGCACTCACCATACGGAACACAGCAGCATTAAGCTGCTATTTTACGCTGATATTCTGTGAGAGCGTGGTCCTTCCCCGGTCAAGCCGACCCATTCGTGCTACAACTATACTACTATCTTAGACCGCTCCTAACACAAATATTTTCAGCTTACCTGGAGTGCTTGACGGGAATATGAATCATGTTGATAGCGCTGCTAGTATTTTTTTAAATTCATGCCTGAGGACTAAAATATTTCAAGATGTGAAGTTCATCAACACGCACTGAAGCAGCGCAGTGGACTAACTGCTCAGTATATAGGCTTTGGCACTGTGGTGATAGTGAAAGGGAACTCATCAACTGATTTTGTCTCGCTTGCGCCAGACGTGAAATACCCAGACTGCCGACAAAGAGTCGTGTTCAACATGAGAGACGTTTTCCACTGAGATCGCCCAATCGCCAACTAAGTGGTAGAACTAGTGGCTCGACCGGGGAAGGATATAAATGTATTCTATTTTCACGTGGTAGAGCCATGCTGCAGCTATATTACAATTGTAGCACGAATAGGGCGGCTTGACTGGGGAAGGACGACGCTCTCAAAGAATACCAGTGTAAAAAGCAGCTTAATGCTGTTGTGTTTCCTATGGTGAGTGTAAGGAATCGGAGACACTTTTCACTGGAAACGAGGCCCATCTTAGTCCTTTTAGGTGATAAATAATCTGAACTCCAAAGATTCCTAATCGAGGATAGATGTAGATGTATATGGGCCTGCGCATCAGGTGGACTGTGGCAGCTTGTCGTCCATAATTTATAAAAAAAATAAGTGTGGCGTTCACAAGGAAGATATGCATGCACTGTATTAAACTATTAAGGCCATCTATTTCGTGCTCGATTGATAATTAATGTTTTCTTTGCACTGATGCAAAGAAATCATTTATTAGCAATATTGTGTTAAGTCCAGGAATCAATGAAACGGAAATGTAAAGCTTGTTGGACGGCGTCATCATTAAATTTCTCGCAGGAAAACTCTTCGTTCTGAAATAGTTATTTGCACGTTTTTATATTTGTATTATGATCATCATTACAGCCCCAAGTCCACTGCTGAACATAGGCCTCCCCCAAAGAATGCCACAAAGCACGGTCCTGAGCCACCTGCATCCATCGACTTCCTTCATGTCTTACCAGATCGTCACTCCATCTCGTGGGGGGACGCCCTACACTTCGCCTACCGGTACGAGGCTGCCACTCGAGAACCTTTCTTCCCCATCGGTTGTCGGTTCTTCGAGCTATATGGCCGGCCCACTGCCACTTCAGCTTACTAATCCGTTGGGCTATGTCGGTTACTCTGGTTCTACTGCGGATATCCTTATTCCTAAGTTTATCACGCAGAGAAACTCCGAGCATAGCCCTCTCCATAGCTCGCTGAGCGACCTTGAGCTTCCTCATACGGCCAGCAGTGAAGGATCACGTCTCAGTTCCGTAAGTCATCACTGGCAACACGCACTGGTTGTACAATTTCGTTTTAAGGTTTTGAGGTATGTCTGACGAGAAGATGTGTCGTAGCTTCCCGAACGCTGCCCAGCCGAGTTGAATCCGTCGATTGACCTCTCGGTCGAAGTTGGACTTACCTAGTCGGACTATTTGTCCCAGGTAAACATACTCGTCAACAACTTCGAGCTTAGTGCTCCCAACAACTACCGGCATAGGTGTGACATGGACATTAAACATAATCTTTGTTTTGTCCATGTTCATCTTAAGACCTATCCGTTGGGAGACACTATTGAGGTCATTGAGCATAGTGCTTAGGTCCTCCAGCGATTCTGCCATAAGGACTATATCGTCGGCAAATCGAAGGTGAGTGATGTACTCGCCATTGATGTTAATACCGTATCCTTTCCAGTCCAGAAGCTTGAAAACATCTTCCAATGCAGCGGTGAAGAGTTTCGGGGATATAACATCACCCTGTCTTACACCTCTCTGCAATTGGATAGGTTTCGTACTCTGGTTCTGTACTCGGATAGCCATCATAGCTCTACTGTACAAACACTTCAGCACTTCGATATACCGACAGTCAACTTGGCACCGCTGAAGGGACTGCAGCACCGCCCAAATTTCGACGGAATCAAAGGCTTTCTCATAGTCCACATACGCCAGACATAGTGGCAAATTGTACTGTTCGGACTTCTGTACAATTTGCCGAAGGGTATGTATGTGGTCTATGGTGCTAAAGCCCTTTCGGAAACCGGCTTGTTCGGGAGGCTGGAAGTCGTCAAGTCTGCGCGCGAGACGATTCGTAATGACTCTTGAACACAGCACGTAGACGCGGCTCAGAAGGGAAATCGGTCTGTAGTTTTTCAAGAGAGCGTTGTCACCTTTCTTGAAGAACAAGACCACCACACTTCCGCTCCACACCTCCGGTGTAATGCCACCATGGAGGACGGAATTAAAGAGCTTCTGAAGGACTTCAAGTACCGGTCTTCCACCCGCTTTCAGAAGTTCCGCTGTAATTCCATCCTCGCCTGGGGCCTTGCCGTTTTTAAGATGCTAGAGAGCCATTCTAATCTCGCTCAGACTGATGTCCGGGATATCTTCGGAATAGTGTCGGACAAGACTCGCTCTTGGATCGTTACTCACACTTGCGTGTGGCTCCAACGATGACGTGTACAGCTGCCCATAGAACCTCTCAATCTCACTCAAAATCTCAGGTGCCCCGGAAACGATGCTGCCACTGCGAAGAGCCAACTGTCAAAGCTGAAGACCCAATGGTCTTCAGCTTTGACAGTTGGCTCTTTCTGGCAGACAGATCTCTGGCAAAGACTTTGGAGCCTTGGTTCCGCTCGATCGCTTCTTCAATACGAGCTGTATTGAAGTTGGGTAAGTCCCGCCGCATGCATTTGGAGATCTGTCTGTTCAGTTGCCTGTATGCTGTCAAATCTGTTGAAGAATGTAGCTTCATCTCCCGTCTAACAGCCATGAGATTAAGAGTGTGATCGGAGAGTTTTTGTGTTCTTCTGCGGCGGGTCTTGCAAAACTTAGCTCCGACCGCATGGACAGTTTCCACGAGCTTGTCATTCATATCGTCCACTTCATTGCAGTCTTCTAGGCACTGAAAACGGTTTTGTAACTCGAGCTGAAAGGTTTCGGGACTTTGGATTAGAGTACGAGAGGAACGGAGCGTTGACTTCATCAGACGAGACCTCTCCAACTTAACATTTAGGTTCAGTGTGCCTCTCACCATTCGGTGATCGCTGCCGGTTTTCACCCTGGCGATCACTGAGACATCACTAAACAGTTGTCGTATGGTCGTCATAATGAAGTCAATCTCATTTTTTGTCGAACCGTCGGGGCTCGACCAGGTCCACTTCCTGTGGGACCGCTTCTTGAAGAAAGAGTTCATCATAAAGAGTCCCTCTTTCTCCATGAAGTCGGCCAGCTGCTGGCCCGTTGGGTTCCGTTGCCCTATTCCAAATTTCCCTACTTTCAGCTCACCGTTCTCTCTTGTGCCTAGTTTTGCATTGAAGTCTCCCATTAACACCGTATATTGGGTTTTGGAGGAATGCATGGCTCTAGAGATATCCTCATACATTTCCTCCACCTTCTCATCGGGGTGTGCCGAGGTTGGTGCGTAAACCTGTATGACCTTCAGCGAATACCGTTTGGTGATTCTGAGTATAAGGTACGCAACCCTCGTCGACACACTCCCGATCTTTACAACGTTGTAACGAGAGACTTGTGGACGATAAATCCGACACCTCCTTGGGACAGATGGTCGCCCTCCCGGTGATAGAGCAAGTTGCCGGATTCGAGGATTACCGTGTCCTCCCCCTCTCTTCGGACTTCGGATAATCCCATAATATGCCAGCGCAACTTGTCTATCTCTTCTTCCAGCTCCACGATCTTCTCGTCAGTCCTCAGGGTGCGTGCGTTGTACGTTGCCAGGTCGAGTCGTCTAAGGTGGCAACCGAACCTCCACCGGAGATTCTTAGCACCCCCTGCCCCGCCGTTACCATGGTCGCCACCGTAGCCAGGAATAGCGGGGCCGCCGGGGACTGGGGGCCGTCTCTTCGTAACTCTCATCATGGGGGGTATATTGCCATAGTTGCCACGCTTGGCGAGCGGGTTGGCAACCGCAGTTTTTTTATTGTATTTTTGCCGTTAACCAGGAAGATGCTGCTGCCTATCTCCTGCCTATTTCCCTTTGTCGCCTTTTACGACACCCACGGGAGGATATGGGGTAGTGGATATTCTTGACCGCCACTACACGGCACTGCATAATTTGCATGATCGTGACTGCTATACACGATAATGAGGTCCTGGGTTCTGACCACAGATCAGGCAAAAATAAATCAGTTATTGTTTCTGTCAAGAAATTCTCAGTGGCTGCTCGGAGTCAGGATGTTGACGGCTTTTCATACCTGTGCCTTGGAAAGCACGTAAAGCCGTTGGTTCTACGCTTGAGCTGACTGGTAAACCGACACAATCCGTGGGAGATGAATCTCTCTCGGATCGTGTCGGTTTACCAGATCATAGAGTGTGTACCTGTGCTTGGTGCTTGTGTATACACTTGAGCGCTATGTTCCTGTCCTACGCAGATGTTTAGTCTTGGGTGAGGCTCGCCGCAGCCGTGACGGCAGTTGGGTTTGCAAGGCAATATATTTTAATATGATGACATAATTTAGCAAACGCTTTAAAACTAATTTGTTATGACATAGTTAATTTATGAAACAACCTTTCCACTCTCCATCTCTCATGATAGAGAATTGTATAAAATTTTAACTGAATAGAGTAATTACGACTGAACTTTATAAATAATTTTCCAAGCCTGAATTCGCTCATCTAGTTAGTTATAACTTCCAAGGTTCTCGTGTAATTGGATTTTAAGCACAGCGACGCATATATTATAAATATGTTTTTAATACTTATCACCGCATGGTAGCAGTATGAGTACCTCTCCATCATTCTATATCCAGGATTTAACAATAAAATATTCACAGTCAGCTAAACTAAGCGGGAAAAGAGAGTCGGAGTGTGAACGATTTGGAGTAGTGGATATTTTTACATCGCCACTATACGGCTTGATACACATCATATTATATTTGCTTTGCTACATAATATATGTGTAAAACTAGAACAACAAAACGTTACTACGACATAGTATCACACTTACGGTGGTGCTTGTTCCATACTAACATAGTAGGTAGGTGTATACTTCGACGTTTGATTATGTACGTCGGCTTGTACATAAGCAGAACAGTAAAAAAGTATTGATTTGAAAATTAAATGTTTGGTCGTTTTTACCAGAAATTGCTTACACATAAATAACGTACATGAATGAATGAATATACTTTTATTGTACACCACTAACAAAAATACAAATGTCATAACAAAACTCAGATTATAATATGTACAATTTGGCGGCCTTATCTCTTCCAGGCAACCAAAGGTGTAAACTAATACAAACAATGAAAAGGTAGGTGGTAGGTGGTGCAATATAAATATACAAATAAAAAATGCAAAAAAAGATATAAATAAAAAAACTACGTAATACATGAAATAAAATAAATTACTAGCACATAATAAAAGATAAAGTAAAACATATAATACATACATACACATATACATATATATATATATATATATATATCTATATACATACATATAAATATATACATAAATATACACATTTACATATATATACAAAATTCCTCAAACAATAATATAAAGCTGATAGATACAATAAATACATAATCACACAATCTATCCTAACGGTGTTCGAACGATTGAGACAAGTAATGCTCTTTAAGTAATCGCTTAAATATAACAATAGTTTGTGCCTCACGTATACGCAAAGGTAGGGCATTCCAGAGCTTAATAGACAGGACAGTAAAAGATTTATTGAAAAATGATGTATTGTGAGTTGGTACACTTAAAATGAATTTTCTAAAAGAGCGTAAAGGTTCCCCCACAAAATTAAACTTCTCCTTTAGATAGGGAGGAGTAGTAGGGTGAAATAAAACACAGTACAGAATAGAAAGTATATGCATGTTCCGGCGAAGTCGGATAGGTAACCACTTGAGACGTGAGCGAAATTGGGAAATATGGTCAAATTTGCGCAATCGAAATATGAACCGAATACTAGTATTTTGAAGTCTCTCAAGCTTATTTAGCTGGTCCTCAGTTATGTCTACATAGCTTGCGTCAGCATAGTCGAGGATCGGAAGGAGAAGAGACTGTGCGAGCATAATTTTTGTAGGAATGGGAAGAAATGATCGAAGGCGACGCAGTGAACAGAGAGCGACAAAAGTTTTCTTACTTACCTCATTCAGTTGGCGTATCCAATTTAAGGAATTATCAATATAAATACCAAGATTTTTGACATTGTCAAAGTAAGGGATAACAACTCTATCAAATACGATAGGTGGTACAGAGAACCAGTCAATTCTTGAGATAAAGCTCTGGCTACCAATAATGATAGCCTGAGACATTTTAGGATTGACATTTAGGCCATATGATTTACTCCACTCGTGAATAAAATTTAGATCCTTATTTAATGTAGCGATTGCATTCGGCAAATTCTCAAGAGTTGACTGGGTGTAATCTGGACATCATCCGTATACATATGGTAGAAAGAAGATATTTTATGAGTGATTTAATTAATGAAAATGGAAAAGAGTAAAGGTGACAACACGCCGCCCTGCGGCACGCCTGCAGTAATATCACACCAAGATGAGTGAGTCTCATCGACACGAATACACTGCCGACGGCCACAGAGATAACTTTGAAACCAGTCAATTACTGATGGAGATATGTTAAGGGAACACAACAGACTCAACAGTATATCGAAGTCAACAGTATTGAACGCATTACTGAAATCCAGCAAGGTCATGACTGTGAGTTGTTTATTATCCATACCCCACCGTATGTCATCAGTAACTTTGATTAAGGCAGTAGCCGTACTATGACCAGGACGGAAACCGGATTGTAAGGAATTCAATAAATTGTGCTTATTAAGGAAAAGGGTCAGCTGTTGGCAAATAAGTTTTTCAAGGACTTTAGAAAGGAAAGGTAAGATCGAGATGGGACGGAAATCAGAGAGGTTGACGGGATTAGATCTCTTTGGAAGGGGTATAATATAAGCACACTTCCAGGCTTGAGGGAATTTAGAGGAAGAGACACAAGCATTGAGTAAATAAGTGATAATGGGAGTAATAACATCAAGGAGAGGAACAATCATATTACGGCTAATGTTGTCGCTACCGGCAGCATTTGAGGAGATGGATAATATGGTCCTCTTAACATCACATTCAGTAAACTGACTAAAAACGAACGGAGGATAATTAGGAGTCGGAGTTACAGAAAGCGAACGAAGTGTTTGCAGTTTATGTTCGCTATCAAAAGACTTAGAAGAATTAGAAAAATGTTGATTTAATAGTTCAAAATCAACACTAGGAGGTGAAGCATTTAGGGATGTTCTACCAACTCCAACAGTTTTGAGAAACTTCCACACCCTAGATGAGTCGCCGTTCTCGACTGATGTATGAATATGGCGTCGTTGCGCATCTCTACATAATGTGTTGCATCGATTCCTGATTTTGGCGTATTTCCTAACGTTTTCCTCTGTTTTATTCCTCTTAAGCTTTGACAATGCCGCATTCTTCTGCAAAATAAACTTTTTTAGATCATCAGAGAGCCATGGAGCAGGTAGGTGTTTAAGTCTCACATAATGCATTGGCGCGTGAACGTCATAAAGCTGAGTGAGAAGAGAACAGAACAGTTCCACTTTATCGTCAATGCATGGAGCTCTCTCGATCACTGACCAGTCAATATTATAAGCATCTTCACAAAGTTGTTCAATATCCATTCCTCCAAAATTACGCCGCAGAACTAATTTAGGTTTGATTTTAGGAGGGCGTAGTTTATACGACAGAAAAATTAAATCGTGATAAGAGAATGCATCAGCAGGACACTGTCCGTGCTTGAAAACTAAATTGGAAGATGACACCATTATTAAGTCAAGAAGGGAAGGAGTACTGTTAGGAAAGTTATGAGTAGCAGAAAGGGGTAGGATTTGCATATTACACGCTTCAATTATAGCTTCAAGTTTTATAGATCGATTGTCGCCTTTAAGCAAACAGGTGTTAAAGTCACCCATCAAAATAGTGTCACTATACGTAGGGGCTAGTGATTCTAGAAGAGATTCGAAAGAAGTAAAATAATTTATAGAAAGGGAGGGACTGTAGAAAACTCCAAGTAGGATTTTATTCTGAGACAGGGAGACCTCAACCAGCAAATGCTCAGCAGAATCAACAGGAGGTGGTTGACTTGACGAACTAACAATTTTAAATGGAAGGTAGGATCTAAGATAGATCGCCACGCCCCCACCACCCCTATTAGTGCGATCATTTCTAATTAGATGAAACCCAGGCAAAGAATAAGAAGTGGAAGGTAGACAGGGTTTTAGCCATGATTCTGAAACTAAAATGGCGTGAATATTTTGGGATTCAAATGACGCAAGCATGTCAGGATAATGAGCCGGAATGCTTTGGGCGTTAATATGAATAGCATTAAAGTTATTCACACAGTCTGAGAAAAAAGAATTTAAGGTGATGTTGAGTGAAGGAGAAGCAGTTGTACTGTGATAACTATCATCACTAAGTGTCTCATCGTCCGAAGATAACGATAGAAACAAATCACTATCGTTACAAATGTTTGAGGAGGTCATAAATACAAAATAAAATATAAAATAAATTCTTATATACACTAAAAAAAATATATAGATAAAGATCGAAAGGTACCTATACTATTACAACCACCAGCAGCATGAAAGAGAAAGCATATAACAAAACAACAACTTAAAGAAATAAAACAATCAGTTTAATATTAAAATTACCAAAAACTTGCAGTCTGACGCCAAATATATTGTAAGACATTTTGAAACTGTAAACGTCAGACTAGGCAGTATGGATTAAGATGCCTTTGCCAAACTAATAAAATAAAATAAAAAATAAGAAAGAAATCTGACAACAGGTAACAACTGTCACTGTTAGTATAAATAAAGGGTTTTGGCGGGAACTCGACCGGCGGCGGCTTGCTGCTCCTGTATTATTGTTTAAATAATGGTTTGAAGTGGACTTTGATATGTAAAAGTAGTGCGATTTTGTGTATTAAGTGTCTGCGCATGTGAACTATTAATGGAAACTGTGAAACAAGTGCTCTGATGGTGATGGAATCTCAAGATAAGCTGTTTGTTTGCATAGGCGCCTTTAGATACCATCGCCAACTGTCAGCTGCCTGCTGGCTCAAGTTACCGTCAAAATCTCCCAAGGCTGCACAATGTGACGCATCAACATTTTGTGAAGCAGTGAAATATGAAGGAAAATTATACATGAAGACAAGGCTGTATGGCATAGTTCCTTTGCCTGCTCTCTCGAGCGAATAATAAAAACAACAACAACAAAAGTATAAATAAAGATATTTATACGTAAATATTATTAACAAAAAATATAATAAAGAATGATTAATTAATCTACCAGTTATGTGCAATAATTAAAATAATTTGAGTAACAATCATCTAACCAGTGGAAACCTATTATGAAAACTTATGTCATAAAAATGAATGGCAAAGAATTATAATTTAAAACCTGATTACCTAAAAGTTACAAAAAATATATGAATTGAGCTGCTGGAGTAAATTAGTAAAAACAAAACCACAAGAAAAACATGCCACTACCATCATTTTTTAGCCGTCTTCCTAGCCCTAGCAGTAGTAACACAGGGCTTGGGAGCCGAAGATGCCGCCGCCGCCGTCGCCGCAGTCAAGGATGAGGTAGTAGGGACACCACCAGCTGCATCAGGAATGGCGATCACCTCAGCCACGGTGTACACCCGGTGCTTCGTGCCGTCGGACCCAAGCACCACAACATATCCATCTCGTGTCCAACACTGGGATACACCAAAGCGCTTCCGAGCAGCAACGAACGCCTCATGACGACCCTTAGTCATGAACTCAGATAGAGTAACTCCGCTACCCTTTAGCTTGGTTTTGGAAAACCAAACTTTGTCACGGAGATCCTGATCTCGAAATTTCACGAGCAACACACGAGGCTTGTCGCAATGGGGGCGCCCTAAGCGATGGCATCTGGTAATAGAGTCCACACGTAATTCAGGGATGTTCAACCATTCAGGGATGTTCAGCCACGTAAGAAACGTAAGAAGTATGAAAACCTCCAAAATAATTTACATACACGTATATTTTTTTATTCAATAGTGCAAAGAGTTATAAGTTAATTTTGATTTTTTTTATATAAAACCATGTGACAAAGGAACCCAGTTCATTTGATGTAATATAAAAATGTTTATTGAATTTAGGCTTTCTTAAAACTCTTGTGAACATTAAAATCTCCACCGGTGCGCAAACCGTTTATCTTTCCATCATAATAATATTATTACAATGTCGGTATTTTCAAGGTAAGAATTTTTGATAAGTCAGTACGCTTTACCATCACCACGTACCATCAGGTGGAATAGTGGTCAAGCACTGGCTTGGAAAAGAAAAAAAACAGGCAAAAGTTATACGTGATAAAAACATATTAATAATTTAACGTTCAATGTTAATTCACCTGCCCTAAATTCGTTTTAAACAAATGTCAGTGCGATATAATTAGTTCATCGCGGTTAAATTTAATTGGCTTTGGTTCAATTATGAAACAGCCCATTCACTCCTATACTAATAGTTTTATATCATACAATTATAGTTCTGTGGCGTAAGATGTCGTCATACGGGAATTTATTACCCTATTTCATCCCATGCGTGTTGGAAAGCTTAGGAAATGCCAGAAAGATCTTGTAGCTATTATTAGAAGAGGGAAAAACTACGCATTTTATATAGAAAAACGCCTGTCGTAATATACCGACCTATGACAGGGAGCAACATCAAAGTATCGAGACGTCTCACTCTGCAATCACCAATTTTTCTTTTAAGAGTAGTGATTAAGGCAAATTCTCCTCACAAAGAGGGATGGCCACATACAGCAGTAGAATGTAACAGGCTGATGAAAAAGAAAAATAAAATGACATTAATAATTAACAAAAGAAAGTCTAATCACTATAAACATCCTACACTGAAGACATACTCCTCTTTCACTTGAGAATGTAATTGAGGGTAGTTGAGAGCAAAAGAGTTGTAGTGAAGGACTTTATTGTATCCAAAGCCTGTGACGCTACGGCACTAGTGATGACCTATGAAATAGAAACTAAAGCATCTGATGTAAACCCAGAGTAACCGACAAATCCCAACGAATTACTAAATTCAAAGGGCAAGCAATATTAATAATTAATTAATGAAGAAAAATATTTCTTAAATTACAGTCTCTTAGGCGAGTTATTTTTTTATATATTGTCAAGTTTCGCTGTAATCAACAGTTCTTTTAGGAAAAGGGTTGAAATCACTTCCAGAGCAACAAGACCGTCTGTTGTACTTTCTATATACCTAGTCGGGTCATAAATTCTGTCACATGTTTAATATAAAATAATTGAGACAAGTTTATTCATTATGTAACCATTTATATACCAAAATAAACTTAACAAAACATAGATTCTTATGACACTAAAGTTTATTCAAAATGACCTCTGTGATTTTGAATACAGGCCTTCAATCTGCGCGGCCAGTCGTCTGTCGCAGCACGAACGAGGTCCATGTCAAAATCGGCGGCTGCCTTAATTAAGGATGTCTTGAGTGACTCCAAATTGGGATGAGGCTTTGAGCACGCCTTTTCCTCCAAGTGTTGCCATATCTTGTAATCTAACGGATTCAAATCTGGACTGGAGAAGCGCCAGTCTTCGTGCCGGATGAAGTCGATTTCACGCGCCGCCAGCCAGTCTTGTGTGCTCTTCGCTCTATGAGCTGGCGCTGAATCTTGTTGGAATACCCAGTGCCTATTATTGAACATGGTATGAGAAACAGGTTCCACAAGGTTCGTCAAGACTGTATTTTGATACACAACTGCATTCGTTTTTACACTTTTCTCACAAAAATGTACCTCTGTTAAGCCTCAATAAGAAACTCCCAACCATACCATGAGCGAGGATGGAAAATGACCTCGTTGGACAGGCGGAATACGGTTGCTCGCTTCTTCACTACTGTGTGCGTACACCTTATCATTTTGTTTGTTGTAACTCTCTTCTACGGTAAAAATGTTTTCATCCGAAAAAAGATTTTCCCGATATTTTTTTCCCGCATACCGCTTCAACAAAGCGCGGCATCTCTTCAGTCTCAGGTCCATTAGACGAGCATTCAAACGACGTCCTGTTTTTCTTCGATATGCCCGAAGCCCTAAGTCTTCATTTAACACCCTTTTCACCGTGGTTCTGCTTAACCCCATCTGAAGGGCCAACAGTTTCTCCTTACCTTTGGGATTTCTTTGAATTCGCTCCTTCACAGCTTTTATCACTGCTGGAGTCCTAACAGACCGAGGGCGACCACTTCTTGACCTGTCATCTACACTAGAGTCTTCATTGTATCGTTTATAGTACGATAAACGAATCTTTTGGTTATATTCAAATTTTTCAGTATGTCAAAAATTTGAATTGGCGCGTAACCGCAACGATGCAACGCAATAACTGCAACACGGTCTTCTTTAAGCGTCCACTCATGAGTAAAATTCTAAAAAGTATACAGTTTTATTTTCATGAACAATTTGGAATTCGAATTCAATAAACTTTTTTGTGGCCAGCATTCTAAAAGAAAAGTTTTTACTGTGTGACAATACTTATGACCTGACTGTGTATATATTTCATTCATTTTTGTCTCGTTTTCATGTGTATTGGTGTAGGTACAATAAGGAATTTATTGATTGATTGATTGATTGTAATGTACCGTAACCTCTACTGGACGCTTAAGTAAATTGCGTGTTCTAGAAATTACATTTTTATACAATAAGGTTAACAAACGTTGGATATAGGCCGATAGACATTTATGTCGATTAAAACTCAAAATTCAAATGCATTTTCACCCCTGACGACAAAAATGGTATCCGGTTTTTTACACTCACCATACGAAACGCAGCAGCATTAATCATTGGTCCTTCCCCGTCCGAGCCGATCCATTCCTGCTACAACCATAAAATAGCTGCAGTATGACTCTACCATGTATAAATAGTAAACATAATATTTATGTGTTTGGGTACTTTAAAATCAACATCATCATTGTCATCAAGCCATTTCAAAGCACGCCTCATCCACCGGTCTCGTCTTCAGGTATCTAGTTACTACCAGCCAGCTAGTCGCTTAATCTAGCCATAGACACTCTATCCATACTCACTCTGAAATATGTTTACTTAATCCCGATCTTACCCTAAGACACCTCTACTTCAATGGTTGTCACTTCTGCGACAGATGAGACCAGCCCATCGTCAACTGCCATGCAATCACTAGAAACATATTCGAAGATGTACAATATCGATATATCGAAATACCGTATACATAAAATATCGAATATCGCGACAGCAAAATTTTGTTAACAGCTAGTTGGGTCCAGTAAAACATTATCAAAACTTTATTTAACTTAGTGTGCCAGGCGGGATTGTTGGCGAGTTGCCAGAACAGATTATATTTAAATTGTAGTTCGATATTGTTGGCCTCATGAACCTTATTTTTATCTATACAAAGATATATGTTTAAATAAAACTAATTTTACGGATTTTATCGCGTATATTAACTTATTTTACATTCCCGACGTTTCAAGCACTTTACAGCACCCGTGGTCACGGGGGGGGGGGGGGGTGACTGAGGTGTATGACGTCCCAATATCATAGTTAACTACGGCTACCTCCAGATTAAAAATTATTACTGCGTAGATCGGAACAAAAATTTAATAATTAATAATAATTTTTAATCTGGAGGTAGCCGTGGTTAACTATGACATTGGGACGTCATACACCTCAGTCCCCCCGTGACCATGGGTGCTGTAATGTGCTTGAAACGTCGGGAATGTAAAATAAGTTAATATACGCGATAAAATCCGTAAAATTAGTTTTATTTAAATGTGTAGTGTTCGCGTAAATATAAGAAATCATTAAAGATATATGTATCAATACACTGTTATGTATATTTTGTTGTGGGGCTTCAGGCTAAGGGTTTCGAACCTAGTAATGTAACTCAAGAGGAGGACAATGACTCGGAAGTGGTCTCGAGACATCGTCATAGCATTACGAGCGTGCAGAGGCTAGCAAGTACTGCCCCCAAGGCATGCGCTGAAAAAGGCAAAGTGAAAGATTACTGGTTGCGTTCCGAACGGAGATTACGGACCTCTGGTATACGCTGATGGTGACCACCATTGTTTTTGCCGGTAGGTGTCTTTTCCGGCTCCTTCCATTGCCCCCGCTACAAAACGTATCTATGCAAGGAATGTTTTACCTACGATCAAAAGAGCAAGCCAGAAAAGGAGTGTCACTTAGTGATAACATCTTGATTTACCTACATACTGGATTAAGTTATAGTCAAGCACCAGCCTAAACTTCGTAAAAAAAACAGACTACTCTATACAGACTGTATATACTATCTGTGCATCTAAAGGAGTGTGTACATTTTTAATGGCAGGAGGAAAAAAACAGGCAGTAAATCTTTCTAATTTAGTTCTCAGTAGTATATAGTCTTTGTAGCCGTTTGATGTTGATTTTAGGGTGTGCAGGGACTACATCGGGTTACATTAGCCAATTCATATAAGATTCATTAAGTTTTTAAAGATCGTTGGTCATGGTCACTCTAATTACTGATTCGGAATTCATATTGTGAGGAATATAAAAAAAAATCGAACCTAATGTATCAAAGAGATACCGGTATCTGTGTCTCTTGTATCGTTAAATAAAGCTCATAGAATTCTTTATTTAATATTATACGTTATAACCGAAATATCAACTTTTAAAAATAAGAAATGAAACCTTACTATACAGGTAAATATTTCAAAATCATCTGCAATAGACCACCGTTGCAGATAGACTTTTCCAAAGACGCGCCTATTGCAGACTTAAGACTGTCTTGTAGAGAAAACTGTATTGCACGCCTCATAACGCCCGAGCGTTTGGGAGTGCTCGACATTTGTGACGATTTTACAATATAATGTTAGTATGTCTCAATTTAGACACTAAATCAATAAAAAAAGGATGTTTTGAAAACTAGATGTATTAAATTATGATGTCAGCGTATTTTTTAATTAATTTGTTTAGTTGTTTTTACAAAAAATGTAGTTAAATATTATTATTACAGCTGTCAGTCCGTGCACTTGTTTGTCTTAACGTTCCAGAAAAATATACGCAACGAAATGAAATAAATCTTTCTGAATAAGTTTCTATTTACCCTCAGGATGATCCCTATTGATGTTTGTTATCAGACTCATGGACGTTTAAAAGGTATTTATTTTTTTCATCAAAATTAAATCAAACTTTTATGACAAAAATAAAATTGCTCATGAGGCGTGCACTCTTGGATTTTTCAAAATCTTTTACTTATAGCATTTTATTAATAATTATGTATTCATTCATTACAGTCTTTCAAAGTTCACTGTCAAGTATAGGCCTACTCCATAGATTGCATCGTAAGGGCCCTCTTTGTGATACAATCTATGCTCAAAATTGTCCGCTTGGTAGACGCGTTGCCAGACCCCTCTAGTTGACAGGCGTGAGAGTAAATGTACGTGAAATATGTAACGTAATTTTAATCTAACAAGTTTTAATGAAAATTTTTGATGCGTCAGTAGCCTAATGGCAGGGCACGGACCGCGAACTCGAAGGGTCGTGGGTTCGAATCCGCCATTCGACTACTGTCGTGAACCACTTCTAACACAAGCATTTTAAGCTAACCAGAAGTGGTTAAAGGGAATATTAGCAATGTTTAATAGCATTACTAGTTATTAAAAAAAAACTTGCTTCATTATTTTAAACAAACTGTTTGAAAATCTTGATGTCATTATATTACACAATAATAGTTTAAATTCTATAGTAAAGTTGAGCTGTTTGTAAGCTGAAATTTATAAGCTATCACTAGCAATGTTAACCTAAACACAATTCGCTCGACGGTTCTAGAGATTTGGAACGCTAATCTGAAGCGCTTTGACTTTAAATGTAGTGCCAAGTCAAGTGCAACTCTTTAAATTAAACATGCCAGAGCCAAGTTTTATTACCAGAGAAACAGAAGCCATTTTGTTGCTTTCAAATGAAAGAAATACAGTTCATTATACTTATTTGATTTGTGTTAACAAATAGTTCAGCATTATATTTTTTGTATCTTTTATGAACTTTTAATTTTCTGTCACTTTACTATCATTACAGATAAAACACGCTATTACGCGTTACACGTTAGAAAGCGAAACATTGACTTTAGATTCTATCAAAAGTCCACCGCTAAACCTAGACGTCCCTCATAACGGGAGATATAAATACATAAATATAAAAAAATGAGCTGATGTGTTTTCTTGTCACGATTCCATAAACGATGTTATCTGAAGGGCTCTTTTGTATATAAATATCCCATCGGTTTGAAAACCTTGTGTAATATTATGCCTTTAGTCCCTTTTAAGGGAGGCAAGGGCACTCATCTCAGGGATACCCCACTTATAGAGGGCAGTACTTAAAGTGGAACTGAGTTTATATTCAAATATGAGTCTCTGAGTGATGACTATATATTTGCGCCATTTACTATAGAGACTATCCGTCCGCGGAGTCCAAATGCGGATAAATTTCTAAAGGAATCGTATCCGCGACAGGTCGTTGCAGTTGGAGACAAGAGAGACATTTTTTGTTGCTCCAAAGCTAAGTATAGCCACTGTCACGAGAGTAAGACTGTGTGATAATTTAAGATTTTTAATATTGTAATTAATATTGTATAATGTATTTTGAGGCTCAACTTCAATACTGCGCTTGCTAACAAATATATCTTAAATGTTAGCAACAGTGCACCCACAATCGATGCGTTATTGAATACACATAATATACGTGGTAGAGCCATGGTGCAGCTATATTATGGATTTAGCATGGTGGGCTCGACCTGTGCAGGACCACGCTCTCACAGAATACCAGCGTATAATAGCAGTTAATGCTGTTATGTTTCATATGGTTAATGTAGAGAACAGGAGACCCTTTTTACTCGTTTCCAACGGGGGATTCCATATTATTCCTCAGGGGTGACAACACAGCTCGCCGTCCGTCCGTCTAACGACGACAGGCCGTGTCGACGGCGCGTTTTGTTCCACGCGTGCCTCAAAGAGCTGTCAGCATCGTGAAGGGGCCCGCAAGGGCCGACGCCTGCCGGGGCTGCGGGCTGTTCGAAAGAGATACCGCGCCTATGGAACGTAAGGGCACTGAAGGAACACGGATGGTTTTTAGTCAGTAAAAGTCTGACACTCCCTTCCGCTCCACCCAGAGCGAAAGGCGTCATTTGATGATTTTCCATCCGCAAAAAAAAAAAAGGGGTGACAACACATCTGCATTTTGGTTTTAATTTGAGGATAGATGTATATGTCTAGAGGACACAGTGTCCACTTAACATCAGGTGGAACGTTTGTTCGTTTTTCTATATGAAACAGAAACAGAAACTTTTTTATTCTATATAGGTTATAAATAATACTTATTGAATGTCACTCTATTGTTTAATTACTCCTGGTTCGGAATAAAACCTCTGTCCTGGGAAGGACCAGCAAGAAACCCAGCGCGAATTTAAAAAAATAACAGCTTACAATCATATATGTTACACAATTGACAACACAAAACAAATTACCAATTAATTTGTGGTGAACCACAGCGCTACATTCGAAAAATCGGTGTTGGAGTAATTTATACAGCTGCTACGGTATTGTGATGAAACTTCTTATAATGATTATTATTATACAAATATCAACAATGGTGTAGTATATAACATTATATTTAGGCCGAAAGTATTAAAGCTTCAAACTGATTAAATTACCAATATACTTGGCTTTATGCGAACGAAGTCGCTAGCTTTCCTGAATCTCAAACAAAAGAAACCATCTACGTTGTTGCATCAATAATCAGCTACAACAAACACCTTTTATCATCAAAATACTATCTTACATTGACACTGAGTTAAATACACATTAAAAGATATTTGCTGTCTGAATGTAAATCCAATTTATTTTTACCCGATTGCCCCAGACAGAGGGTAATGTTGGCAATTGCAAATAAACTTCACCGACTAGAGACTAGACGATCTCAAGAACAAGCGCGTAAGATATCTAACAGCTTTAAATTTCTTAAAGAGATGCCGATACCACAATCTCATTCCTACCTGCGTCAAAATATCAACCAAAAAGAACGTTCTATGAAGCATTAAGATTTTAAATCAGGCAAGTTAAAAGTTGTTACGAACGGTAATCCAACAAAAACGACCCGATCTTCATGACATGTTCAAACTGCGTAGATGGGAACAAAAATCAATAATTTTAATTTGTAGGTAGCCGTGGTTACCCATGATATTGGGACGGCGAACACTTCAGTCCCCCCGGGACCATGGGTGCTGTAAAGTGCTCGAAACGTCGGAAAAAGGTAATATACGCGATATAATCCGTAAAACCTATTTTTATTTAAATTTTCTCTTTTCAGTATACTTTTTTAAACAGTCGGGTTTTTTAAATTACTGTTTTAACCTTTAGACTTGTCAATAATACACTAACTTCAGCGGTCGCATATAGTTGTAGTATAATTAAAAATTAAAAGTGTTGTACAGCCGACTTCAATGTAAGGCACTTCAATATAGGTTATTTAAGAATAACTCAAAAACCATTGGTCTGACCGTCTCCTTTTTGGAAGTAGTCAGAAAATTGAAGTTAAATGTTTTGTATGTGATATTTATGACTTATTAGTGATCGATCTCAATTCATAAAATTTTTAAGTTTGTGTATTAAGCAAGCTGTATTTCACTTTCAACTCTTAGCATAAATATATGTATTACATAGGATAATATATAAAATATATAATTAATGCCTTTTGTCTTAACATACACTCTATGGACTATTAAAAAAGGTACATTAGAAATCAATCAAAATTCACAACTTATTCAGTCAATATGAAAGTAATTATTTCAAATCCTCCTTCGAGTGTGCAATATTATATTTAAGTAATAATTTTTATACTTAAATATATATAAGGGCAAAGTATGTACCCCCTGTATATACTTTGCCCTTCACGTATTAATATATAGATAATAATAATATTGAACAATATAATGAAACATTGCTTACAAAACTTAGTCTCGTCTCGAAATTCAAAACATCGATAGGATTTTGGTTGATTATGCAAATTCAAATCGCGGCAAATATTCTTGCTTTCGGTAGTAACATTTTATACATAGCTAGTTGTTGTGGTCTGTAAAATTGTTTTTTTTTTTTTGGGAATTCGTTTTAAATGTTGCATACTAAAGTTAATTTTTAAGTAGCATGTGCGTGGTAGATCTTAGCAAAACATGATATAATTATAATAATAATAAAATAATAAAAATTTATTTCTTTAACAGGGTTGTCTTAAATCTAGAACATAGATTTATATATTATATCTAGAAATACTCATTCTTTGTGCATTTGCACCTGTCTCAGAAGGAACAACTCTTACATATCAAATTTGTGGTACTTACTAGTATCAATGAAGAATTAGGTAACAAATACATTTATCTTTATCTTAAGTATGTAAATTATCAATTATACTAAAAACAAATACAATATGTAATAAAAACCCTGTGGTTCCCGTTAAGGGCGTTATCAGAATCAGTATTCAAACGTATAGAAATAACTTTACTTCAGAAAACTCCACATTAAAATAATCAAATTCAATTCAATTTGATTATTTTTATTTCGTAATTAAATAATGTTTGTAAATTTTATGTGGATTGATTACCTCTGCCTGGAATTATCAAGCAACTAAGTATAACAGCAAGCAGCGACGGCCGGCGGCGGTGTACATCAAAGACGGGGCACGCTCACGCGCGTGCTTCATACCTACACGCTTTTAACAGTGGTAGAGCCACGCGGCAGCTTTTGCTGTCGCACGGATGGGCCGGCTCGAACCGGGGTGGTACCACGACCTCACAGAAAACCAGCGTGAAGTAGATGTTCACCTCTGCGTTTCGCTTGGTGAGTGCAGGTGGCCGGGGGGCCCTTTTTACTGGAAATGAGGCATTCCATCTTCGTCCTCACGGGTGACAACGCATCTACATTTTGAATTGTAGTAGAGGATATATGTAGATGTCTATGGGCCGCAGCAACCACTTACCATCAGGTGGACTGTGTGCTCGTATGTCACCCTGATCCTATAAAAAAAACACGAACTGCACTAAGGTCGTGATTTTCTCCCATCTCTAATATTTCGGAACAAGTACCGGTAACTTCAGAAGAAAGTAAGTTTTTAGAAATATTAAACTTAGTAAGTTATCTGATTAGAAACTCTAAAACCCCATTTAAAGCAACCAAAAAAAAAATCATTATCATAATTGCCATGCCTATGTGTACATCTATACGTCCTTGAAACGACCAACGGGTTTTTATTACATACATATATATATATATATATATATATATATATATATATATATATATATATATATATATACTACTCACACATTGTAATAAATTTATGTGTGTGTGTGTGTGTGTGTGTGTGTGTGTGTGTGTGTGTGTGTATGTGTGTGGGTGTGTGTGTGTGTGTGTGTGTGTGTGTGTGTGTGTGTGTGTGTGTGTGCGTGCCACTTGTAAACGATATAATAATAAACAACCTCAAATTTTGAAAACGGAACTCTTTTCCAATATTATTGTGTATGTATTTTATTAATTTGTCATTTGTTTACGATTTGGCGGCAATTTTCTGTGTCACATCAGCATAAATTTAACACGAGAAAATTTTCGTACACTGATTTTTAATGCTTTCGATGTCATTTAAGTCAACAAGAAAGTTATGATAGCCTTCGATTGGCCTTTCACGATAAAGCCCCATTTCGTGCCACTATTTAAAACTGGTTTAATGAGTTTAAACGTGGTCGCACTAATCTCACCGATGATCTGCGTGAGGGAGGCCTTCTACGGCTACGACTGAAGATAACATCAGTGTTGTGCGGTGTATAGAAATTGACAAAGATTGACTGATCAGCAGACTGGGGCAAATTTAGGCATCGGTATGAATCAAGTGCATCAAATTATCATGAATATTTAGCGGTCAGGAAGCTTTGTGCCCGGTGGATACCTCATAATTTGATAAGGCCTCAAAAACGCCGTTGTTTGCCATTTGTCTTGGACAAAGTTCGGGAGAAACGACCTCGCAATACGATCCTCCTTCACCACGACAACGCCTTTATCGCACACTGCCAAGCAAACAATCGACTACTTGGTGACGTCAGACGTGGAATTACTGGGTCACCCGCCCTTATAGCCACGACCTCGCAGCTTGCGATTTTTATTTATTTCCGAAAATAAAAGAAAAACTTCGAGGAAAACGTTTTATGGATGTCGAGGAAGCAGTGGCTGCGTTTCAAAATTCCGTCGAAGAGACCCCTAATGTATAATAATAGTGGGCAAAGTGCTTTTCTCAGTGGTTCCATCGAATGCAGCGATGTATGGATGTAAACGGACACTATTTTGAAAATATATAATGAAACTAATAACTTGCTAGTTTGTTCAGTTTTTGATTTTCTAAGAACTTCCAATATCACCCTCGTATGAGTGCGTTTAACTGTGGCCACTTTATTATGTCTTCTTTTATGCAATATGCTGATATAATTGTCAATTTATTGAATTCATTCGTGCTGGCATCGTAATAATTATTTATCTTGATTTAGGGAATTTATATCTTAATATAATTATTTTATCAACGTGATAATTCAATCACCTGCTTTTCTGCCTTGTCAGGTACCATTATCGTACCTATTTTTTATAGGATGCGTTGTCACCCGTGAGGACTAAGATGGAATGCTTTTTTCCAGTAAACCACCAGTGTCTCCGGTTCTCTACACTCACCATACGAAACACAGCAGTGTTAAGCTGCTATTTCACGCTGGTATTCTGTGAGAGCGTGGTCCTTCCCCGGTCGAGCCAACCCATTCGTGCTACAACTATACTACTAATATAGCTGCAGCATGGCTCTGCCACGTAAAACTGTTACTGTGTATTTCTGCCGTCATATGGCACAGTTCCGGTGTACAGGGTATAGAGAGCCATTAATTACAGGCTATGGGGCCTGCCGGCTGAGCTCATCTGTAGGTTTCTTAGTTTGAAGTTGGCTGCAGGTATCCATGGACTGCAATAGCCACTTACCATCCGGTATACTTTAAGTTCGTTTGTCAATCGTTCGTTCAATCTTCACATTGTTTTGAAAACCAATACAGAAAGAAACATTATGAATTATACAATAATTAAAAATTGATAGTCTTATCGATTTGAAAGCGATTTCTAACAAAGAACTAAAGTCAATTATTGTTATTCAACAATTAAAATTCAAAATATTGCTATTAGGTTCATATTTTGTTTGCGCAAATATGATCATGTATCCGAATATTGTTTACAGCTCAAGTGGTTACCCATTCGCTTTCGCCGGAATCTGCAACCTGTATCTCTTTTGTACTGTGTGTTGTTCAATCCTTTGACTCCGAGCTACTTGAAGGAAAACTTTAAGTTTCTTGGTCATGAATCATGATCGACCTGATAGAGTTCTTCGATCAGCCGGCGAACTAATTCTAGAACCATGTTCATTTCGAACAAAATTTATGAAATATTATTTTACGAGCCAAACCATAAGGTTATGGAATGAATTTCCACTCCAAATTCAACGTGCACAAACTTTGGAAAGATTCAAAAGTGACGTCAAGAAGCATTACCTAACACTTTGTGGTTATTGATAACCAATTCTAGCAACAGATAGTTATTCTGTGTTTTATTTTTCCTCTTTGTTTTGTATTTATTTATTTATTATCTATGTATATATATGTATGTGTATATATTTTTATATATATACCTATTTATTAATATGTATGTTTATTTTATTATTATTTTTTATGTATTATTGTGGTATTTTAACAAAATATAGTTTAGTTTATTTAGATATTATTATGTAAATGTAACATAAAACGCACCACCTCCTACTGTTCTTAATTCCAGTTTCTCTTTAGCCCAAAGGTTGTCTGGAAGAGATCGCTCTGTAGCGATAGGACCGCCTTATTGTACATACGTATATATTAAGTTTTCTCTGTAATGTATTTATTCGTTGTATATGTGTGGTGTACAATAAAGTATATACTACTACTACTACTACTAAAAATTATGACAAAATATTCCATCTATGAGGCGATCTATGAAGAGCCCTAGTTTCAGCAGTGGACATTTCATAAGATGTAATCTATTAATGCGTATATGATTCCAATTTCACTTTGTCATACTAATATGTTTCTTACTTGCTATTATATTGATTTTACGATTTTTTTTAAATTTTATCACGTAAATAAACCAATTCATTAATTAAGTAATCGTCATTCAATTCAATAATAATGAAGTAATCATCATTAATTAAGGAAGCGTCAGTAACCTAATGGCAGGACGCGGACCGCGATCTCGAAAGGTCGTGGGTTCGAATCCGCCATTCGGCTACTGTCGTGAACCACTTCTAACACAAGCATTTTAAGCTTACCAGAAGTGGTTAAAGGGAATATTAGTAATGTTTTATAGCATTACTAGTATATTTAAAAAAAAAAGAAACAAAAAAGTAATATATATTTATCTTCTCTTTGCGATCATGAAACTTCCGAACAACTTGACCGATTGAGGTCATATTCACACAATGTATTTGTTTTGTCGAGGCGCTGGTTTATTATAGACGCAGTTTATAATTTATATGGCTGGCTTATTATGGCATTTTATAGCTATGCTAGGATCCGATAGGTGGCGCTGTGGTCAATTAATTAACAAATTGTATATTTATGGACCAAAATACATAAACACCAAAAGAGATAAATATATAGTTTACATAAGCGTGTAGTCCATCGAATCAGAAATTAGTTTTTGGGGAGATGTATACGATTTTACAACAAAATCACAGAAAATATACTAAATTTGATGTCCTCGAAGTTCAAAAACTTTATTAAACAAATTTTGTGTAAAAAGTGCTACTAAAAGATTAAGGAATTTATGTATGATAATAGGCTGATCGTTGCCGGGACAGTGGTTAATTCCGAACCAATGGTAAATTAAACAAAAGAGTGACTTTCAATAGGTATAGTTTATAACCAATATTGAATAAAAATAGTTTTTCGTTCTGTATCTTTTTCAATGCTGATATACAAACAAGAAAATTATAAAATCTGGAACTAATATGTGATAAACCCATCGCGCTACCTATAGGATGAGAGGCCGAAAAATGTCCTCCAGGCCAGGTAGTTCACTATAATAAACAATTATCGCTAAATTTATAACATGTAATCCAAAATTATATTATTATAATTTCGCATAACATGTTTTCCTCAATAAAATTTTCTCGTAACATTCAGTCCAATTGTGAGGCAGCAGTCATTTTGTAGGCTATTATAATACTTACGATTAATTTTTATCATTTTTGTCAAATTATCTGTATCAATAGACAGTGATACTCGTTTCCAAATATCGTACACTAGCTATAACCTGCTCCATTCAAGTTCTCACTTTAGAATTTCAAATAAACATTTTTCTGCAATATTAAAAAAATATTTTGTGTGATCTTTTGTGAATTCACAAGAACTAATTAGCTTTCCTTTGGATTCTCAGAAATATAAATTGTATTTCTTTGATATTCTTGTTGATATGCTTGAAAGAACTAATTGGCGATCGTGTTGAAAGTAAATATCAAATAATATTTTCGTTTAATGGTAAACTGACATGTTTTTTCATATTCTCAATATACAATTTCAACAAAAATAGAGACTCTTGAATAATAACAGTATATGTTATTAGCCTTGGTAATTCAGGTATAGAACGGTTGCCTTGAACATGAGCAATCTGAGTATAAGGCTGGCTTTTCACTATGGGATATAATATATATTATATCCCGAAATATAAATTATATCCCGCGATTGGCGTTCACACTGAGAGATATATCTTTTAACCAGTGTGCGTTCGTCATTGGTCATTGGATTACCCTCCTTTACCCTGTACACCGTTCTGCGGGCGCGCGGAACGGTGTGCGGGGTACAGGGGGCGAAATATGAAAATATCGCTCTGTCGATCGAAAAAAATATTTATAGCTTGAAATGTAATATATATTATAGCTCAGTGTAAACGGTTCCATATGAATACATTTCATATGGAACCGTTCTCACCACCATACGGTGAGCGATATTAATTTATATCTCGAGATGTAATATATATTATATCCCATAGTGAAAAGCGGGGCTTACAGATCTCCGATGATGGCATCAAGGAAATTGAAGTGTTATGCTGTTTTATCATGCGCTTAATAATGCAGTAAAACGTTGTGACCCGTATCTCGAATATTCAATTGATGTGTGGCAGATTATGTTAAATCAGTGAAGACTGAGGACAGAGGCCGTTATTGAATATTGGACTATATACGGGATTTTAATGAAGATGAGGATTATCCGTCAGAATTACTATGCTTAGATTATTTACTCCGTAATCAAAATCGCCTTTTTAACACGCTTTTATTACTTCTCGTCTATCAATGTAAAGCCGCGTCTCCACCAAAGTTTTGTTGTCAACACAATATTTGCCAACAAAACTTGCTTCGAGTTTCGGCGGCAACATCAAAGGAATACGCGTGTTGCCAACATTTTTTCCCTCGGTGGAGACGCTTGTTGACAGAAACATTTGTTGGCAACACGTATTGGCAAATGTTGTGTTGACAACAAAACTTTGGTGGAGATGCGCAATAACGCAATCTATCAATATAATTTTCACCAACTTGTAGATGGCCGATTGACTAAAACTTACACTCGTAAGTATCAAGGACCGTTGACAATACAATATCATCATCATCATCATCATTACAGCCTTCATAAGTCCACTGCTGAACATAGGCCTCCCCCAAGAAATGCCACAAAGCACGGTCCTGAGCCACCTGCATCCATCGACTTCCTGCATGTCTTACCAGGTCGTCACTCCATCTCGTGGGGGGTCGCCCTACACTTCGCCTACCGGTACGAGGCAGCCACTCGAGAACCTTTCTTCCCCATCGGTTGTCGGTTCTTTGAGCTATATGGCCGGCCCACTGCCACTTCAGCTTACTAATCCGTTGAGCTATGTCGGTTACTCTGGTTCTACTGCGGATATCCTCATTCCTAAGTTTATCACGCAGAGAAACTCCGAGCATAGCCCTCTCCATAGCTCGCTGAGCGACCTTGAGCTTCCTCATACGGCCAGCAGTGAAGGGAGTGGTGAATACAATAACTAAAAACTTTATCTTAGTATCCTGATCAGGATCACCAGGATAAAATAAAATAATTATCAGGATCATCACAGCACACGATCAATGCGTGTTGTTGAGTTTTTTTAAACTCTTATATTGTTCTATTTTATTCCTTTTGAGTGAAGCATGGAATATAGAAATCTCAATTTCGTTTTTAAATTTTGCAACCTTTAAAAAATATATGTTTTCAAATTTACATGGGAAACCTCTGAAGTAATTTTTATACAATATATAATTTAATGAGAAACTTATCATGAAAATTGATTCACAATAGACAAAGATACTCCGTAACATAAATACAATGAAAACGTACAGTTGAATTAAAAATTTTCTTTTTTGAAGTCGACCAATAAAAAAGAACTGAGAATGTAGAATGTATATGGAACATAATTTGTGTGATTTAAATTTATTTATTATAAATGTATATAAACTATTTGTATCGCTGCAATGAGATAGCAATTAAGGACACTTTATCATTTTAACGGCATAACTTTCGAACAAACGAGAAGTTAGACGTGCTTGATAAAATTTAGTTTAGCCGAGCTAAATTGTCCTTTCGAACTTTCGCGTTTAGCGAGTACACATTTAAACTTTGATAATATGTGCTATACGCCTAAGAAAATAAACTCAAAAAATACATGATATTAAATAAATAACAAAATATTTATCAATAAAGTTATAATTTATTTATTAATTTTATTATTATATTATTTTTTTACGTGGTAGAGCCATGCTGCAGCTATATTAGTAGTATAGTTGTAGCACGAATGGGTCGGCTCGACCGGGGAAGGACCACGCTCTCACAGAATACCAGCGTAAAATAGCAGCTTAACACTGCTGTGTTTCGTATGGCGAGTGTAGAGAACCGGAGACCCTTTTTACTGGAAAAGAGGCATTCCATCTTAGTCCTCACGGGAGACAACGCATCTGCATTTTGATTCGCATACGAGGATAAATGTAGATGTCTATGGGCCACAGCAACCACTTACCATCAGGTGGACTGTGTGCTCGTTTGCCACCCTATCCTATAAAAAAAAATATTATAAATATTAATAAAATTATAATAAAATACTATCTAGGTACAAATTTTCTTTTTATATAATTTATAAATAGAATAAGCTTAATTATAATGTATGTTGTCTAAAATTTTTTCATATGAATATACATATTACAGTTATTATACGAGTACACAATACACAAATACTACAGTCACTTGCTTCCTTTATAAATTCATACACTGCGAAAAATTTTCTAAATATCTATTACTTCTGTCTGAAAAAAGAAGTGAGAGTCGCGCGTTAAGAAATTTTACATCAAAAATCGAGTATATATGAAAAAAGGGATAGCGCGGTGGGCTCTTTCTAGACCTAAAAGTAACAAAAGAGGTGAGGAGGTCTCTGTCCAGCATTACGGTCCATAGGTTGTTACTTTACTATGTCAAATACGAGAAAGACTTACAGGAAGACGATGAGACTCCTTTCTTGCCTAGTAGTTTTACTGCATCAGCAGTAAACCCACTGCTGTTATCCAGATGCTAAAGTAAAAAACTTAGTATTACAGGCAATGTGAGATTTTATCTTAAGCCTTAATTGTAATAACGTATCTGTACCCACCTTTGCTTAAAGTTTATTTTAAATAGCCATATGCTGCAGTAGTCACATTTTAATAGAATATGGGCGACAAAAGAGCACACACCCATATCAATCCTCGACAAAGAATCAAAATGTAGAAGCGTTGACACCACTGAGGAGTTAAGATAGAATGCCTCGTAATCAGTAATAAGAGTCTCTGGTTCTCACACTCAGCATTCTAAACATAGTATCATTAAGCCGTTATTTTACGCTGGCTGTCAGAGCGTTGTCCTTCCCCGGTTGAGCCCTCCAGGGGTAAGTCAGTTTGTCACTAAATTATTATAAATATGAATTTTATATAAAAAACATTTTTAAGTAATTTAATGAAAATATATATCTTGTGGTATGTATATCTTTTGTAATTATAAATAATTTGTAGAATAAATAGGTTTGTGTTTGTACAGACATTTTGTTTTGAAATGGTTTTAGAATTCGCATAAAACACGTATTATTTATTATACTTCTAGCTTACAATGGTTAAATTATTCAACGTCATGGAGTCATAATAATATTTTACAAACAAAACGTGCCTTTCTTAAGTTACTCCGAAATTTTCTTGCAAGGCGTAGTTAATTTAGTTTTATTTTACATCGTGTTAAAATTAACATCTTGTATTTACTTGAGAATACAAAGGATAACAATGTAACATAATTAATAATCAAAATAAATATGTAATAAGAACAGTATAATATGGTGAATGGTACCAGTAAAAAGAGAACTCTGGTTTTCATCACTCAACATACGAAACATGGCTCTACAAAAGTCTTCGTCAAATATTAGGGAAGATATATTGAGGGTCCCTTACAAAATTTATTTGTATTAATATGTAGAGCCGTGGTAGCTCAGATGGTTAGCGCTCGCTGTAAGCTTCACAGTACTCGAGCAACCCGGGTTCGATCCCCGCCGGCACCAATGAAATTGTTAATTGCAATTTTAAGTGCTGATTTACCACGTGCTCGACGGTGAAGGAAAACATCGTGAGGAAACCTTCATGTCTGAGAAATAAGAAAAAAAATATTTCGAAGACATGTGAAATTCGCCAACACGCATTGGGGCAGCGCGGCGGACATTTCCTTGCCCTAAAACCCTCTCAGAAATGAGAGGAGGCCTGTGCCCAGCAGTGGGACGTAAATAGGTTGCAACTTTACTTTACTTTACGAATATGTAGACGCAGTGGAGCAATTCGTTTATGTATCTTGGGTAACCTATTTAACTTTGTCTTGGCACATTGTATTATCCTATGAACGCCTAGTTTTAATTTATCGGAGTGTTTCTTTATTATATTGGTAGTATTTATAGAAACACTCATAAAGGCTTCTCGTCACGTCGAAAAAATAAAATAGTTGTATGTAGATATCTAATATATAAAAACTGATATTTGTTTGTTCGTATTTTTTTCCCTGCCATGCTGTTCATCGGATAGCGGTAAAAAATATCAACTTATTGCTTGCAATTGCGTGAAGGTTACCGAGAAATTTATTTAAAAGTTATATATCATTCAATTTCCTTGATTAAATTATCATTCATAATCGAATAATATAACTTTTTCTAATTTAAATCGATAATTAATAAATAATGGAACAATTGTGGAATTGTTCCATTTGCAGTGGCTACGCGCCGGGAACCAGCTAGTAATAAGTACAATTAAGGCAATAAAATCCAAAATTGGATTAACGCTACCCCGACTATCTTTATAAGCTTGGCTTTGGATTTAAATTATTAATTTCTTACAAAATTAGGTGAAACTTTGAGAGTTCGGTGGTAAAACAATAATATTAATCCCTTTTATTTGCACTTTGCTATTTGGCACCACTTAATTCTAATGTTATGGATCCGTTTTCTTTTCTGCCGACTTCCAAAAAGGAGACGGTACTCAATTCGAGTGTATGTTTTTTTTTTTTTTTATGTGTGTTACCTCATAACTTTGTACTGGGCGAACCGATTTCGATGATTCTTTTTTTATATGAAAGCTGATAGTTCTCGTGTGGTCCCATATGAATTTGATCAAGGTCAGACCAATGGTTATTGAGTTATTCTTAAATAACCTGTCTTGAAGTCGCTTATATTGAAGTCGGCTGTACAAAATTTTTAATTTTAAATTATTCTTTATTGTGTCACAGATACAATTTATTCATAGGATAAAATAACATTGAAATAAAAAACTAAAACTAGTAAAATAAAAATAAACATTGTAAATGTCCATAAACCCAATGTTTTTAAAAGGCTATAAGTAATTTAAGAGACGCTCAACTTGGAACGTCTAGTTATTTCTAAATTACGTGATTGCGTGATCCACGCTATTGATGATATGCACGCAAGCAAAGTAAAGGAATCTTTACAAATTACACTATTTGTTGTTAATGTTGCATTACTCTGAATACTTTCAAATAATTTTATTAGTTTAGAAATGTAAACACTTATCTACCTATACACTCTTCATGATCACTTTATTTATAACTCGGCCATTTCCTAAAAAATTCTTGTAACCTAAACACAAAAATCTCTTTTAGAATATCACATTATATTTGACTTTATCAGATCGTTATGCCACCGTTTTATTAAAGGCAACGATATCTTTCGGGCATTTTCCTGAGTCAACTCTTATGGCACCCAAGGGACTAGATGGAGTGACTCCTTAGGCTTTTTGAATAACAAGTTTATAAAAAAAGGCTATTGGATTTCACTAAGATAAGTACATATTATATTATATTATATTATTAAACTATCATGTCATTTGCATTTAAACTTTTGTACTTACACTAGTACATTTATTTATATGGTTCGTTCATATATATATATTTTTTATAGGAGAGGAGGCAAACGAGCATGCGGCTCACCTGACGGTAAGTGATTACCGCCGCCCATGAACAACTGCAATACCAGGGGAACCAGGGGAATTGCAGATGCGTTGCTGGCCTTTTAAAAAAGAATAGGCTCTTTTCTTCAAGGTCCTTTAGTCGTATCAGTCCGCAAAAATCGCTGATGGTAATCGATTCCACAAGGAAGTTATGCGAGGACGAAAACATCTTCTAAATCGCACGTGGTGGACTGCCAATCATCCAGATGGTGTGGATGGTATCGGGAGTTCTGCCGTGATCTGCGTTCGTGAAATTTGGCGGCTGGGATTAATCCGAACAATTCCTCAGAGCACTCCCCGTGGTAAATGCGAAAGAAAATGCAAAGAGATGCAAAATCTCTTCGCAGTGCCAATGAATCGAGCCGATCGGAAAGGACTCGGTCGTCGACAATTCGAGCCGCTCTGCGCTGGATACGCTCACGTGGAAGGAGCTGGCACTGTAAAGCCCCTGCGCAGAGACGGGAACAGTATTCCATGTTAGACCGAACCTGCGCCTTGTAAAGTTGCAGGCGGTGTACAGGTATGAAATACTGTCCCGCTCTGCTGAGCACGCCAAGCTTTTTAGAGGCCAATTTGGCCTTCTCTTCCAAGTGACCACGAAATTGCACGTCACTCGCTATGTCGACGCCGAGGATTCCGATACTGGCTGAGGCAAGAAGGGGAGTGCCTTGAAACTGACGAGATACGACAAAGGGGTTCTTTTTAGCGGTAAACGCGCAAGCTTGTGTCTTCTGAGGATTAAACTGCACTAGATTTAGTCGCCCCCAATCCGAGACTTTGTTCAGCAAAGACTCGACTTCAGACACAAATTTGTTCCGGTACTCGGCGACGTTTTCCCGAGAAATATTGGCACGGCCAGTGTATAGAGCATCACCAGTGCTGTTATCCGCATAGCAATAAATGTTGCCAGTTAGCAACATATCATTGATATGCAGAAGAAATAGTGTTGGTGATAGAACACAGCCTTATGGAATACCAGCGTTAATAGGCTTTTAGTCGGAGCATGCACCGTCTACGACCTTGATGCTCCGATCTGCAAGGAAGCTGGTGATCCAATTGCACAATTTCTCGGGAAGCCCATAGGAAGGGAGCTTCGAAAGAAGCGCTTTGTGCCAAACCCGATCGAAGGCCTTCGCAATGTCCAAACTAACGGCCAACGCTTCCCCCTTGGACTCTACTACCTCGACCCATCTATGAAGTCAGGTAGACCAGAAGATCACCAACTGATCGACCCGACGAAAACCGTATTGGCGGTCACTAATCAGCTGTAATGTATAATTCATTGTTTATATGAAATTATTCAACAAAATGCTAACTAAAAAACAAAAAAAACTAACATAAAGATGTACAAGTATACCTAGAAGTTGTAGAGCCATGCTGCAGCTATATTATGATTCACGGGTCAGCTCGACCGAGGAATACCATTGTAAAATAACAGTTTAAATGTTTTTATGTTTTGTACGATAAGTGTAGAGAACTGGAGACCCTTTTTGCTGGTAACAAGGCATTCCATTTTAGTCCTCAGGGGTGAAAAGGCATCTGCGTTTTGATTCTTACTAGAGGATAATTGTAAATGTATATGGATCACAGTATCTACTTAACATCAGGTGAGGTTGTGCTCATTTCCTTAGAGTCACCCGTATTCTATAAAAAATACTTCCCAATTCATAAAGTGAATTATGTTCCAAACCCAATTTCTAAGGTAAATAATGCACTCAAATAATTACTCTTATTTATGAATAATATTATGTAAAATATTTATTTAAATGCAAATTTGTTTCATTAAAATAAATTTTAAGGACGGTGTAAATTCACAAAAAATACCATTTTACATTAGTTTGGTATTTTACATTTTTAATAATTCTTAAATACGATTAACTAAAAATAGCTTACACATTTGCTTGGAGCGGGTAGTAGTTTACAAAATAGAATGTAAGATGTTACAGCCAAAATCAACAAGAATTAATGTCAGCTTGTCTATCAGTTCCGCAGACGTCCCCTTTGATTGTACATTATCTAGATACGTCGCTTGTACGAATGCTCCGAACTACAAATATAAGACATTCCAATTCATATTTGACAAACAAGAATGCAGTTTTTCATAAAATAAATTAGAAGCCACCTGATGGTAAGTGGCAACTGCAGCATTCAAGTAAGGAAGGTTACAGACACGTTGTTCACCTCTAAGAACTAAGATGAAATACCTAATAGTCTGTAATAATACTTGCCATCTATACCCATCACACAGAAACACAGCAATGAAAGAACTGTGATCGGTCGCGATTTGTCGTGGTGGACCTGTGAACTTACCGGCGAACACCTCTAGAGTTTTATTTGTGAGCCGCCCTAACACAGAAGAAATTAAAAGTGTTAGTGATTTAAAGCAGCGCATAATAGACGCATTTAATGTGATAAAAAGTGATAGACACATGCGTCGAAATTTAACAATTTAAAAAGACGTGCTACTTTTGTTTTAAGGAAGAAACGGTGGATATTTTGAACAATTAATCAAACTGCGCTATTGCTGAAAAGGCATTTTGTTATGTAAAATATATTATAATTTTGTTAATAGCCCAGTGTGCTTTGTAAATAAGTTGATTCCGATCTTTTAAATACGCCTTTTTGAAGTGAAAACTTCTTTAGCGGCGTTGTGCACTTTTTTGTAATGGGTAAAAAATGTTAAACTCGCGTCAGGTCACGTGTCCTGATCGAAAATTCGTAAGACGGACGGAGAGTAGACAGCCGGCGCGGCTTAGGAGAGGAAGTAAGTTAGGTTTAATTAATTTTCATTTATTAATTAATATAATTTTATTATTAAGATTAGGTTTCGATCGAGTCTACTGTACTGCTTGACGAAATTATTAATATAGATACGTATGTACTTACACATTATAGATGTAATATTTGTAATATGTTTATACTTTATAGCATTAACCTATATTTTCATAACATCACAATAAGCACATGTGCGGTGTAGGTTTACCAAACAAATAATTTCGAATGAAAATAAATGAAATAAGATAATAATAAATAATCTCCGCCATTCCAAAATATCAAAAATGCACAACGTTAATGTTCAAGTTTTCACTTCTGCCGGCACTCCCGGAGTGCAACCCGTCGTTTTTTTTTTACATGGGGAAATGCCTACGCATACCCACCTCGCGGGGGCAAGGACGGGTTATGTCGGACTCGCACCAACTAAAACCCCATGGTTTTCCACCTTCGTCGCATATTGGCAGGGCCACGGGAACGCTTTCGCACACATCCGCAGCCCCACCTGCGCTAGCCGCTCCATGGCGGCCTCTCCTCGGGAGAGGACTACTCCTCCCCCATCTCCTTCGCAGCTAAGGCGCACCAGAACACATGGCGCGCCCTCCTCCTAAGCCTCCAATTTCACATGCGCAACAGACGCCCCCGTGTCCGACGCGCGAAGGCCATGGGGCCAGGAAAAACTAGCACTCAGAAGCACCGGCTTTCCCGACCCCAGCGGTGGATCTGGTCTATGGTTCCGCCGCCAACCAAGATTCGGCCGCGGAGGGTAGAGAGAGCGGCGCCTCGCAATACCGACACTCCTCTCCCCCCGCAGCCCCACCACGTACCGCATCAACGGTGCGGCCCCGTCAGAGTTTTTAATACGCCTAAGATGTTGCAGTATACGGTAGGCATAAAAATTATTATTAAAATCTCTTACAACTTTCATTCACTAGCTATCGTAGGCTACGCCGTTTAATATAACCTATTTTTATTTTTACGTAAATGTCATCAACTGTCAAACCCAGACGTACTCCTCGGCCGAAAAGCAGTCCCATTGAAACCTAGTAAAATTAAATATTTATAATTTTGTAATAAGTACATAAATCCATTTTTTTTGTTTGTCTGACCGACGAATATCAACGACAGAAATATCGCAGTCAATATTTTTTTAAATAATGGGGTCTATACACTATCGGTCATGATTGACAACCACATATTAGGGCATGTTTCTCACAATCATTGCGCAGCTGCCCACACAATCGTGCATCCTGCATATTCATATTGTCATCTATCCAAGACGTAGAATTGTACAATAATTCGAGAAATTAATGATTTCTTCAATATGTAATAACTTTTAGTTGTCAAGAAAACTTAAGACTTTGCAGATGAATCAGTTAAAATAATTGGGCATATAGTAACTTGTAGTAAATAAGCAATCATAACGCTACATGCCTAAGTAACGTCGTTATAATGTCATAACGCTCATGATTTTCACATTTTTGTGAAGTTCATACTGATATTTATCTAGAGACGTGAAAATTCATAATCATCATCATCATCATCATTACAGCCTTTCATAAGTCCACTGCTGAACATAGGCCTCCCCCAAGGAATGCCACAAAGCACGGTCCTGAACTACCTGCATCCATCAACTTCCTGCATGTCTTACCAGGTCGTCACTCCATCTTGTGGGGGGTCGCCCTACAGTTCGCCTACCGGTACGAGGCTGCCACTCAAGAACCTTTCTCCCCCATCGGTTGTCGGGTCTTCGAGCTATATGGCTGGCCCACTGCCACTTCATCTTACTAATCCGTTGGGCTATGTCGGTTACTCTGGTTCTACTGCGGATATACTCATTTCTAAGTTTATCACGCAGAGAAACCGCGAGCATAGCCCTCTCCATAGCTCGCTGAGCGACCTTGAGCTTCCTCATATGGCCAGCAGTGAAGGACCACGTCTCAGATTCGTAAGTCATCACTAGCAACACGCACTGGTTGTACAGTTTAGTTTTCAGATTTTGAGGTATGTCTGACGAAAAGATATGTCGTAGTTTCCCGAACGCTGCCCAGCCTAGTTGAATCCGTCGATTAACCTCTCGGTCGAAGTTGGACTTACTTAGTCGGACTATTTGTTCCAGGTAAACATACTCGTCAACAACTTCGAGCTTAGTGCTCCCAACAACTACCGGCATAGGTGTGACATGGACATTAAACATGATCTTTGTTTTTTCCATGTTCATCCTAAGACCTATTCGTTGGGAGACACTATTGAGGTCATTGAGCATGGTGCTTAGGTCCTCCAGCGATTCTGTCATAAGAACTATATCGTCGGCAAATTGAAGGTGAGTGATGTACTCGCCATTGATGTTAATACCGTATCCTTTCCAGTCCAGAAGCTTGAAAACGTCTTCCAATGCAGCGGTGAAGAGTTTCGGGGATATAACATCACCCTCTCTGCAATTGGATAGGTTTCGTACTCTGGTTCTGTACTCGGATAGCCATTGTAGCTCTACTGTACAAACACTTCAGCACTTCGATATACCGACAGTCAACTTGGCACCGCTGAAGGGACTGCAGCACCGCCCAAATTTCGACGGAATCAAAGGCTTTCTCATAGTCCACATACGCCAGACATAGTGGCAAATTGTACTCTTCGGACTTCTGTACAATTTGCCGAAGGGTATGTACGTGGTCTATGGTGCTAAAGCCCTTTCGGAAACCGGCTTGTTCGGGAGGCTGGAAGTCGTCAAGTCTGCGCGCGAGACGATTGGTAATGATAATTCATAAACTGATAATTATTTAACCTTTGTATATAAGCTGTGATTTATCGTTGTAAGAGGCGATAGAGGCAAATTAAATAGGAAACGTGTTCTTAAATACAACTCATCGTCATCATTAGAACCTAACAAAAATCTGCTCCCCCTAAAATTGCCCCATAGGGAGATTAGCAATTGCAGTTTTTTTTTGAGTTGATATCAGATTGACCGAAGAACTGACCATCGATAGGGAAAAAGGTTCTCAAGTGGCAGTCTCGTACCGGTAGGCAAAGTGTAGAGCGACCCCCCACTAGATGGAGTGATGACCTGGTAAGACATGCAGGGAATCGATGGATGCAGGTGGCTCAAGACCGTGCTTTGTGGCATTCCTTGGACGAGACCTATGTTCAGCAGTGAACTTTTAATATGCTGTAACTTTTCCCTCGGATTTGCTTACGTGGTCTTTATTTCAGAACCAACATTTTTAATGGCCAAGTATACGATATTGTAGAAAGCTTTGCAATTTTTTAAATAGCATTAAAGGCTAGTAAATAATTAAAATTAAAAAAAAGTTAGTGTGTAAAGCGAGAGAATAAACGAAAGAAATGCTAAAGAAATTTCTCTTGAGGAAAAATAAGGAAAACGGAATTTGTGTTTGCTGTATTTTTAAATGTACTACTTCGCTGGCCCACGACCTTTACAACATCGTTAAAAAACTCGTGGGTAGAAAGTCGACGAGTAAATTATACAAAGACGCAGGTGGAGACATTTGCAGTCCGATTATATATCTGTGGTGATAATCGAATTTACTTCGTTTATGACAATCGTAGTTATTGTCGTTTACCATTTTATTTCACTACATTGTGTAAATAAGTATCGACTATATTATTTGTATTATTTGTAATGTAACTCACAAACAATCTAAAGAGGGTTTGTTGATTGGTTAGGCACCAAATCATCGTCATCGTCAACATTATCATTCTCCTTTATTAACCCTGAGTCAGATTAATCTGTAAAAACCAAAAGGTTAACATAGCTAATATCTCAGAATATAGACAAGTAATAACGAAAAGCCAAGTTTTTATTTCAATAGACTTATTCTAAGTTACAAAAAATTATCATAATAAAAAACCTAACTTTTTTTTTATCCTTATCCTATATAAGGGTGAAAAACGAGCACACAGTCCACCTGATGGTAAGTGGTTGCTGCGGCCCATAGACATCTACATCTATCCTCTGTTACAGATCAAAATGCAGATTCGTTTTCACCCGTGAGGACTAGGATGGAATGCCTCATTTCCAGTAAAAAGGGCCTCCGGCCACCTGCACTCACCAAGCGAAACGCAGAGGTAAACCTCTACTTCACGCTGGTTTTCTGTGAGGTCGTGGTACCACCCCGGTTCGAGCCGGCCCATCCATGCGACAGCAAAAGCTGCCGCGTGGCTCTACCACTGTTAACTGAGTTGAAGAGTGATTCTATCAGACAAGCGATTCCCAAGTTACACAATGTCTGGTATTTATGAATAAATGAGCATGTTGCAATTGAATCTTTATCAGTTTCCAATTGTCAATGATACTATAGTTAATTTTTTCCTTAATCTGAATGATTGTCTGGAGGAGATCGCTCTTTAACAATAACAACGCCTTATTGCACTTACCTTTGAAATTTTTCTTCCTCTAACCTGTTGTTTTTCCACGATGAGGTATATACACAATAGTACGTATAGTATACATGTATAATATATACACTTCTTACAATGAGTCATCAATGAGTTACGAGTATTTAAACATAGAGTAACTGACATTAATCTCAATTGAATTACAATTTACGAGCTGTCAAAACAAAATCTTTGTAATTGTTCTACCTCTAATCTGTTTTTTGAACGATGTATATACACAATAGTACGTATAGTATATTTTCGTATAGAATATATACATCTTACAATGAGGTATTTAAACACAGGGTTTATATCAGACGTAATTCATCATTAATCATTTATATATGACATTAATCTAAATTGAATTAAAATTTATGAGCTCTCAAAATAAAACTTTATATTAATTGTATAAAATGCTTCTGGCATTTCTTAACCTCATAGTTTCTTGTGGTCAAATAAACAACCTATCTAAAAAGGTTACAGTCTATATAACACTCTCAGTCAATAACATCTGTAGCAGACAAACAACGATGGCGTTTTGTTTTGTTTTGTAACAAAACCAGCCGCCAGCAGATATTTCGTAATTAACGTTAAATGCAAAAGGTTATCAGTTTACTAAACGAAGTTTGCTATAATATACGTAACCTAGTTGATCACTACACGACAGTTGTTACGGGTCAGTCAACAAAGAATAATTGGATCAAGCGACGGTGCAAATTGAACGACTGTCGATTTGTTTAAGTACACACCGTTAGCATAACTCGATGATGTCGTTATTTGCCAATTAACTTACAACGAATGCTTGAAAAGATTTGTAATTTTCATTGCTCACTTATAGTGACGTATTTAACATTTATTTTTATGAATTACATCCGTAAAGGTAGTTTCATTTTATTTTCAGTTAAAAAAAGACTGATCCTGACTTTTTCATACAAGAACATTTTCAGATTTTGATCATCACCCTTGGTTTATTCCTATCATGTTATAAATTCCAAAAGAGATAGAAACATTTCTATTTGTCGACTTTAAAAAAGGAGTAGGTTTTAAAGTTAACTGTAATTTTTGTACGTTACGAGATGTCTTTGCCAATTGTATACAATTTTAATGAATTTAATTACAGATTACTTAATTCAAAGTCAAATAAAATTTATGAATATTTTCAATTCAATTTAGCTTAATTTACAGCTAATAAGAACTTTAGTTTTTCACGATCATTATAATTAGAAAGATAATAGAATTATAACATAATATTTGTTAGCTATTCATGTTCAAGCTCCTAATAATTCTTGCATGAAATATTCATATTATTGGTGATAATTGATAACGGTAAAACATTTTAATTTAATAAAAAGAACTCAAAATTGCAGTTAAAAATTTATATGGTGCCGTCGGTAAACGAATCTGATTTGCTTGCGTAGTTTAGCAACGCAAATTCATATCGATTGCTTAGTCCCCTGTTCTCTTTATCCCTGTGTTACCAAGGCTAATTAAGACATTAATAACATAGAATTTAAATAAAAAAGAACATCGATCTCAAAATACAATTACATAATTGTTAAGTATAAATATAATATATATATTTGTTTAATATATGTATTATATATTAAACAAATAAAATCCAGGAAATTTAGTACATGACTTATCTAACTATGACATCAGAACCGAGGTCCTTAACTCAGTCAGACTGACATCCTCGATACATAACCAGATCATAAACGTCAAAATAAATAAAAGTTAAAATAAAAATGGTTATGTTTCGTGAAATTCATTTTTATTCGACTTTAAACTATTTTACATAATAATGCTTCTTCTAATATCTAATATTTTAGACTACTTAAAAATCGTTCGGTAATACATCAAATGTAAAGCGCCAAGGAAAAGAAGAGAAAACTATACAGGCCATTTCAGTGAAGTTAGATCTGATCAAAAGTAAATCCTTGCGTAATATCATTTCATATTAGAACGAGATAACTTTAGTGAGATGAATACTAACGTCCGCTGGGAGACGACATTAAATTTGAAAATGATTCATAAATCCAATTATTTAGAGACGATAGCAGGAGACCCGACGTAATGACTTTGGTCTCTTGAGGAAAAGGTACCCCAGTGTAGGATGCTCATTGCGTGACACTTTGTCAGCCTAACCTCGTTTAGAAATGGGGCGGCATCAGAGGCGACTGAACTAAGTGGCGCGGGTATGAGTCTCTGAGAGATGACTACATATTAAAGCCATTTGCTGTAGAGACTATGGATCCGTGGGGTCCACGTGCATTCAAGTTCTTAACGGAACTAAAACCGGGTCTTGTTGTCACCATTGGTGATAAGAGGGCTTGATCTTTTCTCGATCGAAGGCTAAGTGCAGCCATTCAGCGAGGAAACGCAACTAACGTTCTTGGCGTAATGCCTACATCGCGGGGTGTAAGACTATATGATAATTTAAGTTTTTAATTTTAATATCTTTAGAAAACTAAAACAGGAGAGCACCTTCCCGATAAAAACTAAAAATAATAATAAAACTGCGCTTGCCAACCTGTCTGCCAAGCATGATAACTATGGCAAAATCACCCCTATAATCTATATTTCAGTAGTGGACTTGAATATTATATAATGGATTGTCAAGAACTTTTGATCTTTAAAAAATCTCATGAACGACAAACTTCCATTCAGCTTCAAGAACAAAGCTCATTAGCACATGCCACACTCTCCCCACACTAACTAACTTTACCCAGATTTGATCTGTGACAGCACATCATAAGTCGCGCTTTAGGTATGCCAATGTGCCATGGAACGCAGTATCTTAAGAGTCAAGTTGTCAGGCCGCATCCAATTAGTATAGTCGACTCCAAAACTCGAATCGCAGAAACTGGTCATAGAGCCACCGAACTGGAGTGGAACTGGGCCGGACATATGTCGGACGAGCTTGAGGTCACGGAATGGGTCGCACACATATACGATGAGATTATGGAACTGGATAACTTAAGTACCAACTGGACATTGAGTCTTAAATCGTGAGAGTGTAATAGGCCTTGCCCTGACGTGGGACACAACAGGCTGAACATAAAAATAATAATCATTAAAATCAAAACTCAGCCTTGTGACATAACCACAATTATAAAAATTTGTGAAAAATCTAAAAGCTAACCGCCTCACCGAGGTTGCGATTTGGAGCATTTATGTTTTTAAAACATTCTAACTTTTTAACTGGCTAGCTCAGTTAAACGGTCATTAAATTGAAATTTTTCAAGTTACAATTATTTTTAAACTGCCTCTTGTACGCGTTTATAAAAACTTTCAAAACCTAAAATGAAAACTTTACATTTCTAAAATATAATAAAATTAAATATGCAACAGTTACAAAGTGTATTAAAGTAAATACTTAAGTGGTTGGATATAAAATGTAACACTATTTTTATTAATTTACGCGCTAAAACATAAAATATTTAAAATATCTTGTAAACTATCTATCCGTCTCGACCTAGGTGGATGTGGCATCATTTAGACACAATCTAATACAGATTGTGATTTAGATTTACGATTATCATCAAAGGCTATTTATTTTATTCAATTTTACAAAAAAATCTTTAATTTATCTTTATATATAAAAAGTACGTGTCACGTTGTTTGGCCGCGATGGACTCCTAAACTACTGAACTGATTTCAATGAAATTTTTGGTCAATGTGCAGTTTGGTCCAACTTAAAAGATAGGATAGCTTACATCTCAATTTATAGTCGCAATACAATATTATTTTATTGAAAATTATTTGTCTATTATTTGACAGTCACAATTATTTGTTAGCTTCAAACGATTCTGTCAGATGACGATATCTGTTAACTGGATTGAGTAAATATTTAATAGATGGCGCTATGTTAAAAATACAAACGTTTAATATAAGCTACAATTTAGTAGTATAACCACCACGTGTTGCTGTAAGTATTCAACAGATAGAACCGATTTCAAAAAAAATTTGTAGATTGTGTGCAGTTTGGTCCAACTTGAGAGATATGATAGTTTTTATCCCGATAAGTGACCCTCAATTTTTTTATTGCTAATTTAATAGGAGTTTTTTTGGGAAAGCGAATGGTCGTTCGGAAAGGGCAGAACAACGTCTGCCTGGTCAGCTAGTTTTTGTATAAAACATAGCTAATATCACTTCATAGCTCTTGCATAGCTTTTTATGTGTTCGTGAAGTATCATCACAATCGGCTCGGCATATCCGAAGATTAGTTTGGACAGACAGACAATAATGTCTTAATTTTTTTTATAGGATTGAGTAACAAACGAGCACACAGTCCACCTGACGGTAAGTGGTTGCTGTGGCCCATTAGTTAAGCTACGATTTTACGCTGGTATTCTGTGAGAGCGTGGTCCTTCCCCGGTCAAGCCGACCAATTCGTGCTATAACCATACTACCAATATAGCTGCAGTATGGCTCTACCACGTATAAAATAACCTCCTGAATTAAACCTCCTGTGTAAATCCCCGTAGTAGTAGGCTTGTAGTAAATGAAAATGCTAGAATAAGAAAAAAAAGATTGGTAAATCCAATTGGCCATGACTTAAGCGCATTAAAAAAATTACGTATAACATGAGTATACGAAATTTTTTAAAGTAGTATAAATACATTTCGACAAAACTATCGGCTTCAACACCCTCGAAAACCATGAAAATGACACACATGATGAAAAAATTGGTACCTACTTCAGCCACCATCTTGGATTTACATTTCGACAACCCTATCGGCTTCAACTCTCTCGAAAACCATGAAAATGACACCCAATGGTGATCATTTTGTACCAACGGGAAATAAAACATTTGACGAAAATTTACTAGTCGACGAACTAAATCTTTTGGGCCTAAATCAATATAACGGCGTTGTGAACGCACATGGTAAAATTTTAGACTTAGTCCTGTCAAACTTTACTCAGGTAGTCTCCAGCTGTTGTGACCCTCTTGTTCCCATTGATCTACACCACGGGGCACTCCTAATTGAATCTCATCTTCTTGATTTCATACCACTAAGGCCTGCCCCTCGCGATAGGTTTCTGTACAACAAAGGTGACTATACATCAATCAATGCTGAGCTGCTCAAAATCGATTGGGCTAGCGAATTTCATTCAAGAACGCTAGATGAATGCGTCGATTATTTCTACTCAACTTTCCATATTTTGAGAGATAAATTTATTCCATCCAAAACTATTGTTAAACATCAATACCCACGTTGGTACTCTCTAGCGTTAATTAAGGTGATCAAGAAACAATATAAATATCATAAAAAATTTAAAATTTACAATAATCGCAGTGATTATGAGTCTATGAAATTACTTCGAGTTAGGGCGAAAGCCTTAGAGAGTAAATGTTACAGTGACTACCTAGCATCTGTTGAAAACTCTATTACCAAGAACCCTAAAAACTTCTGGGGTTTTACAAAATCGCGCTCGAATTCAAACGTTATGCCTAGTACTCTCTTTTATAACCATAAAGTAGTCAAAACTGGCAACAGCATTTGTGAAGCGTTCTCAGAATACTTTAGTTCTAACTTCTTGGATAATACTAGTACACAGCCCACCTCTGATCCTGCCCATACTGACTATCCACATTCTATTGCGGATATCTCCAAAATCTACGTCAGTGAACAAACTGTTTTCAATCTCTTGCTCAAACTTGACCAATGTAAATCTGCTGGTCCAGATCACCTGCCGGCCGTATTTTTAATAAATTGCGCAAGGTCACTAGTAACGCCTGTAACTCTCCTATTTAATAAGTCTCTAGCAGAATTTAATGAATCAATCAAAATAATTAAAAAATAATAACATTAAAAATATATGCGTAACAGAAATAAATATTTAGTTATATTAATATTTTTTATTACCATACTTACTTACTTATCGTCACGCACAATCCCTGACGGGGTAGCCAGAGAGAACAGATCGCCAAGTGTCACGATCCTTACATACCTCTTTCGCTTCTTTCAGATTCATTATCTTCTTCATACATGCACGTCTAGGTATCCTCTTCTCTTGACCCTCCCCTCTTCGAGCAGTTTGCTCACATGGTCTTCGAAAGTTAGTCTCGGTCTACCTCGACACCTTTTAATATTAACTTTCGCGCTATATATTTTCTTCACCATTCGGTCTTCACTCATTCTATCAACGTGCCCAAACCATTGAAGCACGCCCTTATCAATTTTTGTGATAAGGTCATCTTTCAAATCTGCCATATTGCGAATCTCTTCGTTTCGCTTCCGGTCGGCCATGGTAACGCCGCACATTTTACGAAGAGATCGCATCTCCACTGCATTCAACTTGCTTTTATGCTTCTTCTGGCATACCCAGGTTTCGCTGCCATATAACAAAGTCGGTACCAACACTGCGTTATGTATTGCAAGGCGTGCACTCTTCACTACGCCTTGCCTTTTAACTAACGCAGTCAGGGCACCATTGACTTTGTTCCCGGCAGCGACACGCCTATCCACATCTAAATCACATCTTCCATCCCGGCTAAAAGCACTCTCCAAGTATACAATTTCATTTACCTGTTAAGAGTGGTAGAGCCACGCAGCAGCTTTTGCTGTCGCACGGATGGGCCGGCTCGAACCGGGGTGGTACCACGACCTCACAGAATACCAGCGTGAAGTAGAGGTTTACCTCTGCGTTTTGCTTGGTGAGTGCAGGTGGCCGGAGGCCCTTTATACTGGAAATAAGGCATTCCATCTTAGTCCTCACGGGTGACAACGCATCTGCATTTTGATTTGCAAACGAGGATAGATGTAGATGTCTATGGGCCGCAGCAACCACTTACCATCAGGTGGACTGTGTGCTCGTTTGTCACCATTATCCTATAAAAAAAAACCTATTCTAGATATTCCTAATTTACCCGTATTTAACACTTCGTTCTCTCTTCGTCCCTTTCAAATACCAGAACCTTAGTTTTATTAGCATTCAAATGGAGACCTTTAATTTCACATTCCTCTTTCATACACGTGACTAATGCCTGCAGTTCTGCCTCTGATGGTGCAATAAGCACTGCATCATCAGCATACAGCAGACAATTTACTTTAATGTCACCCAATTTCACACCCAAACAGCTATCTTTCAGCTTCTGTAAACAGCAGTCGAGATACAGTATGAACAGCCAGGAAGACATGATACAACCCTGTTTTACGCCCGTTTGGACGCTAAACATGGATGACAGGTCATGCCCTACCCACACACAGGCTTTACAGTCACAGTAAAGTGACTGCACAGCCCTTAGCAATCGACCATCCACACCATACCCCGGCAACAGTTCCCACATTTTCTTCCTTACAACCTTATCAAATGCTTTCTCAAGATCCACAAAAGCACAGAAAATCCTCTGGTTAGCAGCCAGAAGCTTTTCCGTGATCATCCGGAGAGAAAACATTTGATCCGTGCATCCTCTTCCAGGTCTAAATCCGCATTGTGCCTCCCATAGAAATCTTTCCGATTTCTCTTGCATCCTACGTGTCAAAACCTTCGAGTAAACTTTACTTGCTAAACTGGTCAAGCTGATCGCCCGATAACACCCGCAGTCAAAATGTGAACCTTTACCTTTATATAAAGGCACAATAACTGCGGATCGCCAATTATCCATTTATATATATATATATATATATATATATATATATATATATATATATATATATATATATATATATATATGTGTGTGTGTGTTAACATAAAGACTGTATGAGACTGAGACTGACTGACTGAGAGAGGACTGTATGATAATTTAGGTTTATATTTATATCTTTTACTTTTTTTTTACTATTAAAATATTGTAATATTACTATGTTATGTTAAAAAGTGTATTAAGATATAAAAAATGTATAAAGAAATAAAATAACCGACGTCATGCTTTCTCATCATGTCATGATACAGACGTCCTCGTATCAAAAAAGTATTACCGTCCTAATGAGTGTTGGACTGGAAATACTTTCATTTCTTATTGAGGAGGATTTAGCTAGCATAGCGAATAACCACGCCCCTTCAAAACTCATAGCATGTAACCAAATTCTCTACAATCTTTACCGGAACGAACTAAATTGTTATGTTTTGATTTAGAAAGTTATTCGCGGTGAAGGAAAACACTGGTAGAAAAACTGAGAAGTCTGAGAAGGATGGATTTTAAAATTCTGCCATAATTCGTTGGTGAAATTTATTAGAGTGAGACGTGTAAAGACTGCTAGTTTTCTTTGGGATTACCCACGATGTTTTCCTTCACCGTTAAGCACGTCGTTGATCGACACTTTTCTTAACAGCAGGGTAGTAACTCAATGTAGTTGTCCTTCATTCAATTGTATTGTGGGCTGATTTTCCAATCTTTAGATAAAAGATATCCATTAAATAAATATAAGCATAAACCCGATGGAATATAAAATGTAAGACAATTGACCAATTTTATTTATACAATTGTAATTTTTGAAGTGATAACTTCTTTAGCGGCGTTGTGCACTTTTTTGTAATGGGTAAAAAATGTTAAACTCGCGTCAGGTCACGTGTCCTGATCGAAAATTCGTAAGACGGATGGAGAGTAGACAGCCGGCGCGGCGTAGGAGAGGAAGTAAGTTAGGTTTAATTAATTTTTATTTATTAATTAATATAATTTTATTATTAAGATTAGGTTTCGATCGAGTCTATTGTACTGCTTGACGAAATTATTATTATAGATACATATGTACTTACACATTTTAGATGTAATATTTGTAATATGTTTATATTTATAGCATTAACCTATATTTTCATAACATCACAATAAGCACATGTGCGGTGTAGGTTTACCAAACAAATAATTTCGAATGAAAATAAATGAAATAAGATAATAATAAATAATCTCCGCCATTCCAAAATATCAAAAATGCACAACGTTAATATTCAAGTTTTCACTTCTGCCGGCACTCTCGGAGTGCAACCCGTCGTTTTTTTATTTGTTTGTATTGTACTTTATTAACCTATGAATACATTTTATTTGAGCATTGAAAAACTGGTCCTGAATCAAACTATGTAGTTCACTCACAATTTTTTCTTCTAAGTGTATCTTATACGAGTACATCACTTTCTAGTGAGTTATGGGAGCTGACGCATCAAAAGCTTAAATGAACACATGAAATCGTTTGGGGGCTAGTATGAATTCAATACGTGCGTTGGCGATTTATTTATCAAGAATAAGATTTATGAGCACTCAAGGAAGTTGGAACGAGCAATTTATTAACAATAACACGTGAACTGGCGTTTCCGCCACTCGTCCTGTTTTATTATTGGGCACGTTCAACATCGTTTAGCATTTCATTTCGTAGCTTAACGACGAATTCATAGATGAATTATTCATGTATAAATTGAATTTGGAGCAGCGATACCAATATTGATTTATGATTGAATTTTTAGGAATAATCATTTTAAAATGTTTTAATAGTTTTATTTGTACTAAGCGCTCGATTTAACTTTTTAGTACCTCAGGTTTTTATAGCAAATGGTGCCTGCCATATCTTCTTCAATTTATATTGAATAAATCCAATCTACGAGTTAAAGCATTTAATGCATTTGTAATAGCGAAAAATTCATTTATATCTTGACTGACCAGTAACATGCATTTTAACCTACTTCAAAAATAAGGAGGTACTCAATTTGACTGCATTTTTTTTATGTGTGTTGTCTCATAACTTTTTCTAGGTGAACCGATTTTGATGATTCTTCTTTTATTTCAAAGCTGGTGCTTTTCATGTAGTCCTACATAAATTTGATTAAGATCTGACTAGTAGTTTTTGAGTTATCCTTAATAATTTATATTGAAGTAGGTAGCACAAAATTTTTAATTGTACCACTCGTTTCCATAATATAACTTAAATTTTTTATCAGAATTTTAATAACAGATGCCCTCTCTGTGGTTATGCTCTAGGCCAGTGATTAGTGTGTCTTATTATAAACTAGCTGTTCCCCGCGATTTCGCCCGCGTTGAATTTGAAACGATTGGATTTCATGGGATTAAATTTTTTTGCACGGAAACCTAACTCTTTTAAATAAAAAAATAGCCCAAGTTACTGCTATAAAATCAGCTATCTGTCAGTGAAAGTCCCGTCAAAATCGGTCTAGCCGTTTCGGAGATTAGCCGGAACGAAACAGACAAACAGACGACAAAAATTTAAAAAAATATATTTTTTGTTATAAGTACCGTAAATACTTTCATATGCATTTAGTAAAAAGCTGTTATTTTGATATTAAAAACAGACACTTTAATTTTATTTATTTGTATAGAGTATAGATTCATCACTGCTTGTGCCTCGAGTTCACGCTACATAGCTCGCCTTAAGAGACCCATATTGGACTACCACAGCTAAGCTAAAAGCCATCTAACAAAACTTAAATTCACCATCATCATTTTTCTTGTACTTATGCTCGTAAAAGTCCAGTGTTGAACATGATGACACTTCTCATTTTGTAGGAAGTGCTCGCCTTAATCGTCACGGTGGACGATTACAGTACCAGACATCTTGCACCTTGTACGCTGTTGCTCGTAGCCGACTTGTGTGTAGTACGCCTGGTGTAAACAAAGTATTTACCGCCACCTATCGGAAGCAACGCGATTGTTCTGATATAATCTTAAATCGACTCTTATGACATCCACTGGTCGAAATGAGGTGATAGATTCTCTTAAGCTGCCTACACACGCCAGGCTGCCAAAGTACCACAGCCTTTATCCAGTTGCAGAGCGTTGCTCCATCGAACCACCTGTTTACACTTATGCATTACATATTAAATAAGTTTTTGGGGGGAACTTGATTGGCGGTTAATTGTTGCTCCTGTATTATTTTTTTAAATAATGGCTTGAAATGTATTTTGATATTTAAAAATAGTGCTATTTTGTGTATTAAGTATCTGCGCATGTGAACTATTAGTGGAAACGGTGAAACAAGTGCTCTAATGGTGATGTGGTTCTCAATATAAGGCATGTGTGTGCTTAGGCGCTTTGAGACACCATAGCCAACTGTCAGTTGTCACAAGAGCTGCACAATGTGACGCATCAACATATTGTGAAGCAGTTTACTAAGAACTTCAGACTCAGAAGGGCTAGAACCCAGAGCTGTAACACCAGTTATTAAATATACATATTACATCTCTGTACTATGACATAAATTCAATTTTGTTCGGTACGTCGGTAATCGCTCATTCTTTCGCTCTAAGGCTGTCACTTTTCTTATTTTCTTTTCATTCCAATGAACTCCATTTTCTCAATTGGTGCCCTTACTAAAAGCTTAAAATATATTGGTAAATCCAATTGGGCATACCTTAAGCGCATTAAAAAAACTACGTATAACATGATTATACGGAATTTTTAAAGTAGTTTAAATACATTTCGACAGCACTATCGGCTTCAACATCCTCGAAAACCATGAAAATGACACCCGTGATGAAAAAATTGATACCTATTGCAGCCGCCATCTTGGATTTACATTTCGACAGCACTATCGGCTTCAACTCTCTCGAAAACAATGAAAATGACACCCATGATGAAAAAATTGATACCTATTGCAGCCGCCATCTTGGATTTACATTTCGACAGCACTATCGGCTTCAACTCTCTCGAAAACCATGAAAATGACACCCAAGATGAAAAAATTGGTACCTACTTCAGCTGCCATCTTGGATTTACATTTCGACAGCACTATCGGCTTCAACATCCTCGAAACTCATGAAAATGACACCCATAATGAAAAAATTAATACCCATTGCAGCCGCCACCTTAGATTTACATTTCGACAACCCTATCGGAGTCAACTCTCTCGAAAACTATGAAATTGACACCCATGATGAAAAAATTGATACCTATTGCAGCCGCCATCTTGGATTTACATTTCGACAGCACTATCGGCTTCAACTCTCTCGAAAACCATGAAAATGACACCCAAGATGAAAAAATTGGTACCTACTTCAGCCGCCATCTTGGATTTACATTTCGACAGCACTATCGGCTTCAACACTCTCGAAAACCATGAAAATGACACCCAAGATGAAAAAATTGGCACCCACTTCAGCCGCCATCTTGGATTTACATTTCGACAACCCTATCGGAGTCAACTCTCTCGAAAACTATGAAATTGACACCCATGATGAAAAAATTGATACCTATTGCAGCCGCCATCTTGGATTTACATTTCGACAGCACTATCGGCTTCAACTCTCTCGAAAACCATGAAAATGACACCCAAGATGAAAAAATTGGTACCTACTTCAGCCGCCATCTTGGATTTACATTTCGACAGCACTATCGGCTTCAACACTCGAAAACCATGAAAATGACACCCAAGATGAAAAAATTGGTACCTACTTCAGCTGCCATCTTGGATTTACATTTCGACAGCACTATCGGCTTCAACATCCTCGAAACTCATGAAAATGACACCCATAATGAAAAAATTAATACCCATTGCAGCCGCCACCTTAGATTTACATTTCGACAACCCTATCGGCTTTAATTCTCTCGAAAACCATGAAAATGACACCCATGATGAAAAAATTGATACCTATTGCAGCCGCCATCTTGGATTTACATTTAGACAGTACTATCGGCTTCAACTCTATCGAAAACCATGAAAATGACACCCAAGATGAAAAAATTTATATCTATTGCAGCCGCCAACTTGGATTTACATTTCGACAGCACTATCGGCTTCAACACCCTCGAAAACCATGAAAATGACACCCATGATGAAAAAATTGATACCTGTTGCAGCCGCCATCTTGGATTTACATTTCGACAGCACTATCGGCTTCAACACCCTCGAAAACCATGAAAATGACACCCAAGATGAAAAAATTGATATATTTTGCAGCCGCCATCTTGGATTTACATTTCGACAACACTATCGGCTTCAACACCCTCGGAAACCATGAAAATGACACCCATGATGAAAAAATTGGTACCTAATTCAGCCGCCATCTTGTATTTACATTTCGACAGCACTATCAGCTTCAACACCCTCGAAAACCATGAAAATGACACCCATGATGAAAAAATTGGTACCTACTTCGGCCGCCATCTTGGATTTACATTTCGACAGCACTATCGGCTTCAACACTCGAAAACCATGAAAATGTCACCCATGACAAAAAAAATTATACTACTTGCTTTTAGTACGTACTACTATTATTTATTCTGTGCTTTTAAATATTGTAATAAAAAAATGTCTTATTATTATTATAATTAAATATTTAAGAAATTTGGTTATTAGAATATTGTGTATTTGTACAGCGATCTTTTTGAGCCGCTGCAAACAACCGAAACAATGTCCACTCACGAAGGCGACTGAAGCCAAACCACAGAAAAAAAAACAAAAAACCAGCACAAACTATATAGAAACACTACCAAACCAGTGGCATACAGTCCATACTATAATTTTTCTTAGAGGTATTATTATGTCATGACAGTTTGTCCATGTTGCAGTAGATGTCGCTTTTTTAAATTTAGCCATGCTTGGCCAATTAAGAATCAAACAAATTAATGAATAGTTTAAAATACAATCGAACCTTTCTAACTTACTATTTAGTTACAAAACAAATTTGTAATTAAATTTTTAGTATAATTTATTTATTTTACATTATTCCCTATATATAATGTACTCTGTGAGCCAAACTAAACTACTCATTACTACTCTGTGGCTGTAGCTTCCCATTTAGAGAAAGAGTTTTGGCGGGAACTCGACCGGCGGCGGCTTGCTGCTCCTGTATTATTGTTTAAATAATGGTTTGAAGTGGACTTTGATATGTAAAAGTAGTGCGATTTTGTGTATTAAGTGTCTGCGCATGTGAACTATTAATGGAAACTGTGAAACAAGTGCTCTGATGGTGATGGAATCTCAAGATAAGCTGTTTGTTTGCATAGGCGCCTTTAGATACCATCGCCAACTGTCAGCTGCCTGCTGGCTCAAGTTGCCGTCAAAATCTCCCAAGGCTGCACAATGTGACGCATCAACATATTGTGAAGCAGTGAAATATGAAGGAAAATTATACATGAAGACAAGGCTGTATGGCATAGTTCCTTTGCCTGCTCTCTCGAGCGAATAATAAAAACAACAACAACAACCATTTAGAGAAATATTTTTGTATACGAGGCTAACAAATCAACGAAAATTTCGCCATTTTGGAGCCGAAAAAAATTAATTATAGCTAAACAAAACAAAACTACACTGCCATTTACATTCAGTGGCTTCCCACATGATAGATGAAGAGATTAAAAAATAGATTGAGTTAAACAATTAATATTTTCAAAAGTTATTGTGTTTACAAGCCACAGGGACATGATAAATCCACACCATAAGCCACTAAAACCCTTTTTTTTTATTTAAAAATAGCAATTAATCGATTTAAAAAAATATTAATAAGTTCAACAATCATTTATCTTTCTAACAATGTGCTTTTTATATCATTTATATGTATAATATGATTGCTAGATACGATTTTATTCGATAAAATGTTGGAATCTTAATTTTTAGGCGATAGTAGAACACACCTTGCGCTTCCGCTTAAGGTATGCAATATTTTCTTTGAAACATTTCTTATCCTGTTATATTTTCCAAAATAACTTCCAAGGAAGTATTCTGTTATATTGTAGTACATTGAATGCATTTTGTTTTTTAATGATCGAGGTTGCAGGACTACGTGGTAGGTACTCCTTTTCTGCACAGGAGTTCGTCTGATAAGGTCAGGGGCGTAGCTACCGCCGTATCAGCCGTATCAATGATACGGGGCCCCCGGGCTACAGGGGCCCCCAACGTGTGTAAGCAAAAACTCCAAGGACTTCTAATGGGACAGGAAAGGCTATCACTATTCTCTAAAGAAGTAAAGAATTTAGTAAAACTGAAATCGTCTTCAGCTATGTTCGCCGAACAAAAGGCACGAAAATTAAATTGTTTGGCTAGCTTAGTTCCTAGGAGTATTTATTGTAAGTAATAACTCATAAGCCCGTGTAGTGGCGGGTAAGAATACTCACAACCCCATATCTTCCCGTGGGTGTCGTAAAAGGCGACAGACGGAAACTGAGGCAGAGGATGGGCAGCAGCATCTTTCTGATAACAGCAAAACAACAATAAAAAAACTGCGCTTGCCAACCCGCTCGCCAAGCGTGGCAACTATGGCAATATACCCCCATGAAAGTAACGAAGAGATGGCCCCCAGTCCCCGGCAGCCCCGCTATTCCTGGCTAAGGTGGCGACCATGGTAACAGCGAGGCAGGGGGTGCTAAGAGTCTCCGGTGGAGGTTCTGTTGCCACCTACGACGACTCGACATGGCAACTTATAACGCACGCACCCTGAGGACTGACGAGAAGGTCCTGGAGCTAGAAGAAGAGATAGACAAGTTGCACTGGAATGTCATAGGATTATCCGAAGTCTGAAGAGAGGGGGAGGTCACGGTAATCCTCGAATCCGGCAATTTGTTCTATCACCAGGAGGGCGACCATCTGTCCCAAGGAGGTGTCGGATTTATCGTCCACAAGTCTCTCGTTAACAACGTTGTAAAGATTGGGAGTGTGTCGACGAGGGTTGCGGACCTTATACTCAGAATCACCGAACGGTAATCGCTGAAGGTTATACAGGTTTACGCATCAACCTCGGTACACGCCGATGAGGAGGTGGAAGAAATGTATGAGGATATCTCTAGAACAATGCATTCCTCCAAAACCCACTATACGGTGTTAATGGGAGACTTCAACGCAAAACTAGGCACAAGAGAGAACGGTGAGCTGAAAGTAGGGAAATTCGGAATAGGGCAACGGAACCCAAAGGGCCAGCAGCTGGCGAACTTCATGGAGAAAGAAGGACTCTTTATGATGAACTCTTTCTTCCAGAAGCGGCCCCACAGGAAGTGGACCTGGTCGAGCCACGACGGTTCGACAAAAAATGAGATTAACTTTATTATGACGACCAGACGACAACTATTCAGTGATGTCTCAGTGATCGCGAGGGTGAAAACCGGCAGCGATCACCGAATGGTGAGAGGCACACTGAACCTAAACGTTAAGTTGGAGAAGTCACGTCTAATGAAGTCAACGCTCCGTCCTTCTCGTGCTCTAATCCAAAGTCCAGAAACCTTTCAGCTCGAGCTACGAAACCGTTTTCAGTGCCTAGAAGATTGCAATACAATGGACGATATGAATGACAAGCTCGTGGAAACTGTCCATGCGGTCTGAGCTAAGTTTTGCAAGACCCGCCGCAGAAGAAACAAAAAGTCTCCGATCACACTCTAATCTCAATGGCTTTTAGACGGGGTATATAGCTGCAGTCTTCAGTAGATTTGACAGCGTACAGGCAACTGAACATACAGATCTCCAAATGCATGCGGCGGGACTTGTGCAACTTTAATTCTGCTCGTATTAAAGAAAAGATCGAGCAGAACCAGGGCTCCCAAGTCTTTGCAAGAGATCTGTCTGCCAGAAAGAGCCAACTGTCGAAGCTGAAGACCGAGTATGGCAGCGTCGTTTCCGGGACACCTGAGGTTTTGAGTGAGATTGAGAGGTTCTATTGGCAGCTGTACACATCATCGTTGGAGCCACACGTAAGTGTGAGTAACGATCCAAGAGCGAGTCTTATCCGACACTATTCCGATGATATCTCGGACGTCAGTCTGAGCGAGATTAGAATGGCTCTCCAGCATCTTAAAAACGGCAAGATCCCAGGCTGGATGGAATTACAGTGGAGCTTCTGAAAGCGGGTGGAAAACCGATACTTGATGTCCTTCAGAAGCTCTTTAATTCCGTCCTCCATGGTGGCACTACTCCGGAGGCGTGGAGCAGAAGTGCGGTAGTCTTGTTCTTTAAGAAAGGTGACAACGCTCTCTTGAAGAACTACAGACCGAGTTCCCTTTTGAGCCGCGTCTACATGCTGTTTTCGAGAGTCATTACTCCCGAACAAGCCGGTTTCCAAAAAGGCTTTAGCACCATATACCACATACATACCCTTCGGCAAATTGTACAGAAGTCCGAGGAGTACAATTTACCACTATTTCTGGCGTATGTGGACTATGAGAAAGCCCAAAGACTTTCAATCAAAATTACGTCGAAATTCGGGCGGTGCTGCAGTCCCTTCAGCGATGCCAAGTTGACTGTCGGTATATCGAAGTGCTGAAGTGCTTGTACAGTAGGGCTACGATGGCTATCCGAGTACAGAACCAGAGTACGAAACCTATCCAATTGCAGAGAGGTGCAAGACAGGGTGACGTTATATCCCCGATACTCTTCACCGCTGCATTGGAAGACGTTTTCAAGCTTCTGGACTGGTAAGGATACGGTGTTAACATCAATGGCGAGTACATCACTCACCTTCGATTTGCCGACGATATAGTCCTTATGGCAGAATCGCTGGAGGACCTAAGCACTATGCTTAATGACCTCAATAGTTTTTCCCAACGGATAGGTCTTAAGATGAACATGGACAAAACAAAGATCATGTTTAATGTCCATGTCACACCTATGTCGGTAGTTGTTGGTAGCTCTAAGCTCGAAGTTGTTGACGTTTATGTTTACCTGGGACAAATAGTCCGACTAAGTAAGTCCAACTTCGACCGAGAGGTCAATCGAGGGATTCGACTCGACTGGGTAGCGTTCGGGAAATAACGGCACATCTTCTAGTCAGGTATACCTCAAAACTTGAAAACGAAATTGTGCAACCAGTGCGTGTTGCCAGTGATGACATATGGAACTGAGACGTGGTCCTTCACTGCTGGCCGGATGAGGAAGCTCAAGGTTGCTCAGCGAGCTATGGAGAGGGCTATGCTCGGAGTTTCTCTGCGTGATAAACTTAGAAATGAGGATATGCGCAGTAGAACCAGAGTCACCGACATGGCCCAACGAATTAGTAAGCTGAAGTGGCCATGGGCCGGACATATAGCTCGAAGAACCGGCAACCGATAGGGAAAAAGGTTCTCGAGTGGCGGCCTCGTACCGGCGGATGAAGTGTAGGGCGTCCCCCCACTATATGGAGTGACGACCTGGTAAGACATGCAGGAAGTCGATGGATGCAGGTGGTTCAGGACCGTGCTTTGTGGCATTCCTTGGGTGAGGCCTATGCTCTTTAATGGACTTATGAAGGGCTGTTATGATGATGATGATGATGATGAACTAGTGGAATTAGTACTTTTGCCGTTGTCGTGATAATTGACGATAATTTATGTGTACATAGAGAACTGAAGACCATTTTTATGTATATGTTTTTTATTCCTTTATTCGTTTTTTCATTCCTTGGACTTATGAAGGGCTGTAACGATGATGATGAATAACTTAAAATCAATATATAATAATTTGAATTCAATGCAAGCGTTTTTGTTCCTTTTATGAAATCTTTACTCTTCATTGGGGCCCCCCAACAAATTTTGATACAGGGCCCCTCGAAGGCACGCTACGCCACTGGATAAGGTACCATACTCTTAACTGTATCTACCGTCAAATAACAGTGCTTACATTGCTGTAGGTACAGTGCAAAGGGTATAAGAGAGTCAATTGAATTAAAGGCTGTGACATTTAATCTTAGCCCTCAAAATTGACAACGCGACATTTTGACTCTTAATTGAGGATAAATATAAATACATATGGGCCACTAGTATCAACTACCAGGTGGACTGTACGCTCGCCTCCCAACGTCATTCTATTAGAAAAAATATTTCAAGAAATATGTCAACTAAAAAGTTCGAAGAAGAAAATCACTCATGATTTATCAAGTTTTAAGACAAATCAATTACAGAAAATTTAGATCTAAATATATTATTTCATTTTCATTTTTGTATAAATCTATACTATATAGAGTTGTTGAAACTTTAGAACTGACAACTTTGGTCTGGGAATTATAGGTCCCAGGTACATGAGAGACTTACAACAAGGAAAATGTGTTAATTGTGTTAGTTACCTAGCATGTCGTAAAATAATCGTAAGATGCGACTAATGGAATATTGGCTCTGTGATAATGGAGTATTGGAATGTATGGGGTCTATAGGTGATGGGTTAACCACCTATTATTTATGTCACAACTTTCCATTTGGCAAGACACATTTTTGGCTTAACGTGGTTTTTTTTATTGGATAGGGTGACAAGCGAACACACAGTCCACCTGATGGTAAGTGGTTGCTGTGGCCCATAGACATCCACATTTATCCTCGTTTGCGAAGCAAAATGCAGATGCGTTGGCACCCGTGAGGACTAAGACGGAATGCCTCTTCTCCAGTAAAAGGGTCTCCGGTTCTCTACCGTCACCATACGAAACACAGCAGTGTTAAGCTGCTACTTTACGCTGGTATTCTGTGAGAGCGTGGTCCTTCCCCGGTCGAGCTGACCCATTCGTGCTACAACTATACTATTAATATAGCTGCAGCATGGCTCTACCACGTAAAATGATCAGAGCATCTCGCTGCTCTTGGACCATGCCTGAGAATTAAAATGAGGGAAGTTTTGTTCGACTCGACGTGTTTCAATCCAGTGAAGTTTTGGTGTGTAGTTGATTGATTTTAACTTAAGTCGATGCAGGTGACTCATAATTGTGATTTTTGGTATTCCTTGAAGGAGGCCTATGTTCAGCAGTGGACTTGTGATGGGTTGTAAATTTAATGATGATAATGAACCTAAGACAAAACTAATATTCTGATGCATAGACGTCAAAAACCTTTGCAATCAGATTTTGTTGCACATTAATGCTTTCGGTGTGTCCTAAATTGAATATTTTCCATTAGTTGAAGTTTTATCGAGACAATGGTTTATAACTATGCTAGGATCCGATAGGTGGCGCAATAGTCAATTAATTAACAAATTATATATTATGGACCAAAAAAACTCAATGTTAATTTAGTACCAAAAAAGAAACAAACAGAAAATAACAAAGTAGTTGAGTTTTTAATAAATTTTATATTTAGGTACACCGTAAAAAGTCCGGAGTAAATTCAGAGTTAAGGTAATCACGCCACCTACTGAAAGTGCAGAACAACGTCAGCCTAGACTAGATATTTTATATCATCTTAACATCAAAAATATAAAAAATAATCCTTTCATTAGAAAATTTAAATATTAAAACGTCTATATTTATATAACTGCACTTTATAATTATGCCTAAGTTTTTGCATTCCTACAGTGTACCACGTAAAAAACATTAGCAACAGAGAGGTAACTCAATGTTCTGAAGGAATAATAAGAATGAATGAAAATTCTAGCACTTTCATAAAATAGGTTATCTAATTAATTGTAAAAGGCGTTTGTATCGTCCACGCTTTAGCTAAATACTTTGTAGTCGAGTATAACAATAGGGAGGGAATAAGAGGTAATTAGGGGAGAAATATGTAGTAAAAGAAATCGTTAATACGTGTTCTCCCTATTATCCTGTCGGCAGTTCATTTTCGGACATCAGCCACCCCATTATAGGGAGGTGTTACAGTATTCGCGGTTTGCATACAGATTAGAGATCGTATTATCTTGCATCTTTCACGCTACTTTCGCCGACATTTTTAAAGACTATGGCATCTTTACTGATATTTATTTGACCTTTTATAATTGCCTCCGACGACAACTACCCTCGGGACGACACTGGTTAATGAACGCTCTTAAGCCACAAACACCCGGCTTTATTTGGTTCATTACAAAAATTAGAATAGAAGTATCTGTCTGTAATATTGAAATCATTGCCATTTATTGCGCTAAGGGGTTATTTGCATGCCATTGTAACATAAATAACCGTTTAAAACAAATTGTCTGTTTGTCCGGAATGATCTGATTGTAAAGAAACTTCACGAACAGACCAATAGTAAGAATCCTAAAGACATTTTTTTGAGTAGAAGTTTTTAATATGAAATAAATGATCTTTGACGACTGTTTTAAATTTAAATAATGCCACCTTAATCGATCACTTCTAGGTAAAGATAGGACGGGTCGATAGATAATCCTAATATTCGTTCGTTCATCCACAAACCAAGCCGTGTAGTGGCGGTGCTAAAATATCCAACGATGGAAAATTCCAGAAAGATATCATGGTTTTGAAAGGTGTTAATAACAATCTCGTTTACACCAGACTTAAAATACTTATACCGATAGGGAACAGCGTTAAAGTTGTTAACATTCTGTTACCGCGATGCAATAACTCTTCTCTATCTCTGGAGAAACATATGTCCAGCTGTCAACTTTTAAATGCTAATGAAGATCCACAACTACTGTACACAAAATTATATCAGTTTTTAGGTTTAGCAAGCTGTGTTTCACTTTTTTTTAGGATAAGAGTGACAAATGAACACACAGTTCACCTGATGGTAAGTTGTTGCTATGTCCCATAGACATTTACATCTATCCTCGATTACGAATCAAAATGTAGATGAGTTATCATCCATGAGGACTAAGATGAGATGTCTCGTTTCCAGTAAAAAGGGTTTCCGGTTTCTCTACACTCACAATACGAAACACAGCATCATTAAGCTGTTATTTTACGGTCCTTCCCCGGTCGAGCCGACCCATTCGTGCTACAACTATACTAGTAATATAGCTGCGGCATGGCTCTAATACGGACAATTGTACATGAATATATAAAACAGAGATATCTAACTCACAAAACATAAAGTATACGTTTTTATGCCTTGATATACATTCTACACGCTATTGAAAAGGGAAACATTTTGTTCATACCATTTTAAAACTCTTTGGCGGCAATCTCTAACCTGTGCAAATGTTTGACCACAGACTAGTATGTGTTGATAGTATTTCTTTTAAGATATTGGTGGGATGAACATAAACAATGTACATTAAAACATTGTTAAGTGGGACCTGGATAAGTGAGAAACCTCCATAGCTGGGACTTATGCTTAGGTCCCGACACTTTAGCACTGAATTACCTCTGTTAATGGGATAAAACAAACTTCAATATCTGGGATTAGTTCTTTGGATTATATTGTCATAATTACCTCCATAATTGAGACAGCAAGTATATTTTACCTCTTTTGCCGAGACTATATTTTGTGTACCGTTTTGTTTACTAATTCTTATTCTACCCGCAAATTTCGCACTTTGCTAATTGTGTAAAAGTGACCTCCAGTTTTAGTTTGGTTTTGCTATCGTCCGAATGACTATGTATTATGTGTACAAAATACGTTATTTTATTTAATAATCGCACATCTATGACTGAAATAACCTCTATTCTCACCTCTGTTAATGGACGCTCTGTTAATGATGAGACAGATATTTATTTATACCTGGATATCTGAGGCACTGGGTAAGAGGAATACCTCTATAAGTGAGACAAATTTGCAGATCCCTTAAGGTTTTTAACAGTGGTAGAGCCACGCGGCAGCTTTTGCCGTCGCACGGATGGGCCGGCTCGAACCGGGGTGGTACCACGACCTCACAGAAAACCAGCGTGAAGTAGAGGTTCACCTCTGCGTTTCGCTTGGTGAGTGCAGGTGGCCGGAGACCCTTTTTACTGGAAATGAGGCATTCTATCCTAGTCCTCACGGGTGACAACGCATCAACATTTTGATTTGTAATAGAAGATAGATGTAGATGTCTATGGGCCGCAGCAACCACTTACCATCAGGTGGACTGTGTGCTCGTTTGTCACCCTTATCCTATAAAAAAAGAAAGGTCCCAGTTATCCAGGTTTCACTGTATATTTAATTTTATTGTATCATTATTGTTTATAAATTTTAGCTTGCTACACACCTTCTCCATGTAAACTTTAAATATGCCAAATCTCACTTTACTCCGAGCGCGCAATATGCTAAAAAAGGGGTACACAATTTTCCCTTTACGTATCATCACATATAATCACAATCACAGACAATCTTTACATATAATCTAATGTTAAATTGTTAAGTCTCCTTTTGATCCTGTGATTTGATATTATGTAAGGTTCAAAAAAGTTTATATAAATAAAAAATAAAATTTTTTCAGTACACCCAGTCCCGGAAAGCTTTAACACACTAAATCTCTCATGAATTATTAATGTAATCGATTTCACTCAAGCGGGTTAGGTAATACGCCGCGTAGAAACATTACAACACAATACAAAATATAAACCCAACTTTTAAATATTCTATTCGGGTGAGCATAGGCCTCCCTCATAAATTGCTACAAAGTGCGCCCTTGAACCACTTGCATCCATCGACTGCCTGCGTCATCAGTCCGTCACTCTATCTAGTGGGGATGTTATAAATCTTTAACGAAAATATCTGCAGAAGAACATGATTAACTGACTAGCCCTGTGGTTCACTAAGCTAAAGTGGCAATAGGTCGGCCATATATTCCTATGGACTGATTTATATTTCCTAATAGTAACAGGAAGGAGGATAAGTAAGTTAGAGCATCTGAGCGACTGACAGTACAATTATTCGATCATTTTGAACACAAATCTCGCTAACTCGACGGGGATTGGCTTCACCAGTGCGAGAGTATCGTTATCCTGTATTTAAATGATTCATTTCTTGATTGCTGATTTGAGTTCAACGTATTTGGATGGTGTTTTCACCATCAGTAGATATCATACTAGTATTTCGTTTTTAGCAGGGTGTAAACACACGATGAAAATGTTATTACACGAGGTTAGATAATTAATATTTAACATTTTGTCATGGATTTCCGAAAAGTTAAGCCTGATTCTAATAATTAACAGCTTTTAGAATAATCCGAACCTATTCATAAAAACATTATATAATACTAGTAGTTGGTATTAATAAAATTTACTTTATTACCGAATTCCGAGTGAAATTCATAAAGTCACCTATCGAAAAGGGCCGGGCGAGCTATTATAATAATAAAATAGTTTTTGGGTCTGTTCGTGATCATGTAACCTCTGAACGACTTGACCGATTGAGGTCATATTAACACAATATTTTTGTTTCTCCGAGAGGTTATTTGACAGCTATGCTATAATCCGATAGGCGTGGCACTGTAATGAAAAATCACTCATATTCTCTACATATTACGTATCTATTTTGTAATTGTATTATATTTATTATAGCTCAGTGCTTCAATAGAAATTAAAAATCTGGAACCAATTGGTGGTTTGCAGGTTACTCTGAAATCACCTGCCGGAACGTAAATAGAAAAATAAAGTATCTACTATATACCTTTTACGAGTCGTGACAGCTCAGATGTTTAGCGCTCGCTGTAAATTTCACAGTACGCGAGCAAACCGAGTTCGATTTCTGCGGCACCAATGAAATTATTCATTACTATTTTAAGGGCTGATTTACCACGTGCTCGGCTTTGAAGGAAAACATCGTGAGGACCTAAATGACAAGCTGCATGTCTGAGAAATAAGAAAAAACAATTCGAAGACATGAGAAGTTCGCCAACACGCATTGGAGCAGCGCGGCGGACACTTCCTTCCCTAAAACCCTCTCAGAAATGAGGGGAGGCCTGTGCACAGCAGTGGGACATATATCGGCTGTAACTTTAACTTCTTAACTTTTTATATATCTTTTACACCTTATACACACTGCAGATACTAGGTTTATGGTACGGCATCTAGACTGGAATATAATACGCCATCCACCAAATTATCCAGATCCCGCTCCAAGCAATTTTCCCATCTTTTTCGTACCTTGAAGTTCAAATTACGGGAAAACACTTTAATGAAATCAAAAAATATCAAATGGTCTTATTGATGAACTACCAGAAATATTGGGAAAAGTTCCAGATTAATCTAATTGTGGTGATCACATTGTTGAATATTTAATTTAATATATACTCGTAGGTGTGTAATTCAAAAAATTTGTTAAGTATCGAAGCATGGAAAACCCATAATTTATTTATTGAAATCTTGACATTACTATTACAGCCTGACAAAATTCCAATGCTGAACATGAGCTTACCCCATAGATTACACCATAGGGGGATATTTATGATACGATACCAACGGGAGTATTGAATGTTTTTACACCGCCACAACTTAACACATTATCGTCGTAAATTGAATTGAAATATATTATTTTGAAAAAGTACGAGTAGATAAAAAAAAATCTCTTCCATTGTCGTAGCCCCAGCCCCACCTAATTGGCTAAAATTAGTTCGCAATATTGTCTGACAGCGGAAGTTATTTAGTTTGTTCTCTAAGTACGGATTGAAAAATTTAATTAAAACTTTCCTTTCAGGCTAAAAGCACGGAAGTGAACTTCTTTAGGTATTTAATAGCAATGAGTTAGGCATTTATGAGAAAAACTGGTTAAATCAGCAAATTCATACTTAATAATCCGCCGTGCGCCTTTAAATGCTTCGTATATATTTTTAATAATAAGCCAAAGCTTGACTAATATCCCACCTGAAGGTTGATGGTGATTTATCCGAAACCGCCACTCGAGAACCTTTTTTCCCCATCGGTTGTTGGTTCTTCGAGCTATATGGTCAGCCCATTGTCAGTTAAACTTACAAATCCGTTGTGCTATGTCGGTTACTCTGGTTCTTCGCGGATATCCTCATTTATAAGTTTATCACGCAGAGAAACTCCGAGCATAGCGACCTTGAGCTTCCTCATACAGTCAGCAGTAAAAGATTACTCTTCAGATCCATAAGTGGTTCTCGAGTGGCAGCCTCGTACCGGTAGGTGAAGTTTAGGGTGGCCCCCCACTAGGTGGAGTGACGACCTGGTAAGACATCAGCAAGTCAATGGATGCAGGTGGCTCAGGACCGTGCTTTGTGGCATTCCTTGCCTTTGTTCAGCAGTGGACTTGTGAAGGGCTGTAATGATGATGTTGTAAAGAACATTGACTTAACGTAACAAAAGCCTATACACTCTTGTCTTGTCTTTTTAGATGATGAATGCTTTCTAATTATTCCACTCCTTTACTGTACTCATTGCAAACGATGACGTCAACTGTTTGGTTCGAATGCGTCGACAGTAAATGGATATAGACTAAGCGAGCGTCTTGTATCCCGGTGATGGAACAATGAGGGAAGAATTAAGTCATGCTATTCCTTCGCACTACATGAGCCACACTATCATGAGCCACCCGATTTCAATCCCTGCCGGCATCACTAATATTGCAAATTGCAATTTTAAATGAATTACCAATCGCTGTTTATATTCAAGGTAAGGTTTTTTTTATAGAATAATTACTTAGAATTATTAATTAGAGGCAAACGAGCATCCGGCACACCTGATGGTAAGTGACTACCGCCGCCCATGAACAACCGCAACACCAGGGGAATTGCAGATGCGTTGCCGGCCTTTTAGAAAGGTGTAAGCTTACAGGTTACAAATGAGCACACACTCGACTTTATAGAAAATGGATGTTGTGGATTTAAAAAGGCAGCCGGTGCCCCTCACACACTACACACAACACCAATTATGTTACTATTATTAAAATTATTGAAAAATAAACATATAGTGCCCTAGAACTTTTTTCTGAGTAGCCCACGTACTATATGTATAAATAACATACTTGTTCTGTGCGAGATTCTAAACAACGGCTGCAGCACCGTAGTCAAATGCTTTGTCACTGAGTTACCAACCCCTAAAACTTTACTTTCACGTTTATAAAAACCGGCAAAGTGCGAGTCGGACTCGCGCATGAACGGTTCCATACCATCGTAATACACGTTTCTAGTAGGGGAGTTCCTTTATATTTTTATTTTAATGTTTCTTTGTTATCGACCGGCATCTGTCGGCAACAAATACACTTATTTTGAAAATTTCAACTGTCTACCTATTACGGCTCATGAGATACAGGCGCTGGCAGACGGATGGACGGACAGCGGAGGCTTAGTAATATGGTCCCGTTGGTTCAAATGTTAATTGGTTTGTATATATTTGCTATGCGTGTACTTGATTATGAGTATCACAATGTATATAAAAAAAAACTAGAAGCGTTAACTCAATTCTTTTTTATGAAATAAGGATGTAAAACGAGCACACAGCCACATGCTGTGGCCCATCAATTAAGAATCAAAATGCAGATGTGTTATCATCATTGAGACAAGATGGAATGCCTCGTTTCCAGTATCAAGAGTCCCCAGTTTTCTATGCTTACCATACGAAACCCGGAAGCATTAAGCTGCTATTTAGTGCTGGTATTCTGTGGAGCATGGCTCTACCCCAGTCGAGCGATCCATTCATGCTACAACTATAATATAGCTGCAACGTAGCTCTACCACGTGTATAACACTTATATATAATATAGGATCGCCCCAAATGGAAGTCCGTATTCTCTGCATACCCCTCTGGATGACAGGCGTGAGTGTTTATTATTATTACATACATACATACTTGGGTGATTATATATACATGTATATAATATAAATATGTATATAATTAGAAACATATACATTGTATAAAACTTTGAGTACAGAACCCTAAAAATGAAACAAAAGTAAAAATCATGTTTAAGTTAATGTAGTTATTATTTTCACTAAAGGTAAAATATACCAAAATGTCAATTCTTTGATCATTCAATTTTATTTACCGAAAAAAGGAAAATATATTTACGCCCGGTCACAAGCATTCACGTAATAACCCTAATCTTTCAAACACGTCACCTTGGGAGGACAATGTTATCGTAGAAAATCGCAATACATAAAATATTTGTTATTATTTATCCTACACAGAGAAGAAAGTATATTTCTTCATTGCTGTGTAGCAGTGAATTCATTTTTTTATTAGTTTATTTATTATATAATAGAGCAAAGTCAGTATGTAAAAGTCGGCCGTAAAATTTAAAAAAAATATTATAGTATAGTTCTAGCACTAATGGATCTGCTGGAGCGGAGAAGGACCACGCTCCCAAAGAATAACAGCGTAAAGCAGCAAATTAATAGTGCTGTGTTCCGTACAGTGAGTATAAAGAACCGATGACTCATTTTACTAAACGAAGCGATACACCTTGATCCTCAGGGGTGAAAACGCATCTCCATTTTGATTTTTTATCGAAGATAGTTTTAGATGTCTATAGGCCACAGTATCCACTTACTATATGTGCACGTGCCGTATAGAATAAGGATTCTATAAATAAAAAAAAAACGCCAACTGTAAAATAAATCAATACATTGAGGAAAAATATGTGAGGAAAACGGAAATAACTTTTTTTCTGCACTTGCAAGCCCCTGTCTAATGATATATTGTTAAAACTGACGTTTAAAAAATATTAATAAATATTTGACATTTTACTGATTTTATTTAATAAAACAAATTGTAATATTTCATTGAAAACCCTAGCCTACCCTACCCTTAAGAGTCCTAGGAACCTTATTAGTTCATCGCTGCTAACATGGCCTTGTTTTTGTGAATAAGCTTAAATTCTGATAAAGCCTTGAAAAAACAAAATGGTTTCATATTGACTATACGAGGTGTTGCGAGGTGTGTTCAAAAATGACGGGAAATTTTTAATTTCGCGTATTTGGAGATTCCGATTGTCGATTTTTTTTAATTTAATTGGTAAACAAGCCCCTGAAGTATGTAAAAATTTTATCTGTATTCATTGTTTACTTTTTCTGTGGCAGCCGCTAAGGTAGGACGTGTTTTTATGAGCTCGGCGATTTTCGTTTGTTAAAAGAAATGGATCAAATAATTTGTATCTAATTTTGCGTCATAAATGAAATAAATCTAAGAATAGTCCAACGACAAACGATTTAAACGTTAATGGTTTAAATAAACATTTCTCTTCTCTCATTCTTCTTTTATTTTTAAACCATTCTCTGCTTGTGTCGTTAAGAAGAGCGTTCTATCTATTACTTCCAATGCAGTGGGAAGTGACTGTGTCAGTCGTAACTTTCTTCCCATTCTCGATATTATTCTTTCTATTATTTGTCGTATTTTAGCCCATATAGTATTTTAGCATATAGCCCATGATGATCTACAAACAACTTCAAATAAAGAAAACCACAGATTATCACTCGTGAGGTGAGATCGAATGTCTCAAAACCTGAAATTATAAGTACTTTATTGCCCTTAGAAGTTGAACATGGCACCAGGCTACTTCATAGCACAAATAGTCAAAAAAGTGGTACCAATTCAGACAGACTCCAAAACAGAAGCGCTACAAAACTCTTCTCATTTAGCCCATTTAAGACCACTGACGATGATAAGACCTTTCCAAATGTAGATCAGAAGATATAAAAGTTCAATTTAAAAATGACGGAATATCAAGAAGGCTTTGAAGTAATTTTTCCAGTGCGTGTTTGCAGTTTTCACTTTTCTGCGAAATATCTTGTTACTCTGATTTACAGGATTCCTCACAAAGCTCTTACCACTAAGACTACTAAAAAAACGAAAATAACTCCTCTTTTGTACAAAAGCCTCATACAGATTTCTTAAATACATTTGATTCTATAATAATTCATTTAAAGTATTTACATAATTCATTTGAATTTTTTTAAGTATTTATTTACTGCAAAAACTGAGTTATTAGCTGAAAGGAAAAAAGTAATAAACAGCAATAAACCCAAGATCAAAGAAAATAAACACTTCGAAATAATATTCTATGAATATGTGGCCAATAATTGATATTCATCCGACTTTCATACGACATTCTCATGACAGTTTTTGTATATCTTTTTTTATAGGAGAGGGGGCAAACGAGTATGCAGCTCACCTGATGGTAAGTGACTACCACCGCCCATGAACAACTGCAACACCAGGGGAATTGCGTCGCTGGCCTTTTAAAAACAGTAGGCTCTTTTCTTGAAGGTCCCTAATTCGTATCGGTCCGGGAAAATCGCTGGTTATAATTGATTCCACAAGGAAGTTGCGCGAGGAAGAAAACTTCTACTAAATCGCACAGTGGTGTACTGCCAATCATCCAGATGGTGTGGATGGTATTGCGAGTTTTGTCGCGATTTGCAATGGTGAAATTGAGCGGCTGGAATTAGTGCTAACAAATCCTCAGAGCACTCCCCGTGGTAGATGAGATAAAATACGCATAGATATGCAACATCTCTTCGCAGCGCCAGTGAATCGAGCCGATCGGAAGAGACTTGGTCATCAAAGATTCAAGCCGCTTTGCGCTGGATGCGGTCAAGTGGAAGGAGCTGTCACTGGGGAGCCCCAGCCCAGACATGGGAACTGTATTCCATGTGAAGTTGAACCTGCGCCTTGTAAAATTGCAAGCGGTGTACCGGCATTAAATACTGTCCCGCTCCCGCCAAGCTTTTTAGAGGCCGATATGGCCTTCTCTTCCAAGTGACCACGAAACTGCACGTCACTCGATATGTCGACGCTGAGGATTCCGATACTGGCTGAGGCAACAAGGGGAGTGCCTTGAATCTGAGGTGATACGACAAAGGGGTTCTTTTTAGCGGTAAACGCGCCAACTTGAGTCTTCTGATAATTAAACTGGACTAGATTTAGTCACCCCAATCCGAGACTTTGTTCAGCGTAGACTCGACTTCAGACACAAGTTTAGTCCGGTACTCGCCGACATTTTCCCGAGAAATATTGGCACGGCCGGTGTATAGAGCATCACCAGTGCTGTCATCCGTATAGCAATGAATGTTACCGGTTTGTGACATATCATGGATATGCAGAAGAAACAGCGTTCGCAATATCACGCAGCCTTATGGAACACCAGTGTTAATAAGCTTGTAGTCAGAGCATGCACCGTTTACTACGACCGTGATGCTCCGATCAGCCAGAAAATTGGTAATCCAATTGCATAATCTCTCGGAAAGCCCATAGAAAGGAAGCTTCGAAAGAAGCGCTTTGTGCCAGACCCGATCGAAGGCCTTTGCTAAATCCAAACTAATGGCCAATGCCTCTCCCTTGGACGCGACCGCTTGCGCCCATCTATGTGTTAGGTAAACAAGAAGATCACCAGCTGAGCGACCCCGATGGAAACTGTACTGACAGTCACTAATCTATGATAAAATGATAATAGTGAGCGGGTATTTAAAATTAACTCCATTGTTTTCGAGAACAAGGAAGTGATGGCGATAGGCCTGTAGTTGGACGGATCAGAGCAGTTTCCTTTTTAAGGATCGGGTGTATGAAAGCTATCTTCCATGAATTCGGGACAACGCCTAGGGAGTAGGAGTACCGGAAAAGATGCGTTAGAACCGGTGTCAACTCTGGAGCATACGTCCTCAGCACAATTGGCGGGACTCCGTCAGATCCACTCGACTTGTGTATGTCCAGCACTGAGCACTTTGTGAATCGCACATCATGCACTAGAGCACTCACACTGCGGGATGGTCGGCGGTGTGTTCCCCCCGTCATCGAGTGTCAAGTTGGACGCAAAAAGTGAGCCTAAAAGGTCGGCTTTCTCTTTTGCGGCGTGGGCGTGCAGAGATAGTAGAGGTGGCTTACAGAAATTCCCTTAAACAGTATTGGCAAGAGACCAGAATGCACGGGTTCCCGAAGGAATGCGAACTAATTTCTCACCAACTCTGCAATGTGCTTATAATTTGCCTTAGCAGTAACTCTTTTGAAGGACCTCGAAGCGACGTTTTACTTCTTTTTAAGCATTCTGGTGTTTACATTCCGAGCCACCGAAGCCTCAGCCTAGGCCTGATAAGACTCATGCTTACTGCGTAATGCAGTCTTACAGGAGCGACCTAACAAAGCCTGTCTATTTAAATGACCTCATACGCTGTTTATTAACATTTCTAAATTAAAAGAAGAAGTGTTATATCGTTTCAACAGGCAAAGCAAAAATGTAACGTTCCTTGATGAAAGAAACCGAGCAGTGACAGTGAAACTTATCAAGGATATATTATCCGTAATAGGTTTCATTATGTAAGTAATATTTTGCATACTGATTTTTCCCACGGCACAGATTTTCTTCTGAACCAATGGTAAAAGAAAAAAAATACTTTCAACAAGAATTACTTGTAATATAAATTGAATAAAAAATATTTTATTCTATGAAATTCTACGCCTAATACCCTATTTAAAGGCGAGGTACACAAGCAAACGAGCTTTTCTTGGCGTTGGATAAAATATTTAAATTTTTTCTCAAGGATGAAACATATCCAGATAAACTTGGAAAGTAAAACATTATCTAAATGTCATAGTTCAATCGTAGATAGGGGCAGATTGTAGTTTCTTGATACGCCGCACCGACTTTCATGATTTTGCCGATTATTTATATATTTATAAAATATATAAAATGGCTTAGTCAATGCAGCCGCACATTAACCTACTATCGCTGATATTATTAGATACGTGCTTTCGTATTTTTAATACATTGACATCAGTCAAATTTATAAATTATCGGCGAAATCATGAAATGACTACGTAACATGAAATTCCCAGACAGATTACGATTTGTCCATTTCTAATGTTCAGACTACGGCATAAATACAAAATTTCATATAAATCATTAGTGTCTGCTTAAACTAAATCAATTTAATTAATGGATCACATGTTTGCTCTCGTTGATGCTTAGTTCATTGCTGCAGCGTAATATGCCTAACTAGGCTAACATTTCGTACACAGGCAGTAATTACGTCTATATAACCATAGTGTATGTGGTTGAAGTCGAGCCGTTGTTTAAAACTTCCCAGCTGTAATATACCTACTAATTATGTTTTATAAGTAGGTATATTACAGTGTATGTCACCATTTTTCTATAAAAAATTTAATATAGAAAAGGTTGATAAAAGGGCACACCGTCTACTGGATGGTAAGCGGATACTGTGGCTCACATACACCAGCATCTATCCTCGGTTAAAAATCTAAATGTAAATTTGTTGCCACCCTTTACGACTAAGATGCATTGCTTCGTTATTAGTAGTCACCGGTTCGTTACTTTTCCCAAAACGGCAGCATGGAGATTCGAGGAGGCATCTATTTACTACAGCATCTACTTAATGTCAGGTGGGCTGTTTGGTCCTTTGTTCGGATTCACGCATAAAATGTTTCATCATCATTACAGCCTTTCATAAGTCCACTGCTGAACATAAGCCCCAAGGAATGCCACAAAGCACGGTCCTGAGCCACCTGCATCCATTGACTTCCTGCATGTCTTACCAGGTCGTCACTCCATCTAGTGGGGGGTCGCCCTACACTTCGCCTACCGGTACGAGGCTGCCACTCGAGAACCTTTCTTCCCCATCGGGTGTCGGTTCTTCGAGCTAAATGTATATATATTCTTCGAGCTATACTAAACGACAAACATTTTATGCTATCCATATAGCATAAAATGTTTGTCGTTTAGAAAATATCTGCATATATAATATAAAATACAACATTAACAGCATCTTGCTAGCAACTGTGGAAGCTGGCCAACGTGCAGCCTGTTCCAAAAAAAGGCCGCCGTACCAACTCTGCCAATTATCGGCCAATCTCAATTACCTCCATACTCTGCAAGATTATGGAGCGTATATTGAACACCCACTTAATGGCATACCTAGAACAGAATGACCTCCTTAGTGACCGCCAATACGGGTTTCACCGAAATCGGTTAGCTGCGGGACCTTCTAGCGTATGCCACACACGTATGGGGCGAGGCACTAGAGAATAGTGGGAAAGCACTCTTTCCCTAATAGCTGGCTAATGTGCAGCTTGTGCCTAAAAACGCAGCCGTACCGACCCTGCTAACTATCGGCCAATTTCAATTACCTCCATACTCTGCAAGATTATGGAGCGTAAATTGAACGCCCACCTCATGGCATACCTAGAGCAAAATGATCTCCTCAGTGATCGCCTGTACGGGTTTAGCCGAAATCTACCAACTGGGGACTTTCTAGCGTATGCCACTCACATATGGGGCGAAGCCCTCGAGAAAAGTGGTGAAGTACTTGCTGTTTCCCTCGATGTTTCGAAGGCTTTTGACAGGGTTTGGCACGCTAGACTATTCAAGGGCGAGCTTTCAGCGTACGGTACTTTCTAAGTGAACGGTCTCTCCGGGTCGTCGTTGATGGCTGCTCATCCGATACTGTGGCGACTAACGCCGGTGTTTCTCAGGGGTCCGTTCTCTCCGCGTCTCTTTTCCTGCTGCATATAAATGATCTGCTCATTCCCGGTGTCTATAGGTATGCAGACAGCACAGTTGTGGAGAGATACCAATCAAGCACCCGGGCCAGTCGGGATCAAACCCAGTCAAAACGAGAGGCTATGGTTGAGCGTGTGAGTCTCACACTACAGGCAGTCTCCGAATGGGGTGATGCCAATTTCGTGAGATTTAACGCCTCCAAAACACAAGCGTATCTTTTTACCGCTAAAAGGAGCCCGCTCACCTTGGTTCCTGCTTTCCGGAATGTATCCTTGAAGTACACTTATCGCCTTCACTTGTTGGGGATTGAATTTTCTCCGAACCTAAACTATGGGCGATTCATTGAGTCCAGAGCCAAAGTAGCCGCAAGGAAACTTGGTGTCCTTGCAAGGGTGCGGCGGTACTTCACGCCGGGGCAACTTCTTACCTTATATAAAGCGCAAGTCCGGTCGTGCATGGAGTACTGCTGTCACATATGGGTTGGTGCTGCAAAACGCCACCTGGCAGCATTGGGCTCAGTGGAGAAACGTGCTAAGAGGCTCATTGGTGACCTTGATTTGGTTGAAACCAATCTTGTCAGCCTCGATCACAGGCGCAGAGTAGCCAGTCTCTCAGTATTCTATAGGATGCATTTCGGTGAATGTGCGCAGGAATTACACGCCTTAATTCCTCCCTATCCTTTCCACCATCGGACAACCAGACGGTCTTTGGGTCTTCATCCCTTTTTCGTCGATATTCCACGTATTAGAACCAAACGGTTTGCTTTGTCTTTTGTAATGCGTGCAGCAAAGGAGTGGAATAATTTGCCGGCGTCTATCTATCCGTCTGAATACAATCTAGGCATCTTCAAGGCAAGAGTGAATAGGCTTTTGTTACGGTAAGACAGTACGATTTACCATCTAAGGCTGCATCACCACTTACCACCAGGTCGGATTGTAGTCAAGCACTGGCTTATAATAAGTAAAAAAAAAGCTGCAAAGAAGCTGGGAGTCCTTGAAAAGGTACGGCGATACTTCACGCCGGGAATGCTGCTTACTTTATATAAAGTGCAAATCCGGTCGTGCATGGAGTATTGCTGCCATATGTGGGCTGGTGCTGCAAAATGCCACGTAGCAGCTTTGGACTCAATGGAAAGACGTGCTAAGAGGCTTATTGATGACCCGAATTTTGTTAAAACCAATCGTACAAGTCTCGAATACAGGCGAAAAGTAGCCAGCCTTTCAGATATCTACAGGATGCGTTTCGGAGAGTGTGCGCAGGAATTGCATAATTTTATTCTTCCCTCTCCCTTCTACCGTCGGACAACCAGACGTTCGGCCAGTCTCCACCCTTTCGTTGTTGACTTAACACGCATTGAACCAAACGGTTTGCTACATCGTTCATCATGCGTACAGCAATAGAGTAGAATAAGTTGCTAGCATCTGTGTTTCCATCCGAGTATAATATGGGTGTCTTCAAGCCAAGAGTGAATAAGCTTTTGTTAAGTCAGTGTGCTTCACCATCTTAGGCTACATCACCACTTACCACCAGGTGGTTTTAACAGTGGTAGAGCCACGCGGCAGCTTTTTCTGTCGCACGGATGGGCCGGCTCGAACCGGGGTGGTACCACGACCTCACAGAAAACCAGCGTGAAGTAGAGGTTTACCTCTGCGTTTCGCTTGGTGAGTGCAGGTGGCCGGAGGCTCTTATTACTGGAAATGAGGCATTCCATCTTAGTCCTCACGGGTGACAACGCATCTACATTTTGATTTGTAATAGAGGATAGACGTAGATGTCTATGGGCCGCAGCAACCACTTACCATCAGGTGGACTGTGTGCTCGTTTGTTACCTTGATCCTGTAAAAAAAAAGGTGGGATAGTAATTAGACGCTGGCTTGACGGCTCCGTGGCGCAGTGGCTTAGCAATGAATTGTTGCGCTGGGGGTCGCGGGCTCGAATCCCGCACGGAACAAGTATTTGTATGGCTTACAAATAATTGTTCCGGGTCTGGATGTTTGTCCTCGTGCAATTTATGTCTGTAAACCGCCTTTACGATATAGGAGAAAATCCTAGTGTGGGGGTAACGTTTCTTAAAAAAATAAAAAAGAATAAATACAACGTAATAGAAAATGTGTGAAGTATTTTTAATTGGTAAAAGCACCAATCTTGGTATGTACTATATAGCACCAATCTTGGTAGATTGGTGCTTTTACCGTGTAGTGGCCGTGTAAGAATATCCACTATCCCTTAACATCCCGAGGGTGTCAAAGGGAAATAAATCAGGAGACGGGCAGTAGGGTTTTCCTAATAACGACTAAAGATAAAAAAAACTGCAGTTGCTAACCCGCTTGCCAAGCGTGACAACTAAGGCTAATGTCCCTCTAATGAGGCAATCTATGGGGATGGCCTATATCCAGCGATGTACTTTAATGGGCTGTGACGATAACGGTAACGGTAAGCACCAATCAGCCAATCCGCCTTTGAGCCGAATACTATTCATCGATGTTGATTAAAAACAGCGAACTCGATTTTATTTTTGACAAAAGAACTTTACGCGTTTCATGAAAAACGACGGATATTAATATCTCTTCTGAGTGACGTGAGCTCTTTCATTATAAGGAGATTTATTGTAATAACCACGCTTATAAGGCTCTACTCTACTTCAAGGCTAAAAACCTCACGTCACAATAGTATGTGCTTAACAATAATGTATGTAATAATACTAGCAATCCGCCCCGGCCTCGCACGGGTGATATCTGGATCTCTACAATATCTCCACCTACCGGGTCCAATTCCTTGATGGTTTAGATTCACCTAAACCATCCAGGGACCATCAAACACAGAAAAAACTTCATCGGAATCGGTCGATCCAGTTTCGAGTTTTATCGAGACTAACACACAGCAATTGATTTTTATATATAGAGATACAGATATATCACTTATATCACAATATATGGTAACGAATGTATTACTTTATGTTTAAGGCGACAACCCACAAATAGCTGATTATTGGACTGATTACGGTCTAATTATAACTCAAATAATAAAATCATAAAAAGAAATTAATACCCGTAAATAAACGTTACTCAGCTCAATTATACGCACTTGAGTACAATCTTGAGGTAATGATCTTATTAATAAACATATTTCAAGATGATGTTTAGGTTTACGATATCAGCTGAGTGCTACACTGATTAATAAACGAAACTCGACTCTCAAGTGTGTGTACTTGAGTGCAAGTCACAGAACGTTATTCCTAAGTACCGCTTTTTGAGATACTGCTTTTATGTATTTATTAATTAGCAACGGTCTTGAGATACTGATATCATAATGAGGGTGTATCAAATGATTACGCACTTGAGTTCGTCGTTGAGTAACGTATATTAATACGGGCCTAAGTACTAAATATACTATCTTTCTTAACCTTCATATTTTTACATATACATAAACACATACGCCTGTCACCCAGAGGGGTAGGCAGAGACTATGGACTTCCATTTGGCACGATCCTGACACACCTCTCTCGCTTCCTCCACATCCATATACCTACGCATACACGCTCGTCGGTTAAAGGTACTCTTGATTTGGCCCATTTTTAATATATCGCCAATTTGGTCGATAAACTTTCGCCTAGGGCGACCCTTCCCGACTCTGCCGTTCACCTCTGCAACATAAATTTGCTTTGTCACTCTTTCCTCGTTCATTCTTTCTACATGACCAAACCACCGAAGCATTCCTTTCTTAACTTCCTATTTCCTACTTCCTTCATATTTTTACGTAGAATAGTATAGCAGTGATGTTAACAATAATAACACTACCTTATAATACTGTTACTAGAACTCTTGTGCAAGAAGTGGTTCACAACAGTAGTCGAAAGATGGATCTTAACCCACGGCTTTTGAGTTTCACAGTCCGTGTCCTTAACCATTATACTTAACCAGTTAATTGTGAAGATAATTCAGTACTTAATGTAAGATTAAATACGACTTATATAACCTGAAAAATTCATCGATTACCAACATACTGGGGCAGTAGGATTGGTAAGGGGAGACCAAAATCCCTCTAGTTAGCTGTTCCCCATCACCAATTTATATAATTTAACTTTGGTATTCTTGAAACTAACTTTGTAGTGGTGATGTATAAATATCCACTACCCCATATATTGACCCATGGGTGTTGTCAGAAGCGATAGAGACAAGGGAACCAAAACATTAGATGGGCAGCAGCGTTCCCCTAATAATAACTACAATAACTGCGGTTGCCAACCCGTCTGCCAAGCGTGGACATTTATAGGCTGTAATGATGAATGAATGATGATTCTCGAAATGACGGATATAACTCGAAAAATCGGCAACCGATGGGAAAGAAATTTCTGCAATGGCAGCGTCAAAGTGGTAGACGAAGTGTTGGGCGATTTTTCTCTTGATAAAGCGATGATTTAAATAATCATGCAGGAAATTAATTATTAAACGATGTAGGTGCCTTTTAACTGTTGTTTATGTGTGAGGCATATTTTCAGCAGTGGACTTGTGATCGGCTGTATTGATGATGATGATTTTCTAATGAAAAATGAAAGAATGGAGAACGGTGCCCTTGGTTGCTTGGTAGGTTGTTCTTTATAATGTTACGTCCCGCCTACAACCCTTTTCAGTAAGGCGATAATATTATTCCATCGAATTAGCGTTAGTACGTTCCAATTAATGCATAAATAATGACCGAAATTATTGATGATTGCGTGAAACACTAAAATGTCAATGTATTTTCCGCCCCGCGGTGACATATAAAGACAATTACCATTCACAAGCAACAGTATTAAATATTCAGAGTAGTAATGGAGTTCCTTAGCTATGATCTATGCATCTATATCGAGATCTATACATATAAATAAAATTGAAGTGTCTGTTTGTAATCTTGAAATAACTCGCTTTTATTAAGCTCCGGGGGTTATATGCACGTTATTCAGATATACACAACCAATTTTTTAAACTTTATTTATCTGTCCAACATATCCGGGTTAATCTTATGAATGGTTGAACCGATTGTAATGAAATTTTAAACAGATAGAGATATATCTAGAATATTTTATATAGTATAAATAATTCGATTTGTGTCACTCACCTTACCACTGCAATTTACGCTGGTATAGTGCGGGTGCGTGACCCTTTCAAGGTCGAGCTGACGCAATCATGCTGCAGCCATAATACATTATAATGTGACTCTACCAAATGAAAACTAGAATTTATCGATCGTCAAGCCGCTTATTTCATTTCTTACAAGTAATTTAAATTGTCAGGAAATAGTGAAAAAGAAAATTTATGTTGCAGAATTGAGTGGCAAATTCAGCAAGGGACTACCTAGCAGGGTTTCCCAACCTTATTTGACCAAGTTTCACAGTGTTTTTTTTTGTTAGTAGTGACCACATGGTTAATGAGTAAACTGTGGTAATCTAACAATAAATTTTAATCACAATTTCTGAATAGAAGCATTTATTAACAGTATTATTTGTGAATTTATTGTATAAGCTAGTAGGTACTCACTAACATGACGCGCGGTGTTGCACAGTCCGCGTGACGAGAAAATTAAAAAACGTGTTAGTTAAAACAATTAGGTAGGTAAAGTATTTAATTTTTCGCGGACCATATTTAAGCTGTTGCGGACCACTACTGGTGCGTAAACCTCTGGTTGGGAATTCATTGTCCTCGATTGAAATTTATCAACCAAATGACGTTTGAGTACCTCCTTGGTCGTAGACTCGATTGCTAATCAGGTCGGGCCAAAATCAGTTATTTTTTTTTGTTTGAAAACCAATAACTGATTTAAAAAAAAATTAATGTAAATTTTCAGTAGGAGCCCGGAATCAGGAATATGACGGTGTTACACCCCGTGGCTCAAAAGGTAAAGTCGTATTGAAATCCTGTCCTGCACAGATTGGCCGCCGTGACCAAATTAAGGTTTGAAAATATTACCATTAACCGACAAGTATTTATGCGTGGATATATTGGATACTAAAGAAGCGAGAGATATAACAGAGTTATGCCAAATGGAAGTATATAATCTCTACCTATCTCTCGGGGTGACAGGCATGACAGTTTATTTATTTAATGACTCTTACGATAGAAGATGGCGAAGGGTAGACCGTATCGCGTTTACACATTTTTATTAACTTATATTTACCGCAAATAAAAACAACTTTAAATATTATTTACGCGATTAAACCGCGTTCGTTCACATTGTGTGAATGTGTGCCTAATCATTCAAACTGGGACGACGTCGTTATTGCAGGAAATCATAGGCCATGAAATATTCATTTTTTATTTATTTCACGCGTTAGCTTTTAGTATTTCCGAGATGTAATATCATTTTAAAAATATCGTTTGGTATAATTTAGTCATCAACAACTCAATTTCCATAAGTATCTAATTCGCAGGACAGAGGCGTTTATGGATTAAGAATAGCCACCTTTTACAGGCGAACTAGTGAAGACGAATCAGCAGTGTGTAACTCTGGTAGGAATCGTTTTTCTTTGGGAACTTCCTATCTTCGTTATATTTTATCAATAGATAAATATTTTGTAACGTAAAATAATGTATAAATATAATAATAAAAGAGTTTAAAAATACTTAACGCGCATTTGTCATGAGCTGCTTTCCTGATTGGTATTTCATTTTATGATCCTGAACCGGATACTAGGATAAAATTAATAAGCTATGGTATTGTCATCAGTCCTTGATAAGAACGCAAATTTTGAAGTCAATCGGCCGTCTACAAGTAGGTGAAAAGATTCCGTTATGTAGATAGATTGATAGCTTCAAGCTAAGTAAAAGCGTGTTAAAACATTATCGGCTTATAATCGGTACTGATACAATAACACAACACATCATAATCAAAACGTCGAATGTCACAACGAAGCCCTTTTCTCACCGGAGTTTGACGGCTCCGTGGTGCAGTGGCTTAGCAATGAGTTGCTGCGCTGGGGGCCGCGGGTTCGAATCCCGCACGGAACAAATATTTGTATGGCCTACAAATAATTGTTCCGGGTCTGGATGTTTGTCCTTATACAAGTTGTGTTTGTAAACTGCCTCCAGGATACAGGAGAAAATCCTAGTGTGGGAGTAACGTTTTTTAAATGACCGAATGAGTTACACAATCTCAATAGTACCACTTAGCTGTTATATAGTAAGACAGTTTTTCTGTATATTGTCTTTTTTAAATTATTTTCAGTAAGTCCTATGTCACTAAAATATAGCCCATGGACACTTTTTTTTCAGCATTTCAAATGTCTAATGCTTAATAGAGGCCAACCCCAAAGAATGCCAAAAATCACGGTCCTGAGCTACTTGCATCTATCGACTTCCTGCATAAAACGTGTATAGTTCTACTAATTTAAGAACTAACATAGAAGCGACCATCTCAAATTTGCGCAGATCGGATTTCTTATAGAATAAGGGTGACAATCGTTTGTCAGCCTTCACACAGTCTACCTGTAGGTCCTCAATTAAAAATCAAAATGCTTGTAGTGCACAGGTGTGTGCGCAAACACAGGTGCACTCTCTATTCCCTCATCCTCATAATCTGATAGGAAAGCAATCCGACACGACCGGGGAGAGATCAAGACTAGAACCAAAGGCTTTACATACTTTTCAGTTCCGTGTTTTCTATAAAATTGACACAATATTTTGTGTCAATTTGATTTATATCCAAGATTTGAAAATGTTATGTAATATTTTATGTAGCTAATTACACCTAGCTACAAAATAACAAAGCACATGAATTCATTATTATGAACTCTTATTTGTTTTGTATTTGTGTAGACCGTGTCGTGACTATTGAAAATAACAGTATAATAGTTCGTGAACTCATTACAATATTATTTGTATTAAGGCTTTCCATTAATTGCGCCCCGTCACTCATTACTAAAGTCGTATTTTGTGTTTTGTTTTAAAAGGATCACCTTAATGACAAACGTACACAGACTAGCTAACTTTAAATTCAATACGTTAAAGTTAATTGACTAATTATTCGCTTTCTCTTCGTCAGCTCAAAAAAGTCCACCGCTGGACAAGACCGTTTTTCATTATAGCGAGAATATAACATCATAATCGCTATGCTTAGCAGGCCCCTCTCTCAAATGCTATGAAGAGTTGACGATCGTTTAGCCGAATATAGGATTAATGTGAACCCTGAAAAAATAGTAACAATGTCTGTTCATAATCTTTTAAATGCATCTCACCTACAAATATACGGCATATGCGACCAGCCAATCTCTTAGGTAAAGACAGCAAAGTACCTAGCGGTCATATTCGACAACCGTATGACCTTCACGAAACATATTAGCGAAGTGTTTACACCGTTACCGTTACAGTCTAATAAAGCCCGCTGCTGAACATAGGCCTCCCTCATTTTGATTGCCTCATCGGGTGGATATTTTTCATAGTTGTCACGCTTGGCAAGCGGGTTGGCAACCACTGATTTTTTATTTTATTAATTTTCAAGTAGGTATTTTCAGTTAATAATTAAATTAACATCAGTTAATAATTAAATTAACAAATTTTATTATTAACCGCCTCCAACCACTTGCCAATAGCAAAAGCAAATTGTCCATAAGACATATGCTTTATCTGTATAAACTATACGTGGTAGAGCCATGCTGCAGCTAAATTAGTAATATAGTTGTAGCACGAATAGGTCGGCTCGACCGGGGATGAACCACGCTCCCACAGAATATCAGCGTCAAATAGCAGCTTAACACTGCTGTGTTTCGTATGGTGAGTGTAGAGAACCGGAGACCCTTTTTACTGGAAAAGAGGCATTCCATCTTAGTCCTCACGGATGACAACGCATCTGAATTTTGATTCGTAGTTGAGGATATATGTAGATATCTATGGGTCACATCAACCACTACCATCAAGTGGACTGTGTGCTCGTTTGTCACCCTATTCTATAAAAAAATCTTAATATGTGTTACACAAACGTAGCTTTTGCACACGCATACAAAAGTCATTTACTTCAAATAGTCCAAAAATACTTCACCCGCAAAACAACCGACGCGGCGCCCGGTTGTATCTACCACATACTCTGAAAACTTCTGACAATCTCCGAATATTTCGAGATGGTAGCAAGAATAGTTATTAGTTATATAATACAATGTAAATCAAATCATCATCATCATCGCCTTTCCCATTTTATATAGAGCTCTGAATTAGTTTAAGCTGTAAAAACCAAACAAAGTTATCAGCACTAGCACCTCGAATATAGAAGCTTGGCAGATGGTTTTTCAATCAGAGTACCAGACGTTTCACATAACCCTGTTACTTCTCTGGACTTTTCATTTCTAGTGCAAACGACATGATTCTGGCGCCATCTATCGGAATCCATAATATCTTTCTGACATATGTCTTGTCCTATGATCGTCTCTCACGACTCACATCGACGAAACGAATGTCTATTAGGGATTCATGAATCTAATTGTAGCGTCTTGTATCGTAAAACTTATTCTACAATATCATTACAAAAGTAGAATTAAGATTGGACAATGCCTTGAGATAACTTCGCCGTTCTCATTTCATATTTAAAAGTTTCATTTTTGTTTTACTTGGAAAAGGTTTTAGATCTGTCTAACAGTAATAATAAGTTTAATTTTAATATACAATAATTTTATAGATAAGAAAACTAATTAAAGTATTTAGTTTTCAAATCTAATTTGAAACAGACCAAGTTTTGAAAATATGAGAATTTTGATACCGGATTTTTTGTAATTTTGAAAAGAAGTAATATTATTCTGATTAGAGAATTGTGTGTTCTTACAATTACTTTTTCGTAGTGGTCGAAGGGTTTTTGTAATACTCGTAGATAGAAAATACTCATGCTAATTCAAATACTTTTGTAAGACCTCTCAAAACGAAACCTTTATGTAGAAATTGTACGAAGATACCTGAGAACGTAAATAATATCATAATTTCTTGTAGTTACTATTATTTATATATTTCTTAGTAATATTAAATTCAATAACTTTAAAGGTTAAACTGAATAAGACTTGAGACTGTACTAAAAAGTAGCAAAGCAAAATTATAGATGTTAACTGCGTAATTTGTAAATATTGTTATTTATTAAAAGTTTAATAACTTTTGTCAGTCACGGGAAAATAAATGTGAGTAGAAAATTTGACCAAATGTTCTCTCTATCTAAACTCTTAAAGAAAATGGCCTTTCACTTTCAAAATCTTTATCTAAGCTCTTACTTCTTAATAAAATTACTAATTTTGCTTAGAGACGTGGAAGCTCAGGAAGTTTTTTTTGCGCCCAGAAGCAAATGAAAAGGGCTACCCCGTTAACGCGAGGAGGTGGTAAATGCTTTATGCATACCATGACAGCCGGTCTGTCATGGTTATGTGGGACTCACTGTGACTAACCTAACCACCCTAAGTGTACCCACTAAAAACTACCTGTGGGACTGGCATTGACTTATTACGCCTTTCTGCCGAATCGGAAGCGACCCTCTTTTGGGCAAAGCGGGCGCAGGCTGCTAAGAGCTGCTGAGGGGGAGCCTACTAAGGCAAATTTAAGAAGAGTCGGCCTGAGCCGCCAGAAGGCAGTTCAGGTCGGTTGAAAGTTTGTTTGGCGGGTCCGAGAGAGAGATTCTCGGCCCGCGGACTCGATAGCGAGAGAGGAGTGAGGCTGAATAAGTAGCTGCCTTACGAATAAAATGATTGGAGTGAGACTCTCAGGCTTTGAAGATGTTCTCAGAGAGTGTTTTTAGAAATTGTTGGTTTGTAGGGAGCTCTAAGTCCCGATGGAAGTCGGCGTTACGGAGATACCAGAGCGAGTTCGTAGCTCGACGACAGAAGAGGTTTTGAACTATTTGGAGTTCATTTATGATTTTGGGGTCACCGTGAGCCAATATAGGGCCCGCGTAAGACATGAATGGTCGTATACAGACCTTATAAAGGGTTCGCTTGTTTTGGAGGGACATTTTACTATGTCAGCCCAGCATACTGTTGAGCCTACTCAGATAAAAACGTGCGTGTCGGGTTACTCTTTTGACATGGGGCCCGAAGGTGAACCTCGTGTCAAGGGTGACGCCTAAATATTTGGCAGACGTATGCCAGGGGCATGGGTCCCTAGCATACGTATTGGTGGAGTGTTTTTGAGGTGGCGTCGTTTATGATCGAAGTGAAGTGAAGCGTGCCTTCGTGTCTAAAACGAAAGGTACGATCCTTCACGAAAGAGGCCACGAGAAGTACAGGACGATCAGGGAGACCTATTTTGTATAGTTTATAGATAAGGCCTTCGTGCCAGACTCTATCAAATGCTTTAGCAGTGTTGAAAAAAACCGCGATGGTCTTATGACGATAAGGAAAAAAAACCGCTGAGGATATATTCCACAATACGGTGAACTTGTTGGGGACAAGAATGTTTCGCGCGGAAATCAAATTGGTGGGTGATGACAAGAGGATCACCGTCTGTAGGAAACAGATGGAGCCTCACGCGAGTGAGGATGACTCTTTCAAATAGTTTGCCCATGGCCTGGAGGAGGCTCATGGGACGATGACTTTTTTTATAGGATAAGGGTGACAAACGAGCACACAGTCCACCTGATGGTAAGTGGTTGCTGCGGCCCATAGACATCTACATCTATCCTCGTTTGCGAATCAAAATGCAGATGCGTTGCCACCCGTGAGGACTAAGATGGAATGCCTCATTTCCAGTAAAAAGGGCCTCCGGCCACCTGCACTCACCAAGCGAAACGCAGAGGTAAACCTCTACTTCACGCTGGTATTCTGTGAGGTCGTGGTACCACCCCGGTTCGAGCCGGCCCATCCGTGCGACAGCAAAAGCTACCGCGTGGCTCTACCACTGTTAATTTTCCTGGCTTGGGAATACCAATGACGGTTGCCTCTTTCCATGTAGTGGGAAAGTAACTAAGATTGAAGCAGGCGTTGAAGATAATAGTTAAAAGGGTTAGATTGAAGCAGGCGTTGAAGATAATAGTTAAAAGGGTTAACACCTGCTAAGTAAAGTGTTTAAGGGCTTGGTTGGAGATACCATCCGAGCCGGGAGCCTTTTTCGGCTTAAGTCCTTTGATGAGGGATGAAATCTCATCAATGGACACAGTGATAGGGTCAGCGGCGTTGTGGGGGGTGAGTTCCGGCGGCGGATTTCATCCTCCACTGTCTGGATGTGGCAGAGGTAGGTGGGTTGAGAGCTAGAAGAGCATTATGCGGCAATGCTGTCTGCAAAGAACTCAGCCTTTCCTCGTCCTCGAAGGCAACCGTACCGTCGGGACGGGAGAGAGGGGGAGTGTGAGTGATAGAGTCTATGCGTAGGGCTCTTGCCATCTGATAGTACGTTGTATGAGAGGGAGAGATATTCTAAATGAGCTTACTCTTTTCGAGGTCTCGAAGTTCTTTTGAGGCGGAAACGGACTTCTTGTTGAAGAAGATTGGCCGTACGCCTATATTCGGGGGTGGGATAGATTGGTGCTCTCCGGACAGCAGCTCTCTTGGCTTTCAATAGGTTGCTAATAGAATAGAATAGAATACTTTTTTATTTAATATTGATTATTACATAATACTTATTGAAAGTAATTTTTTATTTATTTACCACTGGTTCGGAAAATACCTCAGTCCTGGGAAGAACCAGCAAGAAACCCAGCGGGACTTTTTTTTAAACATAATTTCACTTAACTATAATTTTGTTTATACAATTTTTAAATGATTTTTCATAGAACCAGTATGGTGGCGATCACCCTATTCCCAGGGGTTATTTTCATTCATGTATTCCTTGATATTATAATAACCCTTTTTGTACAGTTTTTCTTTAATAAAACTTTTAATCTTGCTTATTGACAAACTTTGAATATGTTCTGGGATTTTGTTGTAAAAGCGTATACATTGCCCCATAAATGAATTACTGATTCTGTGGAGTCTAGTAACTGGCATTACAAGCTTATATTTGTTCCTAGTATTTAAAGTATGCACATCCTTATTTTTATTAAAGATATGTATGTTTTTATGGACATACATTACATTCTCATAAATATATTGCGATGGCAAAGTTAATATGTTTATTTCTTTAAATTTTTCTCTGAGGGACTCTTTACAATTTAGGTTATAAATCGCCGGACAGCTCTCTTTTGCAAGACAAATATAGCTTCAATATCAGCCGCATTACCCCATAGCAAAATTCTATAAGACATTACGCTATGAAAGTAACTAAAATACACTAATCTAGCTGTCTCAACATCTGTAAGACTTCTAATCTCTCTTACAGCATATGCTGCAGAACTAAGTCTGCTTGCTAATTTAGATATATGGGGGCCCCATTGAAGTTTCGCGCCAATAGTAATACCGAGAAAAACAGTAGTATCCACAAGACTCAACTCCTCCCCACTTTTTCTTATTGCCGTTTAAGAGCATATTGTTGGCGTTAAACCAATGTACCAATTTCGATAGAACATTATTTACATCGTCATAATTAATTAACTGACGTTTGAGTTTGAAAATTAAAGAGGTATCGTCAGCAAATAATACTATATCGTGATGACCTGACCTTCAAGATAAGGTAAGTCATTAATATAGATTAAAAACAGGAATGGGCCAAGAATCGCGCCCTGAAGAACGCCCATTGATACTACCGATCCGGAGGAACCTTTACCATTAATCACTACTTTTTGAATTCTGTTACTTAAATATGAAGTAATAAGTCTAAGCGCTAAATTTTTTACACCGTAATGTTGTAGTTTCCTGATTAATGTCTCATGATGAACACAATCGAAAGCCTTGGAAAGATCACAGAAAATACCTAAGGCATCTTTTGAATTCTCCCAGGCATTAAAAATATATTTCATAAGCTCTACACCGGCGTCAGACGTCGAGCGACCCCTTATTAAACTAAATTGGTTTTTATGAAGTGATTTATTTGTATTAAAAAAAGTTAACCATTGATCCAAAATTATTTTTTCAAAAATTAAAATTTTCGAAAAAATAATTTTGGATCAATTGATGAGAGTTGGTAGTACAGAAATAGGTCTAAAATTAGCGGGGTCCAATGTACTACCAGATTTAAATAAAGGTATTACTTTACTATACTTCATTAAATCAGGAAACACACCAGAATCGATACAAGTATTAAAAATAATAGCAAGATGAGGTGCAATTAAATCTATTATGGACGCAATAACTGTTACGGAAATCCCCCACAAATCTGCGGTCTTCTTTACATTAATGGTTTTGAAGTATTTTACAACATCTTGCGATAATACTTTTTCAAATCTAAATTATTTTAAACAGGTGTCAACATTCTGTTTGAGTAATGACTCGGTGACAGTTGGAGAAGTATTCAATGACTCGGTTGTCAAGATAGGAATATCAGTGAAATATTTCTCAAACACCGCTGCGACTTCTTGATTTGATTTAGTCAATTCATTGTTAATTTTTAATTGTTAATTTTTAATTTTAATTGATAGTTTGTAATATTTAGGGGAAGACCATCATTATTAGCAACCGGGACGATCCTTTCATTCTCCATAAGGCAGGATTTTATAAGGGCTGAGAGAGAACCGACCGCGGGAGCTCAGGGAGTAAAAAAGTTTATTATATGTTCCACTGCTAGGCACAAGGGGCAGAAGTTTCCTCTTCTTTCTGAGGAGCTAATGGATCAGTTGGTCTACCGCGTTGCTCCAGTATCATGTCATGATTGACAAATCATTCAATCATGAGATAGAACTTAACCATCAGATAAATTATAACCTAACTAAATACAAAAGTGAAACAGTTGAACTATTTTATTATGTATCTGTTATTTTTAATTTGTTTAGGTTGTATTTTATCCCATGAATAACTTTTATCTGATGGTTGAAATATTAGATATAATATAAACAGCAACGTAGCCAAAGATGAACAATGAAAATACAAAACATGCTCAAAGAATGGGTTTAGATTGCTTTTTAGACCTTTGTTCGATTCTTCCATTCTAATGATTTAAAAACTTTACATATACTTTTGTCGGAACTAAAATGTTTGCGTAGTATTTCTTATGTTTAGTACTATCATTGGTCATCAGTCATCATCAAAATGTACATTCGCTAGAAATTATTATCTGAGAATCAACCGTCTAATAGTGTGTAAAAGGATTAGTAAGCTGATTTAATTGCAGGTTATAAATATAAAGTATTCCATATTTTTCCCCTGATGACATGCTTTCTTTGCTTGGAATTTGTTGCAAATGATGTGTGGTGGTGGCAAAAGAGGAAAAAAATTGAAAAACTAACTTATGCTTTTGACTTTTTTTAATATATAAAATCAATTGCTGCCCGTTTGTCTGGCAAAAACTCGAAAATAGCTGGATTGATTTTGATGAAATTTTTTGTGTGTATTTGAATGGGTCGCTGGATGGTTTAGATTCACAACCAAATAGACCGCTAGTATGAAATATACTTGAATTGCTGCGAACATTTAATCAGTATGTTCTCTTTAACTGCGAAACAATTTCAATTGTAATGTCAAATTAATTCTCTGTGAAGTTTCATTTGTGATAATGTCAATCAGGCGATTCACTTTTGCCTTGTTTGCATTTAATCGACAACCAACTGATTAATGTTCTCTGTTATTTGATTCCTTGTATACGAGATGAAGGCTTATGTAAAGGTACACATAACAAAAAGTTACAGTCTATATCTACGTGTCCTGCTGGCCGCAATCTCTTCTCGTTTCTAATAGAGTGCTCCATTAACCTTGATGAAGTGCTCGCGGACTTCAAATGTCGTCGTTATTTTCTTCGTGCTGGCATGCACGTAAATAAGCACTTAAAATTGCATTTAATAATTTCATTGTTAGCGGTAGGAATCAAACCCGCATACACACACACGCACGCACGAATGCACGCACGCACACACGCACGTACGCACGCACGCACTCGCGCACGCACGCACACTCGCACACATGGACGCACGCACGCACGCACGCCCGCTCGCACGCATTCACGCACGCACGTACGCACATACGCACGCACGCACGCACACACGTAGATATCGTGTTACTACGCAGAAACAAGATCGATTTCTCCAAATGACCGCCAGAAGACAAACCAATATCACAGCGATGCAACTACTACAAAGGCTCCAGGAGGACCACCAACTGCTGGTAAACAACCAAACCGTGCGACGGAGGTTGCATGAAGTTGGTCTTCATGCTCGAAGACCGCTACCTGTTCAGCATTGCGACGTGGCAATCACGGTCGGCGGCTTTCGTGGGCTCGGGAGCATTTACGATGGAGTGACGAACAATGGTCTTTGGTGCTGTTCAGTGATGAGTCCCGGTGTGAGTTTAATCCGGATTCACGAAGAACATTCGTTTTTCATTTCACGTGAACATACGTTTTACGAACACTTGCAAAGAACATGGACCATATACCGCAGCAAGACAATGACAATTTAAGTTTAAGTCTGTATAATCGATGTCGATGTGTAATTAATGTAAGAGGTGGCAACACTGATTATTAATAATTAGATTTAATAAGATTTTTTCAATTTTAATTAAAATTAATAGTATTATATGAAGAAATTAAGTTTTTTATTAAACTTATAAAATAAGTTTAAAAAAAATGCTTTTTATTTAAAACAAAAACATTACGAAATGATTTTTTTTTATTACACACCTTAAAAAACCTATTATTCTTCCATTTACTATATCAGAAAATTCTTTATAGATTTTAGATACTTAATGAAATATAAAATATCCCTAGATTATGTTGATGTGTTTAGAGAGATAATTTACGATGATCATCTTTGTACCTTGGCATGTGAATGATTTGATATAAATTGTATTATTTTCAAAATCTATTTTTTTTATCTTTTTTTGAATACCACTCCCTATAATCTCTTTTCTAAAATCTAAATCTAATAAACACGCTTTTATTAGCTTGGTATAAATCTATGTACCTATGTAACAGAATATTTGAATGTAATTTTCATCCCCTTCAAAACGTCGCATTGATTTGAAACTTCGCACACTTATCAAGGACCAATGACAATGCAATAATTCAAATAGTTTGTCGTATTATCCTTGCCAAGACCTTGAGGATTAGCGAATAATTCATAAAACAACTACGATTTCAGCCAGTTCAATCTATTGTAAGCCGCGTAAAAGCACTTCGTTCCAAAAAAAACTATAGAATATAAATTATAGTTTTAAAAACACGCTTTTGTAGATAACCGAACTAAAAAGCAGAAAATAATTTTCAATAAGTTTAGAATATTATAATATATAATAGTGATTAATCACTATTTTCTTATGTATAAAACAAAATATTTTATTTTAAAAAAGCGTGCGGTGCTTTTTCAGATATTTTTATGACGACGCTAATTTTACAAGTACGAGGGTGGATTGAAAAGTACTCGGCCTAACCAAGAAAATAAACACATACTAAATCAGTTATATTTTTATTTTTCTACATAATCACCATCAAGTTCAATACACTTTTGCCACCTCCCCTTCCAAGCATTTAGACCGTTGAAAAAAAATGATTCTTCCTTAGAGTCAAAATATGCGTCTACAGCTGTTTGACCTCGTCGTTTGTCGAAAATCTTTGACCTCCCAAATGTTTTTTTAGGTTAGAGAACAGAAAGAAGTCTGATGGTGCCAGATCAGGTGAATACGGCGGATGCGGTAACAGTTCAAAGCCACAGTTGTGAATTTCAGCCATTGACTGTACTGACGTGTGAACACGGGCGTTATCTTGATGAAACAGGACTTTTCTTCTGAGCATTCCTCGACGTTTTTCTTTTATTTCCTCTCGTAAACGACGTAGTAAGGTGCAGTAGTAATCAGAGTTTATAGTCTGACCCCTTTCAAGATAATCAATCATAATCACACCTTTCGAGTCCCAGAATACTGAAGCCATCACCTTATTTGCCGACAAAATCGACTTAGCCTTTTTAGGGGGTGGTGAACCAGGTCTTCTTCACTGTTTTGATTGTTGTTTTGTTTCCGGTGTACAGTAATGAACCCATGTTTCGTCTATAGTAACAAAACGATTCAAAAAATCATCTGCATCGGCTTCAAATAACTCCAAACAGTCGCGTGAAATAGTCAATCGCGTCCTTTTTTGTTCAACTGAAAGCAGTCGCGGAACCCACCTCGCAGACACCTTGTGGAAACCCAACTCGTTGACAATGATGTTTTGAGTTCGTTCATAAGAGATGCCTATAATCTCGGCTACCTCTCTAATTTTTAATCTGTGGTCTCCCATTATTAAATCAAGTACTTTTTTAATATTTTCGTCAGTAGTTGACGTCGAAGGCCTTCCAGAGCGGGGTTCATCTTTCACACTCTCTCTACCACGCTTAAATTCTGCTATCCATTTTTTGACGGATGAATATGACAGAGCACAATCGCCTAATGTACTGACCATGTCATCATGGATGGCTTTTGATGATAGCCCCTTCTTATGGAGGTACTTAATGACGGCACGCTGCTCGATTTGCTCCATTCGCGGAAATTATGTCCGATTACTTTGTTAATAAATTTATAAAATCACAACTAATTATCGCACACGTTTCGAACTTCACACAATGAACTAGTCTGAACTGAACTAAATAATGTGGGTAGATTTGATTTTTAGAATTGAATGGATCTGTGTTAGGCCGAGTACTTTTCAATCCACCCTCGTATTTACAAAAATATTTACATTAAATGGCATCAAGTACCCCACGCTTTTTACAATAAAATTATTTTTTTATGTTAATCACAATTTTCTTATTTTACACTCATTGAAAATTATTTTCTACTTTTTAGTTTGGTTATCTGCAAAAGGGTGTTTTCTTAGTTTTTTTTAAAGTATTATTTATTTGAAAATAAATCCTTCAGTTACGATCTTCCTTTTTGGACACATTTTAGTCATTTTAGCGGTCAAACCGCGAACTCACTTATTATGCTCATTATCAAGAAAGCCCGCGTATTGTGACCGGCAACTACAGAACCCTACCTCTACTTTGTGCGTGGACCAAAACGTACTTGGCCGGTTTTTTGTTTTTGTTTTAATGACTTAAAATAAAATATGGCGAAGGGTAGACCAAATTGCATTTACACATTTTAATAAGTTATATTTGCCGCAAATAATAAAAACTTTAAGTATTGTTTACGCGAGTAAAGCCGTGAACGTCCACACCATAACCTAATCATTCAAATATGTCACCTGGGACAACGTCGTTATTGCAGGAAATCACAATTCATGAAATATTCATTTTTTTATTTCTTTCACGCGTTAGCTTTTAGAACTTTCGAGATGTGATATCATTGTTAAAATAGTGTTTGGTATAATTTTGTCATTAACAATTCAATTTCCATAAGTAACCTATTTGCGGGACAAAGGCTCTTATAGATTAAGAATAGCCATCTTTTACAGGCAAACTTGTGAAGAACGAACCACCAGTGAGATTGTGTAACTCTGGTGGGAATCGTTTTCCTTTGGGAACTCCCTATCTGCGTTATATTACATCAATAGATGAATATTTTGTAACCTAAAATAATGTATAAGTATAATAACATATTTTTTTTAATTACTTATATAATACGTGGTAGAGTCACATACCCACGCTGCAGCTATATTACTGGTATAGTTGTATCACGAATGGGTCGGCTCGATTCTCGATGAGGTGATTGCTACCAAGCTATTTCTTGCTTGGTAGCGATCACCTCCTTTATTTTGTGTGGTTAATTGTGTAACATATATGATTGTAAGCTGTTATTTAAAAAAAAGTCCCGCTTGGTTTCTTGCTGGTTCTTCCCAGGACAGAGGTTTTTTTTCGAACCAGTGGTAAGTAAACAAAGGAGTGACTTTCAATAAGTATTATTTATAATCTATATTGAATAAAAAGTTTCTGTTTCTGTTTTGACCGGGGAAAAACCTCGCTCTGACGGAACACCTGCTATATTCTATATTCTAATAATACCAAGAATCCTCATAGTCTATAATAATTATTACATGCTTTCCGGTTCCGTGCTTTCTATCAAATTGACACAATATTTTGTGTGAAATTGATTAATATGCAAGATTTGAAAATGTCATATAATATTTTATGTAGCTCATTAGACATAGCTACAAAATAACTAACTAAAATTATTAAGTTTGAACTGTTTGTTTTGTATTTGTGCAAACCGTGCCGTGACTACTGGCAACAACAGTATAATAGTTCGCGGCCTCATTACAATATTATTTGTATTAAGGTTTTCCATAAATTGCCCCCGTCACTCATTACTGAAATCGTATTTTGTGTTTTGTTTTAAAAGGATCACCGTAATGACAAACGAACATAGAGAATAGCAGTAAAGATTTATTTTAGTTTTGAATTAAATACGTTAATGTCTTTGTGACTACTTCTTCACTTTCTACTTCAAGAGCCAAAAACTTGAAAAGTCCCCTGGACATTGGCTTCTTCCGTTATAGCGATAATGTAACGTAATCGCTACGCTTGGTAGGTCACTCTCTCAGGTGCTTCATATAGCTACCGATTGCTTAGGCAATTTGCTTACGAAGGATGAATTTGAAGTTCCGCAAAAAGTGAAGCAATTTATTTTTCAAGGAATTCCACCCACAAAAAGTTATAGCAACGATTATCCCATAGGGCCAGCCATTCCCTTGGGCAAAGACGGCCAAATACGTAGGCGCCACATTCTACAACCGTATTCAAAAATTCGCAAAATATATTGGCCAAATACGCAACCGAGACTAATTTGTTATTGGCCGCCTCCACACACTTGTCAAAGTAAAATCAAATTTCTCCTAAGGTAAGCTCCATCTGTGTAAAATGGCGTAAGACCTACCATGTCTTACGCAATCGTAGCCTTTGGACCCGCATCGAAAAGGCGTTTACTTCAAAGAGTCCAAAATAACTTCATCCGCACAACACAACGACCGGAGCCCGGTGTTATCTACACAGACTCTGATCTACACAGAGATTGCGAACCTCCGACAATTTCCGAATATTTGGAGGTGATGTAAAGATTCGGTCTGGAGAACATGATCAGTTATAAATCAATTCATCATCAACATCATCGCCTTTCCCATTTTATGTAGAGCTATGAATTAGTCTAAGCTGTAAAAGCCAAGCAAAGTTAAAAGCACTAACATCTCGAATATAGAAGCTTGGCAGGCGGTGTTTCAATCAGAGTACCAGACGTTTCATATCTCCTCGTTACTTCTCTTGATTTTTCATTTCTAGTGCAAACGGGATGATTTTTTTTATAGGATAGGGTGACAAACGAGCACACAGTCCACCTGATGGTAAGTGGTTGCTGTGGCCCATAGACATCTACATTTATCCTCGTTTGCGAATCAAAATGCAGATGCGTTGTCACCCGTGAGGACTAAGATGGAATGCCTCTTTTCCAGTAAAAAGGGTCTCCTGTTCTCTACACTCACCATACGAAACACAGCAGTGTTAAGCTGCTATTTGACGCTGGTATTCTGTGAGAGCGTGGTCCTTCCCCGGTCGAGCCGACCCATTCGTGCTACAACTTTACTACTAATATAGCTGCAGCAGGGCCCTACCACGTATAAAATGGCAGAGCCATGCTGCAGCTATAAATGATAAGATCTTTCTGACATATCCTATAGTCGTCTCTCACGATACACATCGACGAAATAAAAATCCATTAGGGATTCATGAATCTAGTTGTAGTGTCTTGTATCCTAGAACTTATTCTACAGCTCCTAATACAAAAGTAGAAATAAGGTAGGACACTGCCTTGAGATTACTTCGCCGTAACTTTTAAATAAGTAATGATATTTTATAGTTAAAATTTTTATTTTCAGTTTACTAAGAAAATATTTTAGATCTAATCTACAATATTAAGTTCCGTTTAAATACAGAAAATTTTTATAGATAAGAAAACTCATCATACTTTAGCTTTTCTAATTATAAATAGACCGAGTTTTGAAAAAAATTAGAATACTTATAGTTTTGATACAGGTGTTTATGTATTTATGGACAACTAGTTTTAAAAAGAAAAGTACAATAATATTCTTACTTCGTGTTTCGTAGAATACCTGTGAATAACTTTTTCGTAGCGGTAGAAGGAATTCCGTACTAGATAGAAGATACTCAAGTCAATTCAAATACATTTATTACCTATAAAAACGAAACATTTTTGTACGAATTGTACGAAGATACTTAAGAAGGTAAATGATATCATAATTTCTTGTAGTTAATTTAATTTGTATATTTCATAATGATAAAATTTAATAACTGTAAAGGTTAAACTGAACAAGACTTGAGACAGTACCAAAAAGTAACAAAGCAAATTATTTATGTCAACTGCGTAATTTGTAAATATTGTTAATTAATTAAAAGTTTAATAAATTTTGTCATTCACGGGAAAATGAATTTGAGTGGAAAATTTAACTAAATATTTTCTCTATTTAAAGTCAAAACTCTTAAAGAATATGGCCTTTCATTTTCAATATCTTTATCTAAGCTCTTACTTATTAATAAACTTACTAATTGTGCTTAGAATCGTGGCAGCTCAGGGAGTAAAAAAGACTATTATATGTTCCACTGCTGGGCACAAGGAGCAGAGGCCTCCTCTATTTTCTGAGAAGCTTATGGAGCAGTTTGTCTGCCGCTTTGCTCCAGTACGTTTTTTTATAGGATAGGGTGACAAACGTGCACACAGTCCACCTGATGGTTAGTGGTTGCTGTGGCCCATAGACATCTACATCTATATTCGTTTGCTAATTAAAATGCAGATGCGTTGTCAGCCGTGAGAACTAAGATCGAATGCCGAATGACCAAAAATTATTTGTATATTTTTTTTCATAGAATAAGGGTGACAAACGAGCACACAGTCCACCTGATCGTAAGTGGTTGCTGTGACCCATAGACATCTACATCTATTCTCAATAAAGAGTCAAAATGCAGATGCGTTGTCACCCGTGAGGACTAAGATGGAATGCTTCTTTTACAGTAAAAAGAGTCTTCGGTTCTCTACACTCACCATACGAAACACACCAGCATTTAGCTGCTATTTTACGCTGGTATTCTGTGAGAGCGTGGTCCTTCTCAAGTCGAGCCGTCCGATTCGTGCTACCACCATATTACTGATATAGCTGCAGCATGGCTCTACCACGTGCTGGGGGACTTCACATGTCTTGGATATATTTAATTTTTGTAACATATGGAGACTTCCTATTCACCTCCAAGCACGTAGTAAATCAGCACTTAAAAATGCAATTAAAGATTTTATTGTTGATAGCGGAGATCATTTAAGGCGAGCGCTTAGCCCCTGGACTAACTCAACTATCTCAAAATAATCAGCTAAAAATCAATTACAAAATCTCCATATCGTAAATATTCACACCTGCCAGCACGGATAAGGTGGTGCTGGTATATCTGTACGCCTTGGATACAAGGATGAGGGTTGTTCGTTGACTTATAGTAAGTAGCACACTGTTCACTGTGTAGTGTGTACATACTGCCCCGGTCATATTAATACTCAGCACCATACGTCAGTATATACAAATATACTGCGGTATATTATAGCTCGAAGAACCGACAACCGATGAGGAAGAATGGTTCTCGAGTGGCAGCCTCGTACCGGTAGGCGAAGTGTAGGGCGTTCCTCCACTAGATGGAGTGACGACCTGGTAGGACATCCAGGAAGTCGATGGATGTAGCTCAGGACCATGCTTTGTGGCATTCCTTGGGGGTGGCCTATGTTCAACAGTGGACTTGTGAAGGGCTGTAATGATGATGATGATGATATTATGTGATATCTATAAAGGTATATTTTCAGAGTGAAGTACCGACAACAGAGAAAACTTGAAATAGGAGTCGAGCAACGGCATATTTCTGATAAAGATAAAAAAAAAAATAACAAATGCGTTTGCCAACCCGCCTATCAAGAGTGACAACTGTAGCAAATATCTGGCCTATGAGGCAATCTATGGTGAACGTCTATGTTCAGCTGTGGTCTTTTGATAGGCTGTAATGAATCAACACAATCCTGATAACAATTGAAAGTAATAAAAACTGCGGTTGTCAACTCGCCTACCCAGAGTGGCAACTGTAGCAAATATCTCGCTTATGAGGCAATCTATCGTGAACGTCTATGTTCAGCTGTGGTCTTTTGATAGGCTGTAATGAATCAACAAAATCCTGATAACAATTGAAAGTAATAAAAACTGCGGTTGTCAACCCGCCTACCCAGAGTGGCAACTGTAGCAAATATCTCGCCTATGAGGCAATCTATGGCGAACGTCTATGTTCAGCTGTGGTCTTTTGATAGGCTGTAATGAATGAATATGAACACAATCCTAATAACAATTGAAAGTAATAAAAACTGCAGTTGTCAACCCGCATACCAAGAGTTGCAACTATAGCAAATATCTCGCCTATGAGGCAATCTATGGTGAACATTTATGTTCAGCTGTGGTATTTTCATAAGCCGTAATGAATGAATGTATATGGGACAATAAAACACGAAGCTGAAAGTGCAAAGTCAAATTTTCGGTTTGAGATATTTATTTCACAAAACTTATTATTATTTTTATGGGCTACCATTTATCAAATGATTGAAAAATCATTCAATCATGAGATAAAACTTAACCATCAAATAAATTATAACCTAGCTAAATACAAAAGTGAAAAAAATGAATTATTTTATTCATGTGTCTATTATTTTTAATTTGTTAAGGTTGTATTTTATCCTATGAATAACTTTTATGTGATGGATGAAATATTAGATATAATATAAACAGCAACGTAGCCAAAGATGAACAATGAAAATACAAAACATGCTCAAAGAATGGCTTTAGATTGCTTTTTAGACCTTTGTTCGATTCTTCCATTCTAATGATTTAAAAACTTTACATGTACTTCTGTCGGAACTAAAATGTTTGCGTAGTATTTCTTATGTTTAGTACTATCATCGGTCATCAGTCATTACAGTACATTCGCTAGAAACTATTATCCAAGTATCAACCGTCTAATAGTGTGTAAAAGGATTAGTAAGCTGATTTAATTGCAGGTTATAAATATAAAGTATTCCATATTTTTCCCATAATGATTACTTAACAGTGGTAGAGCCACGCGGCAGCTTTTGCTGACGCACGGATGGGCCGGCTCGAACCGGGGTGGTACCACGACCTCACAGAATACCAGCGTGAAGTAGAGGTTTACCTCTGCGTTTCGCTTGGTGATTGCAGGTGGCCGGAGGCCCTTTTTACTGGAAATGAGGCATTCCATCTTAGTCCTCACGGGTGACAACGCATCTGCATTTTGATTTGTAATAGAGGATAGATGTAGATGTCTATGGGCCACAGCAACCACTTACCATCAGGTGGACTGTGTGCTCGTTTGTCACCCTTATCCTATAAAAAAAATACTTTCTCTGCATGGAATGTGTTGCAGATGAATTGTGTTTTCAATGTGGTAGTAAAAGAGGAAAAAAATTGAAAAAATTACTTGTTAAAATTTTGACTTATCTATATATATAAAAATCAATTTATGTCCGTTTGTCTCGCAAAAACTCGAAAAGGGCTGTATCGATTTTGATGAAACTTTTTGAGTGTGTTTAAATAGGTCCCTGGATGGTTCAGATTCACAATTGGACCCGGTAGGTGGCACTATCGTCGAGATACAGAAACCACCTGTCTAAATCCGAGGCGTATCGCTAGTGTGAAATAAGCAGTATTTTATCAGTATGTTCTCTTTAACTTTGAAACAATTTCAATTGTAATGTTGAATTAATTCCCTGTGAAGATTCATTTGCGATAAGGTCCATCAGCCGATCCACGTTTTCCTTGTTTGCATTTGATCGACAACCAACTGATTAATGTTCTCTGTTATTTGTTTCCTTGTAAACGAGATGAAGGCTTATGTAAAAGTTACACATAACAAAAAATACAGCCTATACCTACGTGACCTGCTAGATGCAACCTTTTCTCGTTTCTAAGAGTGTGCTCCATTAACCTTAGTGATGAAGTGCTCGCGGACTTCACATGTCATCGTTATTTTCTTCGTGCAGGCATTCACGTAAATAAGTACTTATAAATTGCATTTAACAATTTTGTTGGTTGCGGTAGGCATCTAACACGTGTAACCCGTGTACTGCGAAATTAACGACCAGCGCTTAGCCCCTGATTTACTATGAATCTTTTATACTAGGTTACAATAGCGACATTTCGAGCTTACATATACTAAATTGAAAGTGACATTACATTAGCCTGATCGATACAGGCAAGAGTACAGACAGAAATCTTAAAACGTCGCAGGTTCGACATACGGCTACTATCGTAAACTACGTCTAAGGGTACGTACAGATTAAAAATAACATATTGTGTAACTTTTGTTCTATAACACGTCCACATTATGTAACATTGTTTTTCAACATTGCAACATATAACAATACTGTACACATTATAATAACAATGCAATTTAACAATGTTATATAACATTGTCGTATGAAATTGTCTTTTGTCGTTCTGCAGTTCGAGTTATATAACACGTTTTATAACATTCATGTTTCATTATTTCATATCATTATTCATTATATAACATGTTTAGTTATATAATGTGTACGCACCGTAACACAAGAATTTTTAAGCTTATTTGGGGACGGTAAAGGTAGTAATTACAACAGCGCTGCTAATATTCTTTATTATATTACACGCAACTTCATTATCGTAACGTGTATTTATTATTAAGGCGATTGTATTATTCTATCGATTTAGCGTTAGTACCGTCCTGTTAATGCGTAAATAATGAGCGAATTGATTGATGATTCCGAAACACACTAAAATGTCCATGTATTTTTATTTGTTATTTTTAGAATCGCCATTCACAAGCAATAGCACTAGCATTAAAATTCAAAGAATTGACTAATGTAGTTTCTTATTTATACATAATATTAATAAATTGATGTGTCTGTTTGTACATTGAAATAACTGCCTTCTGTCAGGCTCAGGCGGTTATTTGCGCGCTATTCAAACATAAACAACCATTTTTGAAATTTTTATAAGTCTGTCTGTCTATCCGTCTGTCTGGTTGTCTGTCTGTCTGACTGTCTGGGCTGAAGATAAAGAGCACTGCCAAGAGGGACCTAGACTCTATTTTATCGGAATAACTTGAACATTTTTCAAAATAAACGAAAAATTAATGAAATAAATGTTTTTTTTATCTTTCATCTAAATAACGGCACAATAATATATCTTAACCAGGTAAACCCGGTTATAAAAAAAACGTGTATGACTGTCGTGGAACACTCGATTGGAACGAAGTTCCTTTCGTAGTATATTATTATTGATACACGTATTATATTACTGATTAACAAATATAAATAAATGAATTACATTTATGCGTTAATGCGTGTATTAAAATGAACCGTCATTTAAAATAATATTTCTTTCATGGCAAGATAAGAAAAAGTGCGAGGAAGATGAATATTATTCCATCTCGCTCGCACTATAGAAGGGGGTGGTGACGGAAAAATCTTACACATTTTCTCGCCTACCTTCCATTCGCCAAATTTGTACCGTTTGATAAGGAACTTCGTTCCAAAATCAAGATGACTAAGAGCACACAATAACTATTGAAAAGAGGAGACTGTGACCTACATCTACTCTCTGTAACGAATCAAAATATAGATACTTTGCCTCATTGGAAGACTATTGATGGCCTCATTACCGGTATAAAGTTTCCGATTCTTGTCACCTACCTTACCACTTCAATTTACGCTAGTATAGTGTGAGTGCGTGACCCCTTCAAGGTCGAGCTGACCCAATCATGCTGCAGCCATAATATATTACAATGTGACTCTACCAAATAAACACTAAAATGTATCGATCGCTAAGCCATTTTATTTCATTAATAATTTAAAATTAAAATTTTGTACAGCCGACTTCAATATAAGCGTCTTCAATATAAGTTATTTAAGAATAACTCAATAACCATTGGTCTGACCTTGATCAAATTCATATGGGACCACAAGAGAACTATCAGCTTTCATATAAAAAAAGAATCATCGCAATCGGTTCGCCCAGTACAAAGTTATCAGGTAACACAAATTAAAAAAAATACAGTCGAATTGAGTACAGTCTCCTTTTTGGAAGTCGGCAGAAAAAATAAGCCATGACGATTCTGTCTGTCTCTGACAAGTAATTTAAATTCTCGCGAATGGGTGACAAAGCAAATTTATGCTGCAGAAGTGAGTGGTAAATTCAGCAAGGGAGGCCCTAGACTGAAGTATATTAATAGGCTAAATTATCAGTACTGTTAACCGTTTGACTACCTCTTTGGAGTAGTGGTCGTAAATGCGATTGCTTATCATAAAGTCCCGGTTTTGAATTCCAGTTCGGGCCAAAATCTTCAATCAAATCGGGTATTTTTTGTTAAGAAATCTTCAGTAGGAGCCCGGTGTCAGGAAGATGATGGTGTTTAATCCTCTTGCTTCCAAAAGGCGGGTAAAGCCGTTTTGTATTCCTGTCCTGCGCAGATTGGCGGCCGTAACGGAAATAAGGTCTGAAGACATTACCATTAACCGACCAGCATTTATGCGTGGATATATGGATTTGAACGATGCGAGAGATGTAACAGGGTCATGCCAAATGGAAGCATATAGTTTCTACCTATCCCTCGGGGTGACAGGCATGACAGTTTATTTATTTTATGACTTACAATAAAAGATGCCGAAGGGTAGACCGAATCCCATTTACACATTTTAATAACTTATATTTACCGCAAATAATAACAACTTTAAGTGTTATTTACGCGAATAAAGCCGCGTTCATTAACACAATAGCCTAATCATTTAAATATGTCACCTGGGACGACGTCGTTATTGCAGAAAATCATAAACCATGAAATATTCATTCTTTTTTATTTCTTTCACGCGTTAGTTTTTACTGTTTCTGAGATGGGATATCATTTTTAAAATAGTGTTGGTATAATTTTGTCATCAACAACTCAATCTCCATAAGTAACCTATTTGAAACCCATTTGGCATGACGCTTCTTTCACATCCTTATATCCACGCATAAATGCTGGTCGGTTAATGCTAATGTCTTCAGATCTTATTTCGATTTTAGGAAGGCATTTTACTTAGTGAGTAATGACATACTATTACAGAAGCTAGCTAAGTTGGGTTTTACTCCGAAACTTCTTCAACTCTTTGCTAGATATTTGGATAATCGTCGTTAATTAGGTAGAGTATGAGGTTTCCAAACCGTTAAAAATTTTACTAGATACGGTTTGACGCAGGGTAGTACTCTTGGCCCTACGCTGTTCTTAATTTTTATAAATGACTTGCCTACCAAAGTAAAATCTGCGAAGCGTCTGTTATTTGCAGATGATCTAAATTTAAGCTTGGCGATTGGAAGTGCTGCTGGTGCACAGGCTCTTCAACATAACATAGATGTGGTATCGGAATTTAGTGAAGTGAATCATCTTCCTCTTAGAGAGATTAAATGCAAGGTTATCACTTTTGCATTAAAACAAAATCCTGTCATTTTAATTATAACTTATATGACGCGCCTTTGGTAAGAGTATATGACATACTTGACTTAGGTTTAATATTAGACACTAAATTAAATTTTTACAATCATATGACATCCATTTGCAAAGTAGCCAGTAAGACTTTGGGTTTTGTGATGACGACTGCTGTTGACTTTGATGATATAAGGGTGGATTAAACATTGTATAATGCTTATGTTTTAAGTAAACTAGAGTATGCAACTGCGGTCTGGAATCCTTAGGAGAAAAAGTGTATTCTCTTGTACATACAACAACATTTGGATACAACGTAAATTTGCTCGTTCAACGTAAAATTGGGTATGGTTGATTTTGAAACACTAATGTTTAGGATTAGGAGGGTGATAGCAACTATAAGGCACTATCTTTCTATAATTCACCACAAGTCGGATTGCCAGTCGGTTATGGAGAGAACCGGTTTGTTGGTGCCCAGGTACCTGCAGAGAGATAATGGAGGAACGGTGGCTCCACACCGTAGGCCGCGTCTTCTAGATAGACCAGTTACGCGCAGATGACGTCTGCTGACTCCTTTTTATAAAATTATCGATGACATGATAATTAATAATTCGACAATTTAATTTCGTTGACTATGTACTATTTAATAATTTATATTTAAGATATAATTTTAATTATGGGCATATTAAGATTGTAATTAGCTTTTATTGACATAGCATTACAAATTGATATGACAAAATATTTCATTGCATAATTATTGATACTTTATTCTTTCAATTGGCTTTACTACAGTTTTAATTTCTTGACACGGGCTGCTAAAAGATTCGAGATTTTATATGACTATTATATTATAATTGTTTAATTTATTATTATTAATTTTTGTTTTTATGGATTGATGCAATTTATGAAAAAAAAATTTTTGCATGTAAAGTTTAACGTTGTGTGCGTACTGGAATTTTTGTAAGCTTCTGAATTAAATAAATTAATAAATTTGCGGGATAAAGGCCTTTATTGGTTTAAGGATAGCCCCCGTTACAGGCAGTGAAGACGAATCAGTAGTGAGATTGTGTAACTTTGGTACGAATCGTTTTTCTTTGGGAACTCCCTATCTGCGTTATATTTTATCAATAAGTAAATATTTTGTAACGGAAAATAATAATAATGTATAAGTATAATAATATAAGAGTTAAAAACTTAAGGAACACGCATTGATCATTAGCTGTGATCCTGATAAGTATTTATGTTTTATCCTGGTAATCCTGATCAGCATAACGTTATTTAATTATTGTATTGTCATTAGTCCTTGATACAAGAGTAAATTTTCAATTCACAAGTGGGCAAAAATTACATTTAAAGATTCCGTTACATAGATCATCATATCATAGATCGCACGCGAAGTTAAAAGCGTGTTAAAAAGTTATCGGCTTATAATCGTCAGAGGTGTAAACAGTGGTAGAGCCACGCGGCAGCTTTTGCTGTCGCACGGATGGGCCGGCTCGAACCGGGGTGGTACCACGACCTCACAGAAAACCAGCGTGTAGTAGAGATTTACCTCTGCGTTTCGCTTGGTGAGTGCAGGTGGCCGGAGGCCCTTTTTACTAGAAATGAGGCATTCCATCTTAGTCCTCACGGGTGACAACGCATCTACATTGATATACATGATTTGTAATAGAGGATAGATGTAGATGTCTACATTGATATACATGATTTGTGATAGAGGATAGATGTAGATGTCTATGGGCCGCAGCAACTACTTACCATCAGGTGGACTGTGTGCTCGTTTGTCACCCATATCCTATAAAAAAAATCGATTCTGATACATTAACACTGTTGTGTTCATCTAAATCAAAAAGTCAAATTTCATAACGAAGCCAACCACGTTTCCCACCGGATTCGTACATAATCGCAATGGTACCTATTTAACTGTTATATATTAAGTCAGTTTTTCTGCATATTATTTTATTTTAATTATTTTGAGTAAGTCCTATATCACCCAAATATAAAAAGAGGCCTATAATATAATACGTAACAAGAGCGCCAGGTAAAGACTGTTAATAAGTTGTTAAAAAGTTTGTACATGACTTCTTTTTGAAACGAAGCAATGTTGGAGGTTAAGAATGATAGTGATATGTATATTTTGATATATTGAAACGTTTTATTATTTGCAATTTTAATATATGTATTTTATTATCATATGTAACGTTTATATTATTCTTCGATCATACATGTTTTAGTAATTTATTTACATTTATGTAAAGATTTCGTATATTATATGTATATCATAATACGTATTTATATATATATATGTATATCTGCAGATATATAATTGCTCTGCCACAAAATTTTATCATTCCACGGGTTAACTGACAGAGAATGCCGATAGGCATTAAGTCCGCCATTTGTTACTCTTTCCTATATATTTTTTTTATAGGATGAGGGTGACAAACGAGCATACAGTCCAACTGATGGTAAGTGGTTGCTGCGGCCCATAGACATCTACATCTATCCTCAATTACAAGTCAAAATGTAGATGCGTTGTCACCCGTGAGGACTAAGATGGAATGCCTCATTTCCAGTAAAAAGGGCCTCCGGCCACCTGCACTCACCAAGCGAAACGCAGAGGTAAACCTCTACTTCACGCTGGTTTTCTGTGAGGTCGTGGTACCACCCCGGTTCGAGCCGGCCCATCCGTGTGACAGCAAGAGCTGCCGCGTGGCTCTACCACTGTTAAAAATAAAATTAAAGTAAAAAAATATATTAAAGTGTTAACAATAAAGATTAAATGAGTAAATAAATATATCTCATGGACACTGCAAACAACTTCAAACATCAATGTGTGTAGTTTTACTCATTTAATAACTAACATAGAATGCATAATATAAATATTCTGTATCTAATATTCTTCAAAGTCGATCACAGCAATAAATGAACGTTCGTCTCATAATAACTACAATCCATAAATTCAATAATTATTACCGACTCTCTATACCTTTAAAACCAGAACACAAAAGGCTGCAATGAATTTCGACCATCTAATTAAATAATTATTAAAATAAATAATGATTTCCACACCGATTTTCTGTCACGGCAACTATCTGAAATCTGCGCAGATAGAAATGATTTTTTTATAGAATAACATTGACAAACGAGTACACAGTCTACCTGATGGTAAATGGTTGTTGTCGCCCACAAAATGCTTGTAGTGCACAAATGTGTGCGCAAACACAGGTGCACTCTCACTCTCATAGTCTGATGGAAAGGAAATCCGACACGACCGGAGAGAGATCAGGTTCAGCACCAACGTTTTTACTTTTTTTTCAGTTCCGTGTTTTCTATGAAATTGACACAATTTTTGTGTCAAATTGATTAATATCTAAGATTGAAAGTGTTTTATAATATTTTATCTAGCTAATTACATGTATCTACAAAATAACAAAGCACATGAGTTAATTATTATTAACACTTAATCGTTTTGTATTTGTGTAGACCGTGTCGTGACTACAGGCAATTCGTGGATTTATTACAATATTATTTGTATTAAGGTTTTCCATAAATTGCCCCCGTCACTCATTACTACAGTCGTATTTCGTGTTTTGTTTTGAAAGGATCACCGTAATGACAAACGAATATAAACTAGCAGTAAAGATATATTTAAGTTTGGAATCAAATAGTTACGTGAATGACATTGTGACTACTTCTTCACTTTCTACTTCAACAGCCAAAAACTTCAAAATTCCAAAGATGGACATGGGCTTCTTCCGTTATAGCGAGAATATAATGTAATCGCTACGCTTGGTAGGCCCATCTCTCAGATGCTTCATAGAGCTACCGAAGGCTTAGGCATATAGTTTCGCTTACGAATGATCAATGAAAAACCCGAAAAAAGTAAAGCAATTTACTTTTCAAGTAATCCCACCCACGAAAATGCTCTTGCTACGAATACTCGATACGACCACCCAATCCCTTAGGCAACGACGGCCAAATACCTAGAGGTCACATTCGACAACCGTATAACGTTTGCAATATATATTGGCCAATTACGCAACCCACCTTTTGTTATTGGCCGCCTCCATCCAGTTGTCAAAGCCCTAAGCTATAAGCTTCATCTGTATAAAATGGCGCAAATTTTAAACATTATTTCAAATATATAAATAATGATATACCGTTATCGCCGTTTTTAAATATACGAGTAAATAAGGCTTCTACTTTTATTTGAAATTATCTCTGTGTGCGATTCAATACACGTTTTCCCCGACCGATCGACCCTGACAAATGTGTGCGTGCTCAGTAAAGTCAGTTAAAATAATGCATTGCCACGCATTTTGAATTTAAAAGATAAAAAGGTTAGAATGTTTGAGATTTATTCAATTCATTTTTCTTCACCATTTGCCTTATACATACTTCATAATACACATAATAAACATAATCAGCCATCTCTTCCATCTCTGCACAGAGAGAACGACTCACTGGCCCATGCCGCAAAGGAGAAAGCCGATCTTTTAAACGCTCTCTTTGCGTCCAACTTGACATTAGATGACGGGGGGAACACACCGTCGACCATCCCGCGGTGTGAGTGCTCCATTCCGGATGTGCGATTTACACAGCGCTTGGTTCGCAAAGCACTCTTCTTCCTGGACGTCAATAAGTCGAGTGGGCCCAATGGAGTCCCTCCCTTTGTGCTGAAGACGTGTGCTCCGGAGCTGACACCGATTTCAACGCACCTACTTCCAAGGCGTAGTCCTGAATTCATGGAAGACAGCTTTGGTCCACCCGATCCCTAAAAGCGGCGACCGCTCTGACCCATCCAACTACAGGCCCATCGCCATCACCTCCTTGTTCTCCAAAATAATAGAATCGATTATAAACTGCCAGCTCATGAGGTACCTTGAGGATCACCAGCTGATTAGTGACCGCCAGTACGGTTTTCGTCGGGGTCGATCAGCTGGCGATCTTCTGGTTTACCTGACTCATAGATGGGCGGAGGCAGTAGAATCAAAGGGGGAGGCATTGACCGTTAGTTTGGACATTGCGAAGGCCTTCGATCGGGTTTGGCACAAAGCGCTTCTTTCGAAGCTCCCTTTCTATGGGCTTCCCGAGAAATTGCGAATGGATCACCAGTTTCTTTCTGATCGAAGCATCAAGGTCGTATTAGACGATGAATGCTCTGATTTCAAGCCTATCAACGCTGGTGTTCCACAAGGCTGCGTGCTATCACCAACGCTGTTTCTCCTGCATATCAATGATATGTTGCAAACTGCTAACATTCATTGCTGTGCGGACGATAGCACTGGTGATGCCTTGCATACCGGCCGTGCCAATATTTCTCGGGAAAACGTCGCCGAGCGCCGGGACAAACTTGTGTCTGAACTCGAGTCTTTGCTGAACAAAGTCTTGGATTGAGGGCGACTAAATCTAGTCCAGTTCAATCCCCATAAGACACAAGTTTGCGGATTTACCGCTAAAAAGAACCCCTTTGTCCTATCTCCTCAGTTTCAAGGCACTCCCCTTGCTGTCTCAGCTAGCATCGGAATCCTCGGCGTCGACATATCGAATAGTGTGCAGTTTCATGGTCACTTGGAATGGAAGGCCAAATTAGCTTCTAATAAGCTTGGCGTGCTCAGTAGAGCGTAGAACTTTACAAAGCGCAAATCCGGCCTCACATGGAATACTGTTCTCATCTCTGGGTCGGGGCACCCCAGTGCCAACTCCTTCCACTTCATTGCATCCAACGCAGAGCGGTTCCAATCGTCGACGACCGCGTTCTTTCTGATCGGCTCGATACACTGGCACTGCGTAGAGATGTTGCATCTCTTTGTGTATTTTATCGCATCTATTACGGGAAGTGCTCTGAGGAATTGTTCGGACTAATTCCAGCCGCATAATTTTACCATCGCACATCGCGACAAAACTCGCGTTACCATCCATACCATCTGGATGATTGGTAGTCCACCACTGTGCGATTTAGAAGAAGATTTCTCCCTCGCACAACTTCCTTATGGAATAGATTACTACCAGCAATTTTTCCAGACCGATACCACTTAGGAACCTTCAAGAAAAGAGCTTACACCTTTCTAAAAGGCCGGCACCGCATCTGCGATTCCCCTGGTGTTGCTGTTGTTCATGGGCGGCGGTGTTCACTTACCATCAGGTGAGCCACATTCTCGTTTGCCCCCTCTTCTATAAAAAAAATATTGTCCAAAATGAATTGTGACATATTATATCCAATCACAAGTATAGAGTTATTTTTCTATATTTGCTGTGCTGTGTTAGTTTCTTTACACATATTAAAGGGCGCGAATGTCTTTCATCTGTATAGCATCCGATATATTGACGGTGTCAATTATAAGTACCTATACTTTATTTTTAAAGGCGACTTAGCCGCGCGTTCGAGTGTATTTTGATTCTGAAAAGTGAACTGAACTAGCAATATGTGAATCATAAAAATCTTACAAAAATAGCATAACGTTAAATGAGATTGTCCATATACAATTTACTAATAATTACGTAAGTAGCGTTTTATTTGAATGCAAGTGTACCAAGTGGTAGAATTCCTTCTTCTACCTAGAAGTCTGGTTTAGTACCATCTTCGTCTCGATTTCTGCCACCATGCAGTAATGTATAGTCCGGCTTGAAGATTTGAGATCACACACAGGTCCGTCCTTAAAGCCCATGGCCCACGGCCTTCTTTATTTGCAAAGTATCCAACAATTCTCTCCGTACCTAACCATAATACTTTCCATCACGTGGAACGCTCATTTTTTATTTTAGTGATTTAAAAAATAATGTTTACACTTTACTTTATTTTCAGTGTCACAAATAATGTTAGTGAAGACATTTAAATTGTGGTCATTTTAAATTGTCAATTTGCTTGAACACCGATATAAAATATGCATACATTTTGGACGGTTATCAAATATACACAGAGTTCAATGTTGTATTGAAAAATATGAGAAAACGTTATTTCAGACACTTTAAAAATTCTAGCATGTTTTTTCTTTTAGTTTTTGATATATTTAAAGCTTGATAATTTTTTTCGCACTACCATGAATATCAATTAATGACAGTAGTTTAACGTCTTGTCAGTCATTTACCATGATATAGGAATATTCAGCACCATTAAAACCCAAAAATAACTATTAGTTACCTTAGTAAACTAACTAGTAGGTTTTACTTAAATGCGTTCCTACCCGTGATGCGGTAGCAATTCAACAAATACGAGTATATATATATATATATATATATATATATATATATATATATATATATATATAACACCAATTTGCCCTGCCCTTGTCATATTCGTACAATCCTGTCCATTCATTACTTGTTTGGAAGAAATTGCTCATATCAGATCAGCAATAAGACCGCCCATTGCATACTTCTTTTATATATATATATAATTTCTGTAATTTATGTATGGTGTGTAATAAAGAATATTAAATAAAATAAAAAATAAATTATGACAAAATATGTAAAATGTTTACAAAGGCCTATGTTGAGTGTACTATAAATAAAAAAAAACTTTTGATCTCAGTTTTCTTGTAGATCCTTACCGGGACAGTCCAATGTTTTTTTTTGGAATTTCAATATTAATCAGTAAAGTTGCGCATCATTTTTACGTAGATACTTAAAACCACGCGAATATAAAGATAAAAGTTAATATTTTTACGTGATAGAGCCAAACTTAACTATATTATAGTTACAGCACGAATGGATCGGCTCAATCGAGAAAGGAACTCGCTCTCGTAGTGGCGGTGTAGGAAAATTTACTATCCCTATCGTCCCTTGGGTCACGTAAGAGGCAGCAAAGCGAAACTGAAACAGGACATCGTCATTACAGACTATCGATGTACACTTATAAACATGGCCTCCCCATAGATTATCTCATAAGAGGACCATTTGACATAGTTTATCCTCCTCTTGCTTTGTTTACCTTCATTGCCTTTTCTTATAGGAGAGGGGGCAAACGAGCATGCGGCTCACCTGATGGTAGCCACCGTCCATGAATAACCGCAACACCAGGGTAATTGCAGGTGCGTTGCCGGCCTTTTAGAAAGGAGTAAGCTCTTTTCTTGAAGGTCCCTAAGTCGTATCGGTCCGGATAAATCGCCAGTGGTAAACAATTCCACAGAGAAATTGTACGGGAAAGAAAACTCCTAGTGAAACGCACGTGGTGGACCACCAAGCATCCAGATGATGAGGATGGTATCGTGAATTTTGACGCGATGCGCGTTCGTGAAATTTGGCGGCTGGAATTAATCCGAACAATGCCTCAGAGCACTCCCCATGGTAGATGCAATAGAAAATGCAAAGGGATGCAACATCCCTACGCAGCGCCAGTGAATCTAGCCGATCAGAAAGAGCTCGATCGTCGACGATTCGAACCGTTCTGCGCTGGATGCGGGCAAGTGGTACCAATAGTATATATATATATGTATATATATATGTATGGTATATGTATTTTTTTACCTTTATGTTTATATGCTATAATTTCTAAATACATTATATTTCTTATTCTTTACTGATATGTATTATAATAACCGCTTTCGATGTTTTTCCACTCCTCAAGGTTGACAGGCAGAGAATGCTTTAAGCATTATGTCCGCCTTTTGTACTTATATATTTTATAAGGTTCAAAAATGTTAAATAAATAAATAAATAAATAAATAAATAAGTGGAAGGGGCTGGCACTGGGGTGCCCCGGCCCAGATATGAGAACAGTATTCCATGTGAGGCCGAATTTGCGCTTTGTAAAGTTGTAAGCGATGTACCGGCACGATATACTGTCTCGCTCTGCTTAGCACGCCAAGCTTTTTAGAGGCCAGTTTGGCCTTCCCTTCCAAGTGACCACGATACTGCTCGCTATTCGATATGTCAATGCCGAGGATTCCGATGCTAGCTTGGGGAGCAAGGTGAGTGCCTCGAAACTGGAGAGATACGACAAAGGGGTTCTTTTTAGCGGTAAACGCGCAAACTTGTGTCTTCTGGGAATTGAACTGGACTAGATTTAGTCGCGTCCAATCTGAGACTTTGTACAGTAATGCCTACAGGACGATATATACGACACATAAGATTATGAGAACCTTCCTGATAACAGCTCAAAATGGTAAAAACTACGAAATACAAACCTGCCATCGAAACGTGGCAACTATGACGAATAGTTCCCTATAAGTTCTCAATTTATGGGGAGGGCTATGCCCAGTTATGGACTTTTATACGCTGTAATAATGATACTGATATTTTAAGTAAATATAGAGTAAATTTTATACCGTAGTTCTTAATGATATTGCCAATAATTAAAAATTTAATATTTTGTACAGCCGACTTCAATATAAGTTACTTAAGAATAACTCAAAAACTATTGGTCTGACCTTGATCAAATTACTTGACCATATGGGATCACACAAGAACTATCAGCTATCAAAAAAAGAATTATCGAAATCGGTTCGCCCAGTACAAAGTTATGAGGTAACACACATAAAAAAACATACAGTCGAATTTAGTACCGTCTCCTTTTTGGAAGTCGGCAGAAAAAAGTAAATTTTTTGCGTGAAACACAAAGACAAAGAAAACATACAGTCGAATTGAGTACCGTCTCCTTTTAGGAAGTCGGCAGAAAAAAGTAATTTTTTTGCGTGAAACACAAAGACAAAGATAATATTTATTTGTAAATAATAGCTAGCACACTTATTTATTTATAGTGTACCGTTGCGACCATAGTAGAACTAATTTTCTTACTTAAAATATAGCAACAATTGGCCTTATTTTCGTTGTTTGGCAATACGATTTTTCTTATTTAATGACCATAAGTCACGATAAACCTTGACCCTAAAATCTACATTAGAACATAATATATAGGATCAATTAAGCAGGACGTGGATGGTCAATTCTAAAAATACGGATTAAAGAGGAAAATGCTCAAGGATACTTGGGCCCGATTTCAATGAAAAGTATTTTTTTCAATTTCGATTAATTCACTCTACTGTCAAAGAAGCTAGTCCGACAATGAACTCTTTTAGACTAATGGATGAAGATACTGATCAAAAGATAAAATAAACATTTTGTTACCTAAATACACACGTAGATTTATTAATACAAAATTAGGTTTCCACGTAAATAACACGTTTTATTTAAAACGCGTGATAGATAAAATAAATTTGTATATAAAACTATTTTTATAAGTCGATGTAATTTGCATGATATGATTAAAATAGGACAGTTTTATAGCCTGGCAGAACCATAACAATCATTTAGATTTATAGTACCATTTATTCTCTGTGTTCTCAAATGTTCTGTGCCTAATATCCGACAGCTTTTTGACATCACTATTAAACTATGTAAGCACTAAGGTACTGGCTGTAAATCTGAATTTAAAATATTAAATGGAGTCTGTTCAAGGAATCCTTCTACCTAATGAAATGATCCAAAATTAAAAAAAAAATTGTGCGTGAAATTGTGTACATACGTACGAAGTGAAACTTCTTTACGACATATTAATATTATTGTTCTTTTCATTTACATTTAACATAAGTAGGTTAAACAGTACTCATGCAGCCCCGGCGGTGAAAAGTCACAAAAAATATGACGTTATTGTTTTCTTAATGCCGTACTGAATTTCTCCACTACATTTATAAAGAAGTTTCACTTCAAAAAGAGACAAGCACGCGCAATTCACAGGAGCACCCACCCACACACACGCGCATATATACAAGCACACACGCATGCACGCACCTATCCACAAGATTGTCTTGCGTATAAAGTTGGAAGATTTATCCATCATCCCATGTCGACTCGTGGGTGTCATAACATCTTCCGATGCATAGCGAAAGGTGTACAACTGTGATCATCAGTCTGCTCGGCAAAAATGGTGATTAAGGCAAACCCTTTAACTGGAGAGGCCCATGCCAAGTTATGGACAGTTGTGAATCGATAAAGAAGAAAGAAACTACCTCGAATTTTATGACTTATTTTTTACACTAAACAAATCTTTTTATTATTTAAGAGGGTGACACTGAAATTTCGTAGAAAATCAAAAAGTGAACAAACTAGCAAGTTATTCGTTTTATTATATCTTTTCAAAATAGTGTCCATTTATATCAATTGCATCACTGCATCTGATAGAACCACTGAGAACAGCACTTTGCCCACTCGTCCTTAGGAGTCTTTTCGACGACAATTTGAAACGCATCCACTGCTTCTTAAGGGTCCATAAAACGTTTACCTCGAATTTTTTCTTTTATTTTTGGAAATACATAAAAATCGCAAGGTGCGAGGTCGGGATTACCCAGACTTGGACTTTTTACCAGATTTGGGCGGATGACCCAGTAATTCAACGTCTCACGACGCCAAGTAGTCGATTGTTTACTTGGTGGTGTGCGACGAGGCGTTGTCGTGGTGAAGGAGGGTCCTTCTGCGAGGTCGTTTCTCTCGAACTTTTTCCAAAAGAAGTGGCAAACAATTGTTAGTGCATCACTCTGCAGTAACTGTTTTCCTATCCTCTAAGACAGGGGTCGGCAACCTGCGGCTCTTTGGATGTGAAGCTGCGGCTCTTTAGTTTCATACGCAAATATTATTTATTGTATAAAAAAAAACATTTAAAAATCGATCCACACTGAGCCATTTGGAGTTGATACTGGATCTCTAGAAATGCAATTGATCGATTTAAAAAGTAAAGCTTTGTGGAGTTGAAAATTTACAGAGTTGAAAAGCAAGTTGAAAAAGTTGGAGATCCAGAAATGTATGTACGTAACGCAACAAAAATTAACAGCTTTAAAAGAAATGCCGCGGGTTGAGGCACTTATATTCGACGCCTGGAATAGTCTTCCAGATTGCTACAGTGTGGTGAAGATGTTGGCATTTGGAGTGCTGACTATCTTTGGATCGACATATTCGTGCGAACAAGCGTTTTTTTGCTTAAATATAATTAAATATAAAGTAAGAAGCCAACTAACAAATGAAAATTCAGAGTCGTGTTTGAAACATAAAACAACAAGTTTAGGAGCCAAATTTATCCAAACTTTCTAAAACCATGCAAAGCAACGCTCCCATTGAATTTGTTTGCTTAAATGTATGTTATTGTTTTTTATTTTTAAGTAAAAGTTACATTGTTTAGCAAAGTTTAAATTTTATATTTGAATAACCATACAAAGCCAAAGCTCCCATTGAATTCGTTTGCTCAATTGTTTGTTATTGAACTAAAAGTTAGTGTTGTAAGACTTACAATGTAAATAAATGTTTAATTGTTTTAATTTTTACTTAAATAATAAGTGATTATATAATAATACCCTATATTTATTTATATTATCTAATAATTAGATAATAATAGAAATTAGTTTATAATTTTTTATGAAAAACACTATTTATATATGAATAAATATATATTTTTCTTATGAATAAATAGATTAGGTTTTTTTATCAAAAAACTATATTTATGAAAGTTCTATTTATGGCTGGCAAGAAAAAAATTTGTGGCTCTTTAAAAACTTTGAAATTTTGTAAATTGTAATTTTTGACTCTTCCGACTCAAAAGGTTGCCAACCCCGCTCTAAGACAATTGTTGCGTAATGACCTGTCTTTCCGAAGAACAAGGCCACCATCTTTTTCCCACGCTTCGACCTCTCTTCACTTTAGTTAGTAAGGAAGGAAACACCCAGGCAGCAGTCTGTCTCTTAGTTTCATGATTATAACAATATATCCAGCTTTCGTCATCCGTAAGTATGTCGAACACAGCATTTGAGTCGCCTCCGTTAAATCTATGAACCATTTCACGACACCAATCAACACGACGGAGTTTTTGAACCTCTGTCAAATTATGTGATATCGACCGGTCACAAAGCTGCCTAACCGCTAAACGTTCATGGAGAATTTTGTGCACTTGACTCATACCGATGCCTAAGCTTGTCCAAATCTGTTGATAAGTCACTCTTTTGTTAGTCTCTATCATACGCCGAACAGCACTGATGTTATCTTCAGTCGTCGCCGTAGAAGGCCGTCCCTCACGTAGATCATTGGTGAGATTAGGGCGACCACGTTTAAACGCAATAAACCAGTTGTAAACAGTGGTACGAGGTGAAGCTTCATCGTGAAAGGCCAGTCGAAGTCTATCACAACTTTCTTGTTGACTTAAATGACATCGAAAGTCATAAAAATCATTGTACGAAAATTTATGCTGACGTGACACAGACAATTTTACACATTTGTATTTGTATTTTATTGTAAACAAGTGACAAATTTATAAAATACATACACAATAATATTGGCAAAGAGTTCCATTTTCAAAATTTGAACTTTTTTTTATTATATCGTTTACAAGTGGCCAGTTCTAAAAACTTTCAGTGTCACCTTCGTATATTATACTAGCGATCCGCCCCGGCTTCGCACGGTTAATTTCTGGATCTCGACAACAAAGACACCTAACGGGTCTAATTGTGAGTCGTTTAGATTATTCAGGGACCAACTCAAACACAAAAAGTTCATCAAATACGATCCAACCGTTTTCGAGTTTTAACGAAACTAAATGAGCTACTATAAGATATACGATAAGATATTTGTAACTATAAGAGCTATAGTTTCAAAATGCGGGTGGAATTTCGTAAAATCCGTTCTTAGCTGACCTCTACTCAGCGAAAGAAATATTCCTACCAAATTTGAAGTCTCTAGGACTTATGGTTCCAGAGATATCGGGATGAGCCATTGGAAATATCATATATATTTATATATATATTTATATATATATATATATATATATATATATATATATATATAATTTTATAAGGTCGTAGAAATGGGACAGAAAGTCTTCCCGCTATGCTCCAGTGCGTTTGCAGTAGATAAGTCATATTGTCAGTCAGTAGTATTATCATACCAGGCTCAAAATATTCGGTTAACTTAGGCATAAAAGTGACTTGGAGCCTTACTTTGGGACAGTCTATGAGAAAAACGTCCACCACTGAACATAGTACATTAGTGGACTTGATGTGTCGCAGTGATAGTGATAGAAGTAGGAAATCCTTATCACGACAAGCATATTTAAGTACATGAAGATAAAGTGTTGTTTAACGCTGTTATCATATGAATATAACCTACCTCGAATTCAAATGAACTCATTGCCGTTAGAAAGCGAGACGAAAATAGATTGGATGAAAATAAACGATTTAGAGAAGCGGTATCTGTTGCAACTGTGTCAGTTATTTATTACGCTAATATTGTCAGACGTCTAGTGGTTTAGTAGTTGGACCTGCTGACTACTAAGCTGGATTTAAATCCTTGGCAGATACATCATTGACAAAATGTTGGCTTTTGGGTTTGGTTGTATTGTATGTTCGTGTTAATGTCATTTCGTCACTATGAAAGGTATCAAAACTGATTACCTAAAATACACCTGAAAAATATGCTCTCACAGAATCGCAACGTAAAATAAATAAAGCCACGCTGCAGTATTATGCTAATTGTAGAGAACCGGAGATCCTCTGAAGCATTCTCATCTCATCTTAGTCCTCTGGAGTGACAACGCTTCCACATTTTGGAAGTGACTATGGGCCATCATCATCATCAAGCCCAGCATCACCAGCCCTTCACAAGTCCACTGCGGAACATAGGCCTCCCTCAAGGAATGCCCACAAAGCACGGTCCTGAGCCACCAGCATCCATCGACTTCCTGCATGTCTTACCAGGTCGTCACTCCACCTAGTGGGGGGACGCCCTACACTTCGCCTGCCGGTACGAGGCTGCCACTCGAGAACCTTTCTTCCCCTTCGGTTGTATATGGCCGGCCTATTGCCACTTCAGCATTCTAATTCTTTGGGCTATGTAGGTTACTCTGGTTCTACTGCGGATATCCTCATTTTTAAGTATATTACGCAGAGAAACACCGAGCGTTGGCCTTAACAACGTTGTAAAGATTGGGAGGATTGGACTATGGACCATCTCTGTATAAATTTTTAGTACATCATATAGCACGAGCGGTTCAGTACGACTGGAAAAAAGAAATGATTTTCGCAGAACAAGAACGTAAACAAGGAACATAATGTTGTTGTGTTTCGTATGGTGAGCTACAGAAACCTCTTTTTACTGGTACAAGCATTCCGTCGTAATCCTCTGAGGTGACTTTTAATGGAGAAATAATGTAGATGTCTATGAGCCACAACATTTGCCATCAGGTGAACTGTGTGAGTATATTAATTTGTTTGAAAATACTTACATTTTACGGTGAAATTTTCATGACTACCAATTTAACGCAGAACAGCAGGGCTATAATTAAAATAGCCGTTGCAGCAAGATGTGTATTTTGGTTACATGCAATTAAAATGTTCGTTAAATTAAAATAGAATTGAAAAAATATGAGTTAAAATCTGAGATACATAAAACAAAACTAGTAATAAAGTTTGCTAAAATGAAGATTCCAGCATTGAAGCCCACATTAGAATAGCAACTTTGTAACTTGATATTCTAATTTTTTTATAGGAGAGGGGGTAAACGGCTCACCTGATAGTAAGTGACTACCGCCGCCCATGAACAACTGCAACACCAAGGGAATTGCAGGTGCGAAGCAGGCCTTTTAAAAATGAGTAAGCCCTTTTCTTGAAGGTCCCTAAGTCGTATCGGTCCGAAAAAATCGCCAGTGGTAAGCTATTCCACAGAGAGGTCGTACGCGGAAGAAAACCCCTAGTAAAACGTACAGTGGTGGACCGCCAATCATCGGGAGTTTCGCCGCGATGTGCGTTCGTGAAATTTGGCGGCTGGTATTAATCCGAACAATTCCTCCGAGCACTCGCCGTGCGAAAGAAAATGCAAAGGGATGCAACATCTTTTGCAACGCCAGTGAATCGAGCTAATCAGACAGGACTCTAATGTGGTGGAGCAGCTACATTATGGTTGCAACGCGAATGGGTCAGCCGATGATGAACCACGCTCTCATAGAAAACAGCATTAAAAACCAGTATAATTCTGCTGTTTCGTGCGTGTGATTTTATTGTAGAACTTAGGGGAGACAATGTATCTTTATTTTAAATCTTAATCGGAGATAGACTGACTGAATGCTCGTTTGTAACCCATATTTAAAGAAACTGAAAGTAAGGCGGAATTTTATACGAATAACGAAACGAAAACTCTTTTATAAAAAGTTTTTCATGCAGCTAATCGAAAAAACCTTGTGTGAATCTATCTAGTTTCGCGGTGTACATTTACTTTAAGAGGAAAACTACATATTATAGTAATATTTAGCGCTAAAAATCTTTAAAACTCATTTTGCAAATTGAAATTATAATTTATATTTAGGTTTAAGTATTTTATTCTTATAGCAGTGGAAGGTTTATTGGGCTATTTATTACTTACTTTTATAATTTAAGGCTAATTCGGGTTAGCTACTCGCAGTGAATTTCCAGCATCATAGTGATTAAATGTCGATTCTAATGCAATATTAGGTCATAGACCACAGAATATATACATACACAAATTATACTATTTTTGTGGCAATGTAACTTAACAGTTTTTATTCAATAAATAACGGGTTGAAGCGGTTAGGGTTTTTTAAATAATTTTAATGTACTTAAGTTTTTTCAACTGGGTTTTAAGCAATGGAAAACAATTCATTTTTCACACAAGAACTGTTTCAAACAGCCATTCGTTGATTCAATGCCACATAAGAAACAACAATGCTTTTTTTGAACCTTTCAAAATAATAGTAAAAAAGTAAATACGTCTGTTGGGCATTAACCTCCTCTTATTTCTGAGCGAGTTATGGAGCAATTTATCTGCTGCGATATTCCTGTACGCGTTGACAGACCTTACAAGTTCGCGGAATATTTTATTCCTTAGACCTCATCGTAAATGATCACTTAAAGTTTCAATTAATAGTTTAATTGGTTACGACAATTATTTAATACTGATTACAATCGTACTGTAAAATTTACGACTCGCGTTCAGCCTCTAAGGCAAGAGAATGGTATGTAAAAGAATAGTATACTCCCAAAAACATCTGACGCTGAACTTACTAAAAACACATAATATGTTATTGAGTTTCATAAACTCAAACGTGTATGACTAAAACACATGAACGTAAAAAATACGGACGTAATATTATACTAATAATATGTGAACCGCCCTACGTCCTACAATCGACGCAAATATTCAGCGCACTGACGGAGTGCTTTATCGTGTATTTGTATACGTGTAACTCGCATAAGACAAACAAATTGTAGGTTCTAGATTGCGTCACAATTTTTCTGTTTTATGTCCGTATTTTTACGCCCGTGAGTAAAGTGTAGTTTTTGGGTTACGTCCGTAGTTTTTTTTTTACGTTCGTGAATTTATTATTAATTTGCCTTAACAGAAACAAGTTTTGGTTTCAACGGCGCAGCGAACAAAGTTCGTGACTAATGAAAACCACCAATTCATGGAACTCATGTTATTTATACATGTAAATCTACTTCCTTTTAATGGGCTTTTGTGTTTTGGTATTGTTATAAAAAGTAGAATTTTTCGATAACCTATATACACGTTAATAAAATTGTATTGAATGTGTTTAAATATCGAATTTACAGCTTTCTAATGGTTTTGTATGTGATTTAGATTCTTAACATGATTTTAAAGAAAGTTTGTTTGTTTGTCAATATCGTGAGTGCTGAAAACTGGAGCCTTAGCCCCAAAAGAACGTGGTCTTCACCAGGTAATTTTTTTCCAGATTCATTTTCAGATCATTTGTTGCCTTCAGATGTCTCAGTGTTTTCCAATTCAAGACAGTGTTTTCCTCGCACGATCTTTGTATCATCAGTTAAGCGTATGTTCTTTAGCCCTCTCTGCTATAAAAAAAGTTCATTCTCATATAGTTCAGAAATCAAGTCCACTGTTGAACTTAGGCCTCTCGTTTATAAAATTAAAGTGACAGACGATCTTACTGTTACACTGATGGTAAGTGGCTACTGCAACCTGCTGACATTTACAACTAACTTAAATCAAAGGAGGCCTGATGCTTTTGAAGACTAAGATGAAATGTCTCAAAGTCTATAAGTAAACTAGCTCCCTATACCTTTCAGAACAAACCGCACGTAGTGACGGTTAATGCACTTTCTTGGATTTCAAACGTAATACCGTTACAGCCTATCAAAGCCCACCGCTGAACATAGGCCTCGCCCTTAGGCCCGTATTAATAGACGTAACTTAACGACGAACACAAGTACGTAATCATTTGATACGATATCAGCATCTCGAGATCGTTGCTAATTAATAAACACATAAAAACCTTATCTCAAAACACTGTACTTCGGAATACTGTTCTGTGGCTTGCACTCAATACACACACTTGAGAGTCGAGTTTCGTTTATTAATCAGTGTGGCACTCATCTGATATCATAAACCTAAACCGCATCTTAAGATATGTTTATTAATAAGGTCATAACCTCAATATTGTACTACTACTACGAGTAACGTTTATTAATGTGGCCCTTAGATTGCCTCATAGGGGGGAAATTAGGCATAGTTGCCACGATTGGCAGGTGGTCTGGCAACCGCAGTTTTTATTATAATGTGTCGTTATTAAGAAGACGCTGCTGCCCATATCCTGATTTGTTTCCCTCTGTCGTCTCTTACGACACCCATACTTAAGAGCAAAAATATGTCAACAAAAATAAATATTTTATATTTAAAAACGAAGTAATTCAATCAACCACACGCCTCCATTTTCCTATTCTATGCATAATTGGCTTCTATTCAGAAGTGATTGGACTTATAAGCGGTAGGGAAAATTCGATGTTAGTTTTTTGTACCACCGTGTTAACTTGGGAGTTAAGCGCTCGTTATAAATTTAATAGTACACTAAGAAACCGGCTTCGAACCCCACCAGCACAAATTAAATTGCTGATTTACCATTTGTGAGGTTGTGAAGGAAAACATTATTAGGAAATCGAAGTCCTGTGAAGTTCGCCAACATACATTGTGGCAGCACGACAGAAATTTATTTGCCCTAAAACCGTCTTAATAATAAGAGGAGGTCTGTTCACAACAGTGTGACATTTATATTTATAACTTTATTTTACTTTTTTGTGCCAGAAATTATTTATGTGCGGGTGTGATGAACGATCAAATAACATCGTTGACGTAATATAGAAACTGTTTATGTTTACTTATATAGATGATACTCCTAAGCTAACACGGTATTAGTACAAAAAACTAGCATCGAACTTTCCCTACCGCTTGTAGGTCCAATCACTTCTGAATAGAAGCCAATTATACATAGAATGAGAAAATGGAGGCGTGTGGTTGATTGAATTTTACTTCCTTTTTAAATAAAAAATATTTATGATTTTTTAAAATTTTTGCCCTTATGTTGTACGTTTTTATAAAGAAAGCAATTATAAAATGCCAGCTCACGAGGTACCTTGAGGATCACCAGCTGACTAGTCACCGCCAGCATGGTTTCCGTCGGGGTCGCTCAGCTGGTGATTTTCTCCGGCACTCCCCTCCACTTGTTGCCTCAGCCAGTGTCGGAATCCTCAGCGTTGACATATCGAATGACGTGCAGTTTCGTGGTCACATGGAAGTGAAGGCCAAGTTGGCGTCTAGAAAGCTTAGCGTGCTCAGCAGAGCAGAACAGTATTTCATGCCAACACACCGCCTACAATTATAAAAGGCACAAGTTCAGTCTCACATGTAACACTGTTCCCATCTCTGGACCGGCACTTTGCAGTGCCAGCTCCTTCAATTTGATCGCATCCAGCGCAGAGAGATTCCAATCATCTGCCACCGAGCTCTTCCTGATCGGCTTGACTCTCTGGCACTGCGAAGAGATGTTGTATCTCTTTGCGTATTTTATCGCATCTACCACGGCGAGTGCTTTGAGGAATTGGTAAGACTAATTCCAGCCGCTCAATTTCACGATTGCACATTGCGAAAAAATTGCGATACCATCCATACTATCTGGATGATTGATGGTACACCACTGTTCAATTTACAAGAAGTTTTCTTCCTCGTACAACTTCATTATGGAATTGACTATCACCAGCGATTTTTCGGAAAAATCGCTACGCCTAGGGACCTTCAAGAAAAGATCCTAAGTTCTTTTTTATAAAAGCTAGCAACGCACACGCGATTCACCTGGTGTTACAGTAGTTCGTGGGCGGCGGTCAGCACTTACCATCAGGTGAGCCGCATGCTCGTTTGCCACTTCTTCTATAAAAAAACAGGATTTTTGGTCAGTTGCCTAGTGGGCCCATATACAGTAGCCCATATACAGTAGTCTGTTTATGGGCTTTTTATATTAATTAATGAATTAAATACAGCTTCAAAGCTAACTACTGGATATAAGCATGCCCTATAGTTTATCTCATATATTTGCCATAGTTGCCACGCTCGGCAGAGGGGTTGGCAATCAGTTTTTTTTATTATTGTGAGTTTTATCGCTCTTAGGTCGCTATTACACGGATATTACTATAATGGGAAATATTTACCGTATAGCACTGGCAATATAAGACGTATTTGACGTATAGCGCCTAATCTATGGACCAGATAGTAAATCCATAAATTAATTCTTAAAGAGTAACCACAGAAACGCTTAAGAATAAAAATTATAATGATCAATGATGCTTTATAATGATAAAAGTTTTACCATTTTGCAAAACAGCCATGAAATTTAATTTACTTAATTTACTTTAATTTGTTATGTACTTCAAAATATTATAGTTGCAATGTGGCTCTACCACATAAATAATATTCACCTCTTATAGAACCTACAAGACGAGATTTGGCGATAAATTCTCTCACTCCTTAAAATTAGTTGAATATTCATTATTCTAATATTGACAGAATAAACATTCATAATGTAAGGTATAAGGTAAAGTTACAAAATACACATGATCCTTGATGCGTTGTGTAAATTTAATCATGAAATGGAGTTGATACGAACGATAGCTACATCTGCCCAATCTTATAGGAATTTGCGTCGAATTCGTACCATATGAAATACTATTTCAAAGGGTATGGAAATTAAATAAATTACATTTCCATCTCATTTCGTTTATTTGATGTTTGAACATATCAAAATGTATTTTACATATCGTTTCATTGGTCTGAAAAAGTGGTTAATGCAAAGGCCTGAATAATTTTGTAAGATCACACAGATCACGAAATAATTAACAATTTGATAAAGCTTATTTAAAAGTTAAAGGCAATATTTTTAATTATTATTTTTTAAAGGACAGACTAATTTAATTAATTGGATTATAAAAAAAAGCGATTTTAATTAACATTGGTAAATAAAAATTGCTAAACCAATTAACTCGCCTCGGTGATAAAGTGCCAAAACATTAAAAACATACAGTCTAATTAATCCTTCTCCATTTTTGAAGTCGCCTAAATTAATGAGTTTAAAGCATATTTTTTGAATCGATAAAGAACGGAGATTGTGAATCTCTTAATTGCTTCAAATGTAAAAATTATATTAAATTGCTGTTTCGTTTTGAAAACAATATATTATGCTTAAATAGCTTAATTTTATAATATTAATTATATTAAGCTTAAACGATGTGTCAGGATTATTTTAGAACGCCGTTAAGTTCTTATTTTACAATTTCTGTTTTTAATCGTGTGACATTTCCAAGTATTTATATATTTATTTATTTACACTTGATTGCTTATAACAACTTTATAAAAAATGATTAAAAAGGGCGGACTTAATGCTGCAAAATATGTGTGCTGAACGTAAATACACACGCACGCACACACAAACATACACAATCACACGCGAATGCACACACAAACACACGTACGCACGCACGCACACAAACACGCAAGCACGTACGCATGCAACAACACACGCCTGTACACAGACATGCACGCATGCACTACCATTAACATGAGGAGGCTGCGTGCTCGTTTGTCACCTTTACTTTTATTAAATGTAGGTATGGCTCCCGTGTAGTGGTGAGTAAGAATACCCACTACCCCATATCCTCCCGTGGGTGTCGTAAGACGTGACAGAGGGAAACTGAGGCAGAAGATGGGCAGCAGCATCTTTCTGATAACAGCAAAACAACAATAAAAAAATCTGTGGTTGCCAACCCACTTGCCAAGCGTGGTAACCATGGAAATATACCTCTCGTGATTAAAGTTACGAAGAGACGGCACCCAGTCCCCGGAGGCCCCGCTATTCCTGGCTACGAAGGCGACCATGGTGACGGCGGGGCAGGGGGTACTAAGAATCTCCGGTGAAGTTTCGGTTGCCACCTAAGACGACTCGATCTGGCAACATATAACGCACGCACCCTGAGGATTGACGAGAAGATCCTGGAGCTGGAAGAAGAGATAGTTTTTCTGGAATATTATAGGATTATCCGAAGTCCGAAGAGAGGGGGAAGACATGGTAATCCTCGAATCCGGCAACTTGTTCTATCACCGGGAGGGCAACCATCTGTCCTAAGGAGGTGTTAGATTTATCGTACACAAGTCTCTCGTTAACAAAGTTGTAAACATTGAGAGTGTGTCGACGAGGGTTGCGTATACTCAGAATCACCAAACGGTATTCGCTGAAGATCACATAGGTTTACGCACCAACCTCGGCACACCCCAATGAGGAGGTGGAGGAAATGTTTGAGAATGCATTTTTCCAAAACCCACTATACGGTGTTAATGGGAGACTTCAACGCAAAACTAGGCACTAGAGAGAACGGTGAGCTGAAGGTAGGGAAATTTGGAATAAGGCAACGGAAACCAAGGGGCCAGAAGCGGCCCCACAGGAAGTGAACCTGTTGAAGACCCATCGGTTCGACAAAAAATGAGATTGACTTCATTATGACGACCAGAAGACAACTGTTCAGTGATATCTCAGTGATCGCGAGGGTGAAAACCGGCAGTGATCACCGAATGGTGAAAGGCACACTAAAACTAAACGTTAAGTTGGAGAAGTCACGTCTAATGAAGTTAACGCTCCGACCCCCCTCCCTCCCCCTCCGTGCTCTAATCCAAAATCTCGAAACCTTTCAGCTCGAGCTACAAAACCGTTTTCAATGCCTAGAAGATTGCAATGCAGAGGACGATATGAATGACAAGCTCGTGGAAACTGAGACCCGCCGCAGAAGAACACAAAAACTCTCCGATCACACTTTTGAAATAAATCTGCAGTCTTCAGTAGATTTGATAGCATACAGGTAACTGAACAGAAAGCATGCGGCGGGACTTACACAACTTTAATACTGCTCGTATTGAAGAAGCGATCGAGCGGAACCAGGGCTCCAAAGACTTTGCTAGAAATCTGTCCGCCAAAAAGAGCCAACTGTCAAAGTTGAAGACCGAGTGTGGCAACGTCGTTTCCAGGACACATGAGATTTTTAGTAAGATTGAGAGATTCTATGGGCAGCTGTATACATAATTGTTAGAGCCACACGTAAGTTCAAGAGCAAGTTTTGTCCGACACTATTCCGATAATATTCTGGACGTCAGTCTGAGCAAGATTAGAATAGCTCTCCAGCAGTTTTGTCAGACACTATTCCGATAATATTCCGGACGTCAGTCTGAGCGAGATAAGAATAGCTCTCCAGCACCCCAACTGTCAAAGTTGAAGACCGAGTGTGGCAGCGTCGTTTCCGGGACACCTGAGATTTTGAGTGATATTGAGAGATTCTATGGGCAGTTGTACACATAATTGTTGGAGCCACACGCAAGTTCAAGAACAATTTTTGTCCGACACTATTCCGATAATATTCCGAACTTCAGTCTGAGCGAGATTAGAATAGCTCTCCAGCACCTTCAAAACGGCAAGGCCCCAGGAAAGGACCCAGGTCCAGGAAGTGGACTGTCGGTATATCGAAATGCTGAAGTGTTTTTACAGTAGGGCTACGATGGCTATCCGAGTACAGAAGCAGAGTACGAAACCTATCCAACTGCAGAGAGGTGTAAGACAGGATGACGTTATATCCCCGAAATTATTCACCGCTGCATTGGAAGACGTTTTCAAGCTTCTGGACTGGAAAGGGTACGGTATTAACATCAATGGCGTGAAAAACACTCAATTTGAATTTGCCGACGATATAGTCCTTATGGCAGAATTGCTGGAGGACCTAAGCACTATGCTCAATGACCTCAATAGTGTCTCCCAACGGATAAGTCTAAAGATGAACATGGACAAAACAAATATCATGTTTAAGTCCATGTCACACCTTTGCCGGTAGGTGATGGGAGCACTAAGCTCGAAGTTGTTGACGACTATGTTTACCTGGGACAAATAGTCCGAATAGGTAAGTCTAACTTCGACCGAGAGGTCAATCGACGAATTCAACTCGGCTGGGCAGCGTTCGGGAAATACGGCACTTCTCGTCAGGTATACCTCAAAACTTGAAAACGAAACTGTACAACAAGCACGTGTTGCCAATGATGACCTATGTCACTGAGATGTGGTCCTTCAATGCTGGCCGGATGAGCATGCTCAAGGTCGCTCAGGAAGCTATGGATAAGGCTATGCTCGGAGTTTCTTTGTGTGATAAACTTAGAAATGAGGATATCCTCAGTAGAACCAGAGTGACTGACAGAGCCCAACGGATTAGTTAGTTACTTAGTAGATTAGCTTACTAGCTGAAGTAGCAAAGGGCCGGCCATATAACTCGAAGAACCGACAACCGATGGGGAAAAAAGGTTCTCGAGTAGCGGCCTCGTACCGGCGGACAAAGTGTAGGGCGTTCCCCACTAGATGGAGTGACGACCTGGTTTAACATGCAGGAAGTCGATAGATGCAGGTAGCTCAGGACCTTGCTTTGTAGCATTCCTTGGGGGAGGTCTGTATGCAGCAGTGGACTTGTGAAGGGCTTTAGTGATGATGTTGATGGCCAAGAAAAATATACCAATGAAACATTAATTTCATTATCATGTGTAAAAAGCGAGTAACAAGATCAGGAGCACGATAACTCCAGTGGGAACTATAATTCATCAAAAATGTTTATGTTTTCGTTGTATATGTCTTATATTAATATCTTATTTTAGGTTACAAAATATGTTTATAATGAAAAAATATATATTGTGAGTGGTGGTGTATCACTATTCACTTCCCCTATAGCATTGTGTCGAGTCCCGACAGAGGTAAATAAACTAGGAGATAGACAGCAGTGTCTTCCTTGTAACAATTAGAAAATTAAATACAGTGATTCCAACCTGCCTTTTAAGGCATCTATGACAAATACCTCCCTTATAAAGTAATCTATCAGAGGCAAGGTTCAGCATTGTACTTTAAGGTTGTTATGAATGAATAAATAAAAGCGCAGTTGCGGAATAATTCCCTCCAGAGTTATATAACAGCTCTGCTGCCTGGATCCGGGGATTGAAAATTTTTTCTTTCATTTTACTTTTATTTGCCATTTAGCGTTCCAAAATTGCTGAGTTCGAGATTATCTTCATTAGAAAGGGATGAAATGTATTATCCTTATTGATTGGGACAATAATAAGGATTAAGTTTCTAATTCCAGTTAAATATCGCTTAGGGTACACTTTTTCGTTGGTTTTATTGAACTTATGTAAACTCTCATGTCTCTCAACCAGGGTAGGCAAAGACTACGTACTTCTATTTGGCACGATCATCACACACCTTCCACGCTTCTATCACATCCACATATCTACGCACACATGCTCGTCGGCTATTGGTATGAATACTCTTAATAGTAGTACAAAACTTCACCTCAGTGTCGACTAGCGACATCTGATGAGCGGAGGATTATAAGCCCTCATGGAATTTGACATTGATTAAAATTATTAGGTACGTGTTGAAATTGGTTCATATGTTACAATGTATTTTTTTCTTTCTCTTGACCATTCAGAACTGGTAAATGAGAATATGTGAATAAAAAAAATAATTTGACCCATTTTAAATTCATCGCCAGTTTTACAGATAAACTTCCGTCAAAGGGCGTCCTTTGCCAAAAAAAATAAGCTTTGACACCCATTTTTCTTTCTAAGTATTCAATACACGGAAGTATTCCTTCCTTAACTCTGGTTACAGCTTCGTCTTGCAAACTTCACTTGTATCATACAATTTCTTACCCTATTGTTCAGAGCATACCTAACATACTCGTACTTCTTAATAAACGTCCTCATCATTTTGAATTAAGTGTAAATATAAAATTTGTAAATTACTCTAACATAGCGCCACCTACCGGGTCCAATTGTGAATCTAAAACATTCAGGAACTCACTCAAATACACTCTAAAATCTCCAAAGACCCTCTTAAAAATGAGGGACTACCTTTGCTCAGTAAGGACTTACAGAGTCTCCTACTTTATTTTTATACATAAAATAATTTGTGTTACTTTGATGCGTCATGATACGCGTGATACGTCGTGATTTGATACGTCGTACGTGATAAAATAGACGTCTCTAATTAAACACTAAGCATTTAAAAAAATATCCTGTGCACTCTAAGAAAATTATTTGAATTTAATGACCTCTTGCTTTCAACTAACGTCCGAAAAGAGTTCTTAAGTGCTTGTTGATTGAAGGCAGATAAGTTCTTTTGATAATTAACATTTCTTTATAGCCAGCATTTAATTTCTAAAGAGCAAGTGGGGTTTATTTCTAAAAAGTGTAACGTAATGTCGAATTAAGCGTATTTAAATTTAAAATCGTTAAATAAAAGAAAACGTCGAGGAAACTAGATATGTAAGTGCTTAGGAAATCACGCAAGTGAAAATGGAAGGGCATGAGATGAGGATGAAACAGCATAAGATATTCTTGGACGTAAGGCCTTTGTGTAACGAAGAGTATACATAACAATCCCTATACGAATTCATTGTGATTTCTGTTTTTTATTTCCCCATTATTAAAATGGTGGTTGTATTTAGGCCTGCGCCTTAACAATAAACTTCCAATTTGGATAATAAGCGTGTTTCCCATTACTTATAATTAAAGAAACAGATAGTTTGAAATTCAATAAAAAACATAATCATATGTATTCATTACTAGAGCCCAATGACTTCGTCAATCTTACTTAGCGGTACCATGTAGCGACATCTATGGAAATGTATTAAATAAAGAACGATGTATTTAGCGCGTCAAATTTTCATATCGATATATATCGCAACCGCTTCCGTAGATAGATAATAGATAGCGCTAGAGTAGTCAAGTGAGCTCGGCCACGGTCCTTATTGCTTTGTAAGAGAGATAATAAAAAGCCTCCAATAATATTCGTTTGGAGACAAATATTGTAAGTTATATTATTATGATAATTCATACATTGCAGAGAGTGTGTGCAAAAATTACTAGATTTAATTCCTCTCTGACCGTTTCACCATCGGACAACCAGATGTTCGGCGGGTTCCATCCCTTTATTAACGATTTTTCACGCGTTATTGTGGTTTACTTCTTTATCAGGAATGCTTAAAGCAAAACAGTAGAAAAGTTTATCAGCTGTCTTTCTCTCCGATTACAACGTATGCCTACGTTTTCAAGGATTTCCACCTAGGGCTACATGACAACTTTTAACAACATAGGATTGTAGTCAAAGACTTGCTTATATCTGACTAGACTGAAAGTGAACCAGCAAGTATTATCACCTCTTTTATAGGATAAGGGTGACAAACAAGCACCACCAACCACTTACCATCAGGTGGACTGTCCACCTGATGGTAAGTGGTTGCGGTGGCCCATATACATCTATACACGATTACGAGCTAAGATGGAATGCCTCGTTTCTAGTAAAAAGAGCCTCCGGTTCTCTACACTAACCATATGAAACACAGCAACGTCAATCTGCTATTTTACACTGGTTTTCTGTTATAGCATGGTCCTTCCCCGGTCGAGCCGACCCATTCGTGCTACAACTATATTACTAATATAGCTGCAGCATTGCTCTACCAAATATAAATATGGTGCCTGTCTATGTATATCCGAGGTATCTACTTATATAATATTAAAGGTTATATATTTTGGTCTTAATAATTGAAGTAATAAACGAACTTTCAATCCACCGGTCTTTCAAAAAAGTGTAGGCTCTTTTTTTGTAAGTTTCTAATTCGTATCGATACGATGAAATCATTAATTATAGCCGATTCCAAAAAGAAGTCGCGCGAGAAAGTAAGCTACAACTAGTAAATCATACGGTGGTAGACTGCCAAGCATCCAAATATATTTTAGTTACATTTTGTTGCGATGTGCGATGTTGAAATTTAGACATGTGTAGAGGCCCGGCTACACGCTCAATCTTTCTTGCACAAATTCTAATTTGCACAAACAAGTATGTACGTTAAGACGGCATGTGGAAGCCACACATGTTCTTTACGAAATTTTTGTACAAACTGTTTGCATATGCAAGACGCTATCGTGTGGACGGTGTGCATGTTGCTTGCGCAAATTTTTTGTACAAAATGTTTGCGCATGCGAGTCGCTGTATATAGCTGAGCTTAAAATTCAAAATACCGCACACATAGAGATAGTATAAACATAGCCTTTGTGTTATTACAGTTGTCAATCAGGAAAACACTCAAACAAATGTACGTGACTACGCTCAACGTTCATCACGACCGTCGTATACAAATGACGTGACGTGCAACTGACAAGCGTTTTAGTTTCACACGCAAACACGGGTAACGTAGGTTCTTTGTAATATATTGAAAACGATATAATTCTTCAACGAATTCCTTTCCGTGACTTTTCCGTGTAGTTTGTGCTATGGGGTGATTTTAACAGCTTCATTAGAATTTAAGGATTGACTGGGGATGATGATAATTTTTTGATGTGGAGTGGAATGGGAAAATAAGGTATGGTTAACTAAGAATAAAGTAAATATATGAAGTAAAACATAGATTAATAATAGTCACGGCGCGCAGCGCTATTATTAATCTATGAAGTAAAATGAAATATTGAATTGTGAAAACAATATATTAAAATGACAAGTCCGGAGTAGAAAAGTCATATAATGACAACATGATTTAAATGACTAAATGACTTAATACCTAAGTGGTTGAGTTAAATTACACTACAGATAATTGAGTTTGACTCTGATTTACAGGGCTTTCGAGAGAAGGTTATTTATGATAATTACAATAATTACACTAAGTTACAATTATCATGCATCAGATAAAAATAATAATTGAGCACGTGACGAAACAACGTTGGTTCACTTGACTTCGTTCCGAAATTTAAAAGATTTTTTTTTATAGTCAACGAAAAATTTATAATATACTGTTCCCTAAACGAGTGTTTATTTAAGCTTTGTAAAGCAAAGGAGATGAAGTAAAAAATTTCTTCACATAATATTTTACAAGTCAATTATTTGTAGCCACATCGTTAAGAGTTTCCAGTACGCGGCTTTTTAAGATCTTATTTATTCTCTTTAACTTATCAATTTGTGATTTTAGTTACTTTGTATTTTGTAACTGTAAAACACACACAGTTTAAAAATGCAATGATTGTCTTAAAATGTTTTTTTTATTTTAATTATTAATCCTATCCTCCTCTCATCCCCTTTAAAGCAACTAGAGTACGTGAGGGTAATATAGTCATCCGGTTAATATGGTCACTTTCTTATAACTCAAAAACTACAGCCTAATTTGCATAGATGGCTTTGTGATACGATAGCTCTTCATCAGTCATTCAAATAATAAAGGGTCAAAAGGCCGCCGCTTTATCGACGCCATTTTGACTTTGGATATTATAGTAAGTACGTGAGGATAATGTGGCTACCTTAAGATTTATCGCCCTATAAAACCAAAATTAGGAGGAGAACAGAGACAAAAACACAAAGTTGTATACTATAACTAATATATTAAGAAAAAAATAGCAAACGAGCTTTGGAAATAATTAGGAGCACTTCGAAAAATCTACTTAAAAAAACTAACTACACTACACAATACAAAAATCGACTAAAATATTTACAATAATATCAACTGTCAAAATGGCGTGGATAAAGGAGCGCCTTTTTAACTCTTTATTATTTGATAGACTGATCAAGAGCTATCGTATCACAGAGCGTTCTATGCAAACGACGCTGTAGTTTTTGAGTTATAAGAAAGTGACCATATTCACCGGATGACCATATTACCCTCACGTACTATAGTTAGTTTTTTTTTAAGTTGATTTTTCGAAGTGTTGCTAATTATTGCCAAGGCTTGTTTGTTATTTTTTTCTATATTAGTTGTAGTATACGACATTGTGTATTTGTCTCTGTCCTCCTCCTTGTTTTGGTTTTATAAGGCGGCAAAGCTTAAGGTGACCATATTACCCTCACGTACCTTATAATTTATAATTTCTTGTTTGCCTGAATGTGCTAAAAGTATAAATAATTAAAAAAAATCATCAGGCTTAAGTTCACTTAACATAGAGTATACTAAAGTAATAATCTAACAAATACCTAAATACATTTAGCAGTCTTACTTTCGCCGCTAACAAAACCGTGGCGCTATTTAGTAGTAATATAGCGTCACTATCGTAATCCAGATAAATCAGAGGTGTAGTTATAATTAGCAAGTCTACTGTCTTATTTTTAATTTTCTAAAAATATTTATGGACCTACATTCAGGACATACCAATGAATTTAATAATATAGTTTGGCCCTGTCATACAATCAATCATCCCACTTCCTGTGAAAGTAAATTGAGAAAAAGTTTCTAAAGGTTTTGTGTGTTTGTTTTAATTTTAAAAAATGAATACTATAGTATGTGCCATATCGATTGAGAAAAACGGACAATGACCTCAGATATGAGCCGAGTGTCAAAAGGCGTAACTTACAAAATCTCAATTTAGATGTGATAACAATATTTAAATATTGATATTATTCCCACTTCTAGGTCAGCACATATGTTTTGTTTTTTTGTTTCTTAAATAATATTGTCTGTGGTTCCTATAAACATAGTAAAATCTTACGGTACATCGCGAAAAATGTGTTATATTTTATATTTCAATTTATGGTAAGTAACGCAGCAATTCATTTAATAACAGTTTCATATTAAAAAAATATTTGAAGCAATATAATCACCATATTGAGCTTTTGCAAATTCATCCCTTTAAAATAAACAAAACGCGCGTTACGTCAGTTCGTTCTAAAAGAAACGTGACAATGGCAGCCAGAGATGCGTCACCTTTTTTGGGCCGGTCCGCCATTTTGTTTTCATTCGTGTTCGGATAGCGCTTGCGTGTGTACGTCTCGGGTAATTCATAGCATTCATTGCATTGTTTTAGTTGAGTTTTTACTGTTAAATTTGTTATATCGTTAAGTTTTTGTTTTTTGAATCTGTTATATTAGTTTTACTGTGACGGTCGTTACTAAATCGACATGAGTTCAGGAGAATTTGGTGAAGGACCCGGTCCTTCAACATCAAGTGGAAAGAGACGTCGCCGACCCATAATAAACGTAGCAGGTACGTACAAATAGGTACAAATGCGACGACGTAGCCTTTCTATTTCTTAAAGCGCTCTTTTTATGTGACCATGTGGTATTTATTTTCTAAAACAATATGTATTTATGTGATGTAGTACTATGGTAGTATATTTTTGTCATTTATTTACAGGCCCATCTTCTGGAGCACCTTTAACGTCACCAGTAAAAAAGAGAAAACCTACCACTTTGTCGGTCGGGGAACAAGAGATTATCATTAATGTATACAAATATGTCAAAAACACCTGGCCCGAAGACGTGTATCCTTCAAACGTTAATATGGTAGAAAAGGTTTCGGAGATCTCAGGAGTCAGCAAGAGCACTATATATCGCGTATTAAGCGTGTATAGAGATTCCCATAAAATACCAGAAAAGGGAATAATTAATAAAAGAAAAAAGTCTGTAATTGACAAGTTGGACGATTTTGATAAATCGGCTATAAGAGCGAAAGTGCATCAGTTCTTTCTTGCAGGAGAATTACCGACTTTAGACAAAATTTTGCTCAGTATAAATCAAGATGACCAGTTGCCAAACTTGAGCAAAACTTCCCTGCGACGTGTGTTGCGCCATTTAAAATTCAAATATATAAAGAGAAACAGAAAAAGTGGTCTAATAGATCGCCCAGAGATAGTTCTGTGGCGTACCAGATATTTGAGAGAAATACAAATATTAAGAAACGAGGGACGTAACATTTTTTACCTTGACGAAACATGGATTAACGCAGGTCATACTATGGGAAAGGTATGGGAAGACACCACAATTGAATCTTCTCGTCAATCACGGTTAGAAGGCTACTCTACTGGCGCGAAAGCCCCTTCGGGTAAAGGAAAGCGATTAATAGTTGTACACGTTGGCAATGAAAATGGCTTTTTGGAGGGATGTGATTGGGTATTTGAATCATCATCTACTGGTGACTACCATGAGAGTATGGACGCTCTCCATTTCGAGGACTGGTTTAGAAAAGTAATAGAAAAACTGCAAAGCGGCGATGTCATAGTTATGGATAACGCTAGTTACCACTCCAGACGTTTAGAAAAAACCCCAACAATGTCTTGGCGGAAACAAAATATGCAGGAATGGCTAGAATCTAAACAGATCGCCTACGTGCCCTCGGACACAAAGACCCACTTAATGGAAAAAATAAAGGCAGTTAAAGATAACTATCGAAGTTACGTCACCGACGAGATGGCAAAAGAAAAAAGCATCACAGTGGTAAGGTTACCTCCTTATCACTGTGAGCTTAACCCCATTGAACTTGTGTGGGCAGATGTGAAAGGGTACGTTGCACGAAAAAATACAACTTTCAAGTTAAAAGATGTTAAAAATTTACTTAAAGATGGTTTAACTCAAATCACGCCAGATAAATGGAAAAACTGTGTTCAGCATGTCCTTAAGGTTGAACAAAAAATGCGTGGCATGGATGATAGAATTGACCAAACTGCAGATCGCTTTATAATTAATGTTACAGATAGTTCATCAAGTGAAGATACGAGTGATGATTGCACCGAATAAAAATAAAGTTCTTATATAATATTAAAAATAAAGTTTTATCTTTTGCATAAGTACGTACTTATTCGGTGTCGTTATCACTCGAATCTTTATATGTGTTATAAATTAATGTTTTTTGTTGTTAAATGAATAAAGTACTTTATAACAATAGATGATTTTTCTTCTACAGCGATCTTTCACATAACTTTTTAATAATAGTTAATAAATATATATTATATCAATCATTATAAAAAAAACATTATAAATAAAGAAAGTACTACATATAAAATGTGCCTATATATTGAAGGTTTGTAACCCCTGGTTAAACGACCGAAAGGTCATTGTCCGTTTTTCTCAATCGATTTGGCACATACTATAGTTAAGCTCGCCACAGAGCATCGCGGTCGATTCATTGCTCTATATCCCTCTTAGACAAGAAAGAAGGTCTGTAGTGTGACGTATATCGACTCTAACCTTACTTTTACTTTTGAAAGACAAGATATAGAAAGACGTATGTGAAGAATGGTTGTGGAGTTCGTTATTGACATTATAAGTTTCTAATAAAGTTCTGAAAATTATTCTAAATTTACTCGAACCGGGGTGGTACCACGACCTCACAGAATACCAGCGTGAAGTAGAGGTTTACCTCTGCGTATCGCTTGGTGAATGCAGGTGGCTGGAGGCCCTTTTTACTGGAAATGAGGCATTCCATCTTAGTCTTCACGGGTGACAACGCATCTGCATCTTGATTCGCAAACAAGGATAGATATAGATGTCTATGGGCCGCAGCAACCACTTACCATCAGGTGGACTGTGTGCTCGTTTGTCAGCCTTATCGTATAAAAAAAACTAACTAACAGTCTACCTGATAATATGAGGATTGATTTCGGTCTAATTTACATAAACCAGTGCTTGACTACGATCCCAATGACTTAGTTTTACAAAAACCTTTTTTTTTTTAAGAATAAATGAGCAAGCAAAGTCCACCTGATGCAGCGGCCCATAGATATTCAATATTTCACTTTTTTCTTATTAATGAGTCTATCGACTTAGATATACGAGTATTATGTAATGTGTCATAATAGTATTATTAAATTTATATATAACTTTAATTTCATAAGTTATTAAGTAGTTTAAAGTATAAATCTTCCACTTTCTATTTATTTAATCTTCGATGCTATTTATGTTAACTTACATGTTATGTTCATCTTTAATTCATCATCATCATCATTACAGCCCTTCACAAGTCCATTGCTGAACATAGGCTTCCCCCAAGGAATGCCGCAAAGCACGGTTCTGAGCCACCTGCATCCATGTCTTCCCGCAGGTCTACTTCTACCAGCTCGTCACACCATCTTTAATTAGTAATATATATTATAATGGATAATGGTTATGTAGTAGTCTTAAAAATTTTAATGTATTACCTGTTGATGATCGTAAATGAAAATAAAAAATAATTAAAAGCAATAATTTTACATGTTTTACTCAAGCACAGTATAACTAAACGTCAGTGGTTTGCGTTGTGTTTAATTTGTATAACTAATTGTAGAATTTTATAGGTAGTAAATAAAAAGGGAAAATTTTAACAAGTGCTCATCAAGAACACTCCACAATACCAATTTTTTTTAATAAATTTGCATTTATAAGGGATCATAATATATGCAGAGCACAAAGCAAGTACATCAACTTGCAACGAACATGCGGCTTGGCAACCACAGTTTCTTTTTATTTTTAGTTGTTATTAGAAAGAAGCTGCTGCCCATCTCCTGGTTTGCTCTTTTAACTTCTCCTGAATAAGACAAATTCCGTACCTAGCATGAACACAAACAATTTTTTTATAGGATAAGGGTGACAAACACAGTCCACCTGATGGTAAGTGGTTGCTGTGGCCCATATACATCTACATCTATCTTCGATTACGAATCAAAATGCAGATGCGTTGTCACCCGTGAGAACCAAGTTGGAATGCCTCGTTTCCAGTAAAAAGGGTCTCCGGATCTCTACACTTACCATACGAAACACAGCAGCGTTAAGCTGATATTTTACGCTGGTATTTTTGAAAACGTGGTCCTTCCCCGGTCGAGCCGACCTATTCGTGCTACAACCATAATATAGCTGCAGCATGGCTTTACCACGTATAAAATTAATAGGAAATATTATAATTTTCAATCCAAAGGCAAAATTTTCAATTTACTAGGTGGTGAGACTCTGCATATGAGTCGGTCTAGGTATTTTTGTTCCGGTCTAAAGGATATACAGAGCCAATATAATTACAGGATGTGATTTATTATATTCTGGTCTCAGAGGTGACAACGCATCAGTAGCCTCCTTTGTTTGAAGTTGGCTGTAGGTATCCATGGACTACAATAGCTACTTACCTTCAGATGGGCTATAAGTTCATTTGTCACTCTAATTTAAATAAAGAACATGAAAGAAAAAGTTTGGTCAAAGTCAAGGACAATTTCCGCATGGAACACTAATTGGTATAACATATTATTAATGTGTCTTGCAGAGTATGTATGTAAAACATCTACGAGTATATGGTACAGTAAAAATCCTAGTACGGCTGCGACGGTTTGTTAAAGTCGAAAATATTCAACAATTTTAAACCTACTGCAGATCTTAATTTGTATCTTCATTAAGAAGAAATACTTGTTAGCTTTTGATTTCAAATAAATATACAGTGTGCAGTCTTTTGTGTAATTACTGCAGCACGCCACTCTACACGATGTATTGTTGGCAAAGGTTTATTGTAGAGATGTTGAGAGCTACGAAGTACGAGAGAATATACAAATGTTTTAAATTAAGCCGTACCATAAATGTACAATATTATTAATAAACTTATTTAATAATATTTTGTTAAGAATTAAATAAATATTAATTTACTCTTTGATATTAAAAAAGTTAAAAAATTTAACACATTTGATTTGTAATTCTTAGCTTTTATTAACATTAAAATAACATTATTTTGTAAATAATCACGCATAAAGTATTGGTAAAGATTCAAATTGTTGTTGTAGAGTTATGTTATGCATCCTACTTTAATAATTCATATATGTTGTTCCATTGTAACGTCTCTAATATTAATACGCCTGTATAAAGCTTACCTGCCGCAACCCTCGTTGTTTAGAAACAGCCTGTTTTATTTTTAATAATCTCCCTCTCCCACAACGCGATCCTGTTCACTTTCTGTGTCACAACCTACATTATTTTCATTCAGAATTAATGGCACAACACCAAAACGATAGTTAAATAATGAACGACAAACAACTCTAAAATAAATTAGACTAATCGGTATTATTGCTCGATTTCGGCTCGAATATTCCGGTTTTTCGTGAGACTGTTTCACGCATCCAATAAGATCGAGCTCCCGTCGGCGACTGAACAAGGCAGCTCCCGACTCCCGTACCCGGTAGCTTAGTTTCTGCGCGGTGTTGCAAGCGCGGAAGACGCTTTTCCGACTGGATTTGAAAAGCTTCAGCTCGTATATACATTCCTGAATTCTAATAGGCTTATAATAACATATGTGCTGAAAATAGTAAGACTTAGCATTTTCGACAAGAAATTAAAAATAAATCATAAAACATCGTCATATATTAACAACATTCAACATAATATTACTATTATAAAAGTCACAAAAACTCCTTATTGAAAATTCTAATATCCTGACAATTTGGGAAATTCTTCACCCCTGCACAATGATCCTATATTCTTTGTGTGGTCTGATACTTTGATGATACTTAAATATTCTGATGATTGAATTTTAATAAGATTTTCATTAGTTTTTTTAATATTTAGTTACTAAATTATTTTATTTTATTGCTAACCTCCTAATACATGGAACTCAAGTTTTAAAACTCGAGGAAACCCAGAAACAATTTTAGGCTTCCGGGTGCCCCGGGCGAGAAATTTTGCACCCCACCATGCGTCATATAATCTTATCTGATGGTATAATAAGTGGATGGTAGTGATAGATGATTCAAAGCCCTTAGCCACCTAGTAGAGTTGTAGTATAACACTGGCTTCTATTGTCGGGGAAAAAGTTTCTTTGTATTTTATATACAAATTCAAGACATTTTTAAAGGTTAATTACATTTAATATATATATATGTCATTTTGTTAGATACCTTCATCTTGTAGGTAGTGACATAATCCGTTGCTCTAGAAATCTTGGTATTTTTGATCAAAAAAATGCAACAATTAGTTTTGACAGTCCTCTCTTGATATTAAACTAACACCCAAAAAGTTTTGAACTGAAATCTAAGATTGCAAGGTCAGAAGACCTATATGGTGAATCCATTAACACTTCCCAACCAAGCTCTCTCAATTTTTTGCTGAGTGACCAAATATATATGTGGTCTGGCGTTATCATGATGAAAGACGATGAATTCTGATCGTTTTTTCTTAATTTCTAGCTTGAGTCTCATTAGTTGTTGGCAGTAGAGATTCAAATCGATGGTTTTGCCCGACGTAATCCGAATATATGTAAGTCCGAATAAACGATGCCCTTTTAATCCCACCATACACACAGTATCACCTTATTGCGTGTTAATCCGGGTTTCGCTATTGTTATTGACCATAATCTTTTTCGCACGTTCTTGTCGTAGGTGATCTATTTTTCATCACTAGTGACCAATCTTTTCAAAATGGTTCTGTTTCATCGTTTCAATAGAGAATAACAAATAACTACACGATTCATTGGGTTTCTTTCAGTGAGCTCGTGTGGTACTTAAATATCGAGCTTTTTTGTATAGCCAGACTTTTTAAATGGCTCAAAACTATTTTGTGGTCACTCCTTAATTTTTCGGCTTTGTCGTAACTAATATGTCGATCTTGATCCACTTTTTCAAAAATGTCATCAACTTTATCCGTATGAGGGCGACCAGAGCGATCTGCATCTTTGACATCAAAATTCCCGTATTGAAAAGTTTGAACTACTCTTACTGACACTGCATTAGGTCCATGAACGTCACAAATTTTTTTGCGGCTTAAGTCGCATTTATCCCTTTTCTGTAACAAAACTCCAGAATGTATCGAATTTATTTGTTAGATTCACTCATTTCGGCGGATAGAAAAACAATTGAAAAATGGCGGGAAAATGTTTTACTAATATTAAAACTTTTGCCCCGACCTTACATTTAGTTTCATAGAGATAGTATGAGACGGCAAATACTTCTGTTGAAGTAGCGCTGATTTTCAGCTGACGCCTACGAGAATGACTCTTAAACAATCTTGTAATTTAGTAGTAGTTTAATTGGAGTTAAAATGATTTAGTTGTTACATTATAAAAAAATAAAGCGTTAAATTATATGTATAGTAATTGGGTATACTATGATATATCAAACATTTTGCAACTAATCAAGGAGAGCGCTACAGAATTATGTACTCCATCTAAGCATCGAAAAATATGACGTCCTTCGATGGATTTCTCTTTTTGTGACATGCCCGAATGCGCAAAAAGCGTGTTTACTTTATAGTTTTTATATGCACATCGTGTAGTGCAATGAATGTCGCAATAGTCGACTATGGATCTCCCAAGATATTATAGCTTCCAACAGATGGAAATATAATCTCAGTAACCCCCCGACATAAAAAATTCAGACCAGCGACGGAGATAATGCTATTTGAGGTATTGTATGAGAGCCGGGTCCTGCTCTCGCTGAGCAGACCCATTCGTGCTGCATCTGTCACACACTGCAACGACGCTCTACCACCCATCTTGTTATTCATCCATTAATGCATTCCCCATTACAAAAGAATACAAAGGGCTGACTTAACAGTTAATGTAACTCAATATAACCTAAAATTACATACATACATTTTGCAAGAATTTTCGAGAGGAAGCAGCTATTTTTAATTTTAAAATACAGGTGTATATGGCCTATGTATGTAGTTCCTACACCAGCAATCCAACTGCTAACTAAGAAAGCCACGCGTTGACTTTTTTTATAATTAAAATGAACCCATAAAGATTTTCAAACCAGACCTCAGCAGTAATTGCACAGATACTTGGTAACAAAAATATATAATAGGGTGGTATCAATCCAGGCGAACGCCTAGACAGATTAATATCCCCACTACCCAGTAAGTTGACACCCTTTGTTGAACTGTTTACTCGTTTGTCGCATTAAATATTATAGAGCGACGTTATAGATACATATAAACAAATAGAGCAATGAGTAGTGTGAATCTAACGCTTTGATGATAAAACCGACTAACATGTGTGGCAATTATGCCAAATCCTTATGACTTAAATAAGATCTTTCCCTTATATCCGAGAGTGGGCTGTCGATTGATGATTATGACGTTAATGAAATGCGTATTGACGATTCGCAATAAAAATTCAACCTTTTCCAATTTAGTGAAAAAGTGTTTCGTAAAATTCTTTATATTAAAACTTCAGATTATTGGAAGCAATAATGAAAATTCTCATGATGATTCCTCACTGTGTAAGTTATAATTGTACACATTTAGTTAAATAGTTACAGCCTGCTTTCACGGACTTGCTGCATTCCTTAGCACGTTCTCTTTTTGGCAGAAGGACGTCCCACAATTCATTATAATACTACAATAATAACACTGCCACTCAAGAACGTTTCCTTCCCACAAGTTGTTAGTTCTTCGAACCGAATTCACCTGTCGAAAGAATTTCAGCTGTCCCCATAACTTGCTAGACCTTGAGCTTCCTCATACAGCCAACAATGAAGATGGATAAATATCATCGATGACAACACGCATAATTTATGCACTCTCGTTTTTTGAGGAATATGTTAAAGGTAAGAAAATTTTGTATTAATATTAGGTCCCTACATATGAAATTAGCGTTTTGTCATACTGACCACATTGATCTGAAATATCTCCTCTTTGGTTAAGGGTTCCAAATTCAGATTTATAAATTCATATAGCTGGTACATTTGAGTTTTGAAAACAGTCATTTATTTTATTTTTTCTTTGGCGTCGCTTATTATCGCACAATGAAAAACATGAAATATCGGTATATTTACGAGTACGAGTTGGAAGCGGATCCATCACAAAGCACCTCAGAGATAGCTGCAGGCTTCGGGGTAAGTGATAAAACTGTATTAATCCACTTGAAGCAAATCGGGAAAGTAAAAAAATTTGAACAACGGGTACCTCATGAATTGAATGAATCGAATTTGCAAACACGTGTCGACTGCTGTATTACCTTGCTCAACGGACACAATAATGAAGGGATTTTAAATCGAATCATTACTTGTGGTGAAAAGTGGATACTGTACGATAATCGGAAGCGCTCGTTGCAATGGCTGAACCTTGGAGACCCAACCAAATCCTGCCCTTAACGAAAATTGACTCATAAAAAGTTACTTGTGAGTGTTTGGTGGACTAGCGCCGGTGTCGTTCACTACAGGTTTCTAAAATCTGGCCAAACGATCACGGCAGTTATCTATTGTCAGCAACTGCAAACAGTGAAGGTAAAACTAGCTGCTAAACAACCGAGATTGGTTAATCGCTCTAGGCCACCGCTGCTTCAAACTACGCAAGACCACACACTGCAAAACAAACAACTACTAAGTTAGATGAGCTACAATTGGTTTCTGCGACATCCACCGTACTGTCCGGACCTTGCTCCAACAGATTACAATTTTTTCCGGAATTTAGACAACTTCTTACAAGGAAAAAAATTCAACTCCGATGCGGCAGTCCAAACCGCCTTCAAAGAGTTTATTGATTCTCGCCCCCATTGTTTTTTTAGTAAAGGGATCAATGAACTACCTATGAGATGGCAAAAGTGCAAAGATAACAACGGTGTATGCTTTGATTAATTAAATATATTTTACAAAAAGAAATTGACTTTATATTCCTCCGGTACAAAACGCCAACTTCATATAATGTAAGGACCTAATAGTTCAAGATATGACACCGAGTCAGGCATAATTTAAGCTTCGAATAAATTGCTTTTAGGGTATTGGGTGTAATATAATTATGTCTAAATGTAGTCCACTATTTTGCTGTATCAATATCGAGATTAATGACTAAACGTGCCTCCTGAATTACAGAATATACACGAGAACATATAGGATCGAAATATTTCAAAAGGCAATCCTATTATTAACCGTACGGTTCAAAAGTCGATTAGAGCTTGACAAGGGTCACAAATTCACAATTATTTGAACACTGCGACGGTATTTTGTATTTTTTTTTTTGCAATATTAAAAATACTTTAAAATATTCCACTTCGAATTCTGCCTATTCAATGTAAGAAACATTCAACAATTTCATTTTAGGACGTAATTCATAAAAAAAATATATTTAATACAGCTTAAATGTTAAAGCTTATTGAAAGTAATTTAAAGTGCATAATATTTAATGTTTCTTAATTTCATTTTAGGACATAATTTATAAAAAAAATATATTTAATATAGCTTAAATGTTAAAGCTTATTAAAAGTAATTTAAAGTGCATAATACTTATTAGTTAAAATACATCTATCATGGGAAAAACCATTACGAAATCCAGCAAATTTTTTTCTTTTTTTTTTATAAATATAATTTAAAATGTATGGTTTAAAGGTACATTTAATTATAAAAAAAACATGCGTGAGTATCGTGGAACACTCGGTTGGAGCGAAGTTCCTTTCGTAGTATATTATTATTGATAAACGTATTTTATTATTGATTATCAAATACAAATAAATTAATTACCAGCGTCTATTAACACTGTACCGCAGGTACTGTATTTTTTTAAGTTTTAAATTTTATTTTTTATGGTATTAATATCGTTTATAATTTAATGAATATATCTTAACATCTTTTTTAATTAATTATGAATTCTAACACCTTAAAATTAATAATTATCAAGATTTGGCATGAATTTATTTAAAAAAATCATATTTACGAAACACTATTTTAATAATATGTATCTTATTAAATCTGTTTCTATTCTAACTTGTGGCCATTTTTCAATAGTAACTTGTTATAACTTAAAGCTGAGAGTAGCAAGAAACCACAGAAAATATTCCATGAGACTGCATGTAATTACCCGCTCAGTTTAGGGTGAGCTGAAGGGAGATAAACGACCCTGAAAGGCATTCTTTACATCCGGGTGGCAGTTATTTTTGTAAAAACGCTGGGTAGGGCTGAAGTTGTTATGTAGCTAAAAGCTAACTGCTTGGGTTATTCATTTTATACCTGTGTGTAAATATAAAATCATAGTTAAATTTAATTTCTGTACATCGTGGAGATATTTTGAGGTTAAACGATGTTAACTGGAGTACACAAGAAAATATTCATAAATCTAAACGTTTTTCTAGAGTTGACAGGTGGAAAGGGCAATTATGGCAAATGGTAAAATGATTTCACAGCCTACGACAGATGACGATATAACCAGCACGTTTAAATATGATTAATAAAAAAGAATATGTAGAATATCCATTTTTTTAATTAAAGTATATTAATTTTAATATAGTTTTTTCTTACATTAATACTGGACATAGATTCCAAAAAAAAACACACTACCATCTGGTTCTAGAGCTTGCCCTAGACTGACTTCGAGACCTTGTTCAAAGTTAGTTAGTTTTGAAAATTTTGCTTTTTATTCATGTCTCTTTCTCTCTCTGAGCTCAATAAAAGGCAATTATTTCGATATTACAGACACACACTTCCATTTCACTCGTATATATATAAGTGTATGTTGTATTGTAAAGTTACAGCCTATATACATCCAACTGCTGGGCACAGATCTTCTCTCACTTTGGGAGGATTTTAGTGCAAGGAAGTATCCACCACACAGCCCCAATGCGTGTGCATACATGTCTTCGAAATAAACATTTTTAATTTCTCAGACATACGATGTTTTCCTTCACCTCGAAATTGCAATTAAAAATTTCAGTATTGCCGGCGGTAATCGAACTCGGGTATAACATTCATTTATTGATATTTTATAGACTTCATCAAATTGATTTGTATTATTCTTAAAATTGTTGAAAATCAATGCTTATAGGCTTGACCTCTATAAGTACTTATTTCTCTAAAAGTCTATTGATGTTAAAAATAAAGCTAGACGTAGATTTTTCATTCCATTCTCTGCCTCCAACCCCGCAATAAATCCTTCTTTATTGAAAATAACTAAGCTCTCTATTGAAAAACCTTTTAGCAGCATAATAAATGGCCAAAGTGGGCGTAATAAATGTCGATCAAGATTACTCTTTAAAAGACAGTTAAAGTTTTTAAATTACCAAACTTTGTAACGACAGTAAAAAATTAATATGACTGTAATAATTATAAGATATTTTTCATAAAATTCAAGTTTTAAATTGTTTAATATCTATACTATTCATTACAAAAGCGGGCAGCCTCGTGAAAGTACAATATAAAGTTTTTCTTAACAAGCAATTGTTACAAGCAATCACACCGACCACTTTTTGATAATTAAGTACCGTGCCAGGCAAAAATCATAATCAAAATGCAAATATGTTGTCGCCCCTTTCGAAGATGCCTTGTTAACAGTAAAAATAGTTTTCTGATTTTATCAATAACCATACGAAACATAGCAGCTTAACTTATTATGCATTATGCTTATATTTGATGCTGGCATTCTGTGAGAACATTACCTTTTCTTTGCCGATTGGCCTATTCACGATTTATCATAATACAGCTGTAGTGTGGCTCCTACATACTCTAGATTTTATTATTTATATTTACACTGTGACGATATCACTATAAATAACTAACATTAATTCTCTTCTATAATTGCTCATTAAATAAATTATTGATCAACAAATGCTAATGCTTAACTGTGTGGTCTCGGCAGATTGCAATGGTCTGGCGTGATTCCAAAATATAAAATTAACCAAACATCTGATTTTCACTGGAATTAGATAACTTAAAAATGTTTATGCTTAACACTATTACTAATTATTTATAATTTGATTGGTAAAACCTTAAAATGTTTTTCATTTTTCCCGTGAGGCTGCCAGTACAACCAATTATTACTAAAGTTATTATGATTTTAAACAGAAATAAAAACTGAAATTATTTCATCAGAAGTTCACTAAGTGGTAAGACTCCTTTTCTATCTAGGACTCTGTCTTATTAAGTACCACCCACATTGTGTTCATCGAAGGCATTTCATCTTTTTCATCAGGGATGACCATGTATCTGTAGCCTTCGTAATTTGAAGTTCGTTGCGGGTAACTAAGGCTACAGTGGTCACTTACCATCTGGTGGACTCTTTCGCTGGTCACATAAATAAAAAAAAATTGCTTTAGTACCCTAAAATTTCTTAACATAAGACTCTTGAAATCAACGCCTGCCGGCACCACTGATATTGATTTTTGCAACTTTATGTACCAAATTCAGAGTTTACCTGCGATAAAGAAATATCATAAGGAAATTTGCACGTGAAATTAATAGTTTTTCGAGAATATAAAAAGTTTGCAAATTCGCACTAAGATCCCGTAACGATTTTCTTCTTCTTCTTGATATTTCTCTTATAAATTAGGGAAGACAGAATTAGGTGTATTAAATACACCTAGCACTGTGATGAACGGTCGTGCCGTGTCGAGTAATGGCAAAATCCACCAAGTGCTGCCTTATTTTTCATTTTAAACTAATTTTTATCTAAAGTCTTAGAAGCTGTTGCAAGAAATTTCTACTTTTATTTTCAAAAATAAGATCAGTCTGGTTTTCGCCCTGGGCATAGCACTATAACAGCTCTTCTCAAGGTCACTGAAGATATTACTGATATTACTGAAGATATACAGTTCTTATTTTAATATATTTTTCTAACGCTTTTAATACTGTCGACCACTCTATCTCGCTAGCTCTACTCTCTCATTTGAATATCTCGTCTTCAGCCCAGGATTGGTTCTCATCATATCGTCGAGGGATCCAACAGGCCGTGTATTCTGGCTATAATGTCTCCAATTGGAGTAATTTATTAAACGGTGTCCCTCAAGGCAGTATTCTCTTACCTGTTCTGTTTTCAATTTTTATCAATCTTATCACATTAAACCTCCAGTGCTCTTATCATCTGTATGCCAATGATCTACAACTATATGGATAATTCAATAGCTTTACCAAACGAAGATTTACATTATATCTTTGAATGGTCCACTGTGTTTGGAATTAAAGTGAATCCTTCTTAATGTCAATGATTTTAGGTAGCTCTACATACTTATCCAAATAAGATATTTCCACTTTGCCGTTTATTTTTTTATTTATTTATTTTGTTTATTTATTTAAACAATGCTATCCCCATACACTCCACATGTTAAGAATCTCGATCTGTACGGTGATAGCTACCTTTCGTGGAACAAGCAGATCCAGGAGGCAAGCCGCAGTTACTGCAACATTGCGATCTCTTTATCTCCTGAAAAAATTTCTTCCTACCGCTACAAAAGTTTTGCATCTTAACACATTGGATTGTCTCCTCAATAACTGCATAAGATACATTTATGGTCTTCGTAAATATGACCATGTACAATCTTTTCGTACTCAGCTTAACTGATTGCCTATCCATCAGCGCAGATATGTTGTAATACTCTGCACTCTTTTCACTATCCTGAACGATCCATGTGCTTTGATTGTTTGATTTCAGTACCTAGGAGATACTCAGAATTGTTTTCTCATTCTTCGGATAATTTGAAGTCGCCTTTACACCGTACTGGTTAAATGTCCCACTCTTTCGCTCTCGGCTATAAGACTAGAACGAAATACGTCTTGACATTAAAAAAGCTTCCAACAAGTTTATTTTTTAAGACAAAATTCGTGAACATTTTACTAAAGCATTTTAAGTGTGAACTAACTCTTTTTCCTAATGAATAATTCTATTGTCACATATTTTCCTTATTTATCATGACACAGGTATATGTGAGTATAATATAATGTATATACTTATATATTTAATGTATTTAAGTAGATTTATGTATTTGTGTACGTCTGTATTAATATATTTACATTTATATGATATATGTTGTAGTGTTATACTACTTACATTTCATTGTACACTAATTCTTCATACTGTTTTGATATTCTGCATTCATGTTTTGCATCACTTTATACTATTTTTTTCATTCTGTTTTTGATTTTCTGCATTTATATTTTGCATCACCTTTATTTCTATAGGATCCTGTAACGTTTTTACACAATAACATATCATTTTACTTCGTATTTTCACACTATTTATCACTTTTAAAATAGCTGTCAATGAAGTCTTACCTTTTATGGAATTTTATTGAATTCTCTGTAACTCTACAATTTCAGGCTTCATGCACGCAGCCGTGCATAAGTTTTTCCTATGTGAATCATATCTCAATTCATACTTAAATGTAATAATTTCTTAATAAAAGTCCAAAAACCAAAAATTGGTTTTTATGACAGCTACTATTTATACCGTTGTCATGGCAATTTTTATTCAAATTCGTTACCAATATAATGTTTTATCTCGATATTTTCACATAAATACTCTTTTGCTCTAGGTCATTTACAATAAATTTCCTTTTAATTTAAATAATTTTTTCCGTTCTCTCTAGAAAGATATAAAAGCCGAACAATCGGTGAAGAAATTCAGTCTTGCTTCAGTTCTCGTATCGGAAGCATCTTCTAAAGGCCTTATCCCGGGGCCGCTCAGCCCCGGGATCCTGCAAGCCTCTATCCTGCCTGAAGCCACTGGACTCTACGATCCGTTGCTCTGCCTGAAGTCGCCGGATCCTACAAAACGTTGCTCTGCCTGAAGTCGCCGAGATCCCACAAGTCTCTACTCTACCTGGAGTCGCCGGGAACCTACAAACCTCTGTTCCGCCCGAAATCACCGGAACCTACAAACCTCTGTCCCCGCCTGCAGTCACCGGATCCTGCAGGCCACTGCGCTGTCTGAAGTCGCTGAGGATCCTGCAAGTTCCTGTCTGGGGCTGAAGTCGCCGATCCTGCAATCGCCGCATTCACCTGAGGTCGTCGCCTAGAGACGCCCACGCCTACCCACCTACGCCGTGCGTGCTCGTTCCAGGCGCTAAGAGCATGCTTGGGACCTTCGGACTCAGCTACGACATAAATCTTTTTTTTATTATTTTTTTTAAATATAATTTGTAAATCACATCATCCATCCTCATATTCATACTCCATTTTTGATATATAAAATTGTAAATACTCTTTTAAAAACTTAAATATATTATTGTCTTGGTCTATTTGGTTGTTTTGCTGATCGTAGGTTAGGTTTTCCTTCTCTTTTAATTGTCGCTTCACGACAGTTTGGCGCCCAACGTAAAAGTCCTCTTTCTCTCTTAATTCTTCACCTTTACTGCGCCTTGTCTAGTTCCTTTTGATTTAATTGCCTTCCCTTTTGTTCTTAACTTACTATTCATCATTCATTTACACATCCTTTTCATACCTTCAAAATTCTAAAACAAAACTTCTTCTAGTTTTTCAACTTATTTGGATTATATTTAGGCCTACAAATAACACTTCATTTACATTCATCACTCTAAGTTACATTCATCACTATAATATTTTTTATTCTAGATAACTTAGAGGTACGATTTTTAATAATATTTTTATTTCTTAAACTTAACTTTACACTTTATATAAAATTGTTTTTGAAAGCTGAAGCAAGACGATTCATAAATTTTCTAAAACATTTATTAACTGTTAATTTGTATACATGTATAAATACTTTTCTAAACATTTATTAACTGTTAATTTGTATATATGTATAAATATAACTTGTAATTTGTATATATGTATAAATATCACCATCATTTTCACCTTATTATTTTAATTTCTTCTAATTTGTTTGTTTGATGATCCAGTGTTCTTCAACACATCTTGCTTTAGGACCTCGAACTTTCGTTGGTTAATCGTCACTTTTTATTTTTATTTCAGACACATCTCGTTGGTGATGTTGCTGATCTCTGGCTTTGAGCCCTACCGCTCTGGCCGTTCTTAATCTTTACTTAAGTCATAGCGACTAAAGCTTACTTGAGGTATTTCTTTACCTTTATCTTCACTTGGGAGCAGCTGACTACTCCCTTAATTTTTATCTTCACTTAGGAGCGGTTGACAACTCCTTAAATAAGCCTGAATGTCCTTTTGAAAACACACTTCTAAGAGTGGTGTTTCTTCGACAAATTTTTTTTTTCCCACACAGGAGCGGTTGACTACTCCTTAAATAAGCCTTAATGTCATTTTGAAAACACACTTTTAGAGTGGTAGTCATTGAATGTGAACTCCACCCTTACCTGAATGCAGATGATGAATGTAAGAGATAGTATATCTGATTTTGACTGGTGATGTCTGTTTCTGCAAAGCTGTGTTTTTATGGTTTATTTTAGAATGTATATATCAAAATTTTTGCTGAGTCAAAAATTTTCCAGGTTCGGGGGGAAAATGTAGTGTTATACTACTTACATTTCATTGTACACTAATTCTTCATACTGTTTTGATATTCTGCATTCATGTTTTGCATCACTTTATACTATTTTTTTCATTCTGTTTTGATTTTCTGCATTTATATTTTGCATCACCTTTATTTCTATAGGATCCTGTAACGTTTTTACACAATAACATATCATTTTACTTCGTATTTTCACACTATTTATCACTTTTAAAATAGCTGTCAATGAAGTCTTACCTTTTATGGAATTTTATTGAATTCTCTGTAACTCTACCAATTTCAGGCTTCATGCACGCAGCCGTGCATAAGTTTTTCCTATGTGAATCATATCTCAATTCATACTTAAATGTAATAATTTCTTAATAAAAGTCCAAAAACCAAAAATTGGTTTTTATGACAGCTACTATTTATACCGTTGTCATGGCAATTTTTATTCAAATTCGTTACCAATATAATGTTTTATCTCGATATTTTCACATAAATACTCTTTTGCTCTAGGTCATTTACAATAAATTTCCTTTTAATTTAAATAATTTTTTCCGTTCTCTCTAGAAAGATATAAAAGCCGAACAATCGGTGAAGAAATTCAGTCTTGCTTCAGTTCTCGTATCGGAAGCATCTTCTAAAGGCCTTATCCCGGGGGCCGCTCAGCCCCGGGATCCTGCAAGCCTCTATCCTGCCTGAAGCCACTGGACTCTACGATCCGTTGCTCTGCCTGAAGTCGCCGGATCCTACAAAACGTTGCTCTGCCTGAAGTCGCCGAGATCCCACAAGTCTCTACTCTACCTGGAGTCGCCGGAACCTACAAACCTCTGTTCCGCCCGAAATCACCGGAACCTACAAACCTCTGTCCCGCCTGCAGTCACCGGATCCTGCAGGCCACTGCGCTGTCTGAAGTCGCTGAGGATCCTGCAAGTTCCTGTCTGGGCTGAAGTCGCCGATCCTGCAATCGCCGCATTCACCTGAGGTCGTCGCCTAGAGACGCCCACGCCTACCCACCTACGCCGTGCGTGCTCGTTCCAGGCGCTAAGAGCATGCTTGGGACCTTCGGACTCAGCTACGACATAAATCTTTTTTTTATTATTTTTTTTAAATATAATTTGTAAATCACATCATCCATCCTCATATTCATACTCCATTTTTGATATATAAAATTGTAAATACTCTTTTAAAAACTTAAATATATTATTGTCTTGGTCTATTTGGTTGTTTTGCTGATCGTAGGTTAGGTTTTCCTTCTCTTTTAATTGTCGCTTCACGACAATGTATAGCAAACCTTAATTGTCATAGATGCACGTATGGGCAGTGCATTGAGAACGGTATTATTTTAATATTTTATGGTTTTATTACGGTGATTTTTCTTCCCATATCCTGTTTTATTTCTTTCTGTCACCTCTTAAAACACTCACTATATAATGTAGGGTTAGCAGCATTGATCTCGAGACCATGATGTGGAAATCATTTAATTGTTTTTAGTTCTTTGAATTCGCCTTTTGCTTTTTATTAAAAGTGTAATTTTAAGTCATGAGAACAAGCAAGTGATTTATGACCTTCTGCAATAAATATCTAAAATATACGTTATAACAATTTAGGTCACCTTTTTGACCAGCCTTTGATATAACAGTACGAAATTCCGCCCAAGAATGTGGTAGATCCACGCTGCAGCTATATTATGGTTGTAGCACGAATGGGGAATCAACCGGGAAGGACTACGCTCTCACAGAGTATCAGCGTGAAATAGCAGCTTAATTCGTATAATGAGTGTAGAGAACCGGAGACCCTGTTTACTAGAAACGAGGCATTGCATTGTAGTCCTCAAGGGGTGACAAGGGATGACAATTTTGATTCTTAATCGAAGATAAATGTGGATGTTTATGGACCATAGCATCCACTTACCATTAGGTATATTAGGTATGGACTGCGTGCTCGTTTGTCACTCACATTCTACATTAAAAAATTTAAGGTACAAATTAAGGCACTAGAAATTCTTGGGTCATTTGGTATACAGAAAAGTATATTGGCAAGGGTGTAGATTTTAAATCTTTTGCTGATCCATCAACTGCTTAGTTTGATATTTCGTTTAAATATTGTTTCCGGTGGAGTTTTGGTGTCTGTTGTCGCATGAAATTTTAAATTTCTCGTTTTTTCTTATTTTAACACGTAACGTATATTACCTTAATAAAATTACTAAGGATTTCTTTTGTTTGCCGTGGTAGGTCAGATAGTTAGCCGCTCGCTGTGAATTTCACAGTACGCGAGCAACCCGGTTCAATCCCCGCCGGCACTAATTAAATTGTTAATTGAAATTTTAAGTGCTGATTAACCACGTGCTCGGCGGTAATGGAAAACATCGTGAAGAAAAGTGCAAGTCTGAGAAATAAGAATTTTTTTTTGAATGCATGTGAAGTTCGCCAACACGCATTGGGGCAGCGCGACGGACATTTCCTTGCCCTAAAAACCTCTCAGAAATGAGAGAAGGCCTGTGCCCAGCAGTGGGACGTATATAGGCTGTAACTTTAACTTTTAACTTTTTTCTCTTATTTACGGAAATAGTACACAATAGAGTAAACTATTTATTATATATGGTTTCGTTTATTTTACATTACTTTAAATTATCAACGCTACGAGTACTTTGTTGTAATCAAGGACTCGAGGAAACCAATATTTTAAACGGCGTAATGCCTTAGTTTAGCCCGGGTTAAGATTCATTCATGAATTTTTTTATAGAATAAGGGTGACAAACGAAACCAAAGTTTAGTCAACCTAACTAGTACGGAATGTATCGTTTCCAGTAAAAAGGGTCTTTGGTTCCCTACACTACCACAATTTTTATCAGATTTACGTAAAATGATCTACTTGTATACAGAAGTGAAGAAAAAGGAAAATAAAATAAATACAATAATATAATGTCCGTGGAAATAATTTTAACTTATATCTTTACTAATGTTATTTTCCGTAATTTTCACGTGGCAAATCAACACTTCAAATTGCAATTAACTTTTAAATTTATGAATTACGTTTGCTTTATGGTATGTATCATACGAATATACAGTACTCGAAGTTGAGTTAAATAATATTTATTCAGAAAATTGTTGTGGAAAAAACATTTCACATTGAAGAAAATAAAAAAAACACATTTCAATCTTACTGCTTTTTTATTGCACATCTCGAACGCAAAGCGGAAGGGCTTGGACTTTACTGCCGACTTGATGAGGTGACGCCACCCGCTCTCATAATATAGTTTAAGTTGTATTTTTATTTTAAATTTATTATTACAATATTCTCGTTGGAGATAATTCTCGCCTGTAAGTAAAGTTATACACACATTTATAACATATTTCTTTTTAGCTACTTCTCTTCCACTGTACAATTTTCATGCAATTTAAGTGTTGTTACAAATTCAATCTTTAAATACGGACATTCTTTGGCGCGCATTTCTAAAGCGATTTCCTTTCAACGTCTAAACGTTATCTTTGTTGACACCTTTAAGCACTCAATGGATGGATCGTATAGAGTAATTATACATTAATAACTAAAGGACATTAGTATTTTGCAATAAACTGGTACCTATGGTCAATTCGATTTATTCGTAATAACTATTAAAACATTTCTAATTATGTTTTAATAATTAAAAAATTTACAAAAGTATAAATCGTTAGAAACATATTGTGCATTTTAGTTTTGTTATATTACATTATTTCTACGGTTACAGTTCTTCACAAGTCCACTGTGGAACAAAGGCCTCCCCAAGAAATGCCACAAAAGAAGATTATGCGCCAGCTGCCTCCGTTGACTTCCTGCGTCTCATACCTGGTCGTCACCGTGTAGTAGGGGGGCACTTTATAGTCGACAAAATATTACAGAGTGAAATTGAAAAATTAGAAAAAAAAAACCAATGATCGACAAAAATGTTAATGCTTATCAAAAGTTATCGATTCGGAAGTTCACGCATACACAAACTTGGCACTAGTCCAAAATGTTAATAAATCAATAGCTGAAACTATATATATTAAATGTTTTTATAATTTGTGTAAAAATACTTTTGTGATTTTATTTAAAATTATTCGAATTTTAAGCTCATAACTAACTAACTCATAATAAAAATAACAGTGTAATGTTGCTGTGTTTCGTCTGGTGAGTGTGGAGACCTTTTACAAGAAATGATGCATTTCACCTTAGTCCTCAGCGGTGACAACACGTCTGCATTCTATTCTTCACCGAAGATTGAGTTAGATGTCTATAGGCCACAGTATACACTTACCATCAGGTGGACTGTGTGTTCCTTTGGTCACCCTCATTCTAAACAAAAAAACGATTGGCTCTACATATTTCAAAAAAAATATTATTCTATGGTAGACTGGACCGATTATTTGATAGGATCGAAGGATACACTTTTGAAGATATGGGCCAATCACAATGCAACCAGAATTGGTAACGAAAAATATGTCTTTTTCATAGAGTTATTATGTACAGAATCCTAGTATGCGCACCGAAAGTGAAGCAAGTAAAACTAACGTGAAACCGCGTAAGCTCATTCAGTGACCTGTCAGTGCGCAACGTCTTGTCTTATGGAGAAGAGCTCGCAACAAGTTGTAAAAATTACTAAAAATATTGTCACAACAGATGACAAACATAAAAAAGTGATGGCATTACATTTCAAAGAAAATTTCATATATTTAATACATTATTATTACGTAAATCATTCGTAAAATGAAAAAAATACTTACCTAAGCTATCATGATGCAAATTTTGCTAGTTGTGAGGAAAAAATTGCACAATTTTATTTTAAAAATCTTTAATTTCTATTATTTATTTTAAAGGTTAAATCGCAACTCTCAGAGTAAAACTCAAACGTTTAAATGTAGAAATGTTTTATTTTTATTGCGTTGTTCATTGACTAAGTAAAAGTTTCAGACTATAGACGAAAGACTTTTTTATTTACCATCAATTAAAAGTGAGTAACTTTAAAAAAAACCATTAAAATTTTAGCGTGAATATTTTCTTTCAAATAAGAAATAATCCAAATCAATTTATTAGTGACGGAATTCTGAGGTAACAAATATAAAATATACACTGAACTTAGAATCTCCTCCTTTTTTGAAATCGGTTAAAGTTAAACATTACATGATGTCCTTATTGCATTCGATCGAATAATTGTGTATAACATAATATCCTTAAATTTTATTACGTCTGCATTTTTGTACCATTAAAATATGTATAATAAAATTATATTAGTACGTCATTATGGTGTTTATTTTATTTTCTCATAAAATACGTCATCGTACGTAATACGATAAAATTTATTGATTAATTATAATTAATCAATAAAATTGTGATATGCACAATTTGATTGCAAACGCCAGAAACTGGTATCACTGAATGCCGTGTATGTGTGCGTATGATGAGCGTAGGCACATTCAAATATATAATTTACGAGGTAGCGAGTATATTAAGTCAACCACTATATTCATTCCTTAAATGTAGATCATTGATATATTACGTACATTTAAATAAAACTAATTTTACGGATTTTATCGCGTATATTAACTTATTTTACATTCCCGACGTTTCAAGCACTTTACAGCACCCATGGTCACGGGGGGGACTGAGGTGTATGACGTCCCAATGTCATAGTTAACCACGGCTACCTCCAGATTAAAAATTATTAATTTTTGTTCCGATCTACGCAGTATGAACTTACAGTATCATGAAGTCTTGCAGTTGTATGCTTGGGTTGGGATTTAATTTTATTAATTATGGGATCCCAAGCAGATGGTAGCACCCAGCCATCTTCTCTATTGAAATTAGGATGTTTCCTGATTTCAATAGCCTCGCGAATCATCCTTGGAAGGAATCGGTGTTCTTTAGCGAGGATTTGTGGTCTATCAAATCTAATTTAGTGACGGGGGCGATCCTGTACGTGTTCACAGACTGCAGACTTCCCGGAGCGTCTATTCTTCACATCAGCTATGTGTTCTTTAACACGGGTTTTTATAGATCTTTTAGTTTGTCCTATATAAAAGAGACCACATTCACAATCAAGCTTGTACACTCCTTCATCTTGCAGAGGAATATTACACTTGCAATTTACACTAATTCTTAAAATTTCTTTGAGAACCCTCGAGTTCTATAACTATAGTGACTCTCATTGCTCACAGAATGCAAAGTATACAAAATATGATTTTATGTTTTTAACTGATTTCGCATAGCAATCTCAGAACTAGACAATGTAATTATTAAGGAATGGTGATGGTTGCTAAACGAAGCTCTGCGGCTTGGCGCGAACACATTGGCCTGGCGTAATGCCAGAATATACACAATTATACACTATAAGTAATTAATACTGATAATGTTTAAGCCAAACAAATGCAGCGGGACATAAAAATAGATGGCCCTACACAATAAAAACGATGTCAACTTAAGGAATGCTTAAAGTTGTTTTCTATATTTTTACTAAATGAAAATAGAAAGAGAGTGTTTTATACATAATTAATACTTAATTTAGGTAATTGATACTACATTGAACACTACACATTGAATAAAACTACTTTTACGGTTTTATCGCGTTTTATTAACTTAATTTTTAATATATACTCCAGTTTAATAATTTTCGCCCATGGTAACGGGAGGGTCTGCAGTTCCTCCCTCCGTAACCAGTCCAATCCGTGCCAAGTACCCCCCCCCCCCCCTGTGACCATGGTTGCACCCAAAACGTTGGGATAAAATTAAGTAAATTAAATGCAAAAAATGAACGTTCCGCCTGTGGCACCGCTCTCGAGCGGTCGTGTCCAGGTAGTTCGCGCTCTCGTCCCCGTACGGTAGTGCTATCTCGCTCTCGCGCCTCCGCTGTCCTGCTCGCGCTGTACAGCGTCGACGCTGTGGTGAGTCATTTTCGCTAACAGCTCTTGCCCCCCTGTCTTCGGGCGGGGAGGTTTGACTAACCTCTGCTTATTATTGTTTAATTGTTATTTTTTATTGTTGATTTTTGTTATTTCTCTTGTTATTCTTTGTTTTTCTTGTATTGTTATACGTGTATATTGTCTCTTAGTACGTTTCGTGTTCAAGTCCCGTCCCGTCCTTACAGTTTCTTAGAACAGAACACTGCCCCCCTCAACATGTCCACAATAACACAATTTAAGTCTTTCGTTGCCGCCCTAAACCAAACCCTTGGTCTGAGCCTAAATCTCGATGAGACGGCCCTTGCCGCCATCGCCGCCCATATTACTCCCCCTGCCCCTCAGGCACTCCAACCGCCGCCCGTACTAGCGGTCTACATAGAGACCAAGAACTCTTTCGCCCCTTTAGATATGGAGTACGCATGCTCCGAGTCCTCTGCGTTGGCCTCCCGGAAGAGGCCCGCCACCAATTCTGGCACCGGTTCATCGGAGTCCTGTGACCCCGACGGAACCGGGGATTCTACATTCACCACGGTGAACTCCAAGCGCAGCGGTAAACGCACCGCGAAAAACCGCACCCTCCCTGTCACAGCGGCCCCTGCCGCTCCTACAACCTCCGCAGCTCCCGCTGCCGCTTTTGCCCCCGCAGCCCCCGCCGCTGCCTCGGCCCCTCTTATGTCACTAGACATCCCCGCTCCGACCAAGCCAGCCTCTCGCTGTGCTCCAGTCCTTGCCAAGAAGCAAGTCCCGCCCCCTGTCTTCCTAAGAGACAAGGCGAAATTCACAGAACTCTCTAAAACCTGCTACAACGCAGGTATTAAGTATGACCACGCCATAAACCTCGGGGAGGCTATTAAGATTATCCCCCAATCAATTGACGACTTCCGTCGTCTCACCAGGCTTTTCACAGCCGAACGAGTCTCTTACCATACCTACGCTCTTCCGGAAGAGCGTAAAGTCAGGGCCATCATCCGCGGCGTCCCCTTTGAATTTTCCAACGAGGAAATCCTTGAGTACCTTAAGTCCCAAGGTTTCCCCGTAGAAGCCGTGCACAAAATGCACAGTAGAACGGGCCAGAGGTTCTCTCTTGCCCTAGTCATCTTAACCAACGTGCCGGAGGCAAAAGCCATCTTCCGGCAGGTACGCACAGTGTGTGGCCTGTCGAGAGTGAAGGTTGAGCCTACACATAGGCGTGGGTTCCCGGCGCAGTGCCACCGCTGTCAGCTATATGGGCATGCGGCGGCCAACTGCTCCGCCCCACCCAGGTGCGTTAAGTGCCTTGAACCCCATAACACTAAAGAGTGTCCTCGGCCCAAAGACGCCGAATCCCCACCCGCGTGCGTCCTGTGTAAGCAAACAGGCCACCCGGCAAACTACAGAGGCTGCCCTTGCGCACCTGATCCTCGCCCCAGTAGGCAAGCTCCACCGCCGGTCAATGACCGCTCATTCCCGGCTCTTTACCGTCCGTCAGGGCCTTTCTCAGCCCATCCAGGGCTTCTCTCGACCCTCTCAGGGTCTCCCTAGGCCCCCTCAGGGCATTATTCGGCCCCCTCCGGGCTTCTCTAAGCCTATGCAGCCTTCAGTCTTTCCCTGGAGCCCCAAAAAGGCAGACCCACCGCGGACAATCTCCGCCCCACAACAATCACAGCCCTCAACGGCTGATGACCTAAAAACGGTGTATTCCGCTATTAGCAACATCGACGTTGGGGAAATCGCTGTGTTAGCACGCAAATTGCGCGCTGCGAGGTCCCCTCAGGACCGTCTTTTCGCTCTTGCAGAGCATCATAATCTTTTGTGCTCGTTGTAAGTTAAGTTAACTTAATTAACTTAACTTACGATGACTGAGCAGTTTGCTCTACCAAAGTCTCACGGTCGTATCAAACCTAAGGGTTTATCGCTTGTATCGTTTAATATTCGCGGGTTGCGAAATAACCTCCCAGAACTTAAGCTCTTTCTTCGAAATTGTGAAACCGATTTCCTCCTCCTACAGGAAACTAATCTCAAAACTAAGGACACTAAAGGCCTTTCTATTAAAAACTTTTCTCTTCTTCGTAATGACAGGCCCGACCGCCGAGGTGGCGGTACGGCCATTTATTACAAGAAGACACTCCCCTGCTCTCCCATTTCTACTCCGCAGCTTACCAATATAGAAGCCACGGTATGCAGGCTAGCTATGACTGAACATCAGTCCATTCTCATAGCCTCCTGTTACATCCCTTCAGGAACCCACCCCTTCAAAAAAGATTTTGAGGCTATTTTATCTTTAGGCAATTCAGTCATTATGTTTGGAGATTTTAACTCCAAGCATACTGAATGGACATGCCGTACTACCTCCCCTAGTGGCAAGATACTGCTTGATATCACGCAGTCTCTTGACCTTACCGTTCATAGTCCCCTCGGTGATACTCACTATCCCGATATCACCGACCACGCTCCCGACGTGCTAGATTTTGCACTATACCGGTCTCCCTCATTCTTGGCCATCAGCCACCCCTCTCAACATCCTCTACTAAAACCTTCACAAATTGGAAGGGCTTCAAGGAGTCCCTAGCGAATGCTCTGGACTCACAGGACTCTCCCATCTCCCTATCGTCGGACATAGACAGTCCCGAAAAAATCGACACCGCGGTCGATTCACTCTCCACCCTTATTAAAACCTCCCTTAAGGAGAGTGAAAGGGTAGTCCCAGTTGCTAATAATAGTGGGCTTCCCCTACATATTAGCAACGTATTAAAAGCCAAGAAAGCTGCTTTCCGTAGAGCAGCAAAATATCCCACGCCCGAATATAGGCACACGGCCAATCGTCTTCAACGAGAACTCCGTTTCCGCCTCTCTGAATTTTGAGACCTCGAAAAGAGTAAACTCATGGAGAATATCTCTCCCTCTCATACAGCGTACTATCGGATGGCAAGAGCCCTCCGCATAGATGCTATCACCCACACTCCCCCTCTCTCCCATCCCGATGGTACTGTAGCCTTCGAGGACGAGGAAAAGGCTGAGTGCTTTGCAGACATTGCCGCTCAATGCTCTCCTAGCTCTCAACCCGTTGACCCTTCACACGTCCAGGCAGTGGAGGATGAGGTCCGCCGCCGGAACTCACCCTCTACAGCCTCCGAACCTATTTCTGTGTCCAATGATGAGATTTCATCCCTCATCAAAGGACTTAAGCCCAAAAAGGCTCCGGGCGCGAATGGCATCTCCAACCAGGCCCTAAAACACTTTCCTGAGCAGGTGTTAACCTTTTTATCTATTATCTTCAACGCCTGCTTCAACCTTAGTTACTTTCCCACTACGTGGAAAGAGGCAACTGTGATTGGTATTCCCAAGCCAGGCAAGCCTCTCAACCTCCCCTCCAGTCATCGCCCCATTAGCCTCCTCAAGGCCATGGGCAAGCTCTTCGAAAGAATCATCCAAACTCGCATGAGGCGCCATCTGTTTCCCACAGACGGTGACCCTCTTATCATTCCCCATCAATTCGGTTTCCGAGCGAAACACTCATGTCCCCAACAAGTTCACCGTATTGTGGAATATATCCTCAGCGGTTTTTATCCCCGTCGTCATAAGACCATCGCGGTCTTTTTCGACAGCTAAAGCCTTTGATAGAGTCTGGCATACAGGCGTTATCTACAACCTGTACAAAATAGGTCTCCCCTATCGTCTAGTACGGCTCGTAGCCTCTTATCTAAAGCATCGTACCTTTCGTTTTAGACACGAAGGCACGCTATCTTCACAGCGCCCCATCAAAGCGGGTGTCCCTCAGGGCTCAGTACTTGTTCCTCTGCTGTACATCCTGTTCACCAACGACATTCCCATCCCGTCCAAAGGTGTTCAGCTCTCCCTCTTCGCAGACGACACTGCTCTCTACTGTAAAAGTATCTCGCTACCTTTCAGACGTAACAAGGTCCAAAAGTCAGTTGATGACCTATGAGCATGGTTCAAAAAATGGCGTATCGATGTGAAGCAGGAGAAGAGCTCCGCCGTTCACTTCGATTATAAACGATGCCGTCTCAAAAACACTCCACCAATACGTATGCTAGGGACCCCTGTCCCCTGGCATACGTCTGCCAAATATTTAGGTGTCACTCTAGACACAAGGCTCACCTTCAGGCCCCACGTCAAAAGAGTAACCCGTCATGCACGTTTTTACCTGAGTAGGCTCAACAGTATATTGGGCCGACACAGTAATATGTCCCTCAGAAACAAGCGTACCCTTTATAAGGTCTGTATACGACCAGTCATATCCTACGCGGGCCCCATTTTTGCCAACGCTGACCCTAAAATTATTAATGAACTCCAAATAGTTCAAAAGCTTTTCTGTCGTCGAGCTGCGAACGCACCTTGGTACGTCCGTAATGCCGACCTTCATCGGGACCTAGAGCTCCCTACAATTCAACAAATTCTTAAAAAACTCTCTGAGAAGTTCTTCAAAGCCTCAGAGTCGCACTCCAATCATCTTATTCGTGAGGCAGCTACTTATGCAGCCCCACTCCCCTCTCGCTATCGCGTCCGCAGGCCGAGAAACTCTCACTCGGACCCGCCTAATAAACTGTCAAATGACCTGAACTGCCTCGTGGCGGCTCAGGCCAACTCTAATTAAATTATTCGTAATTAATTTGCCTTCGTAGGCACTCCCTCAGCGGCTCGGAGCCACTGCGCCCTCTTTTCCCAAAAGGGAGTCGCTTCCGATACGGCATAAGAAGCTTTAAACAGCTGGTTGCCAGTCCCTAGAGGCGGTTTTTAGCTGGTACCAATTAGGTCCCCCGGTAGGTGAGTCCCGCATAACCAGGACAGACCGGCTGTCGTGGTATGCGTAATGCATTTTCCGCCTCCCTACGGGTAGCCCTTTTCCAATTGCTTCGGGCACAAAAAAAAATGCAAAAAATCCGTAAAAGTAATTTTATTCAACGACTATATACTTGTATGTAAGTACATGTTTAGGATTTTCTCACTAACCCTTATGAGGATTTTGAAGCAGATAATTTCCCGCGGTATCCTTGTTAGATTAGACCAGCTTCACATATCCTCGAATAATTGTTGTATTTCCTTATACAGATGGATGTTTTTCTTTACCTCCTCTCTCGTGGAACTTCATTTAATACTAGCAATACTATTAACATAATATATATATTATTTAACAAAGCTTGTGCTAGGAATAGTTCTCGACAGTAGACGAATGACGAATTCGAAGTTACGACTTATGAGTTTTCGCTCTATACTCTTTACCTTTAAAATAATATATATTACAAGTAATACTGTTATGTAACAACGTTCAGTAACACTTCATATAATATGAACGCTTATATATTTAGTCGCCAACTGTATATAACTTCTACAACTGTCGCTACGCTAAACAAACTAATACCCTTTGAACATTTCAGTCTTGGAAATTTGGGTCGCTCTAGAAGTCGTTTGCGACACTAACAAGTGAACTTTAATCACAGATTCAAATGTATCGCGTTTGCAACAGCGAACTTGGCTCCTATTCATTCAGAGAGTTTGAAATTCTCATTCCTACCATTTCACTATTGTTAGTTCGGAGACTTCGTCGCATCATTCATCGTTATTTCAATTTACAACAATTTCCGTTACATCCAATAGTCTCGCTAAAACTCGAAACTGGCTTGACCAATTCTAATGAATATAATTAATAGAATCAGGCGTTACTTTGCGGAAATCCATTATATAAAAGCTTTTAGAAAAATTTACTTCGCAAATATCCGCGCTATAAAATAAAATGATGTGTCTTACCTAGTATGAAGAGCATCTCCCGCCCTCCCTCAATTGCGTGCACTATCCCCGTCACCACTAATCCCAGCACCGCTACTCCCAACACCACTACACTTGGAAAGACACACCACTGACGATAATACGACACGTGTTTCGCCATCGGTCTGTATAAAAGGCACTTGTTTTGGCTCGCCGCTCACTTAGCGGTTAGCCACCGTAGAGTCTATATCACCTGAGGATGCCTCGTGTAGAGGCAAAACACGTGTCGTATTATGATTTGTGTATTTGAGTATTAGATAGCGCTGGTACTAATGGTACATTTTTTCTTAAAAAATTATTATATGTGTGATTTTTATGATCTGAGTAATTTGTAAAGTTATAACATGATTTTGTAGGTCGAAATGGTATAATAGGGTTTTAAATGAACTGGCAGGTTAGAAAATGATCACAGAGTGTTCAACCATGCACTGTTTGTACGTGGTAGAGCCATGCTGCAGCTATATTACTGGTATAGTTGTAGCAAGAATGGGTTAGCTCGATCGATAAAGGACCACGCTCTTACAGAATAGCAGCGTAAAATAGCAGCTTAACGCTGCTGTGTTTCGTATGGTGAGTATAGAGAAACGAAGACCCTTTTACTGCAAACGAGGCATACCATCTTAGTCCTCACGGGTAACATCCGGTTTTTATCCAGTTTAATGCGAGTCCACCGTCGCATCAGTAAGGGTTTCGATGTATTCGAATACTACACAAACAATCAGTGGGACTTCCAATCGGATGCATGTCAGCGCCTGCGTGTGCACCTCAACGCGAGGGAGAAGGAGGACTACAAAATAGACGCCGTTGGTAAGTTTATAAGATATTTTAATTTATAAGTTTACCAATTCATTTTCCTACATGTATGTGAAAAGAGATTTCCATCTAAGACTTCTACAACTTAAGACTTTGGATAACGTGAGTATTAGTAAGTGTATTTATTAGATTTACTAGTATTAAAAAAAAACTACGGCGAACACAAAGCCCCTGAGTTACAACGGCTTAAAATGAAAAAGAAAACATTCTCAAACTTGGTTGGAATGTTCTGATTCGTCATCCGAATGAGCTAAGAATATGTTATTAATATATGGCTTACGTTCATTAACTTCATTACCTCTTAATTTATCAGTAGTCAACTGATTGATAAGTAGGTATAAAACTTTTATACAATTTTTTTCTGTGCTGGCTTAATAACGTTGTTTTGGATACTGGAAGTTGGGATGGGGTCTCCGGTTCTCTACACTCACCATACGAAACACAGCAGCATTAAGCTGCTATTTTGCGCTGGTATTCTGTGAGAGCGTGGTCCTTCCCCGGTTGAGCTGACCCATTCGTGCTACAACTATACCACTAATATAGCTGCAGCATGGCTCTACCATGTAAAATTTATATTTACGTGGTGGCTTTATCGATGTTTGTCCAAGCTCTCTTTTTACTAGTGCGCCAGTTATTCTTTTGTGGTCAACGGTTCTGTCTCCTTCATTTTGTCAGATTCGTCGCCCTCCAAAGCGTAACACACTCTTTAGTATATAGTATTGCGCTATGTTGCTCTGAATTTACAGCCATTAACAAGGTCTTTATCAAATTCTCATCACCGACGTTGAATAAATAATTATTTGCTACTGCTGGCTTATATACTTTTCGAATAAAGTCAAGTCTAATTCCCCTACGAATAATATAATATAATTTTCGGATCGCTCTAGATCTACACGTGATTGTTCTCGTGATTTTACGCACCGTCGATCAGCCGTCAACCCACCCCTGATCTTATTGTATTAGTGTTCATCAGGCACGGGTATTGGAATAAAATCAAAATGTACACCTCGATAAAACTCTCAATAGGTTTATTAGCTTACGTTCGTATCTCGTGAACAGTATTTTTATGCCATGCCTACCTTATTACCTTCCCTCACCTATTTACCTTAGGATAAATACAGAACTGACAGCAGCACATGGACATTTTCGACCAGTGTGCTACGGTTCTCTAGACATTCTAGCTTTATATATACACAGCCTGTATAATAAGATGATGTGATATGTGATTCCACGTATCATGTTACTTGAAATAAATTGCTTGAAGTTGTGGCAGGTAAACATGAACTGTTACACTTACTTAACATCAGCTAAATTGTTAGCTCATCTACTTTTATTAATAAAAGTTAAAAAAGGAAGCACTAGTTTATATTAGTCAAAAAAGAAGCAAGGGTAACAAGTCCCCGTTTGTGAATCAAAATACGTTGTTACTCCTGAGGACTAAGATGGAATGACTCGTTAGCGGTAAAAGAACCTTCGGTTCTAATCATCCACTATATGAAACACCAGAGTTTTCTTCTATTTCATGCTGGTATTCTGGGCAAGCGTGGTACTTCTCTGGAAAGGCCACTATCGTACTGCAGCCTTAACGCTGCAGCTATAATGAACTGCAACGTAGGTTTACCATTTATAGAACTTTAAAGAAAAAAACACATTATTTGGAACATGCGCAGAAATGTTTTCACCGGCAAATAATAGTTATTCAGATTTTAAATATAAATTCATTTTCGTTGTCGCAGACAGTTTATTATACCATGTTTCATGTTATATATATCATATATGTTATATATAACATTTTAAAGAAAATAAATGTAGATTTTGAAAATACTTGTTATTTTTCAGAAGTCTTTTATAATAAGAAATATACTGAAATAATATGATGAAATCATTTCTGCACAACACGGGCCAATTTTAGGATAAAATTCAAATGAAAACCGTATTATAGATATATTATAATATCACATAATATCCCTTAACAAAACAAATATTATTAAGCTATTTTCTACAAGAGACATATGAAAATTTCTATACTATTTCTTATTCCCGAAGGTCAAATGGTCCAGTAATAAGTTTTTAACGACATGAGGACTGTTCTATTATGGTACTAATCACTAGAATTGATATTGCTTTCAAAATGAACTACTTCATAAAGTAGTAGAGAAAATTATAATTTCGTTAATTCGTTGCGGGTGACTAAGGCTGTAGTGGTCACTTACCATCTGGTGGACTGATAATTCGCTTGTCACATAAATTAAAAAAAATTGCTTTAACAGCCTAAAATTTCTTAACATAAACTTAAATTAAACTTAACCTTTCTTAAAAGAAACTTGAGATCAACGCCGGCCGGCACCGCTGAAATTGTTTTTTGCAACTTTATGTACCAAATTCATAATTTATCTACGATGAAGAAACATCATAAGGAAATTTGCATGTGAAATCAATTGTTTTTCGAGAATATAAAAAGTTCGCCAATACAACGATTTTCTGCTTCTTATATCTCTCATAAATTAGTGAAGACAGAATTAGGTATGTCGGAAATAGCGCGAATACGCCAGGAAAGGTTAGTTGTTAAAAATAGTAAAAGTGTGAGAGCGGATGTTGAACTTGCTCTCTTGCTTACGCAGTTAATGAATATCAGTAGTAAAACAGCGTAAACGCACTATACATTAAGTATAGAGCAATTACAGTTCGACCACCGTAACACGTCTCCACACAATCACACACCAGTGTTACGTGAGATACGTAATTAGATGATAACACCAAAATATGCAAACCAATAGCAACACTACTTATCTCAGTGTAACCCAGGACAGCCTCTCAGCAACATCATCCTTCTTGCCTGCACTAGAATAATTGCTACCACGAACAGAATCACGACAGGTATATTAAATACACCTAGCACTGTAATGAACGGTCGTGCCGTGTCGAGTAAAGGCAAAAAATTGGAAAAGAATCCACTAACCCGTATGATCCTGCGGATGTAGTAAGTCGCAATAGAAAGTAAAAAAACCAGGAGATGGACAGCATCTTTCTCATATCAACTCCATAATCATATTAATTTCGGTTACCAAACCACCTATAAAGCGCCGCAACTATGACAAAAATCCCCTCTATAAGGCAATTTCAGAATGAAACGCCACCCACATCCTGACTCCGAGTTGCTACCAAGAATTTCTTGACAGAAAAGCCAATAACAAATTTTGGTCCGACCCGGACCCAGGATCATGACCAGCAGTTGCACTTACGACCACTGGGCCAATGAGGCAGTCAAAATATTGGGCAGTAATGAATTGATGAATGGAATGCGATTGCCAATCTGCCTGCTAACAATGGATCTGTATCCAGCTGCAAACCGTCACATGCTGATAAAGAAGAAAGAAAAAGAAAAATTTTAAGAGAAATGTTAAGCTTTTCAACAAATTTAAAATGATACTCTATGGTTGCTATTTCAAAATCATTCTCATATACATGGTAGAGTCATGCTGCAGCTATATTAGTAGTATAGTTGTAGCACGAATGGGTCGGCTCGATTAGGGAAGGGAATCTCACAAAATACCAGTGTAAAATGGCAGCTGTGTTTCGTATGGTGACTGTAGAGAATCGAGGACCCTGTTTACTGGAAAAAAGACATTCCATCTTAGTTTTTTTTATAGGATAAGGGTGACAAACGAGCACACAGTCCACCTGATAGTAAGTGGTTGCTGCGGCCCATAGACATCTACATCTATCCTCTATTACAAATCAAAATGTAGATGCGTTGTCACCCGTGAGGACTAAGATGGAATGCCTCATTTCCAGTAAAAAGGGCCTCCGACCACCTGCACTCGCCAAGCGAAACGCAAAGGTAAACCTCTACTTCACGCTGGTTTTCTGTGAGGTCGTGGTACCACCCCGGTTCGAGCCGGCCAATCCGTGCGACAGCAAAAGCTGCCGTGTGGCTGTACCACTGTCTTCACAAGTGACAACGCATGTACATTTAGATTTGTAATAGAGGATAGATGTAGATGTCTATGGGCTGGATGGATGGTGAGAACAGAAGGTTCTTTTACCGCTAACGAGACATTCCACCTTAGTCCTCACGGGTAATAGAGGATAGATGTAGAGACATCTATATATATATATATATATATATATATATATATATATATATATATATATATATATATATATATATATATATTTGTATATATATATATAGGCCACATCGGCCACTTACCATCGGGTGGGCTGTGTGCTCGCTTGTCACCTTTATTCTATAAAAAAATGCTAACATTTTACGGCGCATCTTATTTTGATTCTTTATTGGGGATAAATGTAGAGGTCACCACACCACACAACCACAACTATCAGGTGGACTGTGTGCTCGTTTGTCACCCTATGCTATAAAAAAAAGTTCTCTCGTCTCTTTTATATTTGGTATAGGGCCTATACTTATTAACTGATGAAGTACTGCTTGATTAGAACAAATAGTTGAATTAAGTTTAGACACGACTAGTGATAACAATATTTTTAATAGATTTCGTAAATATTGTGTATAATTAACTAATACTTATAAAATGTTTTCTGTCTATGTGTGAAAGCTTTGTTTTTGGCAAATAAGTTCTAATATTGTGACCTAGATTGTTAATATACCTGCAAGCTCCCTAAATAAAATAAAAGATGTCTCGTAAGAAGGGGCAGAGAGAAATAAAGCAAGAGATGGATCTGATAACAATTCAAAATAAACTGCGGTTGCCAAAAAACGCGGCAATTATGACAAATGTCTCCCTATATGTAATAGCAGTGATAATGATTCATTACAGCCTATCAAGGTTCCATTGCTAAACATAGGCTTCTCCCGCAGCCTCGTAGAGGGGTAATTGTCATAGATGCACGTATGGCAAGTGGATTGGGAACGGCAGTTTTTAAATATTTTGTGGTTTTATTACGAAGATTTTTCTTCCCATCTCCTGTTACATTTCTTTCTATCGCCTCTTAAAACACTAACTATATAATGTAGGTTTGTAGATATTCTCACCCACTACTACACAGTGACTGTAATGAATAAATGTAATATATTCCGAAGTCAGAGCTTAAATTCATTTATACCCTTTATCTCAGCACTGACCTCGAGACCATAATGTGGAAATTATTAAATTATTTTTAGTTCTTTGAATTCTCCTCTTGCTTTTCACTAAAATTATAATTTTAAGTCGTGAGAACAAGCAAGTGATATATGATCTTCTGACATAAATATCTAAAATATACATGATAACAATTTGTGTCATCTTTTTGACCACCCTCTGATATAATTTTAACAGTGGTAGAGCCACGCGGCAGCTTTTGCTGTCGCACGGATGGGCCGGCTCGAACCGGGGTGGTACCACGACCTCACAGAATACCAGTGTGAAGTAGAGGTTTACCTCTGCGTTTCGCTTGGTGAGTGCAGGTGGCCGGAGGCCCTTTTTACTGGAAATGAGGCATTCCATCTTAGTCCTCACGGGTGACAACGCATCTGCATTTTGATTTATAATAGAGGATAGATGTAGATGTATATGGGCCGCAGCAACCACTTACCATCAGCTGGACTGTGTGCTCGTTTGTCACCCTTATCCTATAAAAAAAATATATAACAATATGAAATTCCTCCCAAGAACGTGGTAGAGCCACGCTTGAGCTATATTATGGTCTAGGCACGAATGGGTCGGCTCGACCGGGGACCACGCTCTCATAGAATATCGGTGCTAAATAGCAACTTAGTTCGTATACTGTGTACAGGAGACCCTATTTACTGGAAATGAGTACTTCAATCGTGACATTCTTCAGGGGTGAAAACGAATTTGCATTTTGATTCTTAATCAAAAATGTAGTCTGTGGGCCATAGCATAGCATAGCATCTACTTACCATAGGGAAGACTCTGTGCTCGTTAGTTACTTCCATTCTATATTTAAAGAAAACTGAGGTAGCTATTAAAAGGCACCAGAAATTCTTGGGTGATTTGGTATGCAGAAAAGTTTATTGGCAAGGGATACATTTTAAATCTTTTGCCGACTTAACAACTTATTAGTTTGATACTTCTTTTTAAATAATGTTTCCTGTGGAGTTTCGTTGTCTTTTGTCGCATGAAATTTTAAATTACTTCTTTTTTATTTTAACAAGTAACGTACATTACCTTAAATTAACTAAGGATAATGATTTCTTATATTTACGCGAACTCTACACATTTAATAAAACTAGTATTTACGGATTTTATCGCGTATATTAACTTATTTTATATTCCCAACGTTTCGAACACTTTACAGCACCCAAGGTCACGAGGGGGACTGAGGTGTATGACGTCCCAATGTCATAGTTAACCACGGCTGCCTCCATATTAAAAATTATTATATATTTTAACAGTGGTAGAGCCACGCGGCAGCTTTTGCTGTCGCACGGATGGGCCGGCTCGAACCGGGGTGGTACCACGACCTCACAGAAAACCACCGTGAAGTAGAGGTTTACCTCTGCGTTTCGCTTGGTGAGTGCAGGTGGCCGGAGGCCCTTTTTACTGGAAATGAGGCATTCCATCTTAGTCCTCACGGGTGACAACGCATCTACATTTTGATTTGTAATAGAGGATAGATGTAGATGTCTATGGGCCGCAGCAATCACTTACCATCAGGTGGACTGTGTGCTCGTTTGTCACCCTTATCATAAAAAAAAAGTATGAACTTACAGTATCATGAAGTCTTGCAGTTGTATGCTTGGGTTGGGATTTAATTTTATTAATTATGGGATCCCAAGCAGATGGTAGCTCCCAGCCATCTTCTCTATTGAAATTTTTTTGTGTTTCACAATTCTACCTTTAGATAAAGTAACTGCATTTTAGGCTGAGATCTATAGATCGTACTTTGACTTTGCTCAGACTTAGCTTACGAAAAACTTGGCTGAGTATATGCTAAGCATAAACTTTGATTCTGAATTTATAGTTGTATTAAGCTAAGATTAAGCTAAGCTTATGCTAAAGACCCAGACAGTCCAAATATTAGTGGATAATTCATCCCACGCATTATGTTTTTGACTTTTTACTGTGTAAAATTAAAAAATATATACATTGAAAATCAAAATTACCGTATAAAATTAAATAAGTATATATTTTTAAAATCGAAAACAGTCCAAATTGTATTTTAAAAATAAGTTATTATTACATGAAATAGAAAACGAGCTGATGAGAACGGGAACGGCTGAGATGAGTGCAAAATAAAAAAAAAGTAAGATTTGAAGAAAATCGAAATAAGATTGAAATTACGTAAATAGAAAATGGATATGCTATTTAAAACTAGAAGACGGCCTGAAACGACCTATTTATTGTTATTATTAATTAGAGTAACATAAAAACAACGATTTAAAATTAATATGGTTTTTTTTTAATAATATCCTGAGTTTTGCTTAAGTCGTCGATATCGTTGACTTAGGCTTCGCTAAGCGCGCACTCAGCACGTCTTCGAAGTTAGCTCTATAAATAGCGACATTGTCTTAGCTCGAAAATAAAGTCTGAGCAAAGTCAAAGTACGGTCTATAGATCTCAGCCTTAGACCATCTTAACTTTTTTTTATTGGATAAGGGTGACAAACGAGCACACAGTCCACCTGATGGTAAGTGGTTGCTGCGGCCCATAGACATCTACATCTATCCTCGTTTGCGAATCAAAATGCAGATGCATTGTCACCCGTGAGGACTAAGATGGAATGCCTCATTTCCAGTAAAAAGGGCCTCCGGCCTCCGGCCGGCCACTCACCAAGCGAAACGCAGAAGTAAACCTCTACTTCACGCTGGTATTCTGTGAGGTCGTGGTACCACCCCGGTTCGAGCCGGCCCATCCTTGCGATAGCAAAAGCTGCCGCGTGGCTCTACCACTGTAAAAATGTAACCACTGTAAAACTCCTTAAATTCTAAAATTCAGTTCACAATGGAGTTAGAGGCAAACAATTCTTTCAGGGAATATAATAATATACGCGATAAAATCCGTAAAATTAGTTTTAACTAAGGATTTCTTTTGTTTACGCAAATAATACACAATAAAGATAACTGTTTATTATAGATGTTTTGGTTTATTTTACATTACTTTAAAATATCGTAATCTTTAAATTATCAACGTAACGAGTACTTTGCTGTACTCTTGATCACGAGGAAACTAATGTGTTAAACGGCGTAATTTCGTTTAACCCGGGTTCAGGTTTTTAGTCTTTAATTTGTATAGAATAGGTGTGACACACGAACACACAGTCCAAGCAACCTGACTAATATGGAATGTCTGGTTAACATGGAACGTCTCTAGTAATAAATAAAAAAATTGTAAAACCGACTTCAATATTAATTATTAAGAATAACTCAAAACCTACTGGTCATACCTTGATCAAATGTATATGCATCAGCTTTCAAATAAAAAAGAATAATCGAAATCGGTTCACGCAGAAAAAAGTTATGTAACATAGTAACATACATTAAAAAAACATACAGGCGAATTGAATACCTCCTCATTTTTGAAGTTGGTAGAAAAGAGTCTTCGGTTCTCTATACTCACCATACGAAACACTGCAGCATTTACGCTGGTGTTCTGTGAGAGCGTTATCCTTCCCCAGTCGAGCCGACCCATGTTACTTAAGGTGGAAGCTCCAGGGTGGCCCGCGAAATTCAAATTTTCTTGCGTTTTTTGGAATTTGCAGCTCAGGGTTAGGTTGTATATTTAACAAAATATGATTCGCGACCGTAGCGTTTATGTAGCGGTTATGACCTGCAAATTCCAAAAAACGCAAGAAAATTTGAATTACGCGGGCCACCCTGGGGCTTCCAATTTAACCGATAATATAGCTGCAGGAAGGATCTACCACGTTTTACCACAATTTTTATCAGATTTACGTAAAATGAGCTCCTTGTATACTGAAGTGTAGAAGAAGAAAAATAGAATAAATGAAATGATATCCGTGGAAATAATCGTAGCTCATATCATTACTAATGTTATTTTTCGTACTTTTTGAATTCCATTAAACATGGAAGGAGCCAAAATAGGTCATTTAATGTTAAACAACACGTGGCAAATCACTTTAAATTGAAATTAACTTTCAAAGTTTTTGTAATACGTTTGCTTCACATTGTCATATGAGTATACATTACTTGAAGTTGATTTAAATAATATTTATTTATAAAATTGTGCTGGAAAATAAATTCACATTAAAGAAAATATAAGAACACAGCTCAATCTTACTGCTTCTTTATTGCACATCTCGAACGCTAAGCGGAAGGGTTGGGCTTTACTGTCGACTTGAAGAGGTCACGCCAGCCGCTCTCATTATGATATGGTTTAAGTAGTATTTTTATTTTAAATTTATTATTACAATATTCGCCTCAGAGATAACTTTTTCTTCTAAATGAATCACTGTTCAATTTCCATGCAATTTAAGTGTTCTTACAAATTCAATTCTTAACTACTGGCTTTCTTTGGCGCGCATTTCTGTTTTACTGTCGACTTGACGAGGTCACGCCACCCGCTCTCATTATAATATAGTTTAAGTTGTATTTTTAAATTTACTACTACCATATTCGCGTTGGAGATAATTCTCGGCTGTAAGTAAAGTTATACGCATATTTATAACAGATTTTTTTATAGGATAAGGGTGACAAACGAGCACACAGTCCACCTGATGGTAAGTGGTTGCTGCGGCCCATAGACATCTACATCTATCCTTTATTACAAATCAAAACGCAGATGCGTTGTCACCCATGAGGACTAAGATGGATTGCCTCATTTCCAGTAAAAAGGGTCTCCGATTCTCTACACTCACCATACGAAACACAGCAGCATTAAGCTGCTATTTTAAGTTGGTATTCTGTGAGAGCGTGGTCCTTCCCCGGTCGAGCCGACCCATTTGTGCTACAACTATACTATGTACTAATATAGCTGCAGCATGGCTCTACCACGTAAAATATTTGTAGCTACTTCGCCTCCACTGTACAATTTGCATGCAATTTAATTCTTACAAATTTAATCCTTAACTACGGACTTTCTTTGGCGCGCATTTCTAAAGCGATTTCCTCCACGCGTCAAAGCGTTATCTTTATTGACGCCTTTAAACACTCAATGGATGGATCGTATAAGTAACTTAAGAGTATTTATAGATTATTAACTAAACGATATTGGTATTTTGCAATAAACTGGTACACTTTAAAACTTTTTTAAAACGGCCTACAATTTACATACCGGTACGAGTCTATTTGGCTGATCCATTGCTACTTCAGCTTACTGATATAGCAACATAACAGCTGGCTGATATAGTCGACACACTATTACAGCCTAAAGCTGAAACAGTAAAAAAAAGTGATCGACAAATTATGTTAATGCTTATCAAAAGTTATCGATGCGGAAGTTCACGCATACACAAACTTGGCACAGGTCCCAAATGTTAATTAATCTGTATATAAAAAATGTTTCTTTTTTATTTTATAGGGTGACAAACGAGCACACAGTCCACTTGATGGTAAGTGGTTGCTGTGGCCCATAGACATCTACATCTATCTTATTGTGGCCAAAATTTTGCTTCACAATCCGCTATCAACTACTTCGAAACCCATAAATTTAGCTCTAAAACTTTTGAATTTAATGAAATCGATAGTAATACAGTTTTAAACATTCTACATGATCTGAAGTCGAATGTCATTGGGTTGGATGAAATTTCACTGGAAATGCTGTTATCCACTCTCCCATACTCTTTAAATGTTATTACGGTAATTATGAATAGTTCTCTGAGAGCTAAGACATTTCCCAAACAGTGGCAAACTGCTTTAATAAAGCCGATTCCGAAGACAGATAATATTACGAATTTTAAAGACCTGCGACCTATAAGCGTATTACCCTGTTTGTCTAAAATCCTAGAGAAAGATGTATGTAATAAGTTAACTCATTACTTAGACCAAAATGACATTCTACCGAGTGTACAGTCTGTTTTTAGGAAACAACATAGCACTACAACAGCTATGGCCGATGTAGTGGATAATGTTTCAAGTGCTCGGGATTCCGGTATGGTTACAATTCTAGTTCTTCTTGACCATTCCCGTGCATTTGACACGTTAAACAGGCCGTTCTTTTTCTCTAAATTAAACTACTATGAGTTAAGCTCGGAAACTATAGATTGGTTTCGTAGCTATTTTAATGACCGTAGGCAAATTGTCGAAGTAATAGATGAAAACGGCAATAAAATAGCATCTGATTGCTGTGCTGTTACAAGAGGTGTTCCGCAGGGTTCAATACTTGGTCCCTTGATTTTTTCGCTGTATAGTGCTGATATCGTAAAACATATATTAAACTGTAGCTATCATATATATGCTGATGATATACAAGTTTATATTTCTTTCAATCCAAATGAGAGTACTGTAGCCATACAAAAATTACATGAAGACTTAAATCGTATAGTCGACTGGTCTGAAGCAAATACATTAGTACTTAATCCTAATAAAACGAAATATATGCTACTTGGTACCAAAAAACAAATAAATAAAGTTTTGGCAAATCGTCATTTAATTTCAATTAAAAATGTAAATATTGATCGAATTACTGAGATTAGAAATTTAGGAATATTGATGAATGAGGCACTAAACTTCGAAAAACATATAATAAATAATGTTAAAAATTGTTTTTACAGATTAAATGTGCTATACAATATAAGGGATGTATTAAAGACGGAAGTCCGTATCAGATTATGTGAGTCCTTGATACTGTCCAAATTCAATTATGTAGATGCAGTAATAGGTTCTAGACTTCTCAACCGTTCAAAGAAACTTATACAGCGCGTACAAAATGCCTGTGCCCATTTCTGTTTTAAAATACCTCCCCGTGCACATGTTACACCTTACATTAATAATGCAAAAATGCTTAAAATGGATTACCGCTGGCAGTTGCATTTTGCTACGCTGTTGTTTGGTTGTATCAAATACAGGGCACCGTCTTATCTCTTAGAAAAATTGCGCTGGGCTCGAGACAACGTCTTAACAAATGTAGTGACAAGAGCTTCGGCGTACGGGTTGCTTGTGCCTCAACACCGCTCCGCTGCGTTTCGGGGCAGTTTTCGATATGCAGCAACCAAGTGTTGGAACAACTTGCCACCGCCGTTCCGTAATACGCAATCGATACATAGCTTCCGTCAAAAATATAAATTGTTCCTCTTAGATCAGCAATCTCAAAGTTAAGTAGTCCAGATATTTTGATAGTATGTAATTTTATAAATAATGTATGAGCGTGTATATGTGTATGTATGTGTGCTTGTTTATATTTATGTATATAGATGTACATGTATGTGCATGTGTATATGTGTGTATGTATATATATATATATATATATATATATATATATATATATATATATATATATATATATATATATATATATATGGCGGCACGTGCAATGGCGGCGTCGGTGTAGCTAGACAGAATTCTTGTAAATAACACGTGCTCCACATACCTGCACCATTGCACCTGCGGTGACACCCGTTTGCTTATATAAAACGGACGGAGCGGCCGCCATTAACGCAGTCTTGGCTCTGACGTGAATCGGTACGCTTGTCGTACTCCGTTACTAGTTTATCCTCGACTCATTGGATAATTAATTCGTGTAAACGAATTAATTATTATTCCTAACTACAAAATTAGTCTCTGTACTATACTCAATTACCCTTTCTACATCAGAAGTAGGATAAAGTCCCCATTTTTGCCCACATATAATCTTCGAATAGTATGAGGATTATTACATTTGTGGAAGACCGTAATGCATTCCGCATTGATGAATCTGTTTTTATGTTAAATACCGTAATGAAATTTGCTATGATACTTACGATATTTTCGTATCATTAAAGTGTAGAGAAAAAGATAAAGTGAAATTACTCGTATTTAAGCCAATTTTTTTTAATTTGTTCGATTTGTATTAAAAGTACCCCGCAAGTATTTTCATTATTTCTTGATGTACCTAGATATATTAACAAATGTCGAAAGAAATTGGAGGCTTTCTAAATAACTTATTCAAGTTATGTTGTAATTTGATAATTCACGCGAAACATGATTATCATTTGCTATATTTTGAAGTTCAAAACGTTTAAAGGATGTACCAAAATAAAGGATTAACTTTAACACGCTATGAATTGAAAATAATAAGTGATATTTTTGTGTTCTAATGTGTTGATCAGTGTTGCAGTTTACTCCGAATATTGTGTCGTCGAAGTCTCTACAACAATGATCAATGAGGAAGATGTTGTGACGGCTAATCGAACATGGTCAGGTACAGCCGAGCGCTGGTAAGATTGAGCCTACACCGCTACAGTCGGTAACTTATCGGCTGTTCTTACGGCAAGGCAATTCAAGCGGCCGCCGAACAAATGGTGCTTTGGCGCTGTAAATGGCTTGGTCGGCTTTCGTAGATTTTGCGCAGTTGCCTCCTTCACTTAATAAAAAAATAAATGAAATATGTTGTGGTTTCTATCTCTACACATACTTTATATTTTTGCAATGTTTTCAAATGTCATACAGTTGCCGTTTCTTAAGAGAATATGTGATGAATTTTGGAAGCTCGGAATGCCATGGTTCGCAATAAATTTATCTCGATTTCTTTTAATTTTGCAAAGCAGTGCGATGATTCGCTAGCCCTAGTACGGCGCGACGGCTCGCTGGCGCGAATGTGGCATGAACGCAGCAGAACGAAAACCTGGATTGCGTTTGCCTGGAGGTAGCCATATCGGCGCGTTCATGACTTAACCCTCTGCGACTGACGTGGTAGTCCAACAGACACCGGAAAAAATAAAATTCGGTTTATTACCGTTAATTTTTAAATTTGAGCGTTGGCACTCTTAGTACCTTGCCGGAGTAAGCTCGCGCGTCGGTCAGTGTGCGGAAGGCCGCGGTAGCGAGCGCACGTGTGCATATTGGGAGGAAGGTGTCCACGAGGCTACCACATCAGTGTTAAGGTAAGTGTCTACTATACTACCACCTCAGTAAAATGATTATATTTCCATAGTGTCTCCTAAACAACCACATCAGTTACTAAGTTTAGTTTATCTTACGATAAGTTAGTTTTTGTATTATTTTGCGTTATTTTACAATTTTATTTTATTAACATCATTTATTTCTACACTAATATTATAAAGGAGATAAATTTGTATTTATCTATAGTCCACACGGGTGAAATGGCGTAAGCTAATTATACGTAATTTACAGGACAAACTTATTTTTTAGATGGCTGACTCAAGTAAAAACCCTAGACCAGATAATTCTTCAACTCGTAAGAGAACGTCGGCTGGAACTTTTGTGGGTCACGAAAATCAAATAATAGAGTGGCTGGAAGAGGAAAGTGACCATGAGTTTAGTGATGTTGACGATGAAGATGGAGATCCGACTTTCGAGCCGGAAACCCAGCACCTTCAAGAAGACTTTATTTCATGTGATGAAGATCCAGAGTCAAACCTGCAAGCGCGACAAGATCCTGCCAATGTGGTTGAACGCCAACGATCTTCAGACGAGTCAGAAGACCACTTCACAGGTAAAAACGGTTTCATTTGGAGTAAACAAGAGCGTCCTAGGACATCACGTATTGCAGCTCATAATATAATTCGATTACCAGGCCGTACTACAACAACTAATTTTGAAGGTTACTCGGAACTTTGGTCTAAGCTGATTGACCCCACAATGTTAGAATCTTTGATGCGATTTACTAACCAGAAACTCAGTTTCTACCGTACTAAGTTCAAAAATACTACTAAGGTCGAACTTTGTGACACAAATGTAAACGAGATAAAAGCGTTCATTGGTTTGTTGTACTATTCATCAGTTTTAAAATGTAACGATGCAGATCTCCATACAATATTTGCCACCGATGGCACAGGCCGTGAAATATTCCGCTGCGTGATGTCCAAATGGCGTTTTTCATGTTCGATCAACTGCCTTAGATTTGATGACTCGACTACTAGAGAGGAACGTCTAAAAGATGATAAACTTGCTCCAATATCCGATATGTTTGATAAGTTCATATCAAACAGTCAGTCTCAATATACCCCTGGACCATACCTCTGCATCGATGAAATGTTACTGCCATTTAGAGGTCGTTGCAAGTTCATCATTTATATGCCTCAGAAACCAGCAAAATATGGTATCAAAATTTTATTATTAGTAGATGCTCAAACATACTATATTTACAATGCTTATATATATCATGGTAAGAATTCAGATGGTAAAGGCTTAACCGATCAAGAAAAAAAAATGGCAGTACCCACTCAGTCAGTATTAAGACTTGCGAAAGTGGTCGAAAAATCGAACCGAAATATTACTGCTGACAATTGGTTCAGCTCGATACCACTAGTCGAAATATTGCTGAAAAGGGGACTGACTTACCTGGGCACTCTGAAAAAAAATAAAGCAGAAATACCACCTTGTTTCATGCCGAACAAAAATAGATCGATAGAAAGTTCGTTGTATGGTTTTACGAAAGACTATTCACTTTTATCATATGTGCCAAAACCTAATAAAGCCGTGTTGTTGATTTCTTCTTCTCATCACATTCAAGAAATAGATAATGATACAGGAAAACCAGTTATGATTGCAGACTATAATCGTACAAAAGGTGGAGTGGATGAGGTGGATAAAAAATGCTCGATATATTGTTGCAGCCGTAAAACTCGGCGTTGGTCTATGGCAATCTTTCAAAGGATGCTGGACATGGTAGGCATAAATAGCTTTGTATTGTATCAAAATTGTACTGACAGTGATGAGAAAATGAGAAGAGCAACTTTTTTATTGAATATGGCAAGAGATTTGGTGTTGAATCATATGAAAACAAGGGTATACAATGAAAGATTGCCAAGGGAGCTGCGCATGACAATCACTAGGGTTTTAGGTAAGGATATCCCCCCTCCACCACCAGTAGTTCGGTCTGTTCCACCAAGTGGCAGAAAACTTTGTTCTATTTGTCCAACAAAAATAAAAAGACAAACTAAATATTGTTGCTGTGATTGTTCAAAGCCAATTTGCCTTCAGTGCTCCAAGCCACTGTGTGATAATTGTCAAATAAAGCTGTGATTTTGAAAATGTCTAATTTTGAAGTCAACCAATGAATGTATCTCATTTTCTCAAGACTGATTAGTGTATTTGTTAATTTTTAAAATGTCTAATGTGAAATTTAAAAAAAGTTGATTTTGTAATTTTTTCTATGTCATTAATATTTAAGTAGAGATTCATAGACTGATTTGTGTAAAGTCAATTAACACAGTTTATTTTTGAAAATACAAATTGTTTTATTTATTTAAAGTTCATTTAATATAAATATTAGGCTAACAATCTGATAGATATAAATAAAACCCCTGCGTAATTAAATTCTATAAAAATATTTGCTTTTAAAATGGTGTCTCGTATACTACCACGTCAGTACAATTGTAAAAAATGAGCCACGTCAGTCGCAGAGGGTTAAATGAAGTCTGGGATGGTCGACCGTTGTAATATTTAACAAGAGTTAATATCTGTTAGCAGGTGGTGATAACGGATAGACCGTATGCTGTTCACTGTCAACCGCACGAGGACGCGCGACAGTCAGAGGTAGCCTTGTCTATGTGTCTAGAAAATACAGAGAGGTTGCATCACTCTAGTGGAGTAATTCTTGTAGTGCAAGAAAGGAAGATGGTGTCGCAGAGAGATTTCCCAACTCACGTGCGCCGAGCTACGCTACAATGCTAGGTACTACACAGCGATTGTGAGATTACGGCTAATTGCAGCCTATATCAATCGATCGTGGTCGTCCACCGCGGCGCACAGTACGTGAGCAGGAAGACATACTGCAGTTTTTTGAACAAAATCCAGCAGCGAGCACTTATGCGGCAGCCCGACAGTGCAATGTGTCACAGTACTACGCATGGAGTGTCTTTCACAATGAAGGGAAGTACCCATTCCAGCTGCATCGTGTTCATGAACTCAGCGAAGCTGACAGACCAGCGCGAGTTACATTTTGTAACTGGTTACTAGCTGCTGAACGAGCTAACATTTTATGGACTGATGAAGCAACATTTGGCAGAATAGGACTATTTAATTCGCACAATGAACACTTGTAGTGCTATGAAAATCCACATGAACCAAGACCGCATAGCTTTCAACACCGGTTTAGTGTCAATGTGTAGGCAGGCGTTATTAATACAACGTTACTAGGCCCGGTCTTCATAGAAAGATTAAACGGTAAAAGCTACCATAGTTTTCTCACCGACACGTTGCCAGAGTTGTTAAAGGACATACCACTTGCATCTCTATTACCAAATTACCAAAAAAATTATGTATTACCAAAATGACGGGGCGCCGGCGCACTATGGTCGCCAAGTTAAGGATTATTTAAACAGAGAATACCCTGGTCGCTGTATAGGTCGTGACAGGCCTTGTGCATGGCCTCCCAGATCGCCAGATATAATACCAATGGATTTTTATTTGTGGGGGCATGTAAAGACATTAGTGTATACTGGTCGCGCATTCGAAACCCGCGACATGTCGAAAGAAAAAATATTTTGGGCATTCCATCAAATCAAAATCAATCATCAAGTATTATCTCGTGTCGGTGAACAGTTAAGTTTTAGGTGTCACCTATGCATAAAATGTGGAGGTGATTATTTTGAAAGCTATGTGCGCGATACTCACCGCCATCCGCGGACAAGTACCTAGGTAAGTCTAATTTTTTAATTTGTATTTTAAGGCCTTAACAGTGGTTGAAATGCCTAAATCTTGGATATTTAAGTAAAAAAATCTCAATAACTGTTCATTTAATCCACAAAGAAAAAATAGAGGGTAACAGAAGAGGATTTGAAAAATATTTTTAATAGATGTGGAACGATCAACATGCTCTCGTTACTTAGATTTCGATAGTTTTTAAAACCTATGTAATTTTATTGTTGCATATTTTTATTAATTAGTGGATACTGAATTTTATAATTATGTATTACAATAAAACGCTGTTTTTATGAGTATGACTTTATAAAATATTATTGGGTAGGGAAATATAGATACAGATACTTACATTTAGGTACACTGTTATCAAATTAAATCAAACAACCCTAAGTATAAATAACTATATAAAGACATTCTTAGGTTTTGGTGGACACGCACACGCACACGCACACGCACACGCACACGCACACGCACACGCACCCGCACACGCACACACACACGCACACGCACACGCACACGCACACGCACAAGCACACACCCATACACACCCATACACATGCATACACACTCATACACACCCATACACACCATACACACCCATCCACATCCAAACACACCCATACACACACATACACACCCGTACACACCCATACACACCCATACACATACATACACACACATACACACACATAACAACCCATACACACCCATACACTCCAATACACACCCATACACAACCATACACACTCATACACCTGATACACACCCATACACATCCATACACACCCATACACAACCATACACACCCATACACCTGATACACACCCATACACATCCAAACACACCCATACACACACATACACACCCGTACACACCCATACACACCCATACACACCATACACACCCATCCACATCCATACACACACATACACACCCGTACACACCCGTACACACCCATACACACACATAACAACCCATACACACCCATACACTCCAATACACACCCATACACAACCATACACACCCATACACACCCATACACACTCATACTCACCCATACACGCCATACACACCCATTCACACCCATTCACACCCATACACACCCATACACATACATACACACACATAAAAACCCAAACACACCCATACACAATTATACACACCCATACGCACCCATACACACGCGTACACACCCATACACACCCATACACATCCATACGCACCCATACACAAGCATACACACCCATACACACCCATACACACCCATACACACCCATACACACCCATACACACCCATACACACCCATACTCACTCATACACACCCATACACACATACACACCCATACACACACATACACACACATTCATACCCATACACAGCCATGCACACCCATACAGACACATACACACCCATGCACGCCCATACACACCCATACGTTCCCATACACACCCATGCACTCCCATACACACCCATACACACCCATACACACCCATACGTTCCCATACACACCCATGCACACCCATACACACCCAACACACCCATACACTCCCATACACACCCATGCGCACCCACACATACCCATACGCACCCATACATACCCATAGGAACACATACACCCATACAAAATTATACACACCCATACGCACCCATACACACGCGTACACATCCATACACACCCATACACATCCATACGCACCCATATACAAGCATACACACCCATACACACCCATTCACACCCATACACACCCATACACACCCGTACACACCCATACACACCTATACACAAACATACACACACATACACACACATAAAAAACCATACACACCCATACACTCCAATACACACCCATACACACCCATGCGTAACCCTACATACACATACACACCCATACACACCCATACACACCAATACACACAAACACACCCGTACACACCCATACACACCAATACACACATACACACCCATACACACCCAAACACACCAATACACACAAACACACCCGTACACACCCATACACACCAATACACACATACACACCCATACACACCCATACACACACATACACACCCATTCAAACCCATTCACAGCCATGCACACCCATACAGACACATACACACCCATGCACGCCCATAACACCCATACACACCCATACACACCCATACACACTCATACACAACCATACACTCCCAAACACACCCATACACATCCAACCACACCCATACACTCCAATATACACCCATACACACCCATACACACCCATACGTTCCCATACACACCCATGCACACCCATACACACGCATACACACCCATACACTCCCATACACGCCCATACACACCTATACATACCCATACACATCCATACATACCCATACGAACGCATACACACCCAAACACACCCATACACAATTATACACACCCATACGCACCCATACACTCGCGTACACTCCCATACACACCCATACACATCCATACGCACCCATACACAAGCATACACACCCATACACACCCATACACACCCATACACACCCATACACACCCATACTCACTCATACACACCCATACACACACATACGCACCCATACCAGGAGGATTCCCAGGACAGAGGGTTTTGTTTTCGAACCAGTGGTAAAGTAAAAAATGACTTTCAATAAGTATTACACATGTGATCTATATTGAATAAAAAATTATTCTATTCTATTCTATTCTATACGCACCCATACACACGCATACACACTGTTGTGAAGCGACAATAAAAAAAAAAAAGAAAACCTAACCTAACAACAACGAAACAACAAAAATAGAAGAAGAAAATAATATATTTAAAATTTAAAAAAGATATTTACAATTTTATATAAAAAAAATGAAGTATGATGATGGTGATGGGTGACGTGAATTACAATTAAATAGAAAATAAAGATAGATGAATATTGAAGCGGAGCCTGAAGGTCAAAGTGGCACACGCTGCGCTTGGAGTAGGAGTAGGCACACGCTGAGCTTGGAGTCTCGCAGCGCCTGGAGCAAGCACGCACAGTGGCTAAAGATAGCACGGGCACTAGTAGGTGGAGGCGCAGGCGACGATTCCAGATGAAGGCAAAGGCTTGCAGGATCCCGGAGTAGTGCGGCCCCGCACTTGGAGTAGGCTAGGCGACGACTTCGGGTGAAGACAGAGGCTTGCAGGATCCCGGAGCAGTGCGGCCCCGTGCTTGGAGTAGGCTACGACGACGACTTCAGGTGAAGACAGAGGCTTGCAGGATCCCGGAGCAGTGCGGCCCCGTGCTTGGAGTAGGCTACGTCGACGACTTCAGGTGAAGACAGAGGCTTGCAGGATCCCGGAGCAGTGTGGCCCCGCGCTTGGAGTAGACTAGGCGACGACTTCAGGTGAAGACCGAGGCTTGCAGGATCCCGGGGCAGTGCGGCCCCGCGCTTGGAGTAGACTAGGCGACGACTTCAGGTGAAGACCGAGGCTTGCAGGATCCCGGGGCAGTGCGGCCCCGGGATAAGGCCTTTAGGAGATACTTCAAGTTTGGAAGCTGAAGCGAGACTGTCTGTATTGATTTTTTTTTTGCGCCCGAAGCAATTTGGAAATGGGCTACCACAGAGGGAGGCAGAAAATGCATTACGCATATAGATAGCCGGTCTATAGTGGTTATGGGGGACTCACTGCCTACAAGGGGAACCTAAGTGATACCCCCTAAAAACTGCCTTTAGGGACTGGCAACCAGCTGTTGAAAGCTTCTTATGCCGTATCTAAAGCGACCCTCTTTTGGGAAAAGAGGGCGCAGACGGCTAAATGCCGTTTAGGAAGTGCCTACGAAGGCATATTAATTTTAACTAATTTTTAATTTAATTAGAATTGGCCTGAGCCGCCAGGAGGCAGTTCAGGTCGTTTGACAACTTATTTGGCGGGTCCGGAGAGTGTTTCTCGGCCTGCGGACGCTGTAGCGGGAGGGGAGCGGGGCTGTATAAGTAACTGCCTCACGAATTAATGTGTTGTTATGCGACTCTGATAATTTAAAGAAGTTTTCAGAGAGTTTTTTAATAAATTGCTAGATTGTTGGGATTTCTAAGTCCCGGTGAAGGTCGGCATTACGGACGTACCAAGGTGCGTTCGTAGCTCGACGACAGAATAGGTTTTGAACTACTTGGAGTTCGTTAATAATTTTATCGTTAGCGTGTGCAAAAATAGGAGCCAAGTCTGTATTGACCGATGATTCGGCTTTTATACCTTTTTAGAGAGAACGGAAAATTATTTAAATTAAAAGCAAATTTTTGTAAATGGCCCAGAGCAAAAGAGTATTTATGTAGAAATATTGAAATAAAAACATCAGACCGGTAACGAATTTGAATAAAAATTGCCATGACAACCAAATAAATAACGATGTCAAAACATGTAAATTTTTGGTTTTAGAGTCGTACTTAAGAAACGGCAAGATTTAAGTAAGAAATGAGATATTATTGATATAGGAAAAAAGGTAGCGCAACAGCGCGCACGAAACCCGAAATTGCAGAGTTACGGAGAACTAAATAAAAGATCAAAAAAAGCTTGGCGTGCTCAGCAGAGCGAGACAGTATTTCATGCCGGCACATCGCTTGCAACTTTACAAAGCGCAAGTTCGGCCCCACATGGAATACTGTTCTCATCACTGGGCCGGGGCACGCCAGTGCAGGCTCCTTCCACTTGACCGCATCCAGCGCAGAGCGGTTCGAATCGTCGACGACCGAGTTCTTTCTGATCGGCTCGATACACTGGCACTGCGTAGAGATGTTGCATCTCTTTGCGTATTTTATCGCATTTATTACGGGGAGTGCTCTGAGGAGTTGTTCGGACTAATTCCAGCCGCTCAATTTCACCATCGCACATCGCGACAAAACTCGCGTTACCATCCATACCATCTTGATGATTGGCGGTCCACCACTGTGCGATTTAGAAGAAGTTTTCTCCCTCGCACGACTTCCTTGTGGAATCAATTACCACCAGCGAATTTTCCGGACCGATACGGCTTAGGAACCTTCAAGAAAAGAGCTTACACCTTTCTAAAAGGTCGGCAACGCATCTGCAATTCCCCTGGTGTTGCGGTTGTTTATGGGCGGCGGTAGTCACTTACAATCAGGTGAGCCGCATGCTCGTTTGCCCCTATTCCATAAAGAAAAAGACTCTGTTGACACCGATTTAAAAAGCGTGAAAATACGAAGTGAAAATGACCTGTTATTGTGCTATTATGGTCCAAAAACGTTACAGGATCCTATGGAAATATAGGTGATGCAAAATATGAATGCAGAAAATCAAAAACAGAATGGAAAAATAAATTTAAAACAGTGTAAAATTATATGTAAGTAGCATAACACTACATTTTCCCCCCGACCCTGGAAAATTTTTGACTCAGCAAAAATTTTGACATGTACATTCTAAAATAAACCATAAAAACACAGCTTTGCAGAAACAGACATCAACAGGCAAAATCAGATATACTATCTCTTACATTCATCATCTGCATTCAGGTAAGGGTGGAGTTCACATTCAATGACTACCACTCTAAAAGTGTGTTTTTGAAAGGACATTCAGGCTTATTTAAGGAGTAGTCATCAGCTCCTGCGTGGAAAAAAAATTAGTCGAAGAGACACCACTCTAAAAGTGTGTTTTCGAAAGGACATTCAGGCTTATTTAAGGAGTTGTCATCCGCTCCTGCGTGGAAATAAAAATTAAGGGAGTAGTCAGCCGCTCCCAAGTGAAGATAAAGATAAAGAAAATTAAGGGAGTAGTCAGCCGCTCCCAAGTGAAGATAAATAAAATTAAGGGAGTAGTCAGCCGCTCCCAAGTGAAGATAAAAATAAAGAAAATTAAGCTTTAGTCGAAGAGACCGAAGACCATATCTTCATCGTCAGATTCTTCCTTCTAGGTCTCTTTCTCCTCCTTCTTCTCCTCAGCTGCCGGCGCTGCAGCAGCGGTGACCACGGCCACGGGCGCTGCTCCACCGACGGGCATGGTCGACAACTTCTCACGACCCTGCGCGATCAGCTCTTCAACACTCTTGCCATTGAGTTCTGAGATGACCTTCTTCAGTTTCTCGGAGTCTGCCTCAATACCCACAGAGCTGAGGATCTTCTCAACGTCAGCAGCGCCTGGCCTGCAGGATGCGCCTGGCTTGCAGGATACGCCTGGCCTGCAGGATCCCGGGGCAGTGCGGCCCCGGGATAAGGCCTTTAGGAGATGCTTCAAGTTTGGAAGCTGAAGCGAGACTGTCTGTATTGACCGATGATTCGGCTTTTTTACCTTTTTAGAGAGAACGGAAAATTATTTAAATTAAAAGCAAAGTTTTGTAAATGGCCCAGAGCAAAAGAGTATTTATGTGGAAATATTGAAATAAAAATATCAGACCGGTAACGAATTTGAATAAAAATTGCCATGACAACCAAATAAATAACGATGTCAAAACATGTCAATTTTTGGTTTTAGGCTCGTACTTAAGAAACGGCAAGATTTAAGTAAGAAATGAGATATTATTGATATAGGAAAAAAGGTAGCGCAATAGCGCGCTCGAAACCCGAAATTGCAGAGTTACGGAGAACTAAATAAAAGATCAAAAAAGGTAGACTCTATTGACACCGATTTAAAAAGCGTGAAAATACGAAGTGAAAATGACCTGTTATTGTGCTATTATGGTCCAAAAACGTTACAGGATCCTATGGAAATAAAGGTTATGCAAAATATGAATGCAGAAAATCAAAAACAGAATGGAAAAATAAATTTAAAACAGTGTAAAATGATATGTAAGTACCATAACACTACAACACCCATACACGTCCATACACACCCATATACACTCATACACACCCATACACACCCATACACACCCATACACACCCATACATACCCTTTGATGACGATGACATCTGTGTCGACGTCATAATATACCTTTGGCTTGGCCTTGGGCCGCCGCATGTACGACGTTGCCTCTTGGTTGCAGGCAGCGTTGCTAGCAAACAGTTTTCGTAAAAAAACTACCTAAATGTCTATTAAAGAATGTCTATTAATTCGTAAAGAAATTAATAAAAGAATCAAATAGTTCATCAAATGGTTTTATGGAAAATAAAGAAGTATATGAAAAGTTAATGTAAAGTAATTTAAATTGGCGCCCTGGTGCAATAGGCACAGTGATGAATGGTTTAGTAGGCACTCGCAACGCAGTCAGCTGAGCGCGGGCGTCGACCGGCCCGGCGGTCATACTTACTTATTATAAATTTTAATATTTGCACAGTATAAATATATATATTTGTGATATTTTTTTTAAATGTCATTTGCTTATTTAATTATGTTTAATGATTTCAACACAATGCGTGATACTGATATCAAGTGTAAAATAAATAAGGCATTTTCTTTGACGATTTATTCTGACATTGTTTAGGTACTACAAAATACAGTCTTAAAAAGAGTCAGATATTTTTTTTATTAGATAAGTGTGACAAACGAGCACACAGTCCACCTGATGGTAAGTGGTTGCTGCGGTCCATAGACATCTACATCTATTCTCGATTACGAATCAAAATGCAGATGCATTGTCACCCGTGAGGACTAGATGGTATGCCTCATTTTTAGTAAATAGGGCCTCTGGCCACCTTCACTCACCAAGCGAAACGCAGAGGCAAACCTCTACTTCACGCTGGTTTTCTGTGAGGTCGTGGTACCACCCCGGTTCGAGCCGACCATCCGTGCGACAGCAAAAGCTGCCGCGTGGCTCTACCACTGTTGGTAAAAACAAAAACTTAAAAGTAGTTTTTACGTAAATGTATTATATTCTGTAAACAGTGATCTCGCTAAAATTATTTGTAATGATGTAACCAATATATTCCAAAAAAGTCTTTAGTAAATTAAAAATGACCCTGTATATTATTTATTGAAATTATGTATTGAAGCGGTGTACTGCAGCTGGTTTTTGTATTTGCCTGTAACTTAAACTTAATTACGTTCCTGAGTGAATTTCAATGCAACCTCTTACAGTATTAAGAATATTTATAAGAATTATGACAATATTACAAGAAATAAATTTTGTTATTACATTTGGTTTAACACAGCAGAACTGCACATAAAGAATATATAATATACTTATATATTTTTTTATACTTATTTGTGTATTTTTATTTTAAATATATAAGGGTGCCACTGATAATCAGGGTTGGGGTGCTGTACTTCTGATACATTCCAACATATCCTGAGTGGCTTTCCTTTTTGGAGCATTAATGGGTGGATTATCTTTATAATACACCTTATGCATTACTCCTTATTCTCTAGTTCTTTATTATTATTATTATTATGGGGTATCTATAAAGTTTTCTCAACTTGTTGGGCAATATAAATATATAATTGTAAATAAACATGGTAAACGTACATAAATATCAATAAAATAAAATATATACATAAAAAATACATAAATATATAAAAAACCCAACCAGATGGAAGCCCTCGGCAGAGGAGACCAGACGGCCGAGGGTTAGGGGGAAAGGGAAAGAAACCGGCGGACGATGCGGGTGGTATCGAGGAGCACCGCCTTCTGCATTTGAGCTTGGAGCGGTCCGTCACGGAGTCCCAGTCGCCTTAGCTGACCCGAGAGGCCAACTGGAATTAACCCATTCGCAGAGATGACTACAGGTATAATTTCGGCCGGCAATCCACTCCACATGTCGGTCACCTCGTGAGCCAGGTCCAGATATTTAGTCAGCTTATCTGTTTCGGCTTTCACGAGGTTCTCGTTTTAAGGAATGGTAATGTCGACCAAAAATATCCTTGACTGTGCCCGGTCCATCAGCACAATATCAGTCTTATTCGCAAGAATAGTCCTGTCTGTGATGATGGCCCGGTCCCAGTAGAGCCTGGCGCGGTCATTTTCGAGCACGGCTTCCGGCAAGTACTTATAATAAGGCAGTTTCCGATCCACGAGACCGTATTTCAGAGCGAGCTCCTGGTGTAGAATCCTGGCTACTAAGTTGTGCCTGTGCAAATACTCAGAATATATAATCGCAATACTCATTATTATAATTATTATTTTAATATTATTGTTTGCTTTTTTGTTTTTTTTTTTGTTTAATTTTACCATATTTATAAACAAGGAGTTAATGTCCTGTTTCATGATTTCTATGTATTTTTTGTTTTTTTTTTTGTTTGTTTGTATGACTGCTTAAATGTTATGTGTTTTATGTAATCCGCTTGAGTGTGCTGCATGTGCCAAATAAAATCTGTTTCCTTCTTTCTTTCTATATTACGCTGGTATTCTGTGAGAGCGTGGTCTTTCCCCAGTCGAGCCGACCCATTCGTGCTACAACCATAATATAGCTGCAGCATGGCTCTACCACGTATAGTTTTGTAAAAATACTCTTTTCATTTGATTGTAAATAGATTAGACCGAACTAATAATAAACATAGCAGCTTAACGCTTCTGTGTTTAATTTGGTGGGAACCGGAGACCCTTTTTACTGGAAACGAGGCATTCGTAGTCCTCAAAAGTGGAGGCATGCCATTGTAGTCCTCAAGGGTGGCGCGTTGCCTTTTGATTTTTAAGCGAGGATAGATGTAGATTTTTATAGCCCACAGTTACCATCAGGTAGACCGTGTGCTCGTTTGTCACCCTTATCCTAAAAAAAACTATCGGCTCTAATATTTTGAGAATATAAATATAATATTATAGACTGTACCAATTTTTTGACAGGATCGAATAAATCACTTCCGGAGACACTACCCAATAACATCACAACCAAAGTCGAAAACGAAAACTATTTGTTTATATGTATGCCTAGAAAACGGACTTGAAACACCTGTGCAATATAATATAATAATATAATTTATTAGACATGTAAATTTTCTGGTGTGTGTAAGAATTGAGGGACCTTTTGCTAATTCCTGGCACTCACTTAAATAATTAATAAAACAAGCACATAGTCACTAATTGGTAGAACTCCTTTTTTGCCCAGGAATCCGTCTGGCTACGGGTAGGCACCACCCTCAAACTATTTCAGACGTCAAATAGCAGTGCTTGCACTGATGTATTACAGACTAATGGATATAGAGAGCCAGTATAGTTACCGAATATGAGGCATTACATCCTAGTTGTCAGAGATGATAGCCAGTGCCTGATTTAGAGTTCACACAGCCCAAGGCTATCTATGAATATGCACACCCCACCAGCCTGTTCAATCCATGCCTGCCCATCTCACGAATATATTTACTAGATTTTTATATTTTACTAGGTTACTACACCGCTGTTTCGGCCACGTTAAATAAAAAAAATTCCTGATAGTAAATGTCGACTGGGCGTCCCATAAAAAACTGCAAAACCAAGGAAATTGCAGGTGCGTTGCCGGTCTTTTTAAATGAAGTAAGCTCGTTTCTTCAAGATCTCTATCAATCCGGAAAAATCGATTTCACAAAGAAAATGATTTCACAAAGAATTCTTGCGAGTAAGAAAACTCCTAGTAAATCGCACAATTATGGTGGACCGCCAAGCATCCAGATGGTGTGGATGGTACTGTGAGTTTTGTCCCGATGTGCGTTGGTGGAATTTCGCGTACTCCCCGTGGAAAATGCGATAGAAAATGCATTGTGATGCAACATCTCTTCGCAAAATCAATCATATCTCAAGAGTTCCTTTTAGTGGTAAACGCGCAAACCTGTGTTTTCTGAAGTTTGAACTGGTCTAGAGTAGTCTCCATTTCCGAGATTTGGTTTATAAATACTCGACTTCCGACACAAATTTGTTCCGATACTTGATGACGTGCAAATTTTCCGAGAAATTAGAAAGAAAATGGCCGATGTAAAAAGCATCACCAGCGTATAACCAGTAACAGCAACATATTATGAATATATAGAATAAACAGCGTATATGATAGCACGCAGCCTTGTGGGACAGTAGCATTAATAAACTCGTAGTCGGAATATGCACCGTCTACTAGAGTCTACTACTAACCTTGATGTGCCGATCAGCAAGAAAACTCCACTTAAAGAATACACATATATCAGGAAGCATTTAGGAAGGAATTTTCTATAAAAGCGTTTTGTGCCAAAGCCCACAGAAGGCCTCGCTATATCCAAAATAACGATTAAGGCCTCCCTCTTGGACTCTACTGCTTGAAGCAGTTAGTCTTAAGTTAATTAGTTCTTAATCTATGAGTTAAGTAAATTATATGTAAATTAGAAGAGTAAAACCAACTATTAGCTCGTGGTTCTGAAGATACTTTATGAGCTGATAGTTCATAATGGATTCCATTATTTCGGAGAACAAGGAGGCGATGGTGATAATCAATGTTGGATGAGTCTGAGCGGTCGCCTTTTTAGAGATCGGGGTTACTAAAGCTATTTTCCATAAATTCAGGATTACGTTTAGGGAGTAGGAGTACCGGGAAAGACGCCTTAGAACCGGTGCTAACTCTGGAGCGCCACTCTTCAGCACAATAGGAGGGATTCCATTAGGCCCACTGGAATTGTTGACGTCCAGAGATTTTGCACACTGAGTACTGTGTAAACCGCACCTCCAGCATGGAGCTATCACACAGCGGTATGGTCGACGATGTGTACCCCCGTCATCAAGAGTCGATCTGGACTCAAAAAGAGAACCTAAAAGATCGGCTTATACGTAGTACAGCCATGCTACAGCTATATTAGTAGTATAGTTGTAGCACGAATGGGTCGGCTCGACCGGGGAAGGACCACGCTCTCACAGAATACCCGTGTAAAATAGCAGTTTAACACTGCTGTGTTTCGCATGGTGAGTGTAGAGAACCGGAGACCCGTTTTACTGGTAACGAGACATTCCATGTTAGTCCTCATGGGTGAAAACACATCTGCATTTGATTCTTTTTGGAGGACAGATGTGGATGTCTATGGGTCACAGCAACCACTTGGACTGTGTGCTCGTTAGTCACCCTATACTATAAAAAAAAACTTTCTCCTTTGCGGCATAAGCCAGTGAGTGTGAGTCGTTCTCCCTGTACAGAGATGGAACAGATGGCTGATAGAAGTTCTCTTAGATAGCCTTGGCAAAGCATTAATAAAATTAGATATAGAGAAGAGGGCGTCCAGTCAGTCAACAAAAGACGAAATGTCTAATTTTTACAATATCTTTATTTTTCTTGTACCAAAAATACAGAGAAAGCAACAGAAACAGAAACAGAAATAGAAACTTTTTTATTCGATATGGATTATAAATAATACTTATTGAAAGTCACTCTTTTGTATAATTACCACTGGTTCGAAACAAAAACCTCTGTCCTGAGAAAAACCAGCAAGAAACCCAGCGGGACTTTTTTTTAAATAACAGCTTACAATCATGAATGTTACACAAATTAACAACACAACAAATTAGAAATAGCTTGGTAGCGACCACCTCATTTCCAGGGGTTATTATTATCTATAAATTCTTTAATACTATAATAACCCTTTTTATACAAACTTAGTTTAATATAGTTTTTGAACTTTGAGCAAGTCAAATTTTGTATATTTTCTGGAATTTTGTTGTAAAAGCGTATACATCGCCCCTAGAACGAATTACTGACTCGATGGAGTCGAGCAACCGGTACTACTAGCTTGTGTCTATTCCTAGTATTTACAGAATGAATATCACTTATTTTTGTAAAATACTTTTATTTTTGTGTACGTACATTACATTTTCATAAATGTATTTAGAGGCCAAAGTTAATATATTAATTTCCTTAGATTTTTGTCGCAGCGACTTTTTAGGCTTTAAATCATAAATTGCTCTTATGGCCCTCTTCTGTAAAACAAATATCATTTCAGTGTCAGCTGCGTGTCCCCATAGCAAAATACCATACGACATTATGCTATGGAAATAACTAAAGTAAACTAGTCTAGCTGTTTCAACACTGGTAAGACTTCTAATCTTTTTTACGGCATATGCTGCAGAACTAAGTCTGCTTGCTAGTTTTGATATATGAGGGCTCCATTGAAGCTTCGCGTTTAGTGTGATTCCAAGAAAAATGGTGGTATCTACAAGACTCAGTTTCTCCCCATTTAAAATTACATTAGTATTTAATTGTTTGACATTTGGAGTCATAAATTTCATATATTTCGTTTTAGTGCCATTTAAATGCAAATTATTAACATTGAACCAATTTACTAATTTAGATATAGCATTATTTACTTCGTTATATTTTTGAATTGAAAATTAAAGAAGTGTCATCTGCAAATAATACTATATCATGGTTATCACCTACTACGTAAGGTAAGTCATTAATGTATACAAGAAACAGAAAGGGGCCGACAATTGAGCCTTGAGGCACGCCCATCTGTACCATCGACCCGGAAGAACTCATACTGTTAATGACAACTTTTTGCGTTCTCTTACTTAAATATGAAATAATTAATTTAAGAGCATCACTTCTTACACCGTAGTGTTGAAGTTTCCTGATTAATGTTTCATGGTGAACACAATCGAAGGCTTTGGATAGGTCACAAAATATACCCAAAGCATCCTGTGAATTCTCCCATGCATTAGATATATATTTAATCAGCTCAACACCGGCATCAGTTGTCGAGCGACCCCTTGTGAATCCAAATTGATTTTTATGAAGAAAATTATTTATATTAAAGAAATTAAACATTTGATCAAGAATAATTTTTTCAAAAATCTTACTAAGTGTTGGTAGTACAGAAATAGGTCTAAAATTGGCGGGGTCTAATGTACTACCAGATTTAAATAAAGGTATTACTTTACTATATTTCATTAAATCAGGAAACACACAGATTCGATACTAGTATTAAAACTAATAGCTAAATGAGGCGCGATTGTATCTATTATAGACGCAATAACTTTAACGGAAATCCCCCACAGTTCCGCAGTTTTCTTAACATCAATAGTTTTAAAATATTTTACAATATCTTTTGATGATACTTTATGAAATGTGAAATTCTTTGTACACGCATTTACATTTTATTTAAGTAATGATTCGGCGACCGCAGGTGAAGAATTCAGTGACTTAGTGGTTGATATCGGAATATCAGTAAAATATTTCTCAAAAACCATTGCAACGTCCTGATCTGATTCGGTTAATTTGTTATTAACACTTAACTGGTAGTTTGAATTGCGAGAGTTGATCTTACCAGTTTCGCTATTAATTATACTCCATGTCATTTTAATTTTATTAGAAGCCGTCTTAAACAACAAATAAAATACTTGTCGGTTGCAGGTAATGTCTATTATTTATTGAAATATTATACCAAATTTTATTCTGTACATAATTGGTGCTTGCAAAGGCAAGCTCAGCGCCCCCTCGAACCTTGCGCCCCAGGCTCCAGCCTGATTAGCCTGTGGATAAATCAGTCCCTAATGATACCGCATCTAATAGCTTACTTTGTTTAAAATTGGCTGCAGTTTATCCAAGGACTGCATTAGCCAATTACCATGTTCGTTGTTAACTACAGTTTCATAATAAAAATTCAATTTAGAAATATCAACTAGAAGATAAAAGCGCACAACCCAAATCCTTGAGGCGCAAAAAGAATGTGTAAAAGTAATTTATGTAAAAAAATAATCACCACGCATTATACAATTCAAAACTTTATGCTATAAATCTATCACATGAATAATTGAACACAAACTTCATTGAGCATAAAGAATAAACCTCTAAGGGACCTAAAATTCTGAGTCAAAGTAAGAAAACAAAAAATTAAAAACAAACTTCGTGTTCAGTATCCATAACAATGAAAAACTGTACCGTAACTGTTGTTTTAATAAACCCTACATTCATTATTTATTCATTACAGCTTATCAAGGTCACATCTACATAGACCATGTACAGCAGAGAACACCTTGAATTGCTCGTTAAGGAGGACGGGTTAGCAACATTTTTTATTATTTTCTAGTTGTTGTTAGGCAAAAGCTGCTTCTCGCCTCTTAGTTTGTTTCCCTCTGTCGGCTCTTAGGACACGGAACGATAAGTGGATATTCTTACACCGCAACTACGCGATCAACAAATCCGTGACGGACTAGAAAGGGGATGGTAAAGTAAGAATTATAATTACAACTGTTAACAAAAAGTAAAAACCGAAGAAAGAAAAAATAAGTTATTGGTTTGCCACCCTTACGGGTGAAATTTTTTACCACACTTATAACCTATTTAATAAAAATAGAATCATCAAAAATTGGTTTACAATCAGCAAAGATATCGCGTAACATACATTTTTTTTAATAGGATAAGGGTGACAAACGAGCACACAGTCCACCTGATGGTAAGTGGTTGCTGCGGCCCATAGACATCTACATTTATCCTCTATTACAAATCAAAATGTAGATGCGTTGTCACCCGTGAGGACTAAGATGGAATGCCTCATTTCCAGTAAAAAGGGCCTCCGGCCACCTGCACTCACCAAGCGAAACGCAGAGGTAAATCTCTACTTCACGCTGGTATTCTGTGAGGTCGTGGTACCACCCCGGTTCGAGCCGGCCCATCCGTGCGACAGCAAAAGCTGCCGCGTGACTCTACCACTGTTACATACATAGAACCTTATCCTTTTTGAAGTCGGTTAATAAAAACTGAAATTTTGTGTGATAACTCATAATTCTGTGTTCATAATCTATCAAATAAATAAGAATAAACTCGTAAGAGGTTCAAAAGTAGGGGTCATGGTTCTAACATATATATGAGAAGAATCACGATTGGGGCCAATCCTCCCCACGATGGAGGAGGCATCTGACTAGAAGTGGGCTTTTACGAGATGATGAAGAAGGAAAAAAAAAATTATAAGATGTTATTAAATAAATTACAATTTCTTTTCTAAAACAACCATAGTTAATTAAATGATTGACAATACAATATTGTTTCAAATCGACTGCTTTATATTCTTATATGACTTGTTTGTTACTTGTGCAAAATTCTACATTACAAGTTTATTTATTGCAATATGACCTAACATTTCTCTTCTAATCAGATAGTGGATTCGAAACTTGTGTAAAGCGAATTCACTGTCAGCTCTTTGTATTTAATATGACGAGGAATTCCAAGTATATAAAATCAACCATGATATTCATTCCTTAAAGGTATATAGATATTGTATGTACATACAGGGGCGTAGCTACCGCCGTATCAGCCGTATCAATGATACGGGGCCCCCGGGCTACAGGGGCCCCCAACGTGTGTAAGCAAAAACTCCAAGGACTTCTAATGGGACAGGAAAGGCTATCACTATTCTCTAAAGAAGTAAAGAATTTAGTAAAACTGAAATCGTCTTCAGCTATGTTCGCCGAACAAAAGGCACGAAAATTAAATTGTTTGGCTAGCTTAGTTCCTAGGAGTATTTATTGTAAGTAATAACTCATAAGCCCGTGTAGTGGCGGGTAAGAATACTCACAACCCCATATCTTCCCGTGGGTGTCGTAAAAGGCGACAGACGGAAACTGAGGCAGAGGATGGGCAGCAGCATCTTTCTGATAACAGCAAAACAACAATAAAAAAACTGCGCTTGCCAACCCGCTCGCCAAGCGTGGCAACTATGGCAATATACCCCCATGAAAGTAACGAAGAGATGGCCCCCAGTCCCCGGCAGCCCCGCTATTCCTGGCTAAGGTGGCGACCATGGTAACAGCGAGGCAGGGGGTGCTAAGAGTCTCCGGTGGAGGTTCTGTTGCCACCTACGACGACTCGACATGGCAACTTATAACGCACGCACCCTGAGGACTGACGAGAAGGTCCTGGAGCTAGAAGAAGAGATAGACAAGTTGCACTGGAATGTCATAGGATTATCCGAAGTCTGAAGAGAGGGGGAGGTCACGGTAATCCTCGAATCCGGCAATTTGTTCTATCACCAGGAGGGCGACCATCTGTCCCAAGGAGGTGTCGGATTTATCGTCCACAAGTCTCTCGTTAACAACGTTGTAAAGATTGGGAGTGTGTCGACGAGGGTTGCGGACCTTATACTCAGAATCACCGAACGGTAATCGCTGAAGGTTATACAGGTTTACGCATCAACCTCGGTACACGCCGATGAGGAGGTGGAAGAAATGTATGAGGATATCTCTAGAACAATGCATTCCTCCAAAACCCACTATACGGTGTTAATGGGAGACTTCAACGCAAAACTAGGCACAAGAGAGAACGGTGAGCTGAAAGTAGGGAAATTCGGAATAGGGCAACGGAACCCAAAGGGCCAGCAGCTGGCGAACTTCATGGAGAAAGAAGGACTCTTTATGATGAACTCTTTCTTCCAGAAGCGGCCCCACAGGAAGTGGACCTGGTCGAGCCACGACGGTTCGACAAAAAATGAGATTAACTTTATTATGACGACCAGACGACAACTATTCAGTGATGTCTCAGTGATCGCGAGGGTGAAAACCGGCAGCGATCACCGAATGGTGAGAGGCACACTGAACCTAAACGTTAAGTTGGAGAAGTCACGTCTAATGAAGTCAACGCTCCGTCCTTCTCGTGCTCTAATCCAAAGTCCAGAAACCTTTCAGCTCGAGCTACGAAACCGTTTTCAGTGCCTAGAAGATTGCAATACAATGGACGATATGAATGACAAGCTCGTGGAAACTGTCCATGCGGTCTGAGCTAAGTTTTGCAAGACCCGCCGCAGAAGAAACAAAAAGTCTCCGATCACACTCTAATCTCAATGGCTTTTAGACGGGGTATATAGCTGCAGTCTTCAGTAGATTTGACAGCGTACAGGCAACTGAACATACAGATCTCCAAATGCATGCGGCGGGACTTGTGCAACTTTAATTCTGCTCGTATTAAAGAAAAGATCGAGCAGAACCAGGGCTCCCAAGTCTTTGCAAGAGATCTGTCTGCCAGAAAGAGCCAACTGTCGAAGCTGAAGACCGAGTATGGCAGCGTCGTTTCCGGGACACCTGAGGTTTTGAGTGAGATTGAGAGGTTCTATTGGCAGCTGTACACATCATCGTTGGAGCCACACGTAAGTGTGAGTAACGATCCAAGAGCGAGTCTTATCCGACACTATTCCGATGATATCTCGGACGTCAGTCTGAGCGAGATTAGAATGGCTCTCCAGCATCTTAAAAACGGCAAGATCCCAGGCTGGATGGAATTACAGTGGAGCTTCTGAAAGCGGGTGGAAAACCGATACTTGATGTCCTTCAGAAGCTCTTTAATTCCGTCCTCCATGGTGGCACTACTCCGGAGGCGTGGAGCAGAAGTGCGGTAGTCTTGTTCTTTAAGAAAGGTGACAACGCTCTCTTGAAGAACTACAGACCGAGTTCCCTTTTGAGCCGCGTCTACATGCTGTTTTCGAGAGTCATTACTCCCGAACAAGCCGGTTTCCAAAAAGGCTTTAGCACCATATACCACATACATACCCTTCGGCAAATTGTACAGAAGTCCGAGGAGTACAATTTACCACTATTTCTGGCGTATGTGGACTATGAGAAAGCCCAAAGACTTTCAATCAAAATTACGTCGAAATTCGGGCGGTGCTGCAGTCCCTTCAGCGATGCCAAGTTGACTGTCGGTATATCGAAGTGCTGAAGTGCTTGTACAGTAGGGCTACGATGGCTATCCGAGTACAGAACCAGAGTACGAAACCTATCCAATTGCAGAGAGGTGCAAGACAGGGTGACGTTATATCCCCGATACTCTTCACCGCTGCATTGGAAGACGTTTTCAAGCTTCTGGACTGGTAAGGATACGGTGTTAACATCAATGGCGAGTACATCACTCACCTTCGATTTGCCGACGATATAGTCCTTATGGCAGAATCGCTGGAGGACCTAAGCACTATGCTTAATGACCTCAATAGTTTTTCCCAACGGATAGGTCTTAAGATGAACATGGACAAAACAAAGATCATGTTTAATGTCCATGTCACACCTATGTCGGTAGTTGTTGGTAGCTCTAAGCTCGAAGTTGTTGACGTTTATGTTTACCTGGGACAAATAGTCCGACTAAGTAAGTCCAACTTCGACCGAGAGGTCAATCGAGGGATTCGACTCGACTGGGTAGCGTTCGGGAAATAACGGCACATCTTCTAGTCAGGTATACCTCAAAACTTGAAAACGAAATTGTGCAACCAGTGCGTGTTGCCAGTGATGACATACGGAACTGAGACGTGGTCCTTCACTGCTGGCCGGATGAGGAAGCTCAAGGTTGCTCAGCGAGCTATGGAGAGGGCTATGCTCGGAGTTTCTCTGCGTGATAAACTTAGAAATGAGGATATGCGCAGTAGAACCAGAGTCACCGACATGGCCCAACGAATTAGTAAGCTGAAGTGGCCATGGGCCGGACATATAGCTCGAAGAACCGGCAACCGATAGGGAAAAAGGTTCTCGAGTGGCGGCCTCGTACCGGCGGATGAAGTGTAGGGCGTCCCCCCACTATATGGAGTGACGACCTGGTAAGACATGCAGGAAGTCGATGGATGCAGGTGGTTCAGGACCGTGCTTTGTGGCATTCCTTGGGTGAGGCCTATGCTCTTTAATGGACTTATGAAGGGCTGTTATGATGATGATGATGATGATGAACTAGTGGAATTAGTACTTTTGCCGTTGTCGTGATAATTGACGATAATTTATGTGTACATAGAGAACTGAAGACCATTTTTATGTATATGTTTTTTATTCCTTTATTCGTTTTTTCATTCCTTGGACTTATGAAGGGCTGTAACGATGATGATGAATAACTTAAAATCAATATATAATAATTTGAATTCAATGCAAGCGTTTTTGTTCCTTTTATGAAATCTTTACTCTTCATTGGGGCCCCCCAACAAATTTTGATACAGGGCCCCTCGAAGGCACGCTACGCCACTGTGTACATATTACATTCATAAAGTTTCTTTGAGAACCCTCGAGTTCTAAAACTGTAAAAATGACTCTCATTTCTCACAGGAAGTAAAGTATACAAAAGATATGCTATATCTGTTTAACTAGCTAATTTCACAAAGCAAAATCAAAACGGAATCTAACCTCTGGATCAAATCAGAACTAGATAATGTAATTAAGAAACGGTGGTGGTTGCTAAACAAAGCTCTGCGGCTTGGCGCGAACACAATAGTCGGGCGTAATGCCAGAATATTATACACAATTATAAACTATAAGTAATTGGTACTGGTAATGTATAACCTATACAAATACAGCTCAACATAAAAATTGATGGCCTTACATAATAAAAACAATGTAAACTTAAGAAATTCTTAAATTTGTTCAATGTCTTTTCACTAAATGACTATAGAAAAAGACAATTTTAGAGATAATTAATACTTAATTTAGGTAATTGATAAGTAAAGCCTTGAAGTAATAGACTAAATAAATAATGATTTCTTATATTTACTCGAACACTACACATTGAATTTTTTTATATTATTCTAAGCCAGCGCTTAACTACAATCCCACCTGATGGTAAATGGTGACTCTTGCCTTGAAGACACCCACATTATACTCGGATGGATACACAGATGCTGGCAACTTATTCCACTCCTTTGTAGTACAGATGAAGAACGGTGTAGCAAACCGTTTGGTTCGAATGCGTGGTAAGCCAACAACGAAGGGGTGGAGCCTGGCCGAACGTCCGATTTTGGAAAGGAGAGGGAGGAACTAAATTATTCAATTCCTGCGCACACCTGTAAAAACCGAAAAGCTGGCTACTTTGCGCCTGTGTTTGAAACTGGTAAGATTGGTTTTAACCAAATTCGGGTCACTAACAAGCCTCTTAGCACGTCTTTCCATTGAATCCAAAGCTGCTAGGTAGCATTTTGCAGCACCAGCCCATATATGGCAGCAATACTCCATGAACGATCGGATTTGCGCTTTATATAAAGTAAACAGCTGTCCCGGCGTGAAGAGTATCGCCCCACTTTTGCAAGGAATCCTAGCTTCCTTGCAGCTGCTTTAGCCTTAGATTCAATGAACTGCCCGAAGTTCATATTTGAGGATATCTCAACCTCCAAGAACTGAAGGCGGTTGGTGTACTCGGTATAAGCTGGCTTCTTTTTGCAGTGAAGAGACACGCTTGTGTTTGGGAATCGTTGAATTTCACAAGATTGGCATCGTCCCATTCAGAGACTGCCTGTAATGTGAGATCCACACGCTTTACCATAGCTTCTCTTTCGGACTGGATTTGAGCCAGACTCGCCCGAGGACTTGGTTGGAATCTCTACGCAACTGTGCTATCGTTTCCATACCCATAGATACCGGGCATAAGCAGATCATTAATATGCAGCAGGAAGAGAGTTGCGGAGAGGACGGACCTCTGAGGAACACCGGCGTTAGTCGCAACAGGATCGGATGAGCAGCCAACGACGACGATCCGGAGAGACCGTTCACTCAGAAAGTCCTTTACCCAGTCAATCAGACCAGGGATAAGCCGTACGCTGAAAACTTTTTTTATAGGATAAGGGTGACAAACGAGCACACAGTCCACCTGATGGTAAGTGGTTGCTGCGGCCCATAGATATCTACATCTATCCTCTATTACAATTCAAAATGTAGATGCGTTGTCACCCGTGAGGACTAAGATGGAATGCCTCATTTCCAGTAAAAAGGGCCTCCGGCCACCTGCACTCACCAAGCGAAACGCAGAGGTGAACCTCTACTTCACGCTGATTTTCTGTGAGGTCGTGGTACCACCCCAGTTCGAGCTGGCCCATCCGTGCGACAGCAAAAGCTGCCGCGTGGCTCTACCACTGTTAAACCTTACCCAAAAGGCTAGTATGCCAAATTCTGTCAAAGGCCTGCGAGACATCAATGGAAACATCAAGTGCTTCCCCACTGTTCTCGAGTGCCTCGCCCCATAAGTGTGTGGCATATGCTTGAAGGTCCCCAGCTGACCTATTTCGGCGAAACCCGTATTGGCTGTGACTAAGGAAGTCATTCTGTTCTAGGTTAGCCATTAAGCGGGCGAGATTTGACGCTAATTGGCAGGGTCGGCACGGTTGCTTTTTTTTTGGAACACGCTGCACGTTGGGCAGCTTCCAGGATTTTGGCACTAATCCAGTCCTATATAAGAGGCGGAACAAGCGTGTCAGCACAGGAAAGAACTCAGTTGCACAAGCCTTTACAACTTTAGCTGGTATACCATCTGGTCCAGTAGCTTTATTCACGTCTAGACACCGCAAGGCTTAAGAATAATCTATGTCCGAGGTCCGTATCACAAATAAGGAGGTTATTTGTGATACGTATCTCGGACATAGAGGTCCCGCAGTGAGGTATTTAGGTGGAACATTGTTACCACTGTCCAGACGTAAATTGTAGGCAAAGAGAGATGCGAACAAGTATACGAAGACGCATTCAGTGTTAAACCATGGGCGAGCTTTTCTACCGGTAGGAGCGTCAGAAAAGGGGATAAAATACTCCAAAACTTTACGCAACACAACGGTTACCGCATCCGCGCAGATCGAAGGATCCTCAGAAGAGAAACAGATCTCCCGCCAAGGATAGGATGCAAAAAAGTATCGCATCTCATCCCAATCAGCTGACTTATACCGCCATATTCGTCGCACACATTGGTACTCGTAATCAGAGGGAGAATATGACGATATAGATTTCACCAGACAGTGGTCAGATGTACCCAAAGAGGAGGTAACCTGTACTTCATACCTATCTGGTTCAGTAGTCAGCAGAAAGTCCAAGCAATTGGACAGCCAATTGCTCACACAGGTGACCGTCTACATCGGGTACCATAGTCGCTTCCTTTATCAGCTGAGAAAAACCATGCGTCAAGGTAAAATTCCACGCTTCTCTTCCAGCATGGTCTTCACCAGCCAGTGTAGGTGACAGGCGTTAGGATACCGATTTAGGGCCACATCAGCAGCCTCACTAACTTGATCAAATAATCATGTTGTCTCCTGGTCACCACTGTGCAAACAATAGACACAAGCATAAAGGATTCTATAAATACCTGTATCTAACATCACCCAGATTGTCGAAAAAGTAGGGTCTTCAAGATGACGGAGACGCTGGAAGCAGATGTCATTGCGGACGTACACACAGACTCCGGCACGTAGATGGAATTTGTGCTCCAAGGAGAATCCAGGATAGTCGTCAAGGTACGACGCATTCAATGAATAAACTACTTTTACGGATTTTTTCGAGTTTAATTTACTTAAAAGATCAGTAAATATTATTATTATTATTATTATAAAGCCATTTATTTTCTTAACAAAATTATTAAAATACATTTCATTAATTATTAATTTCATTAAATAATTCAAAATTAGAAACAAAACTATAATATAAACTATAGTAAATATTATATAAGACAGTTATTTTAAAAAATATTTTTTGATTTCAGACATAATACTCATATAAAAAGGAAAATATTTCTGCTGCATCGTTGTGAGCTGTCAAAGCATAACAACTGCATACAATTTTTGTCAATATAGAATAAATCCAGGGAAGCAATATGATATTTCTTTTATAGACCAAAATACTTTTATTTAGGCCGTAAATGACTGTGTTTCAGGGAAAGATGCGGGGTACAGCACATTTCAAGTCAATATGATGCTATGTAATATAAAGACTTTTGAATGCTGTAGAGATCTGTTTAGATTTTTTTTTAAATATAAATCTCCGCTCTACTATATTCACAGCCGGATTTTCTACAGAGTCAAAATTGTACCGACGTAGGTTGTTTAAAGTTAAAAGGGGATTAAATTTTCATATTAAACGATGCCTTAGTAAAAGTATTTAGGCTTCACAGCCTGCCGTAGAAGATTGCAATGCAATGGACGATATGAATGACAAGCTTGTGTAAACTGTCCATTTTTTTTATAGAATATGGGTGACAAACGAGCACACAGTCCACCTGATGGTAAGTGGTTGCTACGGCCCATAGACATCTACATCTATCCTCTATTATAAATCAAAATGTAGATGCGTTGTCACCCGTGAGGACTAAGATGGAATGCCTCATTTCCAGTAAAAAGGGCCTCCGGCCACCTGCACTCACCAAGCGAAACGCAAAGGTAAACCTCTACTTCACGCTGGTATTCTGTGAGGTCGTGGTACCACCCCGGTTCGAGCCAGCCCATCCGTGCGACAGCAAAAGTGGCTCTACCACTGTTAAAAATGCAGTCGGATATAAGTTTTACAAGACGCGCCGCAAAAGAACATAAAAAACCTGTGATCAAACTCTTAATTTCATGGCTGTTAGACGGGAAATGAAGCCGCAATCTTCATTTGATTTGACAGCATATAAGCAACTGAACAGATAGATCTCCAAATGCATGCGGCGGGACTTACGCAACTTTATATATATATAATACTGTTCGTATTGAAGAAACGATCAAGCGGAATCAGGGCTCCAAAGTCTTTGCCAGAGGTCTGTCAGCCAGAAAGAGTCAACTGTCGAAGCTGAAGACCGAATGTGGCAGCAGTGTTTCCGGGACACCTGAGATTTTGAGTAACATTGAGAGGTTCTATCGTAAGCTGTACACGTCATGGTTGGAGCCACACGTAAATGTGAGTACCGATCCAAGAGCAAGTCTTATCCTACACTATTCCGATGATATCCCGGACGTCAGTCTAAGCGAGACTGGAATGGCTCTCCAGCACCTAAAAACTGTAAGTCCCCGGGTGAGGATGGAATTGCAGCGGAGCTTCTGAAAGCGGTGTAAAAAAGATACTTGAAGTCCTTCAGAAGTTCTTTAATTTCGTCCTCTATGATAGTACTACTCCGGAGGCGTGAAGTAGAAGTACGTTGGTCTTGTTCTAAAAGAAAAGCGACAATGTTCTTTTGACGAACTACAGACCGATTTCTCTTCCGAGCCGCGTCTACGTGCTGTTTTGCTGTTTTCGAAAGTCATTACAAATTGTCTCGCACGCACGCTGACTCGACGACTTCCAACCTCCCAAACAAGCCGGTTTCCGAAAAGGCTTTAGTACCATAGACCACACCTTTCCGTAAATTGTACAGAAGTCCGAGGAGTACAATTTGCCACTATGTCTGGCGTATGTGGACTATGAGAAAGCCTTTGATTCCGTCGAAATTTTGGCGGTGCTGCAGTCCCTTCAGCAGTGCCAAGTTGACTGTCGGTATATCGAAGTGCTGAAGTGTTTGTACAGTAGAGCTACGATGGCTATCCGAGTATAGAATCAGAGTACGAAACCTATCCAACTGCAGAGAGTGTAAGACAGGGTGACGTTATATCCCCGAAACTCTTCACCGCTGCATTGGAAGACGTTTTCAAGCTACTGGACTGGAAAGGGTGCGGTATTAACATCAATGGTGAGTACATCACTCACCTTCGATTTGCCGAAGATATAGTCCTTATGGCCGAATCGCTGGAGAACCTAAGCAATATGCTCATTGCACTAAGCTCGAAGTTGTTGACGAGTTTGTTTACCTGAGGTCAATCGACGGATTCAACTCGGCTGGGCAGCGTTCGGGAAATTACGACACATCTTCTCGTCAGGTATACTTCAAAACTTGAAAACGAGACTTTAATACTTCACTAACTGTATGAAGAAACTCAAGGTCGCTCAGCGAGCTATGGAGAAGGCTATTCTCGGAGTTTCTCTGCATGATAAACTTAGAAATGAGGATATCCGCAGTAAAACCAGGGTGACAAACATAGCCCAATGGATTAGTAAGCTGAAGTAGCAATGAACTAGCCATAGAGCTAGATGAACCGATAACCGATAGGGAAAAATGGTTCTCTAGTAGCAGCCTCGTACCCGGTAGGCGAAGTGTAGGGCGACCTCCCACTAGATGGAGTAACGACCTGGTAAGACGCCCTGGTCAGACGTAAGAAGTCGATAGATGCAGGTGACTCAGGACCATGCTTTGTGGCATTCCTTGGGTAAGGCTTATCATCAGCAGTGGACTTGTGAAGGGCCGTAATGATGATGATGATGATGATAGTCGAATGGCGAATTCGAAATTAAGACTTGTGACTTTTTGTTCTATACTCTTTACCTTTAAAATAATATATATTATAAGTAATAATGTTATGTAACAACGTTCAGTAACACTTCATATAATATGAACGCTTATATTGTTAGTCACCAACTTTATATAACTTCTACAACAGTCGCTACGCTAAACAAACTAGTACCCTTTGAACATTTCAGTCTTGGAAATTTGGGTCGCTCTAGAAGTCGTTTGCGACACTAACAAGTGAACTTTAATCACAGATTCAAATGTATCGCGTTTGCAACAGCGAACTTGGCTCCTATTCATTCAGAGAGTTTGAAATTCTCATTCCTACCATTTCACTATTGTTAGTTCGGAGACTTCGTCGCATTATTACAAAATAATTTAAAAAGATATAATTTATAAAAAAAACTCATTATATGTGTGTGTTTTATATTATCTTTAATATGCTATATTTATAGGATGGTTTAAGGTTACCTGTGAATTTGTTTGTTACAAACGAATTCACAGGTAACCTTAATTAATGATGATCACAGCGTCTTAAACTATGCTGGTACACTAGAATATACCCAAAGTTTGGGTGTCTTTAAAAAAGGCCAAAAAGTTATTAAAAAAATATCTAAGGAGCTTGACTATACTTTAACCTTGATCTTTTTCGCACGTTCCTGTCGTAGGTGATCCATTTTTCATCGCCATCTTTTCAAAAATGGTTCGGTTTCATTACTTTTCAATAGAGAATCGCAAATTAATACACAATTCATTAGGTTTCTTTCAGTGAGCTCCTGTGGTACGCAAATATCATGCTTTTTTGTGTAGCCAGACTTTTTCAAATGGGTCAAAACTGTTTTGTCTTCAATCGTCAATTCATCGGCTATGTCGTAACTACTAATACACCGATCTTACTCCACTTTTTCAAAAATGATATCTACTTTATCCGTATGAAGGCGACCAAAGCGAATTGCATCTTTGACATAAAAAAATCCCGGACTGACACTGCATTAGGTCCATAAATATCAAATATTTTTTGCGAATTGAGTCGCATTTTCTCTTTTTTGTAATAGAACTTCAGAATGTATCGAATTTCTTCGGTAGATTCACTCATTTCGGCGGAGAAAAAAAGAGTTTAATAATGGCGGGAAAACGTTTTTTACGTTTTATTTTTCTTTTTCTTAAGCTCTTATATTATGTTTTGATATTAAAACCAGCCAGATACAAACAGTATAACCAAAGAGATCTTTCTTCAATTTTATACAAACAAAATAAGAAGAAACCTTTTCCGCGACCTATTACATACTTATTGGATTTCGGTGAGTACCTACTTAATAAAATTTATTTAGTTATTCATCTTAAACCAGTGTAGGTATAGGCAGGTGTAACTTGTGTTCAAAACGAATAAAATCATTCTATATGTTTAGAAAATTGATATCAATTTTGTCATCAAATCAAATCAAAGTTACCTATTTCCTAAATAGTATCATACATACTCAGAGTAAGAAACAAGTCGACATCAAGTTTACTAAACTAAATTGTCAAGGTTAGGTAGGGTGTGTGTGCGTACGTAATTCGCGTGTACTACACAAATCGACAAGGCTTAGAGTGCTTTAATTGTTCGTGAAGTTTTGTATATACTTTTTTCTTAATCTGAGCCTTTGTACGTAAAATTATTTCATTGATATTGAAGTGATTTCATGCCGGCACATCGCTTACAACTTTACAAAGCGCAAGTTCGGCCTCACATGGAATACTGTTCTCATCTCTGGGCCGGGGCCATCTTCCACTTAACCGCATCCAGCGCAGAGTGGTTCGAATTGTCGACGACCGAGTTCTTTCTAATCGGCTCTATACGCTGGCACTGCGTAGGGATGTTGCATCCCTTTGCATTTTCCATAGAATTTACAACGGGGAGTGCTCTGAGGAATTGTTCGTATTAACTCCAGCCGCCAAATTTCACTAATGCACATCGCGTCAAAATTCACGATACCATCCTCACCATCTGGATGTTCGGCGGTCCACGACTGTGAGTTTTACTAGGAGTTTTCTTCTTCGCACAACGTCTCTGTAGGATTGTTTATCACCGGCGATTTTTGCGGACCGATACGACTTAGGGACTTTCAGGAAAAGAACTTACACCTTTCTAAAAGGCCGGCAAGGCATCTGCAATTTCCCTGGTGTTGCGGTTGTTCATGGGCGGCGGTAGTCACTTACCATCAGGTGAGCCGCATGTAAATAATATCAATCCGCAAATAAAATCGGTTTTTGCTTTTTAAGTGTTTTGGCTATCAAAAAACAACCTATAAAGGATTGTCCGTAAGAATCTATTTAGCAACTCGTGACTTTAAAAAGTACTTTAGGTCAAAATATCGATAACAATGTGATAAACTATTGAATACCTTGAAGAAACATTTTTGGTTACTTCTAAGTACATCTGTGTATCTTCTAAAACTCTCTTTTTTTAGATTGATCTTTTATTAAGTACAGTGGGGAAGGGAGGTAGAAAAGACAAACAAAAGACGTTGTATATGAGTACTATACCAAAAAAAACATTATTTTAGTGTCAAACGACAAGTTCAATATTTGGCCATTACTAGAAAATTTCTACCACCAGTGCCTTTTGCCAGAAATCATTGACGGTCGGATACGAAGAAATAGACCAGTTAGATAAAGAACGTTGTCATAAGTTTAATTTCGCTGATGTAGTAGGAGATAGGGAGACTATACCTACCTATCTTATATATAATTTACTGTTTTGTATTAATATAATTTACCTTTTGTAATAAACATTTATAGATATGACATTATGTTATTTTGTATCTATTACCAATTAAAACAAATAAAAAAACAGTATTCATATTTCCCACTAAAGAGCATGTGCAACATAGAGCAACACAGGAGGAGGGGAGAAGCCATAGCGTTATTTTCCGATACCAAACTGTCTGTCCTTTTTTGCGGGGGGAACACTTTCTCAGACTCCCACACAAAAATAATCGTTTGTCACTACGAAACTCACACATAACAATTAGAATAATAGATTAACAATTTCACACACATAAAGATGTACTCTGTGTCATAGGCGCCTACTACACACTCGATAATTATCACGATATTTGGATCGTAATCTAAGATTACGATATTTATCGAGTGTATAGTATAAGAGTACCCTAAACCGCAGAGCATGTATGAAGGGAATAATGAAAGTGGACGAAGCGAAACAAGTATGTAAGGATCGTAGCAAGTGGAAGGAAGTGGTCTCTGCTACCCCTACGGGAAAGAGGCGTGATTATATGTATGTATGTATGTATAGTATAGCATATCTTGGATCGTGATACGGATCGTTGGATTTCTAAAAATCCAGAAATCCAACGATCTGTATCAAGTATCGTCGATAAATATCGAGTGTCTAGTCTCTGGTCGATATTTATCGTGTCAGTAATGGTCAGTATTCATTTTTTCAGCGATGGACACACGAAAATAATTTTCATAATCATCCATTTCTTGGTATTCCCGAATCTAATTTAATAAATGCAGGTGTGTATATTGATCTCTGTCTTGAAACCAATGCTTCATTCATTTTTTTCTCTTTACACGTCTTATTAATGCTATCGCTAATATAATAGAAACGCAAGTTTTACTTTTATAGTCATTCATTACGTTACTGGCTTCGGATTATGGAACGGTAGATTTCATTCCCTAAAGACGTGTAGTCTTTAGTGAATGAAACCTACCGTTGTACTGACGTGATTAGTATTGAGTGTGTAGTATGTAGATTTGATCCAAAATATTGCAAGATAAAAATCACGTTAAATATCGTGATAATTATCGAGTGTGTAGTAGGCGCCATAGCAGTGTAATGAAGTGACGCAACTACATTGACAAGTTGCATTCAGCCATGGATGTAACAACTGTCGATACGCATTACCGATGAAAAGGTGAATATTATTATAAAGATAGGACTTTATTTATTACTACAATAATAACCCGTCATTTAACTATTAAACTTACTGTTTATATAATTTTAAAAACTAGTGATAGTTTTATATATCAATGGATTAGTTTTTTTTTTTTATATAGAAAACGAATACACTTTGGTGGGTTCGCTTTTTACATTAAAGTAAGTATAGACATAGTTAAAGCAAAACATCGCGGTTGTGGTGAATACTTACCTCGTGAGAGCTTCCCACTTTTACATTTTTTTCTTAAGTTGAGCCTTAATTAGTTCTGTTTCTTCAACGTCAATTTTTTCAAATACCATCCGTTTTTCTTTATCTATCAAAGATTTTTCATCCAGATTCTGAAGAAATTTTTTATATAAATAAATAAAAAAACATTATGGTCAAAGTTCACACTTAGTAATTTTAATATAATATATTAATGCTCGTAAGTACTGTATGATATTTAATTTGATCAAATTTTAATATTAAACTGTATTATAATAAAGCACACAATAAATATTAAATAAATCAGAAAACATAACCTCAAAATAATAATATGCACAAGAGACATGGTTGTATAGACCATATTTGATTTGATCGCTCGGTGACAGCAACAACTCCGATACAGACTCGGATCAGTCGCTCGACCGATCTGCATATTGTGTGAGAGCGAGTAGCCTGTGGTGGTTAACAAATCCGAAACAACACGACCGTTACTATGGCAACTATGGACTGTTATCATTGTAACTATTAAGATGAAAAAGAAGTAAATGGTACAAATATTATAAATATTTACTTACATATGAAAGGTAACGCCATCTTTTTGTAAATTTCACGTGGCAGATCTCTTTTTACAGCAAATAAATCTGAATAATTTGGCATTTTTGTAGGACGTCGATTCAGTCTCGCAAGTCTAGTGAGCTATACGGTTGCAACTAGTTTTATTGTAAGCATATGGCCCGCCGTGTCATATATGGACTTATACTTTAGTAAAGGGGAACGCCTGCGTATGGCTCCCCCCGTCTGGTAGGTCGGCGACTCGTGTTGCTTTATGATATGCAAAAATGTTAATGCGTTTATCGATAACTGTTTTCGCCACTAGTTTGTCGATATTATTTTCAACTACTACCCATCACTTTCGGTCTGTATACGTATAAGCAGAACCTTCCCGCATCCCAACCCTGAAAATCGTTCGATAAGGACAACTGCAGATCCGCCTGAATGGCCTAAGTAAAAAGGCATAATTCGAGATTTGGTTCTCTACTATTTCCTCCTCCAATATTGGACCAATTTAAGAGATACTTCATAAACTAAATAAAAAGGATATACACTTTTTTTCAGTATTATTTATCAAACTTGAACTCTAGGCCTCTGTTGACAGCGGTCTAAATAGACAATTTTGATCATTTTGTATGTGCATATAAATATAATGTATCATCAAAAAGGAAAACATAAGGACATAGAAGAGGTTGATATTTATTTTACTGTAAAAACTCATTGCTATATGGTCTTAAACCAGAACGAAAACAGGCGAGAGCGTTTGTATGAAGAAAAGACCACCCGCATTGAAATGGCTTTACCATTTATAGAACTTGAAAAAAAAACCATCATTATTTGGATCATGTTGTTCAGAATTTTTTTTACCTACAAATAATAGTTATTCAGATTTCAAAGATAAATTCATTTTTCTTATGGCAGACGCTCAATTATGCCATGTTTTATGTTATGTATATCATTATGTTATGTATAACATTTTCAAGGAAATTTTATGTAGATTTTGGAAATATTTGTTATTTTCCAGAAGTCTATCATACCTGGAAATATACTGAAATAATAGGGTTGAATCTTTTCTGCACAACGCGGTCCAATTTTAGGATAAAATACAAATGGGAACCTTATTATAGACATATAATATCCCTTAACACAACAAATATTATTAAGCTATTTTCTACGAGAAACATACGAAAATATCTGTACTATTTCTTATTCCCCGAAGGTCAAAAGGTCCAGTAATGCGTTTTTAACGACATGAGGACCGGTCTATTATGGTACAAATCACTGGAATGGATATTGCTTTCAAAATCAAGTACTTAGTAAAGTAGTATAGAAAATTATAATTGTGTATATTAAATCAACATCAAAGAGGAGCCCTGGTAGCTCTGGGCGCTCGCTGTTAATTTCACACTACGCGAGCAACCCGGTTTCGATCACCGCTGGCACCAAGGAAATTGTTGATTGCAATTTTAAGTGCTGATTTACCACGTGCTGGGCGGTGAAGGAAAACATCGTGAGGAAACCTGCATGTCTGAGAATTAAGAAAAAAATAATATTTCGAAGATATGTGAAGTTCGCAAATGCATTGCGGCAGCGCGGCGGACATTTCCTTGCCCTAAAACCCTCTCAGAAATCAGAGGAGGCCTGTGCCCAATGGGGAGTATATACGCAGTAACTTTAACTTTATTCATCACTACCATCAATCCAGACAAGCCTATGTTCTGCTTCTTCATCATCATCAACTTTCCGTCCCGATCTAACCTCAGCTTTGAATCTTCATTATGTTATCAACACACTTGGTAGGCAGATTTTCGATAGCAATATCAGAAGTAACAGTGGTAGAGCCACGCGGCAGCTTTGCTGTCGCATGGATGGGCCGGCTCGAACCGGGGTGGTACCACGACCTCACAGAAAATCAACGTGAAGTAGAGATTTACCTCTGCGTTTCGCTTGGTGAGTGCAGGTGGCCGGAGGCCCTTTTTACTGGAAATGAGGCATTCCATCTTAGTCCTCACGGGTGACAACGCATCTACATTTTGAATTGTAATAGAGGATAGATGTAGATGTCTATGGGCCGCAGGAACCACTTACCATCAGGTGGACTGTGTGCTCGTTTGTCACCCTTATCCTATAAAAAAAAAAAAAGATTTATCGCACCTTTGCCGCTTCTCCTCATCTACGATCCGAAAGTTTCACATCTGATGACACTAGATGTTGAAACGCTATCAATCGTAGGCCATGAGATTTATTTAGCGTTTTTCATAGTCATCTCTCACCCACGGGTTCAAAGTTTAAAAGAGTTTAAAATACCTGATTTAACTCAAATTTATAATATATTTATTAATATACTTAATGATTAGTTAATAAATATATAAATTTACCATTAAGTACCAATAATAATTTATAGTTAACTAGCTGACCAGGCAGACGTTGTACTGCCCTTTCCGAGGACCATTTGCTGTCCTAAAAAAACTCCTGAAATTAACAATAAAAAAATTTTGAGTCACTTATCGGAATAAAAATTACCCTATCTCTCAAGTTGAACCAAACTGCACACAGTGTGCAAAATTTTATTGAAATCAGTTCCGTTGTTTAAGAGTTCATCGCGGACAAACAATGTGACACATTAAATGAAACTAATTTTTACCGATTTTATCGCGTTTACTTTAACTTTTTAATTACCAAAATTCCCGAATGAGACACGTAATTTTTATATATAAAGATAGACCACAGCAATAAAACCGTGTGTGGTTTCTGCTGAAGGACTAAAAAAATAATTTCTATATATCAGTTTGCTTTCTTTTAATTTAGAATAAATAAAACAAGTAAATATGAGAAATGCGAAATCATTGAAAATATTTTTCAATTTACCAAAAACCATTGACAATGATTAATTTTAATATTATTGGTATCTGAAACATTCAAACTTTCAAACTAATGTAATATACATAACAAACCATTAAAAGTTTTTGTCCTGTCTGTAGTTGCCTAAAACGAAGGAAACCCACGGTACAATTACGCCCAAGTTCAAAATAATTTATTGGAAATCAATACAAAGCGATGTTTGTAGTGTGGCTGAGATTTCAAATAAATAAATACCAATTGGGTTTATGTAGAATGAGAATATGAATAATAAAAATTATTTTGCTATACACAACACACAAAATGTTGCTAAATATGGTAGTGTATATATATACAGGGTATTTTTGGAACGCTCCCGAAAACTAAGACAGGCGACAGCACCAAGTATACCTTTGATCATGGGTCACAAATAAATTTGATCCTGATGAAAAAAAAATCATATTTTTACAACGTTTTATTAGCTTTATTCACGCGCCATCATGTTAGTACAGCTAAATGAAACGATTATTTCATAAAAAAAATCATGAAAATACTGAAACATAAAACCAGCAGTGAAAACTGAATTGATATCACCTGTCTAATGGAGGTTAATGTACGCGCAAACGGTGAAAAAAGAACGCTGGCCTTGAACTTGGGCACTGAGCGATTTATCACATATTGGTACGAAGGGGGCGCGACGGGGGAACAATCCGCCAGTATTACTGTGCCTGCATGTTATTGTTTGCCGCGCTTTGTTTGCTCCAAAAATACAGTCGCATACACAGCTTACTTTGCGACTCGCGACGATGTTTTAAAAAGGGAGGAAAGAAAAATTATTTATATCTATTGTTTTATGACTGAACTAGTGAACGAAAAGATATGATGACTATGACTATGATGGGAGAAGGTGAATGGGGAAAATTGTGCAGTAAATTTAAAAGTGTTGAGGAAGAATACCGAAAAAATTACCGTTTCATTCGTTTCATTTAGCTGTACTAACATGATGGCGCGTTAATAAAGCTAATAAAACGTTGTAAAAAGATTTTTTTTTCATCAGGATCAAATTTATTTGTGACCCATGATCAAAGGTATACTTGATGCTGTCGCCTGTCTTAGTTTTCGGGAGCGTTCCAAAATACCCTGTATATATATATATTGTATTTTATATTGTATTAAGTGTAATATTGTGTTATATATTGTAGTAAGTAATGCTTAATTTAATTTTTAAAAAACGTTACACCACGCTAGGGTTTTCTCTTGTACTGTGAAGGCAGTACACAAACATAAATCGCACAAAGATATCCAGACCCGGAGCAATTATTTGTGGGCCATACAAATACTTGTTCCGGGATTCGAGCCCGTGGCCCTCAGTGCCGCAACACAAGCTCCGTGCTGCGCCATGGAGCTGTCTATATTTATATAATTTCAATAACGCTAGTGCTCAAGATGAAAAACCCGCATCAAGTCACATTTTTACGTAAGTACAAATAAAATGAAAATTGTAACACGAACGGGTCGGCTTTACTGGGGTCCGGTCGGACCATGCTCGCACAGAATAAAATAGCAGCTTCATGCTGCTGTGTTTCATATGGTCAGTGTAGGAAACCGGAGACTCTTTTTACTGGAAACGAGGCATTCCATTTTATTCCTCAGGGGTGACAGCGCATCTGCATTTTGATTCTTAATCGAGGATAAATGTAGATGATATCTATTGGCCACAGCTACGAGTATCACTTACCATCAGATGGATTGTATGCTAGTTTGTCGCCCTTATTTTATAAAAAAAGTTAATTGCAATTTTAAATGCTGATATACTAAGTGCTCGGCGGTGAATGAAAATGTTAAGAGGAAACCTGCATTCCCGAGGAATAATTTTGAAGATATTGGAAGCCTGCCAACACGAAATATAGCAACTCAAAGCAGAGAAATTGCTGCATAGCCCTAGAAATAAGAGAAAGCCTTCGCCCAGCAAAGAATCGTCTTTAGGATATTTTTTTACTTTACTTAAATATTTCATAACTATTTAAGCCAAATCAGAAACAAGTCAGAATCGATTTATTAAATTATTAGCTATAAATAGATTCATCAGCCTATTGATTTCTTGGTTTTATTTTTAAAAACCTACTACTGGACGAATTTTTCCCCTAGAGGATAGAATATTGTCATGGGTTACATGACATGTGAGTCAATGATACTAGATATTTTTCCTCACTATTACTCCCATTAATCGGAATTTTGTATTTCGTATAGTTTATCTTTTCTATATATAAAAATCAATTGCTGTCACGCTAAAACTCGAATCTGGCTCGACCGATTTTAATGAAATTTTATGTGGTCCCTGGATAGTTTATATTTACAAATGGACCCGTGCGAAGCGGAAACGGATCGCTAGTCATCATTAAATTTGGTTTCGGTGGCTATGCAAAAGCCTACCATAGCCTGGTACGTTATGTACATGTAGCGTTCAAAAAAGTTGCCGTAGCATAAATGAGCAAGAAGGAAGACTATTAAGTGCAAATAATTGACAGTAAAGACTAGATCATCTTTCAGTACCACTTAACTCGTCCTAAACGGATGAACCGATTTTGGGTGATTGAGTTGGTCCCTGGATAGCTTATATTTACAATTGGCCCCGGTAGGTGGCGCTGTTATCGAGATACAGAAATCACCCGTGCGAAGCCGGGGCGGATCGCTAGTTAAGAATAAAATAGTAATCATGAGTCATGGGGGGAACATGAGGCTACCCAAACGTATACAACAAAATATGGTCTGAGCTACCTGTATTCATTGACTTCCTGTTTTATCAGATCGTTACTCCATCTAGTGGCAGAGGGAAGGTCCTGTGTTATGTTATACATATTTTCCTTTATTTTGCACGCATTTAACTTACAATAAATACATTCTTTAATAGTCTACATATTACTATTTAATAATAATTTATTACAAATTGTGAGCCGACACCCGTCATCTGAATAGTCTAGTTTATTAAATTGTAAAGGACATACCCTTCACCTGTCGGATGCAATAATCCCTACATAAATGAAATAGTAGATTATTTTAATACCGCCTTTACTCGGTAACGTACAATGAAGGAACGGACGAATGTTCAACAAGGGGCTTATAAAGCTGATGAAGACGATGAACTGAATAAGTGAGCCATTTTTAAAAGCTTTTTTTATAGGAGATGGGGCAAACCATCATACGCCTCACCTGATGGTAAGTGATTACAGCCGCCCATGAACAACTGCAACACGAGGGGAATTGCAGATGCGTTGCCGGCCTTTTAAAGAGGAGTACGCTTTTTGCTTGAAGGTCTCAAAGCCGTATCGGTCCGGAAAAATCTCTGGTGGTAGTCGATTCCACAAGGAAGTTGTGCGAGGAAGAAATCTTCTTTTAAATCGCATAGTGGTGGACCGCCAGTCATCCAGATTGTATGGCACCACACTCTGGACACGAAAATGGTGCGACGATCCGGATCCGGATGAGAGGACAGCAGAAGGTCCAACAGTGAAGATGCATGATCCGTCACATCTGGAATCCGCGTAGGCGAAGTAACAAGCTGTGAAATACTATATGCCAAGGCAAAGTCATAAACAGATCTCCCCGCATGATCGGTTAAACGTGAACCGAGCCATTCAGCGTGGTGGGTGTTAAAATCGCCATGTATCACGATCTCTACGGATGGGATCTATTGTAGCAAGAAATCTGTAACCATTTGGACTTGATCGATGAGTCGGTCTGTGTCGGCATTACCGCTATGGGACCTATATAGGCAACCGCAGATGGGGGATGGTCGTCGCTATCTACGCGCAGCCATAGGATGGACAGCTCCGTCCGAGGACCTTCCGAGGCGTCGATAATAGATGTCCTTTCTGACGTACACGCAAACTCCAGCCCTGGGCACAAAGGAGTGTTCTAATTTGTACCCCGGGTAGGAGAGATATGAAGTATCTCTTCTGCCCGGGGAGAGGGCACCAGAGGCTCGGTTAAAAAGAGCAAGGTCGGCTTCGCCCTCTACAGGGAAGTGGACAGCCTTAAGGTTGGAATGAAGTCCCCCCCCCCCCGAACACGCGGATGCTCAGCGAGGGATTCTCTAGTGTTGCTGGTACCCTCCTGGAGTAGTCTTCCGTTTAATTCCGCTATCATGTTGATGGGGGGGGGGGTGTTAATTGGGTCTTTAGCCACCTGCACTCACCAATCGAAACGCAGAGGTGAACCTCTACTTCTCACTGGTATTCTGTGAGGTCGTGGTACCACTCCGGTTCGAGCCTTAGAAGAGAGAAAAAACAACAATAAACTCAATAATCGAAGGCAAACAAACTCAACTGGAAATTACAAAACGGCCGATAGGTACTTCATACAAAATATCTATGCGCTTGGCGTTAGCATAGATTATACACATTAGTGTTTGCCAGGTGTCCCGATTTGCGCGGGACGTCCCGATTATCAGAGATTTGGTGACACGTCCCGATTCACCCTTGATCTTGAACAAAACCAGCACGTAGACTTGGCTCAGAAGGCAAATCGGTCTATAGTTCTTCAAGAGAGCGTTGTCGCCTTTCTTGAAGAACAAGACCACCCACTGCTGCTCCACGCCTTCAGAGTAGTCCCACCATGACGGACTGAATTAAAGACCTTCTGAAGGACTTCAAATACCGGTTTCCCACCCGCTTCCAGAAGCTCTGCTGTAATTCCATCCTCGCCTTCCTTGCCGTTTTTAAGGTGCTGGAGAGCCATTCTCATTTCATCTCGCTCAGACTGACAGCCGGGATATCTTCGGAATAGTGTTGGATAAGACTTGCTCTTGGATCGTTACTCACACTTGCATGTGGCTTCAACAATGATGTGTACAATTACCCATAGAAACTCTCAATCTCACTCGAAATATCAGGTGTCCCGGAAACGATGCTGCCACACTCGGTCTTCAGCTTTGACAGTTGGCTCTTTCTGGCAGACTGGTATCTTGCTAAGACTTTGGAGCCTTGGTTGACTTTTTATCTCCCGATAATTATGTCAGCAAAATTAATACAAAATTTGCTGTGGCTGTTCCTACATTTCAATAATTTAGCTTTGACATTTCATATTTTTTTACCAAACTCGGACTAAATAGGTAACATCAATGTTAAAAATATTCTTTATTGTGTTGGTGAAATACAGATATCATTCATGTTGTTTCGTTTTTTCTCTCACCGAATGATGCCGCCACGCTATATTAATGGTCAATTTGACCATTGTTTATTATTTAATTATATCTTGTAATTCAATTCTTCTTCTTCTTTTATTAAAAATCATTACCCCCACACTAAGATTTTTTCCTGTATCGTGGAGACAGTTTACACACATACATAAATTACACGAGGACAAACATCCTGACCCGAAACAATTATTTATAGGCCATACAAATACTGGTTCAGTGCGGGATTCGAACCCGCGGCACCCAGCGCAACAACTCATTGCTAAGCCACTGCGCCACGGAGCCGTGAAACTAATCGTTCAACAAGTTCTGATTTGCAAAAAAAAGAAAAACGCACATAGACGTCTATGTAGTTTTTCCGATGTTTGGACGATAAATTATTCTTTCATTAGTTCAGTCCCAAAAAATATTATAAAGCACATTGCGCATTTTTAAATAAATATAAGAAATCATCACATTGCATATTGTGTCAAAAAGATTTTAGGTTATACTAAAGTCTTTTTGACACAATCATGACGGTCAAAATGGCTACAAAAACCTGTTTTTTTATTTTTTTATTTTATTATATTTGTAAACCAAATTCTCGATTCTTTTTACCTACTGGACCTGGCAACACTTATCCACATTTATAGCGAAAGGTGCAACTACAGGTGCAATCAACGCCTCACTAGAAAATCACAGGTGATGTCAGTCATTGCTAAGAAAAATGTTGCAATTAACATCAAATAGATCATATTTATTTTCAAATTGAAAAAAAGCATTGAACATTGCACATTGAACAGCTTTACCAATATACACGTAAATCATTTAAATGACGTTCAATGTTAACAGCGCTATGAGTTGTCGCGCCAACTCGTACGTGCGCGAATTTCGTTATATTGCTAATATTTAATAAATTCATAGGCCTTTTCTAGATCTAGAAAAAGCCTTGCACATTTAAAGGGCCTCCATTTAATAAAAAATAACATTAATAGAAAATTACCATCCAGTAACATAGGTACCTATTTTATCAAAATTTTTTGAAAAAGTCATGCACAAAAAGCTCATGATTTTCTTAAATAAATATAACAGAATAAATCCAACTCAGTATGGATTTCAAAAATCAAAATCCACGACACTGGCTGCTTTTAATTTAATAAAAAATATTTTACAAAATATTAATGACGGACTATTTACTACAGCTATCTTTTTTGACATGTCAAAAGCTTTTGACTTCGTATCACACGATGAGCTTTTGATCAAATTAGATCATAACGGAATTAGAGGCTTAGCAATTCACTGTATTAAGTCATACATACAAAGCAGGCATCAATGTGTTGAGGTGCTAAAACTTTACAATAAGCATGTAAGTCGAATTTATAGATCCAAATTTAGAAAAAATTCGTTTGGCGTACCACAGGGTAATTGATATATTTAAACGACTTACCTTGGGATTACTAAATATAGAAGTACTTTATTCGCAGAAGACGTCGCAGTAATAGTCACAACAAATAAAAATATGTCACTGACGAAACATATTTTTGACAGTAATGAAACAATATTTGCAGTAACTAAATAGCTAAGTAATAATAATTCAACCATAAACTTAAGGAAAACTCAATATATAAATTTCAATAATATAAATAATAATTTAATTAATATTAATTATAATGGACAAACTCTTTGTAGTGCAACTAACGTGACATTCCTAGGTATAATTATTGACAAAGAATTAAAGTGGAAAGAACAAGTTTGTGAAGTATGTAATAAAATAAATAGGTTCACATATCCGTTTTATAGACTTACAATATTTATCTTTTGCATATAATGATTCGATTATCCGCTACGGGGTTGTAATTTGGGGCAACAGTACAGAAATTAATAAAGTTTTTATTCCACAAAAAAAATGTATTCGTGCCATTCATGGCGTTGGCCCAGATTTCATGTCATGCCGACCACTATTTAAGACACTGGGGATCTTACCCGTGCTTTGTTTGTATATATAAGAAGTTGCTAAGTTTGTAAAACAACACGGGTAGAGTTTCTATAAACTTAATAAAGAAGTGGTATCCATGAACACGAGACACCCAGGTCGGATAGTAGTTAGCGAAATACCAAAAAGTAAACGCTTTAGCAAAAGTTGTTACTGGATGGCTAAAACAATATATAATAAAATACCAAACACAATCCTATGCAAACATTTAAAAAAGAATTATACCAGTGGCTTCTTCAAAATACATTTTACTCGGTAAATGAGTTTTTAAATTACTGATGACAACTTTTTATAGGACTATAGCTCATAATTGACATTTTTTGTTATTAACTGACATGGTATATAATATTGTTTAATTTATTTTTCTTTGTTTGTTAATTATATATATTTTTTTATAATTTTACTTTTGATATATTTAGGTTAATTGGATGGATTGTTTGTTGTCGCTAATTTAACGATTTAATAATGATTGATATTGATGTGTTAATTTTGTATAATGTTATAAATTCTAAGAATAAATAAATTTGCATGTCTCCATTAAGGACTTAGTATGTATACATAGTATTTAACAATATCTTTTGTAACATATATACTAAAAAGCAAATAAATAAATAAATAATGCTAAAAAGCTTGATATATAAGACTCACTATTTTTAATTAGGATTTTTTTAATCTGCACACTAATTTTCAGTTCACTCACTGTTTCGTTTCTTTTCTTGATGGTGTGGTTAAATCTCTTGTAATCTTCAATTAAATTCAAATGTCATTAAGATTAGACGATATACTTCATGTTGTTGAGCACTTGATCATATATATGTACTTGTAAATGAGTATGGATGTATATATTATGTATATATATGGGTATATATGTAAGTGTATGTTTATGTTTGCTCAAACAATGTATCATTATTTCCAAATAATAACTCTTATTATGCTGATTCTTTCCCCACTCACTTCTCTGAATGTTTTTCTTTAAGTTTTAACTTTAGGTAATGTATGACCGTGAAGCCAATATTAGGCTCTATTTGAAAATCATTAGTCATTTAGTTCAGGAGCTGTTAGCTGAAATAGAGACCTAATTTGACTTTACACATCCTATTTTTTATAACTCGTGGTATTTTATTTTTCTTTGTGAGGTAAAATAAAGTTTTCTTTCTTTCTTCCTTTTTTTCTTTCATACTAAATCCAATATGGCGGACGACTCAAGATGGTTGTCTAGTTATTTTCCATGGACTCCCATGACATCGTATCAAACTTAGATATAGTAAAGTATAGATTGGCTTTAAAGTGTGAATTAGGGCGAGAGCAAAATCAAAACACACCAGTGTGCGTGTAATGTACATGCTGCGTGACGAATAATGCTGCACCATGCATTGCCCGCCTAAACTATAATCATCGATACCGATTGCAGTATATTTGTGTCTTCTGATTTGAGGCAGATGATGTGAGTGAATATTTTTACCCAACTACGGTGAAGCCAAAAGAATGGTTACAATTTTAGAAGGCTATGTATGTATGTATGTTCATCTGTTCCTCAGATCTTCTAAACTAATAATCGTATATTGACAAATTAGATATATTTAAAAGCATTGTCTCCTTTCGCGGTTTTAAGCTGCATGAAGTCACGTAAAAACGAACATCGCGGCTTATTGTGGACATATAATAAAACACTGAAATACAAACTATTGTACATATTTTATTAAATATATAAAAAATGTATATATAAGAAAAACTAAAACTAAAAACTGAAATTATGATACAGTCCTACTCCCTGTGATATCGTGTCAAGAACGCTGGCTGAGTTTCCTCGCTGAATGGCTATACTAATTAAATAAATATTGAAATATCTTATCTGCGATCCAACAAAAGGTGTAATTCAGAATATTCTCGACATTCCGAAAACACATGTTATACAAAAAATGTTACCTTTATTAGGATTTATTAATGATTTCTTATATTTACGCGAACATTACACATTGAATAAAACTACTTTTACAGATTTTATCGAGTTTCATCGCGCATAAAAAAAATTAACTAATAAATCCTAGTTATTTTTTTTTATATAGATACAACTCCGTAGCCGAATGCAGGCAGCAGCAGCAGGCGACGTGTTGTCGCGACACTACTAGTTTCTATGTAGTTCTATGAAATATCTTCCATAGCTAGCGACACGTCGTTTGCTGCTACAGGCCGAGCGGCAGACGACACTGTAGCCCGACCGCAGATCAGTATTGCTGCGAACTCCCGAGCGACACGTTGAATATTTCTGAAAAAATGAGTTTCACCGATTCCGAGGAAGAGAAACTGATAAACCAGGTGGCCCAATATGCCGCACTTTCTATATCAAATAGCAGAATGGAACACAACAACATTGCCCACTACCATAAAGGTGTTGATCGTTGTGGAAAAAAAATATGCCGCACTGTACGATGCGTCTCACAATAATTATTTAAACAGTGTAGTAATACATAATATTTGGAAAAAATATAGGAAAGGAGTTAACTGATGATGGAGAGTGGTTACTGTGGGGTGCCCCATGGAAAGTTGCAGCTAACTTCAAACTAAGAAGGTCGTTGTCTGACTGAGATTTTTTTTAAAAGGATAAAACTGACAAACGAGCACACCTGATGGTAAGTGGTTACTATGGCCTATAGACATCTACATATATCTTCGATTACGAATCAAAATGCAGATGCGTTGTCACTCGTGAGGACTAAGATGGAATGCCTCGTTTCCAGTAAAAAGGCTATCCGTTTCTCTATACTCACCATACGAAACACAGCAACTTTAAGCTGCTATTTTACGCTGGTATTCTGTGAGAGCATGGTCCTTCCCCGGTCGAGCCGCGAGAGCGAGCGAGAGTGTATACAACATCAAATTACATATTCTGTATGCATATGATACGTTATAATTAGTTTTAAAATACCAAGATATAGAATAGAATATGTTTTATTCAATGCAGATTTATAATGCTTTATAATGGACGGTGTAAGCAAATCTACTACTACATATTATCCCGCGGGTGTCGCGTAAGAGGTGACATAGGGAAATGAAAGAGGAGATAGTCGGCAGCATATTCTTGATTGCAACTCAAAATAACAATCTCTATATATAAAAATCAATTGCTGTCCGTTAGTCTCGCTAAAACTCAAAAACGGCTCGACCGACTTTGATGATGTTTTTGTGTGTGTCTGAATGTGTCTCTGGATAGTTTAGATTGACAATTAGATCCGGCAGGTGGCGCTGTTGCCGAGATCCAGAAATCAGAGATCACCAGTAAAATATATAATATAAAAAACTGCGGTTGCCAACCCGCTTGTCCACTGCCCTTGAGGCAGTCTACGGGTGAGCCCTATGTTCATCAGTGGACTTTTATTGGGGTGTAATGAATAAGTGAAGAAATTAATAAATTAATGAATGAATAATAGATAGAATGAAAGTCATTTTCACTTTAATCACAGGTTTGGAAAAATTCCCTGTTCTCGGAAGAACCAGCAAGAAAACCATTATAATGAAATGAAAATGATATTGTACCATTTAAAATCATAATACAGCAGCTCAATTCTCAAACAAATTGTATCAAACATAACAGTAAATCCTGCTAAAATATTCATTTCAAGCGTTTCAGAACATAAATAGCAGAAAATTGAAATAAGTGTTCTGAGCGCGTATCGTACTTGCGACTCCATTTATAAGGTGGACTCTGTGCTCATTTGTTGCCCTTACTTCTATATAAACATCATGTCAAAATTTAAACTAACAGTCTATTTAAAAGACCTGTTCCTTTTTTAGAGGCTGGCAACGCACCAACAATTTTCTAGTGGTGCATATATTCATTGGCGACGGTGATTATTTACCACCAAGTGAATCGTAAGTTTTTTTTTAGTAGAATAGGGGTGACAAACGAGCACACAGTCCACCTCATTTATCCTCAATTATGAATCAAAATGCAGATGCGCCATCACCTCTGAGTACTGAGATGGAATACCTCGTTTCCAGTAAAAAGGGTATCCGGTTCTCTACACTCACCATACGAAACACAGCAGCATTGAGCTGCTATTTTACGCTGTTATTCTGTGAGAGCGTGGTTCGACCCCGGTCCAGTCAACCCATTCGTGCTGCAACCACAATATAGCTTTTTTTATAGGATAGGGTGATAAACGACCACACAGTCCACCTGATGGCAAGTGGTTGCTGTGACCCATAGACATCTACATTTATCCTCAATAAATAATCAAAATGCAGATGCGTCGTCACCCGTGAGGACTAAGATGGAATGCCACTTTTCCAGTAAATAGGGTCTCCAGTACTCTACACTCACCATACGAAACACAGCAGCATTAAGCTGTTATTTTACGCTGGTATTCTGTGAGAGCGTGGTCCCTCCCCGGTCGAGCCGACCCATTCGTGCTACAAACTAATATAGCTGCAGCATGGCTCTACCACGTAGGAGTAATTGTTGTAAAAATAGTTGTTTCCTTTTCTATAACATAATAATAATAATTCCCTACAGGTGCATATGGATACCCACAAACATAGAATGCTACAGATGCATTAAGAAGACGATGCTGCCCATCTCCTGATTTTTTTCTAACGACACCCATGAGATAATATGGGGTAGTGGATATACCTACACCGCGATTACACGTTCAAAAAAATGCACATGTTTGTATTTTACATTTGTTTGACTTCAAAACAGACATACCTTTAACCTTTGCACAATAAAATGAAACTAACTCCAGCAACTGAAGTTGAATAATTAAAAGCATTTTGAGCAGAAATTACCTCGAAATCTACCCGCCGTTAAGCGGTGCTAGGGATGTTACGGTCGCCTTTCGTTTAACTATAAACCTTATATTTAATTATTGCATACCTTAAGCGGAAGCGCATGGTATGTTCTACTATCGCCTAAAAATTAAGATTCCAACATTTTATCGAATAAAATCGTATCTAGCAATCATATTATACATATAAATGATATAAAAAGCACATTGTTAGAAAGATAAATGATTGTTGAACTTATTAATATTTTTTTTAAATCGATTAATTGCTATTTTTAAATAAAAAAAGGGTTTTAGTGGCTTATGGTGTGGATTTATCATGTCCCTGTGGCTTGTAAACACAATAACTTTTGAAAATATTAATTGTTTAACTCAATCTATTTTTTAATCTCTTCATCTATCATGTGGGAAGCCACTGAATGTAAATGGCAGTGTAGTTTTGTTTTGTTTAGCTATAATTAATTTTTTTCGGCTCCAAAATGGCGAAATTTTCGTTGATTTGTTAGCCTCGTATACAAAAATATTTCTGTAAATGGGAAGCTACAGCCACAGAGTAGTAATGAGTAGTTTAGTTTGGCTCACAGAGTACATTATATATAGGGAATAATGTAAAATAAATAAATTATACTAAAAATTTAATTACAAATTTGTTTTGTAACAAAATAGTAAATTAGCAAAGTTCGATTGTATTTTAAACTATTCATTAATTTGTTTGATTCTAAATTGGCCAAAAATGGCTAAATTTAAAAAAGCGACATCTACTGCAACATGGACAAACTGTCATGACATAATAATACCTCTAAGAAAAATTATAGTATGGACTGTATGCCACTGGTTTGGTAGTGTTTCTATATAGTTTGTGCTGGTTTTTTGTTTTTTTTTTTCTGTGGTTTGGCTTCAGTCGCCTTCTTGAGTGGACATTGTTTCGGTTGTCAAAAAGATCGCTGTACAAATACACAATATTCGAATAACCAAATTTAATTATATATAATAATAAGACATTTTTTATTACAATATTTAAAAGCACAGAATAAATAATAGTAGTACGTACTAAAAGCAAGTAGTATAATTTTTTTTTGTCATGGGTGACATTTTCATGGTTTTCGAGGGTGGTGAAACCGATAGGGTTGTCGAAATGTAAATCCAAGATGGCGGCCGCAATAGGTATCAATTTTTTCATCATGGGTGTCATTTTTATGGTTTTCGAGGGTGCTGAAGCCGATAGTGCTGTCTAAATGTAAATCCAAGGTGGTGGCTGCAATAGGTATAAATTTTTTCATCATGGGTTTCATTTTCATGGTTTTCGAGGGTGTTGAAGCTGATAGTGCTGTCGAAATGTAAATACAAGATGGCGGCTGAATTAGGTACCAATTTTTTCATCTTGGGTGTCATTTTCATGGTTTTCGAGGGTGTTGAAGCCGATAGTGCTGTCGAAATGTAAATCCAAGATGGCGGCTGCAACAGGTATCAATTTTTTCATCATGGGTGTCATTTTCATGGTTTTCGAGGGTGTTGAAGCCGATAGTGCTGTCGAAATGTAAATCCAAGATGGCGGCTGCAATAGGTATCAATTTTTTCATCACGGGTGTCATTTTCATGGTTTTCGAGAGAATTGAAGCCGATAGGGTTGTCGAAATGTAAATCTAAGGTGGCGGCTGCAATGGGTATTAATTTTTTCATTATGGGTGTCATTTTCATGAGTTTCGAGGGTGTTGAAGCCGATAGTGCTGTCGAAATGTAAATCCAAGATGGCAGCTGAAGTAGGTACCAATTTTTTCATCTTGGGTGTCATTTTCATGGTTTTCGAGAGTGTTGAAGCCGATAGTGCTGTCGATATGTAAATCCAAGATGGCGGCTGAAGTAGGTACCAATTTTTTCATCTTGGGTGTCATTTTCATGGTTTTCGAGAGAGTTGAAGCCGATAGTGCTGTCGAAATGTAAATCCAAGATGGCGGCTGCAATAGGTATCAATTTTTTCATCACAGGTGTCATTTTTCGAAATGTGTTTAAACTACTTTAAAAATTCCGTATAATCATGTTATACGTAATTTTTTTTAATGCGCTTAAGGTATGCCCAATTGGATTTACCAATATTTTTATTATTATATAGACATGGTCCTACGGATTAGTAAGCTGAAGTGTCATGGGCCGAGCACGAAGAACCGGCAACCGATAATGAAGAAAAATTTTTGAGTGGCAGCCCCGTACCGGCAGGCGAAGTACAGGGTGGCCTCCAACTAGATAGAGTGATGGCCTAATAAGACATAAAGGAAATCGATAGATGCAGGTGGCTTAGTACCGCGTTTGTGTCATTCCTTGGGAGACGCCTATGTTGCGCAATAGACTTGTGAAGGGATGTAATGACAAATGACAGTATAAAGGTCACGCCTTCATACTTGTAACTTGAGATTATTAAGGCAGACGAAAATAATTATTCGAATCTCCAAGTACAGCAATTTAGATTGTAAGTACCCCAAAAACACATGGATCGTTCGTAATTGTGGAAAGAGTGCAGAATATTATAGGTATTACAGAGTACCTATTATCTGCACTGATTTTAAGTGATGTTATAAAATACTATTCTACTGTATTGATTTCTTTTTAAGTATCTCCTGTCATATTTATTGATTTTATAGGTTTTTATTAAAACAACCCAAATTTAAATAATGAGTATATCAATAAAAATGCTGTACCCCATATCATACCGCGTTGTAAGAGGTGACAGAGGAAAACTGAAACAAGAAATCAGTAGCACCACCTTTACAATAGCTCAAAATAATAAACACCATAGATACCAATACGTCATCCAAGCGGACTATAACAACAACTATGGCAAATATACCCTTAATGAGGCAATCAATGTAGGAGGACTATTTTATTCAAAAATAAAAATTTGATATGCCGTTATGTTTGAACAAAATGAATATACATCACTAGTTTGACTAATAGAATACTCTTGAATAATAAATATTTTAGTATCTGCGATTGCAACGTTTGGAAATTCGAGGCCAAAACATTCTTATGTCATTACCAAACAAAAACATTTTATTTAAACTTCAACAGTTAGATTTAATTTCACAGTTACTATTTCAAGTAAAAGTTAAACCTTATTACACGAACCTATATTTCTTTATTGAATAAGGTATGTGTAACACCTATTAAGACCTATCCTATCATCGATTAAGAATTAAAATCTGAGCAAACCAAAGTTTTTAACGGCGTGATACCATAGTTTAGCCTGGCTTCAGTTTATAGTCTTTATTTTTTATAGAATAAGGGTGACAAACGAACACACATTCTCACAGGGTATCTGATTTTACACCATATGAAACACTGGCACTAAGCTGCTATTTTACGCTTTTATTCTGTAAGAGCGTGAGGCTTTCCTGGTCGGGAGTTATATATAAATATAAATAAACAAAATCAGTATAGTCAATATGTAGTATTTGCGTATATATAAGAAATCTTTAAGCTAATTTTACTTCATACACTATTGAAAGTTATTTATGTGCTTAAATTTTTAGCTCTACGTCTAGACTGGCATTTATAGAAGCGTTTAAAATTCTATTCGAGAGCGAACCTAGTGTTATTTTGGAGAAATAATGTAACGAGAAATAAATAAACAAAAATTTTAACAAAATAGAAATCTGACTTCAAAACAAAATATTCTGAAATAAAGAACACTAAAAACTAAAAAAATAATTGCGTATTTTTGTGTCAACAACTTGCAATCAACTTATTTTTTCTACTTAATGTAAGACCTATGCGTTTACCCCTCTTTTTTATATATAATATCATTGGTTTACCCACTTAAACTTCATATCTAACTCAACACATACCTATCACTGACAAACAATTATCAAAATATTTATTTGTCATATATAAGACAGCGCCGTTTAAATGAGACAAACGAAGAAACACAGAAACGCCTATCTCAAAGGGGGAAATCTACCTCCAGAACCATTTCAAAAGAGACTTGTGAAGAGCGCAAAAATAGGCTTTCGATAATGTGGGCTTACACAAAAAAAATTTATACAGGGAAAATTTCTATAAACGTACTCTCCGTCTCGGATTGATCCACAATCGCCAATCGAATGAGACGGAAGAGCAATGTCCCCATCGCCTCGGCGTGATCCACGATCGTCTACCCAATGAGATGGAAGAGCAACGTGTTCACCGCCTTGGCGTGATCCACGATCGTCTATCGAATGAGACGGAAAAGCAACGTGCCCACCACCTCGGCATGATGCACGATCGTCTATCTAATGAAACGGAAGAGAAACCTGCCTACCTTCTCGACTTGATCCATGATTGACTAACCAATAAGATGGAGGAGCAAAATGCCTACCGACTTGGATTGATTCACGATCGCTTATGAAACGACCTGAACACCTGAAGCTCGTTCCGGTTCGATTTAGTAGAATGTGACAAGACAGTCATCTTTATAGGGACATCGGCAATGAACAATATTTTGAATGGCTATTAATATTTTTGCTGATGTACAAAAAGTTTGTAAAAAAAAGGCTTTATCCACAACAGCGTTCAAATTTACGAGAATATATGTATTCAGTCAAAAAAGTATGGGAAACGAATGATTTGTTTATGGTTCCAAATAATTTTTTTTAATTTTTGTATGTTGTTGTTAGATTGGTATAACTGTTTTCCATTTTGGCTCGGAGTTCTTGTTACTTCTTTTATTAAGATTAAATACAGTGCTGTTTTAGTTTTACTATATCTAGAGTGTGTTTTGCGAATTTCAACAAAAAACATCGAACAAATAGTTAATCTTAAATTTTGCGTCGCCAATGAAATTTTGTGTTCGGAGTCACTGAAAGTGTTACAAAAGGCTTACGGTGAATCGATTTTATCAAAAACACGTGCTTATGAGTGTTACAAAGCATTCAAAAGCGGTCGAGATGGGATGGAAGATTAGCCTTGCTCTGGTAGATCATCAACGTTTGCAACTGAAGTAAACATCGCAAAAGTAAAGGAAATAGTGACTGAAAACACTCATTCAAGTTTGAGAGAGATATGCGGCGAACTTTCTGTGTCTCAAGATTGATCTGTACCATTTTAAATAATCACTTGGGATGAACATATTGCCGCTCTGCTAGTCCCAAAAGTAGTCCCTGAACTTTCTCCAAAAACTCAATCGCATAAGAGTCGCTGAGGACATGCTAGAACGAGTCAATTCCGAGCCAACATTCATGAAATGCATTATTACTGGTGACGTGACGTGAGTTTACGATTTTGACAGGCAAACTAGTCAACAAGCTTCGGAGTGGCGCCTTCCAATTGAACCGACCCCGAAAAAACATACCAAAGTCGATTAAAATTCAAAGTTATGTCGACTGTTTTCTTTGACTATCGCGATGTTGTGCACTCAGAATTTTTGCCAGGAGTTCAAACGGTAAATAAAGAATATTATTTGAGTGTTATGTGGCGTTTAAGAGAGCAAATTGGAAGAAAAAGGCCAGGTTCGTGGAAAGAAAATTCTTTTCAATTTGCATCACGATAATGCGCCTTCACACAAGGTCATCGTTGTGAACGAACTTTTGACCAAAAACTAAATAAATACCATTGAGCAATCTTATTCACCAGATATGGAGCTCCAGCTGACTTCTTTATTTTTCTTAAACTCAAATTACCACTTCGTGGCCCCCGTTTTCATTCGGTAGAAGACATAAAGGAGAATTCGCAGCGAGAACTGAACTTAATTCTGGAAAAAGCGTTTAAAAAATGTTTTGATGACTGGATTATACGTTAGAGAAAGTGTATAGTTTCTGAAAGAGCACCCTTTGAATGTGATTAAATAAACTTGGATGAATGATTAATATTTTGTGTATTATTGATTTCTTGACAGATTAGTATAGTACACTATTACCTGAAGAACTGATTTCTTTAGGTGCAATAACCACGTTCTATCGATGTAGCAATAATATTAGGTAAAGAAAAATTCCAGCAACTACATATTGGTGTAAAGAGCAGGTCATTTTATTTGCAAAGGCTGTTGTGGAAATAGCTGAACAGTTACCACTGACACCAAATCAAGCTGGTTTAATTTTGGTAGTGAAAAGTCTTGAGAACTTCTCATGTTCTAAAGAATTCGTTGTGCATATTATGCAAACACGGAATCTAGCATTGACTTGATTACCTAATTTCCAATAACCGTCTTTACAGAGATGTTCAAGTGCATTTTGAATCTACTTTAAACATTCCTCATATAGTACAAATAGCTGAAAATTCTATTCCTGAACAGGATAGTGTTGATTCTGGAACTTCCTCACAACATTATGTCATTTTAAATGACAACAAGGCAATATTCCGCGGATCGTTATTGTCATCGTTTTCGTCATTGTCTTTATCGTTGTCGTTGTCATTTTCATTGTAGTCATCGTTGTCATCGTCATCGTCATTGGCGTCGTTATTATCATCATCATTGTCATAGTCATCGTTATCGCCATGAATTTTGCATGGAATTTTATCATAAATTCATGGAATGTAAGTATTTATTTCTTACCGCGTATTTTTATTGACATTATCTCAAATTTTTAAAGTGCCTAATTGCACAAAAAACTTGAGGTTTATATGAACATCAGAGCACTTGTTTCGTCGTTTCCACTAATAGTTTGCGTGCTTGTTCACTTGTACAGACGCTTAAAACACAAAAGCATCACTTTTATGTAACAAAACCCAAAGTAGCAATATAAAAGAAGTTTTAGAAAATATAAGATGAATTATTTAGAGTTTTCTTGATATATGGCTACTCCTATTATCGTATAAATGCAATATGGTTATGATAAAGGCATTTTAAGAACACATAATTAAAAATTAAAAATTTTGTACAGCCGACTTCAATATAAGCGACTTCAATATAGGTTATTTAAGAATAACTCAGTAACCATTGCTCTGACCTTGATCAAATTCATATGGGACCACACGAGAACTATCAGCTTTCATATAAAAAAATAATCATCGAAATCGGTTCGCCACCAGTACAAAGTTATGAGGTAACACACATAAAAAAAAACATACACCCGAATTGAGTACCGTCTCCTTTTTGGAAGTCGGCAGAAAATTACTTCACCTTGACGTGTCGACCTATAACGCTTATGAGGCGTGCAAAAGTCTTAGTAAATTTTAGAACGATAATCACGTCGACTGAGATTCTAACAATCATTAGATTCTTAGAAAAATGTTTCTTCGAAATAAAAATAAATGAAATATCGAATATAAACGATCCGTATATTTAAGACTAAAATATAAGATTTTCAATTTCAAAAATACGGATCGTCGATCAAGCCGCTGCAACGAAAGTTCGATCAGCACATATGCGTTGCATCGACAGCAAACAGACAAGCCATGAAAATCAATATAGAAGAATAAAGACGATCACTATGACGATGCCAATGACGATGACGGCGACAATGACAATGAAGATGACAATGACGATGACCATGACACAGACGATGACAAAGACAACGACAATGACGATGACAACGACGATGACGACGACAATGACAATGACGACGACAATGAGAATGACGACGACAATGACAATGACGACGACAATGGCAATGACGACGATAATGGCTTGGTGATGTCGATGACATTGACGATGACAGTAACGATGACGATAACGAATGACGGTGACAAACACGAATGAAGATGAAAAAGACGATGACAATGACGATGACGATGATGATGACGATGTCAACGACGATGACGAAAACAATGACAATAATGACGACAATGACAATGACGATGACGATGATGATAATGATGACGATAACGATGACGAATGGCAAAGACGAATGACGATGACAAATTCCACTGCTAACCATAGGCCTCCTCTTAATACATAAGCTAGCTTAATTATGTATACTCAACTTTTGAGTTGGGGACTTTAACTTTCAAATAATTTAATAATGGCAAGCATTTTTAATACGTTTGCAGTTCTGTTTTAAATTTGAAGTCATAAATCATCGGGAAGGTACTTTAAATTCTATTGCATAACTTGTACCGAACAGACAAGAAAGCGAGTTAATAAAAAACGTAGTAAAAAATAAATGCCTACATTCGATGAACGTGTATTACAGAGAATTTATTATAAATCCGTGCGAAATTCGTATTTTCGCCCTACAAAATAACCTATGAAAATCCCACACGTCATTTCGTCAGATATATTTGTCATGCGGGCTTTAATCAAGCTACGCAAGCGACGTGACTATTTCACGTATTTTTACTATTTTATTATATACAGTTGACGCAAACGTTCGTTTGAACTAAACAACATAATAAGATTTATTTAACAAAAATAACTTAGTCTCTTATATGAGAAGCATGTTTTGAAATGAATCCTACCTTAAATGTACTAATCCTTGATAAGTGCAGCCGTTCATGCTGTTAATTTATTTATTTATAGAAGAGGAGACAAAGTGGTAGAGCCAAGCTGTAGCTTTATTATGGTTGTAGCACAGACGGGTTGGCTCGACTGGGGTAAGACCACAATATCACAGAATACTAGCGTTAAATAGCAGCTTAATACTGCTGTGTTTCGTATGGTGAGTGTAGATAACCGGCATTCCATGTCAGTCCTCAGGGGTGACAACGCATCTCCATTTTATTTTTTAATTGAGAATACGTGTAGATGTCTATAGGCCACAGCATTCACTAACAATCAGGTGAACTGTGTGCTCGTTTGTCTCCTTTTTATGCGACCGCTCCCCGCCGGTCTCAACTGGTGGTAAGTGACTACCGCGGTCCATGAACACGTGCAATACCCATGGAATAACCGCTGCAAAAAAGCTGTGCAATGAAGAAAACTTTTTCATCGTACAGTCGTGAACCACCAATCATCTAAATGTCTAGAATGGTGTTGTGAATTGTGTCACGATTTGCGAAGGTTCGAGTTCCTCTGAGCAATTCCCGTGGTAGACGCGATGGAATATGCAAAGGCATGCATCATCTTTTCGTAGCGTCATTGGGTCATGCAGTAAAGAAAGAACTCGGTCCTTGACGATTGAGGCTGCTCTTTGCTGGATGCATTCAAATGGACGGTGCTGGTTCTAGAGTATCCCAGCTCGAGATGAGAACAGTTATCCATGTGGGGCCGGAATTTCTCTTGATAAAGTTACAAATGGTAATGAAATACTTTCCCGCACTACTGAGCACGCCGAGCTTATTAGAAGCCAATTTGGACTTTCCTAGCTTACTAAATGCGGACTACTGAACGTCATTTGATTTCTCTACGCCGAGGATTCCGATGCTGGCTGTACCTCAGCAAGGGGAGAGACCTGAAAAAGAGGAAATATGGCAAAAGGGTTCAGTTAATCGATAAAAGCGCAAGCCATTTTTTTCTGAGGGTTAAACTGAACTATATTTGGCCTTAATCCGATATCTTTTATACGTGGTAGAGCCATGCTGCAGCTATATTAGTAGTATAGTTGTAGCATGAATGGGTTGGCTCGACCGGGGAAGGACAACGCTCTCACAGAATACCAGCGTAAAATGGCAGCTTGACACTGCTGTGTTTCGTATGGTGAGTGTAGAGAACCGAAGATCCATTTTGCTGGAAATGAGGCATTCCATCTTAGTCCTCACGGGTGACAACGCATCTGCATTTTGATTCTTTATTGAGGATAGATGTAGATTTATATGGATCACAGCAACTACTTACCATCAGGTGGACTGTGTGCTCGTTTGTCACCCCTATCCTATAAAAAAAAGCAAGTAAGTCTTACAACTCGGAATATAAATCGCAATTAACAATAGAAAGATAGCTCCACCATTTCACTAATCTTTGCCAATTTTTAAGTTGCAAGATAAACGAGAAAATTATTATTTTAATAAAATTAAGCATAAATCTTTGAGATTTTTGTTGGTAATATTGTATGTAATATGTATGTTTTATGTAATAAAGACTCGATTTCAGGTACAAGTTTGTTCCGCAACTTGAAGAAGTGTTCCCTAAAAATATTATAACGGCCGGGATATAAAACATCGCCAGTGCTATCGTCAGTATATTGTTTATAGGTTATTGTACTGTTGGATCGAGATTTTGATTTACTCTAAAATTATTGAGTTACAAACTATTTAATTATACTTTAGGAATATTTCGAAGAAAGTCCTAACAATGTATACCAACCATATATTTCCAGAACAAAAAGTACCGCTTGAATACCTGTTTGGATTATATACTACATTACACATTGGAAAAGAAAAAAGCAGAATTTGCAAACATGCTAGTAACTGAATTTACATTATGCAGTATTTTTAATAGCTACTACAAAACCCGTGACTAGTTTTTTTGTCCTTTGTCATATAGCATTCAATTCGGTACGACGTAACTTCAAAAGACTAAAAATATTATTTCACTACGTTCAAAGTGTTTTATTAAAATATTGCATACCTTAAGCGGAAGCGCAAGGTATGTTCTACTATCGCCTAAAAATTAAGATTCCAACATTTTATCGAATAAAATCGTATCTAGCAATCATATTATACATATAAATGATATAAAAAGCACATTGTTAGAAAGATAAATGATTGTTGAACTTATTAATATTTTTTTTAAATCGATTAATTGCTATTTTTAAATAAAAAAAAGGGTTTTAGTGGCTTATGGTGTGGATTTATCATGTCCCTGTGGCTTGTAAACACAATAACTTTTGAAAATATTAATTGTTTAACTCAATCTATTTTTTAATCTCTTCATCTATCATGTGGGAAGCCACTGAATGTAAATGGCAGTGTAGTTTTGTTTTGTTTAGCTATAATTAATTTTTTTCGGCTCCAAAATGGCGAAATTTTCGTTGATTTGTTAGCCTCGTATACAAAAATATTTCTCTAAATGGTTGTTGTTGTTGTTTTTATTATTCGCTCGAGAGAGCAGGCAAAGGAACTATGCCATACAGCCTTGTCTTCATGTATAATTTTCCTTCATATTTCACTGCTTCACAATATGTTGATGCGTCACATTGTGCAGCCTTGGGAGATTTTGACGGTAACTTGAGCCAGCAGGCAGCTGACAGTTGGCGGTGGTATCTAAAGGCGCCTATGCAAACAAACAGCTTATCTTGAGATTCCATCACCATCAGAGCACTTGTTTCACAGTTTCCATTAATAGTTCACATGCGCAGACACTTAATACACAAAATCGCACTACTTTTACATTTCAAAGTCCACTTCAAACCATTATTTAAACAATAATACAGGAGCAGCAAGCCGCCGCCGGTCGAGTTCCCGCCAAAACTCTTTCTCTAAATGGGAAGCTACAGCCACAGAGTAGTAATGAGTAGTTTAGTTTGGCTCACAGAGTACATTATATATAGGGAATAATGTAAAATAAATAAATTATACTAAAAATTTAATTACAAATTTGTTTTGTAACAAAATAGTAAGTTAGCAAGGTTCGATTGTATTTTAAACTATTCATTAATTTGTTTGATTCATAATTGGCCAAGCATGGCTAAATTTAAAAAAGCGACATCTACTGCAACATGGACAAACTGTCTGTATGGACTGTATGCCACTGGTTTGGTAGTGTTTCTATATAGTATGGAGTGTAGAGTAGAAGGAGGACCATCTCCTTATATAAAATGTGTCCCTAAAAACGCGTCCAATAAGGGTGGCGCTGCAGTAGCATAGGATAAATTTAAAAAAAGCGCCAAAATTAATCAGAATAAGATGGAGAAATAAACAAGGACCGACCAATCCGCTTGGTTTTGTACTACGTAAATAGTTGAGGTTTTGTATACTGGTATTTTACTAACTACTCTAGTCATGAAATTTTTCAAATATTTGAATTCAGCTGACTTCACTCCGTCTACAACAGCTATCTTCATATCGTAGTTTTTCAGACGCCAGCGCTATTGTGGTAGGTATTGGAACCTCTATTTTCAGTATATAGTGGGACACTTTTTTAACTTTCGCACCTTATAAGATGGTTCTCCTTCTACTCTACACTCGATACTATATAGTTTGTGCTGGTTTTTTGTTTTTTTTTCTGTGGTTTGGCTTCAGTCGCCTTCGTGAGTGGACATTGTTTCGGTTGTTTGCAGCGGCTCAAAAAGATCGCTGTACAAATACACAATATTCGAATAACCAAATTTCTTAAATACTTAATTATAATAATAATAAGACATTTTTTTATTACAATATTTAAAAGCACAGAATAAATAATATTAGTACGTACTAAAAGCAAGTAGTATATTTTTTTTTGTCATGGGTGACATTTTCATGGTTTTCGAGTGTTGAAGCCGATAGTGCTGTCGAAATGTAAATCCAAGATGGCGGCCGAAGTAGGTACCAATTTTTTCATCATGGGTGTCATTTTCATGGTTTTCGAGGGTGTTGAAGCTGATAGTGCTGTCGAAATGTAAATACAAGATGGCGGCTGAATTAGGTACCAATTTTTTCATCATGGGTGTCATTTTCATGGTTTCCGAGGGTGTTGAAGCCGATAGTGTTGTCGAAATGTAAATCCAAGATGGCGGCTGCAAAATATATTATTTTTTCATCTTGGGTGTCATTTTCATGGTTTTCGAGGGTGTTGAAGCCGATAGTGTTGTCGAAATGTAAATCCAAGATGGCGGCTGCAAAATATATCAATTTTTTCATCATGGGTGTCATTTTCATGGTTTTCGAGGGTGTTGAAGCCGATAGTGCTGTTGAAATGTAAATCCAAGATGGCGGCTGCAATAGATATAAATTTTTTCATCTTGGGTGTCATTTTCATGGTTTTCGATAGAGTTGAAGCCGATAGTGCTGTCTAAATGTAAATCCAAGATGGCGGCTGCAATAGGTATCAATTTTTTCATCATGGGTGTCATTTTCATGGTTTTCGAGAGAAATTGAAGCCGATAGGGTTGTCGAAATGTAAATGTAAGGTGGCGGCTGCAATGGGTATTAATTTTTTCATTATGGGTGTCATTTTCATGAGTTTCGAGGATGTTGAAGCCGATAGTGCTGTCGAAATGTAAATCCAAGATGGCAGCTGAAGTAGGGTACCAATTTTTTCATCTTGGGTGTCATTTTCATGGTTTTCGAGAGTGTTGAAGCCGATAGTGCTGTCGAAATGTAAATCCAAGATGGCGGCTGAAGTAGGTACCAATTTTTTCATCTTGGGTGTCATTTTCATGGTTTTCGAGAGAGTTGAAGCCGATAGTGCTGTCGAAATGTAAATCCAAGATGGCGGCTGCAATAGGTATCAATTTTTTCATCATGGGTGTCAATTTCATAGTTTTCGAGAGAGTTGAAGCCCGATAGGGTTGTCGAAATGTAAATCCAAGATGGCGGCTGAAGTGGGTGCCAATTTTTTCATCTTGGGTGTCATTTCATTGCTTTCGAGAGAGTTGAAGCCGATAGTGCTGTCGAAATGTAAATCCAAGATGGCGGCTGCAATAGGTATCAATTTTTTCATCACGGGTGTCATTTTCATGGCTTTCGAGGATGTTGAAGCCGATTGTGCTTTCGAAATGTATTTAAACTACTTTAAAAATTCCGTATAATCATGTTATACGGTAATTTTTTTAATGCGCTTAAGGTATGCCCAATTGGATTTACCAATATATTTTTTATTCTGTCTGCAATTTTAAGAGACCTCCTTTTCCATTAGCAAATGATTGTTTACATTTTCAAGAACGCCGGAGGTCAAGCTTTTCGATTCTAATTGCTGACAAAATATTTCTTAAAGTTATTTTAAGAGATTAACAAAGCAAAAGCTTTCCCTGCGTTTCTCAGAAAAATAAATACTATGAATAGTATTTATTTAGTATAAGGATAAATGTTATCGGGTATAAGAGGAATATATGGAATTTTTCTCCAAATATCAACCTCCATAGAAACCCTATTAAATGATTGACAATGCTCTTTTTTTTCTTTGGTTATGTACTTGTACGATTATACTATTGTCAGTGTGAAGTAATAAGAAATAATCATTTATAATATTGTATTTCATTTAAATACTTCATAACATCTCAATTCATCACATTGTGAAGTTCTAGGAGATTATGACGACAGCTAAACCCAACGGATAGTCAATGCCGACAGTATCTCAAGTTCTTAAGGCGCCTAAAGGCGGCTACTGACATGCCTGCCGCAGGGGCAATCTAGGAGGTACAGCGATCGGAGCAATATCTGAACTGTCTCTACACACATGCCTGTTGCCTGCCGTTCAGTATGAGAGTGTACGTCTCGCTGGACGCAGACGCATGCGTTGAGAATGGCGCCAGTTTTATCGAAATATCAATAAATCTATATATATAGCCTTGGCTCTTTTTTATATAGAATAAGGGTGACAAATGAGCACAGTCCACCTGATGGTAAGTGGACATTGCCCATAGACACCCACATTTATCTTTTAATTAATTAATAATTACAACCATAATATAGTGCTTATAAGCTGCAGCATAGCTCTGCCACACTATTTTTAGGCTATCAAAGACAATTAAATATGACTAAATTCACTCGTCATAACTTAATATAACCAATTTATTCTGTGATATAACTTAACTAACTAGTGCTTAGTAACTATAATTTATCTCGTGTAGCCAGGATAGTTTTCTAATGATGAGTTTTAATAAATTTAATTATTAAAATTTATATTTTGTTTAATTATTTAGTTAATGAAATTTCATTTATATTCCAGCAATTTTAATATTATTGGAATAATTTCTTACCCATACTAGCCCTTATGATAAGCTAGGTAACAAATCCCAGTAATGTTACTTGTAAGTTACAACGTTCAAATAACGTTCTTTCTACGGTTCTGACTTGTACACTCTGACTCATACGTGTGCTCCGCGCGAAAGTCGCAACGATCTGATTGAAATTTTGAAACACCCCCGGTCAAGTTCCCGCCAAAGCTCCGACGATGCTCTTGCTACCGACAGAAAGCTATGCAGCTATAAGCTGCTACCTACATACTAGTGAAGGAACTAGTAAGTCGCTGAGTTATCAGAGTGAGGATATCGGAATTCAGCTTACCAACCTGCCAGCCCAGCGTGGTGAAGATGAGTATTCTTCGAAGCCTAAGAGAGTCATGAAATAAAAAAATAGTTTGGAAAATCCAAAAGTGCACATCTCATGAGCGTTTCATCTAATATTGATAAAAAAAATTGTATTCCTGACATTTAAACTATCTTATTTAGTGTGTGCGAGTGTGAGTGTGTGTGTGTGTGTGTGTGTGTGTGTGTGTGTGTGTGTGTGTGTGTGTGCGTATTGGCGTGCGTGCGAGCGAACGTGCGTGCGTGCGTAAGTGCGTGCGTTCGTGTGTGTGCATGTGCGTGAGCGTGTGCGTGTGCGTGTGCGTGTGCGTGTGCGTGTGCGTGTGCGTGTGCGTGTGCGTGTGCGTGTGCGTGTGCGTGTGCGTGTGCGTGTGCGTGTGCGTGTGCGTGTGCGTGTGCGTGTTCGTGTGCGTGTGCGTGTGCGTGTGCGTGTGCGTGTGCGTGTGCGTGTGCGTGTGCGTGTGCGTGTGCGTGTGCGTGTGCGTGTGCGTGTGCGTGTGCGTGTGCGTGTGCGTGTGCGTGTGCGTGCGTGCGTACGTGTGTGTGTGTGTGTGTGTGTGTGTGTGTGTGTGTGTGTGTGTGTGTGTGTGTGTGTGAGAGAGAGAGAGAGATTAACGATGGCGATGATGATGCTGACAATGACAATGGAGATGAGAAGAATTACAATGACGACATGTATATTTTAAATCGTTAGGTACTTCATAAAGTGGTCGCTAGACAATTGGCCATTTCCTAAAATGTCAGTGTTACATGAATTTCCCAGGATCTGGATGGAGATCTCCTCAAATCTAATATCAAATGACGACGTAATATACACTATTTAAAATTTTATTTCATGCTTATATGTCAGCTAACAAATGAAATTTATTTCAATGGATGGCAATCAGGACAGCTTAGTTAGCCGAGCTAGTTCAATCGAATTAGTATCTCCATACGGAAACGTTTGTTCACGTAGCCTGCCGCAATCGTAATTAACAAATTCTGATTAAAGCTAATTTAAATTTTATATTTCAATCTTTTTGCTTTTCCTGTTTAAAATGTGATAATTTATAAAGAAATTAGTGGCCCGCCTAGTCTTCGCCTGGGTCGTATCTATGAATATGACGTTAATTTAGATTTTTTAAAGTGATCATCATTGACCATTTGTTTATCAATTTTTTCATTTCACAAAAAATTATCCAAATTTTTCGGATTAAATATAGCTTAGATCACTGCTCGCATTACTGCATCTGTGCATCGCATCTATTTGTGAAGTTGAAGTTAAGACAGACAGATAGACAAAAAATAAAAAATCTTAATTGCATGCAAATAACCCCCTGACCACGATGAAAGGCAGTTATTTTAATGTTACAGACAGACACATTTATAAGAACCCGATTTCTATTTTAACGCTTGGACTAACAAACGTTTGTTTTTGTACGTGGTAGAGCCATGCTGCAGCTATATTAATAGTATAGTTGTAGTACGAATGGGTCGGCTCGACCAGGGAAGGACCACGCTCTCACAGAATCATCATCATCATCATTACAGCCCTTCACAAGTCCACTGCTGAACATAGGCCTCCCCCAAGGAATGCCACAAAGCACGGTTCTGAGCCACCTGCATCCATCGACTTCCTGCATATCTTACCAGGTCATCACTCCATCTAGTGGGGGGACGCCCAATACTTTGCCTACCGGTACGAGGCTGCCACTCGAGAACCTTTTTTCCCCATCGGTTGTCGGTTCCTCGAGCTATACGGCCGGCCCATATATTGCCACTTCAGCTTACTAATCCGTTGGGCTATGTCGGTCACTCTAGTTCTACTGCGGATATCCTCATTTCTAAGTTTATCACGCCGAGAAACTCCGAGCATAGACCATAGCTCGCTGAGCGACTTTGAGCTTCCTCATCCGGCCAGCATGTCCGTTCCGTATGTCATCACTGGCAACACGCACTGGGTGTACAGTCTCGTTTTCAAGTTTTGAGGTATACCTGACGAGAAGATGTGCCGTAATTTCCCGAACGCTGCCCAACCGAGTTGAATCCGTCGATTGACCTCTCGGTCGAAGTTGGACTTACCTAGTCAGACTATTTGTCCCAGGTAAACATACTCGTCAACAACTTCGAGCTTAGTGCTCCCAACAACTACCGGCATAGGTGTGACATGGACATTAAACATAATCTTTGTTTTGTCCATGTTCATCTTAAGACCAATCCGTTGGGAGACACTATTGAGGTCATTGAGCATAGTGCTAAGATCCTCCAGCGATTCTGCCATAAGGACTATATCGTCGGCAAATCGAAGGTGAGTGATGTACTCGCCATTGATGTTGATACCGTATCCTTTCCAGTCCAGTAGCTTGAAAACGTCTTCCAATGCAGCGGTGAAGAGTTTCGGGGATATGACGTCACCCTGTCTTACACCTCTCTGCAGTTGGATAGGTTTCATACTCTGGTTCTGTACTCGGATAGCCATCGTAGCTTTACTGTACAAGCACTTCAACACTTCGATATACCGACAGTCAACTTTGCACCGCTGAAGGAACTGCAGCACCGCCCAAATTTCGACGGAATCAAAGGCTTTCTCATAGTCCACATACGCCAGACATAGTGGCAAATAGTACTCCTCTGACTTCTGTACAATTTGCCGAAGGGTATGTATGTGGTCTATGGTGCTAAAGCCTTCTCAGAAACCGGCTTGTTCGGGAGGCTGGAAGTCGTCAAGTCTGCGCGCGAGACGATTCGTAATGACTCTCGAAAACAGCACGTAGACGCGGCTCAGAAGGAAAATCGGTCTGTAGTTCTTCAAGAGATCGTTGTCGCCTTTCTTGAAGAACAAGACCACCGCACTTCTGCTCCACGCCTCCGGTGTAATGCCACCATGGAGGACGGAATTAAAGAGCTTCTGAAGGACTTCAAGTACCGGTTTTCCACCCGCTTTCAGAAGCTTCGCTGTAATTCCATCCTCGCCTGGGGCCTAACCGTTTTTAAGGTGATGGAGAGCCATTCTAATCTCGCTCAGACTGACGTCTGGGATATCATCGGAATAATGTCGGATAAGACTCGCTCTTGAATCGTTACCTGCCTTTTACGACACCCACGGGAAGATATGGGGTAGTGGATATTCTTAACCGCCACTACACGGCAAGATAGACGGCTCTCATAGAATACCAGCGTAAAATAGCAGCTTAACGTTGCTGTGTTTCGTATGGTAAGTGTAGAGAACCGGAGACCCTTTTTACTGTACAAGAGGCATTCCATCTTAGCCCTCACGGGTGACAAAGCATCTGCGTTTTGATTCTTTATTGAGAATGGATGTAGATGGCTATGGGTCACAGCAACTACTTACTATCAGGTGGACTGTGTGCGCGTTTGTCACCCTATCATATAAAAAACAGACAATAAGAACTAGGAAACAGATGCTAGGAATACCACAATAGGCATTTATGCAAAAACACAAATTATATGTCGTAAATATACCCGTGTTCCTCACACAAAATTTAATACAAAGTCGACTCAAAATATTAATGATCAGATTACAAAAAGTCTTAGTTAAACAACATAAAAATATTATTGTTTTCCTTTTTGGTAACTCTTACCAAAATAAATGTTCGAGTAGGGGAAGCCGGGGCTACAATTAACAGAGTTATGTATTAACAAGCGAATTTCTCTAAAACTATATTTATTAAACCTTCAGCGTGTGTTTTAAAACGCCGATTAGATCATACCACATGACTCTGGATTGGTCAAATGTGCTCCGCCCATTGTGCGACTGAGTTGCGTACCAGGCTTCTTTTTTACGCAAGTAACGAACATTTTTAACTTCACAATTTCTTGATTTATGCTCAAAATAAACTTTGTTATGATTATGATTTTTGTTTCCTCAGATGCATATTTTATACTTAATAACGCTTCATTGTTAATTTGACTAACTTATTAACCGATACTTGGTTATATTATTTAAAACCAAAAATGTGCCTTCGGGGCTATAATTAACAAATCGGCGGGGTTAGTATTAACGTGTTAATGGATACGAGGTCTAGTATTAACAAGGAAACTGACTGTTTATAAGTAATAATTTTATATTTTTTATAACAGCATGAGAACGTATAAACGAAAAACTACTCGAGGCACCAAATCTACGGGTCTACGAGTTGACTGTGCTAGAAGTTAATGGAACAAAACAGAAATTACCGAAATGTAGCAAAAGAATTTGGGCTCTGCCACGTTTCACTATTTTCACTATTCCATTTTGTAAAAAAAAGCGGGTGCGTCAGCGCCCCATGGTGCCCCTAAGCTAAAATGATGCTAGTCATTTCTTGAAAATTGTGAGACTTTTGACTGAAAAGCTCCTCCACAAGCTCAATTTAATCGTGAGTGGGCTAAAAATCTACCATTCTCACCGATACTCCAGGAAAGAAAACTATGTATTATTTGTGGTGTCTGGTATAATGAAGATAAAAATATTGATATCTAAAATAGTTTAACGATTAATAAAACGATCAAATTTTTTTCATGTTTAGATATTTTGTAATTTGTAATGTCAATTTATATAAAAAAGATGCTCCAAACACGTCTCTATTAATAACACTTTTATTAATAAAAAATAAATCCATGCATATATTTGATTTCTTCTTGAATAGTTGGAATAACATAATGTTAATACTTACCTCAGAGCTGTTAATTCTAGCCCCGTTATGGGGTAAGAATTAACAACTGACTTTTTTGAGAAATAATGTTCCATTTAAGACATCATTAATTTCATGTTTGATTTATGTTAATAACATGATACTTAAATAGTTAAAGCATCATGTCACATTAAAATGAAGTCTTAATATTTAATAATTTCGAACTGCAACTAAAAATGCAATTTTTGTTAATTGTGGCCCCGGTCTCCCCTACATACTTGTATTTTTAGCTACAAATCATACATTATTAGTAATAAAATAATGCGGCTAGACTAAGATTTGCGAATAGTCGAGGCAAGGCAAACATAAACAATTGACCTTTAATGAAATACAAAGCTTGACCAGAGGTTATGTCTGAATTTAGCAAACAATGCGTGTAAGTAAATATTTAAACGTATTTTCGTGTAAGCCTTCTTGCTCTGACAGTTGTTTTAATACGTTAAATAAATTAGAGAAGGTTGGGATCTGTTAATAAAGTATGAGAGCGGCGCGTTGTATGTTTAATCAAAAATGAAATATAAAATCTATCATTTACTTTAAGATAATACATTATCTTAAAGTAGTTGTAATATAAGGATGTTGTAATACATTACAACATCCTTATATTACAACTTATCATTAAAATTACCGTTTATAGTAGAAAGCTATAATCGCTTGTTGATTTTATTATGAAAATAATTAATGGAAGCATCTTAGGCCTTAGTTGTCGATACACTTTTGGTAAAGCGGTGAAAACGCCATTATTCGTCGCTTCCTGTCCTCTGAGTTTCCCTATAAACGAGATAATTTGGCAAATGTGGATCGACAATAATGGCGTATTCTTTCATTTTTTTATACGAATTTAAAAATATTAGAGTGACAAGTAAGCTAACAATGCACGGCTATAATAGTCCATGGACAACTGTAACCAAGTTCAAATAAAGAAGGCCACAAATACGTTATCGCCGCTGAGAACTAAAATAAAGAACGAACGAAACGTAAGAGTTCCGAAGACCCGTTTTACTGGTAATGGGGGCTTTTATCTTAGTCCTCAGGGGTAATAATGCACCAAGATTTTGATTCTTAATCGACGAAGAAGGTTTCGAACACAGCATCAACTTATCAGGCGGACTGTGTGCTCGTTAGACATCTCCTGTAAAAACATTCAGAAAACGTTTATTATAATTATTGTTTATCTGTTTTGTTAAACTATTACCCCCTCCCCCTATACTAAAATTTTCTCCTGTATCGTGAAGGCAGCTTACATACATAAATTGCACATGGGGACAAACACATCCAAACTCGGAACAGTTATTGCAAATACATACAAATACTTGTTCCGTGCATGTTTCGAACCCGTGGCTCTCCGCCACGGAGCCATCAAAAGATCCCCGATCCCATTAATAATGAATGCAATGAGCTCATTAATTATTATTTTGTACTCATTATTGTGAAAATTAATAGCTAATGACTTTTTCATAACCATTATTGACAATTTTTTACTTTTTTATTACAAATCACTAACCAACGTGTGATATATAAAACCCAAAGAGAATATAATCACTACGTTTACATAAAACCTATAATATTTTAAAATAAATATATTTTTCGCGATATAAAAAGTAAACGAGCAGTAGAACCATAAGGCTATGACTTTACTAGACGCTAACGGCTTCGATCACAACAATTTTTCACTGCAAGTTATGATTTCGAAACTCAGTTCAAAAGAGAAAAATAGTCAGAACACAATGTTGTTGGTTACGAATGATCTTATGTGCATTTGTGTGTTTTGGATTTTTTAAATGTAGAGCCACAAGAAAAGGGTTTAGAATATGTATAACTTGTTTATCTAGCCAACTATTCACTAAAACTAAATATTCACTTATGGGAATGGATTCCTCTAAATCACACTATTTTACACAACTAGATTAGCATCAAAAAATACCTACGTTTTATCTATATTTTCTATTATAATAATCTAACATGTACCTACGTGAGTGCGTTTATAGAACTTGTTGGGCATAGTTTCGGCGTCACTTGAAATAAACGTAAAGTTCTGTCCATTTTTCATTTCCTTTTGTCCGAGTTTCGAAATAAACTAATAAAATTAGGAATACGAAAACAATTCAGAAAGTAACTAATAAACGCAGAAATCAGTGAAGTCTGAAAAGGCTGTAATCAATACTCGTTTAATAATTTGATATTATAATTTACTTACCATTTTCTTCTTTGTGAACTCGTCACTTTTGATTATCCCATGAGAATTTGCCTTTATTGCGTTTCGCACTTTTGACTCTAATCACGTCGCAGATCTGGGCATTTTGCATCACGTAAACGAGGTAGTTGTGCACAACCGTGTAGTGGCGGTGTATCACATAGGTTACGTAAGACATGACAGAGAGCAACTAAAACAAGAGTGCAGCATCATGGACAGTAACATCTTATAGCATTATAACAGCGTTGTTATCAGAAAGGTAACGAAAACTATGGTTGCCAACCCGCTTTCAAAGAGGCAATCAATCAAAATCGAATGAAAACAAGATGGTTGTAGAGTCGATGGATTCCAGTGACTCATGACAATGTTTTGGCATTCCATAGATGAAGCCTGTTTTCAGTGGACGGTGTGGTTATGCCTCCATCTAGCAGAATCCGTAAGATCTTTCTGGCATTCCCTATATTCACCATATACGACACCCACGGTACGAAATGCGCTGAAAAATTCCGCCGCAATACTTTTAAAAAATATTATTACACAACAATCGAAACTTTAGATACCGACCCAGCTAAGTGCCGAGTCGTCGTATAACTCACAGCCTTAGCTGACGCGCCTTTTGAATAATAAATATCACCTACGATTACTTCGCTTGGAGATTCGTTGCTTAATTTTCCAGTTTTTGCTTACATTTGTGGCAGTAAATGCGGTTCAGTTTATTTAGAACTCCTCTTTTATTTACAGCTTTACTTAATGGGGTTAGAAATCTCTTCCTCGGGGTGTGATATTTCTTATTTCATGTTCAGTTCGTAATGAAACTTTAAGAACTGATAGCAATACCAGAATTTAGTTTTCTATTTTTTTTTTTTTGAAAAACGTATGATCATTGACGATTATTAATAAAAAATTCTAAATGTGGCGCACATAAATAGATTCCAACCAGACAAAACCGGGACGAGTCATTAGTAGTAAATAAATTTACTGTAGTACGCGACACAAGTACTATTTTTATATTATATTTTTATTTCAGTATATTATTTTTCTACTGCTTTTTAGGGTTACCCGAGTTTCTTTTCCTAAGCAACTATTCTAGACGTCAGTGACAAACCAGGTCATTGGACCTATCTTTGAAGAAACAGTAAAATAACATACACATCTCTTGTTGTGACCGCTTTCTTTTTCTGTCATCATATGCAAAAATACTTGTGATTGTTTACACATGTTTATTATTACTATATAATAACTTATATATTTACCACAATAGCAAAATGATGAACTCAAATTTAAATGAAAAAATATAGTAAAAGAATTAAATTTAAATGAAAAAAAAATAATCTGGATCAATTATTATTCAATATTAGTATCATTATTTCTCTTTAATAACATACTCTTACATAATTTTAAATTAAAAATTTTGTACAACTGACTTCAATATAAATTATTAAGAATAACTCAAAAACTATTGGTCATATCTTGATCAAATTTATATATTGTAGAAAGGTTAGTAAAGTATAGTACAGAGACAAATTTTGTAGTAAGGAATAATAATTAATTCGTTTACACGAATTAATTATCCGACAAGTCAAGGATAAACTAACAACGGAATACGACAAGCGCACCGTTTCACGTCAAAACGGGCGCCACCGCAGGTGCAATGGCGCAGGTGTGCTGTGCACGAGTTGTTTACAAGAATTCTGTCTAGCTGCACCGACGCTGCCGCACGTGCAATGGTGCACCTGCCGTCACGTTTTAGAAACTCTCACTCTCAAAAGTATTTAAATAGAAGAACATCACTCGTTAACAAACCCCGCCTACTATTAGGACCCCAATTACATGACAACACCAAAGAATGCAGACCAACAGCATCACTACCCATCTCAATGTACACAGGGCAGCCTCTCAGCAACATTACTTTACTTGAACCACATCACTTGTCTTATTTGGGCAAAATCTCAGTGTAGAAGTAATGTTTTAGCCCAACGGGCACAATAACGACATGAGACTCATAGAACTACGGACTGACGCCTCTCAGTCGCCCGTGCGACGCTTTATACTGCCAAATCAAGTGAAAGACCACCACTGCACCTTCATTTGCTCATATTCTCTTACACTTTTTACCCTCTTTCCCAACAATATGACCACATGTGAAGCACCAGCTTTCAAATAAAAGAAGAATCATCGAAATGGTTCACCCAGAAAATAGTTATGAGGTAACACACAAAAAAACATACAGTCGAATTATCTCCTCCTGTTTGAAGTCGGTAGAAAAAAACGTATCCGCCACTCTAGGATATTCCCATTTTTGAAGGCAGTTTACATACATAAATTGCACAAGAGTTAACATACGGCACGGAGCAATTATTTGTATGCCACACTAATAAAAATGACCGTTTGTGTTGTAAAATATTGTCACAACAGTAATGATAAACATAAAAAACTGATGGTATTACATTTGACATATAAGTTTATATATATCATTTATTATAAGTACGTAAAACTAAAAAAATACTTACCTAAGCTATCATAATACAAATGTTGCTAGTTGTGGGGGAAAAAGTCACAATTTTCTTTTAAAAATATTTATTTTCTATTTGTGTTTAAAACGTTTAATCGCAACTCTCTGTGTAAAACTCAAATGTTTATATATGGATACCTACTTAAGTACTATAGTATAGTAGTATAGTAAGTAAGTAACATAATATTGACAATGGGTGCCGGTTTAAAACTGATACGGAGTGATGAGCTGATCGCGATCCGTCGACGCCATTTTAACGCAACTATTTTATATTAATTGCTTTATTTATTGACTAAGTCGACGTTCTAGAGTATAGAATAAAAACTTTTTTTATTTACAACATTGAGAGATTATTAATAAGAACGCCTTTACTAACCAGCTGTCATTTTACACCCAAACATTAACCAGATGTCACTTACACCCAAACATTGTCTATTTTTAACCGACTCCCAAAAAGGAGAGGTTGTCAATTATGTATGTACACTGATTTCTAAGACGCTGCTTTTAAAATGAATGCTGAAATTTAGTGGTTGTTTTTCTGTAGCCAAATTATACTATCTCGATAGTAGAGTGAATTTATTAAAATAAAAAATATTACAATTAAAAAAGGGCAGATTTACAATAGTAATACCTCACGAGCTAGTCGGGCGTCCAGACTAGTTTATGTCGTATCACTACGTCTGAGAGTTCATGCTCCGAACATTTATTAGTGGCCCTTCACTGTATATGCAGCGCGCGGTAGCGCGTGCGATAGACGTAACACTGCGTTACATCCAGCGAATAATTTTTTTCAGACTTTATTATAGTAATGCGGCATAAGATAACCTGCACGCCCGACCTACTTGCGAGATATTGTTATTGGTTTGAGATCTCATTCGAGTTTTGTTTTTCTCCGTTGTAAATCTGCCATTTTTGCACCCTAATAATTTTTATTTTAATAAATCTATTGTACTACCAAGTCAAAATCATTTTACTTCGGGAAAACAACCATTAAAATTTCAGCGTGTATATTGGCTCAATCTGTGTGTATATCCTTTCAAATAAATAATCTAAATCGGTTTAGAAATTATAGAATTCTGAGGTAAAAAAAAATAAGAAATACACTGAATTGAGAACCTCCCCCTTTTTTGAAGTTGGATATAATTAAACATTACACGATGTACTTATTGTATTGTATTAATTGTGTTTAATAATATTCTTAAATTTTATTACTTCTGTGTTTTTGTATCATTAAAATATGTATAATAAAGTTATATTAGTACCATCATAATTAGCGTGTTTATTTTATTCCATTCTATATTCTTATAAATTACGTCTTCGTACCTAATACGTTATCTTTATTATATCGATTATTTAAAATTAATCAATAAAATAATGATTTGCACAATTTGATGGCAAACGTCAGAAACTGGTATCACTGAACGGCGTGTATGTTTGCGTATGACGAGCGTAAACACATTCGACACACGCCCACTAACATAACGACCTTGCGTCACTTTAATGCTCGTGTTTTGTACTAAACTGCGTTTCTACTGAGTAATAATTCTATGGCCACACTATTATTGGTTCTGTGAGGAATTTGAGGCCGCGGCCCTCAGCACTGCGCACAGCAACTGATTGGTAAACCACTGCGCTACGGAGCCGTCGGTATTAGTTTTAAGGAAATCACCCCTTTTAATTTATTATTTTAATACCAATTTATTAAACCCAGATGGCGACAGATACTCTTAGCACCCTCAAAAGTGCAAGCCGTCGTGCGCTGCAACGTTGAATGATATTGAAATCCGGAGGAGATACAGCTCATTATATTATTTCTTCAGTATAACAAAAGACCGGCCGCCTGATGTTAAGAAGATACTCTAATCCATAGACACCTTCATCGATCCTCGACTAGGAACCAAAATGCATATGTTTTATATACAAAAAAAATACAAAATACTTATATTTGTCACTGTAGAATATTGATATAAGATACTTTATTTAGCTGAAAACAGAGTTGATTTTTAAAACTCCTAAGAAACTTTGTCGATGATTTTAATATCCGGTGGTAGCAGGTGCTCACAGCCGAGACTTCATTACTGCCTCGAACCGTGGAAACTTTTATTGACTTATATTAAAGTTCATAAATCGATCTTGAGCTAAACTTCAATTGTTTTTCTTTCCTTTTTTATTTTTTTCACAGTAGAGGAATGCAAAACCAGTATGCGGATCACCTGATCAAGATAACCGCCGAAGATATGTACATCTGCAACAGTAAAGAAAACCCAAGTGATTTGCCGGCCTTTTAGCAAGATAGGCTCTTATGGTGAAGGTATATCGACCTTGAAAATCCGTTAGCAAGATTTAATTCAACATTAAAGAGAAATACGCTTAATGCTATTTACATTTTGTCGACTTCTAAAAGTAATATCTTTGAATTCTAAAAATAAAGCGGGTGTGGAATCAATTCTGTCAATTTTTTTATCGAATAAGGTTGACAAACGAGCACATAGTCCACCTGATGGTAAGTGGATACTGTGACGTATAGAAATCTCAATTAAGAATCAATATGCAAATGCATTTCCTCCCTTGAGGACTATGATGGAATGCCTCGTTTCTAGTCAAAAAGTTATCCGGTTCTCTGCACTCACCATACGAAACACAGCAGCATTGAGCTACTATTTCACACTGATATTTTGGGAAAGCGTGGTACTTCGAGTGGTCGTCTAGCCAACCCATTCGTGCTACAACCATAATATACTTAGCTGCAGCATGGCTCTACCACCTATTAAAAATATCCATATTCTCATTTTATAACTATTTACAAGTTAGAGTTTTTTTAATTTACTAAATAGAATTTTAATGAAAAATTAATCAGGTCTCATTATCATTATTTATCATTAAAGCCTCTCTAAATTCCACTACTGAACATAGGCCTCCCTCACAGATTACATATGTGCCTTAGTTGTCATAGTGTAGAGAATTTTACTATCTGTTGCTAGGAAGATGCTGCTGCCCATACCCTGTTTATTTCCCTCTGTCGCTTCATACGACATCCACAATATGACTTGGAGTAGGGTATATTTTTACGCCGACACTACACATTATGAAGCAGTATCAGTTGTGCAATATTCGATTTCGTGTCGACTTAAATCGCACTAGAAGTATACGAGCTAAAATAAAAGTAAGCCATCAATATGGCCTAGAATAATCGACGTAATAGATATCGGACATTGAGATCACGATTTAAAAGTAAAATAAACCTAGCAAGCTAACAGCATAGCAAAGTAGCGAAGCAATCAGCTTTGTAGCGGTTTCTAACGGTTGCCGTTGAGCAATCAGTTTCAAAATCGGAGGTTCAGATGCCTGGGTGGTCAGTAATCGATTGCTGAAAACAGAATTTGAAAATTCAAAACCGTTCTCGAGATAATCGTGGGACAGACGGACAGACGGACAGACATCGTGAAATCAATAAGTGTCTTCGCAAGCTTCGCCACTTAATAATATGTGAAAAGGATTGTACATACACTTATAGGTGTTCAAACTTTTATAGGTAATATTCTGTGGTGAATTTCACAATCAAATTCCTTTAGATCATAAAGTTTGATTTATTTTAAGCAGGTAAATAGATCTTCCTCTTCAGTCTCTAGAGCGCCTTAAGAAAATAGAATTTATGATGCGCTATGTATAAATCATTTTTGAGTTACATTCCCTTTCTGATTATTATTCATTCATTCATTGCAGCCATTCACAAGTCCACTGCTTAACATAGGTCTCACCTAAGAAACGGCAAATTTGTCATAGTCTAATAGTATAAAACATTTGCATGAACATTTAAGGGTTAACTTTCATGTATTTAAACTGTGTCTGTTATTCATTATGAGTTGCCTCCCCAACAAACACATTATTACAACTACACTGAATATGACGGAAATTACGAACTTATCTCATTTAACGGAGATCGTAAAAGTCAACAAAAGGATTTACTCGTGAAAATATAGAGGTCTGAAGAGAATAATACTTCACCTGAAAGGCCTTAGATATGTTGGATATCGACAGTTTGCAAATGCTATCGAAAACTGTCAATTATGTAGAAAATATTAGCTTTTCTATTTATATTCCAAAATGACAAAAATAAATAAAAAAAATATTAGCTTAGCTACGATCTGATTTCTTATACGAGTATTTAGGCGAATACTATACATTACATGAAATAAAATCCATAAACTTAGGTTCAATTAAAATATTAGCTTCATCTACATCAGCCCGTAAAGTCCTTGGACATGAGTGTTCCTCCTACTTGGATACGGATGATAATTGTAACGTTTTGCAAGCATATGGTGATCGGCAGTACCAGTCACCAGTACTTTTGACGCTGCCACCCGTCAGTGCTCTGGTTTTATGTAAGGATATATGTCGTATATATAGATATAATAAGATTTTATTATTAGGTGGTAGCTTAATTAGTAGTATAGTTGTAGGACGATGGGTCATCTTGCCGGGGAAGGACCGCGCTCTCACAGAATACCAGCGTAAAATAGCAGCCTAACGCTGCTTTGTTTCGTATGGTAAGTGTAGAGAACCGAATACCCTTTTTACTGGAAACGAGGCATTCCATCTTAATCCTCACGGGTGACAACGCATCTGCATTTTGATTCGTAATCGAGGATAGATGTAGATGTTTATGGGCCACAACCACTTACTATCAGGTGGACTGTATATGATACATGGTGATATCCTTCAGCAGCTATAATACATTTCTGACATTTCCATAATTTTTCCGTGTAGTGGCGGTGTAAGAATATCCACTACATCATATCATCCCGTGGGTGTCGTAAGAGGCGACAGAGGTAGATAAATCAGGAGTTGAGCAGCAATGTCTTCCTAATAACGACTAAAAATAAAAAACTGCGGTTGCCAACCCGCTTGCCCAGTGTGGCAACTATGGCAAATATTCTCCCTATGAGGCAATCTATAAGAGAGGCTTATTTTCAGCAGTGGACTTTAATAGGATGTTACAGTAACGGTTTCCATAGTCGCCTCTTAGGGGTCAAAATTGGGAGATAGATTCTGTTATACCGTCATCATATAGTTTGTCTTCTTGTAAAAGCCTTCGTGTCTATAAATCATCTTCTTTAATAACCAGACATTTCATTACGTTGTAATTAGATCCTTTTATATATAATTAATTGAATCTAATCCCTGGTAAAACAAAAATATACTCCTTACTCGTTTTTTATATGTAGGAGCTGAGATAAAAAAGATATTACATTGCTCCAAAGATAAACACAAACTCAAGCACCCACTCTTTCTTATGTACTCCAGTCTAAAGCTTTAGAGCTTAGTTCGGAGATAGTTAAAAAGGCAGTATCGGAGACACGAGCACAATAGCAACTAAACTCGAAACAAAATTGTGTTTGGCGTAAATTAAAGGTCAATAAAATTCCCACTACAGAGCAAGGTTACATGAGGTGCCAGGTGATAGGATGTCTCTAACCTATTTCTGCCAGCAAGCAGTAGTTCGCGCCCTGCAGTGATCTGGTCTGAAGCGTACAGAGTTCCCGTATAGTCACAAGATTCAAGTACGTAGTACCATTATTTATTCTGTGCTAGGTTTCCATCTTAGTCCTCAGACGTAACAGCCCATCTGTAGTTTTTTTTTTAATAGTATAAGGGTGACAAACGATCACACAGTCCACCTGATGGTAAGTGGTTACTGCGGCCCATAGACATCTACATCTATCCTCTATTACAAATCAAAATGTAGATGCGTTGTCACCCGTAAGGATTAAGATGGAATACCTCATTTCCAGTAAAAAGGGTCTCCGGTTCTCTACACTCACCATACGAAACACAGCAGTTTTAAGCTGCTATTTTACGCTGCTTTTCTGTGAGCGCGTGGTCCTTTCCCGGTTGAGCCGAGCCATTCGTGCTACAACTATACTACTAATATAGCTGCAGCATGGCTCTACCACGTATAATATTCTATGTTTGAGGTTGGCTGTAGGTATCCATGCGCTGCAATAGCCACTTGTCATTCAGTAGACTGTGAATTCGCTTGTCAGTTCAGCTTTATAAAAAAGCATTACTTCGACATTGAGTCTCTCATTAAATTTTAGAGCTAGCAGTGAACTCCCCATGAAGCCAGTGCGGAAATTCGTAATTTTGTTTTCAGAGAGATTAAAGGCCTGTATTAAAACCAAAGGTGGCTAGACCGTTAAATGAAATTGTTTTAATTAATCGCTTAGATTTCGATAAAACTTAGATGTAGATGACATCTTAGTTTTATTATTATTATTATTAGACTGTTTCTGTATAGAGACATGCACTTTAATGTGTTATAGAATTTATTGCCACATTAGATAGAATATTAAAAACATAAATGTATCATTTTGTAATAGAAACCTTTTTTTAAGTTTTAAAAAAAATTAAAGGAGACGGAGCAAACGAGCATGCGGCTCACCTGATGGTAAGTGACTACCGCCGCCCATGAGCAACTGCAACACCGAGCAAACGAGCATGCGGCTCACCTGATGGTAAGTGACTACCGCCGCCCATGAGCAACTGCAACACCGAGCAAACGAGCATGCGGCTCACCTGATGGTAAGTGACTACCGCCGCCCATGAGCAACTGCAACACCAGGGGAACCAGGGGAATCGCAGATGCGTTAACTTACCTTAATTTACCGTTACACTAGGATTATCTCGTATAACGTAGAGGACACATACACATACAGTTTACATACCTGAATTTCACAAGGACAAACATCCAGATCCGGAGCAATTATTTGTAGGCCATACAAATACTTGTTCCGTGTGGGATACAAACCCGCATCCCTCAGTGCGGCGTCTCATTGCTAAACCACTGCGCCACGGAGCCATCCATTTTTAGGGACACATGTTATTTTTTTGGTAAATATATGTAATGCAAACTACAATATCAAATTAAATGAAGGGCTAAACATAGCTGCGGAACGAACGCACCCATTAAAATTGAATTTACTGCTCACCCTTTCATGTAGTTATCGGCAAAATAGCCTCGATATCGTGTAATAACCATTGCATTGCCGGGAAAATTGTTCAAGATGGTGCCTTTTTATCGTACAAATTTGCAGTCTTAAAATAATATTACACGAGAGCCTGATTTTTGAAACTAATAGCATAAATTACGCTGGCGAAGTCTATTCGAAGTTATGGTTTGTGGTGTGAACTACGAATAGATCGTTCGATTTCGGGTGAACGTTTGCTGTTGGGTCAACGTAATACACCCACAATAATAAAAGGATTATCAAACTGTAATTTCACTTCGCACTGCAACATTTTTTTACAAACAAACGTATATACATTCACATAATGGTAAGTAGATTTTGGGATTTTATCATTAATAAAGAATGATATATATATCACTTGCTTTAACAAATAATTAAAACGACACATATGATGTATATGAGTAATTTTATTCCTTAAATAGAGAATCATAATAACTTGACCACCGCGCCACCTATCGAATTCTATCGTTATGATGAACAGTCCTAACAAAACCATTAAATTGTATAAATATGACTTCAATAGGTCTTCGTTAAGAAATTACATGATCACTACTAACTGCCGCAAACAACGATTATTATTAGATTGTAGAGTATTATTAAATTAAAAAATATATAGTATAAATATATATCTTTATATATAAAAAGTACGTGTCACGTTGTTTGTCCGTGATGGACTCCTAAACTACTGAACAGATTTCAATGAAATTTTGCACACTGTGTGCAGTTTGGTCCAACTTAAAAGATAGGATAGCTTACATCTCAATTTATAGTCGCAATACAATATTATTTTATTGAAAATTATTTGTCTATTATTTGACAGTCACAATTATCTGTTAGCTCCAAACTATTCTGTCAGATGACGATATCTGTTGACTGGATTGAGTAAATATTTAATAGATGGCGCTATGTTAAAAATACAAACGTTTAATATAAGCTACAATTTAGTAGTATAACCACCACGTGTTGCTGTAAGTATTCAACAGATAGAACCGATTTCAAAAAAAATTGCAGACTGTGTGCAGTTTAGTCCAATTTGAGAGATAGGATAGTTTTTATAGCGATAAGTGACCCTGAATTTTTTTTATTGCTAATTTCAGGAGCTTTTTGGGAAAGCAAATGGTTGTTCGGAAAGGGCAGAAGAACGTCTGCCTGGTCAGCTAGTATATATATATATTTAAAAATATATATGTACGATGTATCATGGGCGATATTTTTAATATTATAAACATAAAAATACAGGGCGATGAGTCACACTGAATAACAATTTTATGCACTTTTTTAAAAGAAAAAAAATACAGTTATCGCGTTGGAAATGAAATTAATAAATTCACAGTTATGACTCAGTTATTCCATATTCGTGTTCAAAATACAATCCTCCGGAGTGCAACGTGACCTGGTTAAAGAGATTTAGTTCAGTTTTAGTGCAGCAAATAAAAATTGTATTGAAATATTACTAAATTTAAAATAGATTTTTTCGGAATAAAGTGAAACTGCATAAGGTTTTCCTTTATTGATTATTAATCAATTGTTTTTAATTTTTTGCTAATCGGACCGTAACAATCCATTACTGAACCAGAATCGCCATTCTTGGCTGCCAGATTGGCGATTGAGGTATCAAATGTCTCGAACTTTAGACTTGCCTGAATGTTTTACATCTAGCATTTTATACAAGATGCTTTCTGGGCTTTCCAACAGTCAACTCTTACGACATTCATAGACAGGAACACTATAGTTTAATAGTATGTGCTATATATATACATTTAAAATAATATTATCTAGACAAATAACATACCAGTAAAAATTTTGAAACAATAGAAATGTAAGCACTTCGCGCGACTGAATTTCGAATACGTCGACAACGGACGCTTTCGAGTTGAGCAGGTGCAATATGCGCGAAAGAACGTCATCAACAAATTTTATTTGGATCTCGTTACGCGGCGATTTCTGGGCTCAGCTACATCCAACAATTACAAGAAAGCAATTATTTGAATCACATAAGGAAAATTCTTCAATATTTAATTTGTGCGAAAACAAAACACAAAGTGTAAGATTTGTGTCTTGTTTCTTATCTCCTTGTGCCTGTAACCTTGATCCTAACCTCCAAATTTATCACATAAGAATTACATACGCAAAGCTTAGGGCGATTAAATATCTCTTTGTTTGCGAGATTAAGACGAGTGAGTGCCTCTGTGTTAGCGAACTTAGGACGAGTGAGTACCTCTGTGCTAGCGAACTTAGGATGAATGAATGCCTCTGTGTTAGCTAATTTAGGACGAGTGAGTGCCTCTGTGTAAGCGAACTTAGGACGAGTGAGTACTTCTGTGCTAGCGAACTTAGGATGAACGAGTGCCTCTGTATTATCAAACTTAGGACGAGTGAGTACCTCTGTGCTAGCGAATTTAGGATGAATGAGTACCTCTGTGTTAATTAATTTAGGACGAGTGAGTGCCTCTGTATTGGCGGGCTTAAGACAAGTGCTTCTGTATTAGCGGGATTAAGACAAGTGAGAGTTAGAGACGACATTTTTTATAAACAAAATAATATTAGTTGTGTCGCAATCTTTCTTATTCGATGGTTATGGGTTCTTTGAGATTATATTATGGCATCCCATCGCTACTTTCTGAACCGCTTGATTACGTCAGTAATTCTTATCGTACACTTACTGTAGAAGTAAGTAATCTATAGCATAAACGGATTTTAAAAGTATACATTTCTTTATAAATAATATTTATATTTATAATAGGTATTTTTTAATATAATATACAGTAACGTAGGCACTCTGGCGGCCTCTCATCTCAGGGGTACCTCGTTTAGAGCCGGGGTGGCATCAGAGGCAGCTGAACTAATTAAGTGGCGCAAGTATGAGTCTCTGAGAGATGACTACATATTTGTGCCATTTGCTGTAGAGACTATCGGTCCATGGGGTCCACGTTCGGTGAGGTTCCTAAAGGAACTCCATCCACGGCTAGTCGTTGCTGCTAGTGATAAGAGGGCTGGTTCTTTTCTCGCTCAAAGGCTAAGTATAGCCATTCAACAGGGAAACGCAGCCAGCATTCTTGGCACAATACCGCGGGGAGTAGGGCTATATTATAACCAAGTTTCTAGTTTTAGTGTTTTCTTATTATTATTATAGTTTTTAATATTGTATATAATTAATTTTAAGATGTATTAATTCCCATATACACAATACCATAAAATTACATAATACAAATTCCCTGTACAATGCATCGAAACACATCAGGGAAACATGTTTTGCAAATATTAAAGTACAACTGAGAACTTTCAAACATTCGATTGGAACAAAATGTGAGAACACAGCTGTGTACATAACTGTACCATACAACTACTATCCGTTGTATTGAATATTCAGTTGGGAAATTAATTCATGAAAACATTTTCTGTAAGCTTTTGAACAATTTAAAGTGTCCAAGTATATCAATTGATTAACATATTTAATGCAATAGAATTATAAACAGTCTTCGTAGAAAGCAGTAGTAGTTAAGCGGTGCTAATGATATAGACAAATCACTGGCCATACTCGTAGACTATTGTAGCATAGACTCTATGGAAAAATACAAGTGTATTCCTCCTAATAATAAGAATAGTCTTAAAGTTATTTAATATACGAAGTTATCAACGTAATTTTGATAATTTTAAACTAGCTCTCAAATGCTTGGACCTGGATATTGATATTGTTTTATTGACGGAATGTTGGCTTTATGATGCTATCATTATTGAACCATTGTAGGGTTATTACTGCGGTGCTTCCTTTTCAAATACGGATCGATTTATTTTTTACAAACAACAGCATCAGCATCAACACAACAGACCCAGAAAATTGTTTGATGCCCATTCACACTTGTTCCGTGCGGGATTCAAACGCGCCGACCTGTAGCGCCAGACCGAGTCCTCAAAGTTTGCCTTAGGACATATTTTTGACGCTCGACGAAGCGGGCAAACTTCTTGAGCGTATCATCGCAGATCGCCTCGTCAGCCACTTGTGCAGAGAGGGGCCGGATCTGGACGAGAACTAGTTTGGTTTTCGTCGCGGGCGCTCCACCATTGACGCTATTACGCGCGTGAGGGCCCTGGCGGAGGAGACAATATCCCGGGGTGGGGGGTGCTGGCGGTGTCTTTAGATATCTCCAACGCCTTCAACACCCTACCCTGGAGTTGTATTCGGGAGGCACTGAATTACCATCGCGTGCCTCCCTACCTCCGCCGCATAATAGGGGCTTACCTTGAGGAGAGATGCGTTACATATTGGGGACGCGACGGCACTGGTCGGCGCGTCATGTCATGCGGTGTTCCGCAGGGATCGGTCTTGGGACCACTCCTGTGGAACATCGGCTACGACTGTGTGCTGAGAGGTGAACTCCCGTCGGGCGCCGACTTGACGTGTTATGCGGACGACACGCTCTTCACTGCCCGGGGGAGCTCGCACAGGGAAGCAGCGTTGGTTGCCACGGCTGCGGTGTCAGAAGTGGTCAACCGCATCCGTTGCCTGGGCCTGGAGGTGGCCCTAAACAAGTCGGAGGCCATGGTGTTCCATGGCCTACGACGCGCGCCGCCGCCGGATTCACACATCGTGGTCAGCGGGGCCCAGATAGCTGTCGAGTCCACCATGAAATATCTGGGATTGGTGCTCGATAGCCGGACCCCACTTCCGGCGGCTGACGCCCAAGCTGATGGGTGCAGCGGGCGCGCTTTCAACGTTGCTTCCCAACTTGGGGGGCCCGAGAGCCGCCTGTAAGCGGTTGTACGTGGGAATCTTGCGGTCCATGGCCCTGTATGGGGCCCCTGTGTGGGCGATGGACATGACGGCCAGCACTCTCGCCATTCTGCGCAAGCCGCAGAGGGCGATGGCCGTCAGAGTCGTCCGCGGGTATTGCACGATTTCCTACGAGGCGGCTTGCGTCCTGGCCGGATCCCCGCCCTGCGATCTAGAGGCGAAAGTACTCGCGTCATTATACCGATGGTGCGAAGAAGAGCGGGCACGGGGCTCGAGGCCGGTGCAGCGGCAGATCGCGCTGCGCCAAGAGGAGCTCCGTCAGCTCTTGGTGGCGAAATGGCGGCAAAGGCTTCTGCGCCCAACCACCGGCCTCGCTACCATCGAGGCGATCTGGCCAGTACTCGAGGACTGGCTCGGGAGAAGGCACGGCTCCCTGTCGTTTAGGGTAACGCAGGTGTTGTCGGGGCACGGCTGCTTCGGCAAGTACCTGTACCGCATAGACAGGGAGCCGGACGCTTGGTGCCACCACTGCGTCCATTGCGGGGAGGACACGGCGCAACACACGCTCGCCGACTGTGCAGCTTGGGAAGAGCAGCGCCGTGTCCTCACAAATGAAGTAGGAGGCGATCTGTCGCTGCCGGCCTTAGTGCGGAGGATGGTCGGTAGCGCAGAGTCGTGGGACGCGGTGTCTCCTTCTGCGAGGACGTGATGTCGCAGAAGGAAACTGCGGAACGGGTGAGGGAGATCTCGACTCCCTTCTCCAGCCGCAGAAGGCGCACCGGGCGCAGGAGAAGGGTGGACAACGCCCTTTTTCGGCCCCCATGAATGGGTCCAGGGGCGGGGGACTTGGGGAAGCCCCACCCTCCCTATTCGATGGACCCGAGGCGGAGGCGTGCGCGGGTGTCGGCGTGCGCCCCTAAAGCGATACACGGGGTAGGAGATGAGGCCCGGACTAGTGTGGGGCTGCGGAACAATTTGGATTCCCGCGGCCCCACGCGCACGTGCGAGGAGACACCGGGGTAGTTTTAGCCGGTAAGAGTCCGGCACGCCCCTCCGCCTTTCCCCAGGCGGAGGAAGTCCATGAGGATTTCCCCCGAAAAAAAAAATTTGTGGATTTTATGAACTCGTACACATTTTGTTAAATTAGGCAACTCGCAACTCCAGCTGGGGTGCATACTTATGCTCGAATAATTAAAACTTTATCTGGAGTAAAATGTATGATCCTCATGTATTATACGAATATTAAATAAAAAATATAGTTATAAAAACAGCGATGTTGCAGTAAAAAAAAACAAAGAAACAAATAAATTACTGATTTATTTGAATTTAGAATTCCAAGTCGTATTACGTGTACCCTTATTAAAAACGTTATATCAAATCAAAACTTAATAAATATTTAAAAATGTAACAAGCAAGGACACACTATATTGTTTGACCTAGATCCGCATCTAACATAGATTAAGAATAAAAATGTAAATGCGTTGTCACCTCTAAGGAGTGGCCCGTCACCAGTTCACTGGTTCTCTACACTCACCATATAAAATACTGCAGCTCTATGCTGCTATTTAAATTCATTGATTTGACTGGGTAAAGACTATACAATATAGACTATAGGTCACAGCTTCTACTTGCCGTCAGATGTCCACCTGTGTGCTCATTTTTCACCCTTACTGTCAGAACAAATTAAACTACAGGCGTAGCTCTATCTCATAAATGTGAATTATTGAAGTTAATTGGGTCGCTTGCGAACTCATTTGTGTCGCTAGCAAGTAAAGTTTGTTGTAAACTGTCTATGTAGAATCAATTGTTTTAAAGTGAAGTGTGTGTTAAGCATAACTCTTCGCATTCTATGGTAAGCCGGGTGCCATTAGATCTGAAGATAGAAGTGTTAATAGCGAATTATGTAGTACATGTATACGTTCACATTCACTTTTTTTTTATAGGAGAGGGGGCAAACGGGCTAGCGGCTCACCTGATGGATGGTAAATGACTACCGCCGCCCAAGAACAACTGCAACACCAGGGGAATTGTTACAAGTATTCTCGACTTTAAAGTTTTTCACGTAATTTTTGCAAATTTCAATCGCGAATGGCACGAGTGTGCTTTACTGGCGACAAGTAGATTGACGCAGTGTCTTCTTGTTTAGTCGTGTCTATCATTTATAAAACTTAATATTTTTTTTAATTAGAGGGTTTTATAAACTAGAATTTCTAGTTTCTATTATTGATTTATCTTTACTTTTACATATACATACATAGTGTGACGCCTGTTATCCCCGGGGGGGTGGGAGGTTTTACTTTTATTTTAGTGATAAAATGTCATTTAATTATTACAGACTGTAAGTCTGTAGATGTGTGTACTAATTTGATTATAAAATAACTGAAGCTACGCTAACTTTGCCAAAAGTTTCCACTCACCTTTTGGATTATCTGTACTGAAATTTATTAATAAAAAAAATATTGTTCACAAGATACGAACGTAAGCTAATAATCTTATTGAGAGTTTTTATTGTGGTGTAGATTTTGAATTTTCCAATACCCGTGCCTGATGAACACTAATACAATAAAATCGGGGGTGGGTTGAAGGCTGATCGACAGTGCGTAAAATCACGAGGACAATCACGCGTAAATCTAGAGCGATCCGAAAATTATATTAAGTATATTATTCTTAGGGGAAGTAAACTTGACTTTATTCTAAAAGTCTATCAGCCAGCAGTAGTAAATACAGTAAAACTTGGTTAAGTGGAACCTGGATAAGTGAGAAACTTCCATAGCTAGAACTCATGTTTAGGTCCCAACACTTTAGCACAGAATTACCTCTGTTAGTGGGACAAAACAAACCTCTATATCTGGGATTATTTCTTTCGATTTTATCGTCATAATTACCTCTATAATGGAGACAGCGAGCATATTTTACCTCTTTTACTGAGACTATATTTTGTGTACCGATTTGTTTACTAATTCTTATTGTACCCGCAAATTCCGCAATTGTGTAAAAGTGACCTCCAGTTTTAATTTGATTTGCATGAATATTAACAGTGGTAGAGCCACGCGGCAGCGTTTGCTGTCGCACGGATGGGCCGGCTTGAACCAGGGTGGTACCACGACCTCACAGAAAACCAGCGTGAAGTAGAGGTTTACCTCTGCGTTTCGCTTGGTGAGTGCAGGTGGCCGGAGGCCCTTTTTTCTGGAAATAGGCATTCCATCTTAGTCCTCACGGGTGACAACGCATCTACATTTTGATTTGTAATAGAGGATAGATGTAGATGTCTATGGGCCGCAGCAACCACTTACCATCAGGTGGACTGTGTGCTCGTTTGTCACCCTTATTCTTATAAAAAAAAGGAATATTTACAAAATACGTTATTTTATTTAATAATCGCACCTATATAACTGAAATAACCTCTATTAATGGAACCCTCTGTAAATGAGACAGATATTTATTTATACATGGATGTCTGAGACACTGGGTAAGTGGAATACTTCTTTAAGTGAGACAAATTTGCAGGTCCTTTAAGGTCCCAATTATCCAGGTTTCACTGTAATTATTTATTCAACTTAGGTGATGAGAATTTAATAAAGAACTTATAATGGCTGTAAATTCAGAGCAACATAGCGCAATACCATATACTATAGAGTGCGCTACTCTTCAGAGGGCGACGAATCTGACGAAATGAAAGAGAGAGAACCGTAGACCACAACAGAATAACTGGCAAACCAGTAAAAAGAGGGCTTGGACAAACATCGATAAAGCCAAATACACGCCACACAGTGTACATCAAAATCCAGTCACAGTGAATGTATGTCATACGGGTAAGGTAGACGCTGAATAATAATCTATTGGCATTTCGCATGTTGGCTTAAATAGAAGCCTTTTAAAAGCCACCATCTGGCACTACCGTTAAAAATATCGCTTAGAACGTTCACGTTAATCTAAAATAATACTGGTCTAAAAGGAGACGCTAACACAGTAGTAAACATTTAATAAAAAATAAAAACAAACTAAACAACTAAAAATAATAAAATAGTTTTCGCAATAAATGTTCTGAAGTCGGTGCTAAGACATAGTGTACCAAAGATTTAAGCCCCCGACTTTAGAAGCTATTCTGTAGAATTTGTTATATTCTTTTTAGTTCTTTCAAATCTGTTTTTACGGTTTATTTATATCATTTTCTGTGTCGGGGCTTCAATTCTTCTATACAATATATCTTATTACTGATTTCAGAATTATTTTTTTTAATTGTTTGTCGAAAAGTCGGCTTAAATTTTTTTAAAGTTAATGTTTTTAAAGTCGTCCAAAAAGTATAACTCAATTTTTAATAATTTTTCTAACTAAAGGCAAGTGGTAAAATAAAAATTTTTGTACAACCGACTTCTAAACAAAGGTTAGAAGTCGGTTGTACAAAAATTTCAATCAATAAATTTAATCAAAAAATTTTATTTATGATCATCATCATCATCATTAAAACCCTTCACAAGTCCACTGCTGATCATAGGCCTCCCCCAAGGAATGCTACAAAGCACGGTCCCGAGCCACCTGCATCCATCGACTTCCTGCATGTCTTACCAGGTCGTCACTCCATCTTGTGGGGGGACGCCCTATACTTCGCCTACCGGTACGAGGCTGCCACTCGAGAACCTTTCTTCCCCATCGGTTGTCGGTTCTTCGAGCTATATGGCCGGCCCACTGCCACTTCAGCTTACTAATCCGTTGGGCTATGTCGGTTACTCTGGTTCTACTGCGGATATCCTCATTCCTAAGTTTATCACGCAGAGAAACTCCGAGCATAGCCCTCTCCATAGCTCGCTGAGCGACCTTGAGCTTCCTCATACGGCCAGCAGTGAAGGACCACGTCTCAGTTCCGTAGGTCATCACTGGCAACACGCACTGGTTGTACAATTTTGTTTTAAGGTTTTGAGATATTTCTGACGAGAAGATGTGTCGTAGCTTCCCGAACGCTGCCCAGCCGAGTTGAATCCGTCGATTGACCTCTCGGTCGAAGTTGGACTTACGTAGTCGGACTATTTGTCCCAGGTAAACATACTCGTCAACAACTTCGAGCTTAGTGCTCTCAACAACTACCGGCATAGGTGTGACATGGACATTAAACATAATCTTTGTTTTGTCCATGTTCATCTTAAGACCTATCCGTTGGGAGACACTATTGAGGTCATTGAGCATAGTGCTTAGTTCCTCCAGCGATTCTGCCATGAGGACTATATCGTCGGCAAATCGAAGGTGAGTGATGTACTCGCCATTGATGTTAATTCCGTATTCTTTCCAGTCCAGAAGCTTGAAAACGTCTTCCAATGCAGCGGTGAAGAGTTTCGGGGATATAACGTCACCCTGTCTTACACCTCTCTGCAATTGGATAGGTTTCGTATTCTGGTTCTGTACTCGGATAGCCATCGTAGCCCTACTGTACAAACACTTCAGCACTTCGATATACCGACAGTCAACTTGGCACCGCTGAAGGGACTGCAGCACCGCCCAAATTTCGACGGAATCAAAGGCTTTCTCATAGTCCACATACGCCAGACATAGTGGCAAATTGTACTCTTCGGACTTCTGTACAATTTGCCGTAGGGTATGTATGTGGTCTATGGTGCTAAAGCCCTTTCGGAAACCGGCTTGTTCGGGAGGCTGGAAGTCGTCAAGTCTGCGCGCGAGACGATTCGTAATGACTCTCGAAAACAGCACGTAGACGCGGCTCAGAAGCGAAATCGGTCTGTAGTTCTTCAAGAGAGCGTTGTCACCTTTCTTGAAGAACAAGACCACCGCACTTCTGCTCCACGCCTCCGGTGTAATGCCACCATGGAGGACGGAATTAAAGAGCTTCTGAAGGACTTCAAGTACCGGTCTTCCACCCGCTTTCAGAAGCTCCGCTGTAATTCCATCCTCGCCTGGGGCCTTGCCGTTTTTAAGGTGCTGGAGAGCCATTCTAATCTCGCTCAGACTGACGTCCGGGATATCTTCGGAATAGTGTCGAATAAGACTCGCTCTTGGATCGTTACTCACACTTGCGTGTGGCTCCAACGATGACGTGTACAGCTGCCCATAGAACCTCTCAATCTCACTCAAAATCTCAGGTGCCCCGGAAACGATGCTGCCACATTCGGTCTTCAGCTTTGACAGTTGGCTCTTTCTGGCAGACAGATCTCTGGCAAAGACTTTGGAGCCTTGGTTCCGCTCGATCGCTTCTTCAATACGAGCTGTATTGAAGTTGCGTAAGTCTCGCCGCATGCATTTGGAGATCTGTCTGTTCAGTTGCCTGTATGCTGTCAAATCTGTTGAAGAATGTAGCTTCATCTCCCGTCTAACAGCCATGAGATTAAGAGTGTGATCGGAGAGTTTTTTTTTATTTTATTTATGAGTTTGTTTTATTTATGATCAAGGACTGACCAATAGGTCAGACCATGATCACATGGGAAGCACCAGTATTTCAAATAAAAAAGAATCATCAAAATCTGTTCACCTAGAAAAAAAATATGAGTTAACACACATAAAAAAAACATACAGTCGAATCTCAAAAAAAATAACTCCTCCTTTTTGAAATCGGTTAAAATGGGTATACCTTAACAAAATACATTTCATTTCATTTAAATTAGTTTGAGCGACATTGTGCAACTATAGCTGCTCGCATTAGCGGTTTAACGTAATGGAGATTCCGCGCTGTGGTGGTTTTGAACTGTTTCAATACTACTTGTGTTACGGCTTGAATGTTTCGCAATGTGTTTCGTGGGTGGTTTTGGGAACCAGAGAACAACCAGACCAAGGGCTGGCTAACCCGATGATCCCAACCGGGAAGTAAACGAAAATAGCTTTAGAACTGGGTAGATAAGGCAAGGATACTCACAAGACTGGAGCACTCCTCGTGGTTATGGTGAAGTCTGTATATTTAGGCTGAAGTTCTCGTGTATACACAGATACCACACTGCACTTCGAATGTATATGGACACGAGCAATTGCACGATAGTCTTACAACTTATTTATTGAGTATTTTTAAACGAGCGGTAACGAACACGTTTTATGCGTGCGCGGCCATCTTGCTTCCTCTTTTCTCGACGACAGGTGGCGCACCATTTTGAGTAGTGCGTATATGGGGGAGGCGGGAGGATAGGAAATACTTAGGAAAAGGAAGTTATATCGGGACTGTTCCGAAGCCACAACATTCCCTCCCACCTGAAATCACCTAGGGATTTCACAAGACAACCATCGACCCGGCAGCTCTCCAGGTCCCCAGTTGCTCATAGAATATAAATTAATATAAACTAAATAGATATCTGAGCTAAGTTGTGCATTGATAACCTTAACTAAACTACAAAAGAAAATCAAACTTAGTTAATTTAATTTTAAAATTAGAACTTACAATCTAGCTTAATAAAACAATAAAAATAAGATTCAATCAAGAGGAAGAGGGCAGACTTTGACTACTGGTCTTGTAAGTAAGCCTCTTTTGGCCTTTAAGGTCACAACCCGGATAATATTGTCCTTTCCGGGGTGGATTTGGACTACTCGACCTAGGCGCCATTCGTTAGGTGGTAGATTAGGTTCAATGATTGAAACGACTTGACCAATATTAGGATGTTTGTGATCATCCTTAAACCACTTAACTTTTTGTTGAAGCGTATGTAAGTAATCACTTTGCCAAATACGCCAAAAACTTTGAGAAAGCTTTTGAAGTAACTGCCAGCGTGTTCTAGGATTCATATCTTCAACGGACGGTTCTGGTAGAGCTACTAAAGGACGTCCTATAATAAAATGACCGGCCGTGAGAACATCAACTTCGCCAGGATCAGACGATAACTGACAAATCGGTCTTGAGTTCAGCGTCGCTTCAACTTTAGTTAAAACTGTAGTTAGTTCTTCAAACGTCAGGACTTGTGAGTCTATGACCCTCTTGAGATAATATTTAGTAGATTTTATACCACTTTCAAAAATGCCTCCAAAGTGAGGTGCTGAAGGTGGATTTCATTTCCACGAGATTCCACGAGACGTTAATTGATCAGAAATATCCTGTTTTTATCTATCAATAATTTAACCATTTCCTCAAGATATCGTTTAGCGCCTACAAAGTTAGTGCCACAATCTGTCACAATATGTTGACATATTCCACGTGGAGACACGAATCTGTCTAGGGCGGCTAGAAGCGCTTCTGTAGACAGTTCAGATACGAATTCTAAATGAACTGCTTTTACAGATAAACAAATGAACAAGCATATGTAAGCCTTACTGACCCGTGCGTTACGTTGTCTGTTTTCTTTTATAAGAAAAGGACCGCCAAAATCAATCCCTACCTGTTGAAAACCTTGTTGAGATCTACAAGGTGGCAGGTTGCCCATAGACGGCTGATAGGGTATAGGTTTAACCCGAAAGCAAGTTACACACTTTGTTAAAATAGAACGAATAAGATTTCTAACTCCTAAAATCCAGAACTTGCGAACAATTAGTGATTGTAACGTGTGAGGTCCACAGTGCAAATACCGTTTATGATAATAGCTAATAATTAATTGAGATAAAATAGATTGTTTCGGTAACAAATTTGGATGTTTTGTGTGCTCAGGTAAGTTAAAATTAGTAAGTCGTCCACCCACTCGCATGAGTCCTAGGTTATCAATAAACGGAGACAACTTTTGTAAGTATTTAGGTAGAGGCTTCTGCGATTTTAATTTAAACATCTCTTGATTGAAGCTGCCCCGTTGGACATATTTAATAAGGCTAAGCAGAGAGCACTTTACCTCATTCGTAGTCAAGTGACCTTTCTCGCGTTGGCTTGGTTCTTTGCGCGAATTAGAAATGAAGCGAAAGACCCATGCCAATATTCGCTGTAGTCGCGATAAGGATGAATACCGATTTAATAACACCTTCATTATGTCTTTATCAGATTCCCGAGATTGAGCAATCAGAGTGCGTGTTCTCAACTCTGGCAACTCATCCTGGGGCTTACACCGAATTTGAGCTGGCCAGTGATCTGGATCACTAAGCATCCAATCTGGTCCTGACCACCATCGCTTACAATTGACCAATTCTGCACACGAGAGACCTCGGCTAGGAAAGTCAGCAGGATTGTCCTGAGTCGAGACATGCCTCCAGGTAGAAGGTTCAACTGCGTCAGTTATTTTAACTACTCGATGCGCAACAAAAGGTTTCAATTTGTATGGCTCTGTATTGATCCAAGCTAATACAGTTGAGCTATCAGTGTAGGCAACAATATGAGATATATTTATTTTCGAAATAAGTAAAGTTTGCATGTGTTTGAGAGTACGTGATAACAAGAGCGCACCGCACAACTCCAAACGATTAACTGTTAGAGGCTTAATCGGAGCCACTTTAGATTTAGAAATCAAAAGAGAAACTTGTTTTTGATCATCGATACTTGATCGAAGATAGAACACAGCACCCATATGCTTTGGTTGATCCATCGCAAAACCCAATCAGCTGGTGTGTAGCTGTTAAATCAATCACGGTTTTACGAGGGATTTTTATCGATTTTATATTAGACAAGTCAGACACAAATGAAACCCAATCGTTACACAGATTGGCGGGAGTGATTTCATCCCAAGCCAATCCAATACGCCATAAGTTTTGAAGAAGTAGTTTGGCTAAAAGAATAAAAGGTGAAAGCCAACCGAACGGATCATAAATACGAGCAACGTGTGACAGGATTGAACGTTTCGTAAACTCCACATTCACAGGAGAGACGGAGTAAGTGAAATAGTCTTCCGCAGGATCCCATTGAACTCCTAAAACCTTAAGCGTTATTGAACTATCATCAGAAAATGTCTTCGAACACTGACAATGTTTCATGGGTAACGATCGAAGAAATAAAGGGCTGTTACTGCTCCACTTACGCAAATCTAGCTGAGCACAATTAAGAAGATTAATTAAATCTTCTTTAAGCTGAGAGGCTGCTTCGACTGAGGAAACACCTGTAGTAATATCGTCCATGTAAGTATGATGCCGAAGAGCTTCAGCTGCATGAGGAAACTGATCACCGTGATCTTCGTACGGCGAGCTTTTGACTCCGTATGTGACCGTACGAAGTTCAAATTCTTGAACAGGCAAGGAAGGGGATTCACGCCATAGTACGTGTTGCCACACTCGATCCTCAGGCCTTATCAAGATTTGCCTGTACATCTTAGATATGTCACATGTAAAAACTATATTATGGACCCGAAATCCAGTAATAATGTCAACCAAATCAGCCTGTAACTTCGGTCCAGTATAAACAATATCATTTAAAGATAGTCCATTAGTCGTCTTGTGACTCGCATTGAATACAACGCGAAGTTTGGTCGTTATGCTTTCTGGACGAATCACGCAATGGTGAGGAATGAAATATCCACCAGGTGTAATATCCTTTCCCACTGGTTGCATATGATTAAGCTGCTCATTATCACGCATAAAATCGTTATAAAGTGATTTAAGTTCTGGTTGTCGGCAAAGTTTTTTCTCAAGATTTATAAACTGCGACAAAGAACTATTATATGAGCCTCCCATATAGACAGACGACTGCGTCAATAAGATAGGGACTACATATCGACCGTCCGATTCCCTATAAGTTTGAGTGGAATACAGGCGTTCGACCTCCTCATCTTCTGGAGCAGGTATATGTTGATGAGGCGGTTCCTCGACTTCCCAAAATCGTTTCATCATCTTCTCCAATGAATTGGTTGAAGTAATTAATGAAGTGCCAACCGATTTTACCGGACTCTCCACATTGGTGGGTCCTGAGAGAACCCAACCAAAGACGCTATGTAAAGCAGCAGGATAGCCGGGCTCTGGGTGAATGACACGGCCGTCATAGATGTGATGAAATACTTCAGCACCTAGCAATAAATCAACATCAGACGGTTTGTCAAAGTCACGATCCGCTAATACTAAGTGTTTATAACAGTCTCGAACCGCTAGAGGAATATCAGTGGTTGGCATTTTAGAAGTAATGTTATCGATGACTATAGGATTAATATCAAATTGTGGGTCATTCGAATCACACGGGCGTATAGAGCATTGAGTCACTCCCTTGACTTGACACACAGACTGTTGTCCATGTCCAGCCACAGTTGTGGTGCATCGACGTAATTGAAAACCAAGTCTCTTTGCGCATTTCATAGTGATGAAGCAGTCCTGAGCGCCGCTATCGATGAGCGCTCTAACTTGATGGAACGTGCCATTAGAGTCCTGCACACGCACCATGCACGTCCCGAGCAGCACCACGCACGGGCCACGAGCCTCTCCCACGAATGCACTCGTGTTAGTGTGGGCGCTACTCGAACCGGTGGTCACCGCGGTCGGTGATCGAACTTGGTTGTCGATGTGTACCAGAGTGTGATGATTACCACTACAGATAAAACATCTCATTTTTGAGACGCATTTATCAAGAGAATGTTTTCGTAAACAGTTAATGCATAAATTATTTTGTTTGACAATATTTATTCTAGCACTGGTGTCCAAAGATTGAAAAGTGAGGCACTTATAGATACTGTGTGCTGCGCCACAATAATAGCACTCTAGTGAAGCCAGCTGCTTCGAACTAGTAGGCTTAGACTGAGTAGTGAGCACGGAACGTTGCAGGTTCGGTGCCCGCGGTGAAACATTCTTGATCTGTTTACCGCCTAAAAATTGAGAAGATCGCGCCCTAATGTCAACATTAGCATTTATTTCTAAAACTTTTACATAGTTTTGAAGAAACTGCGTAAGATTTTGAAAAGAAGGAATTTCCGATTTATTTTCAGATTCGAAGCGATGGCGCGTATCTGAGTCCAGTGCGCGAAACGCTGCGTTAAATAAAATAAAATCACCTAAGTCATCTAGCTCTAAGGCCTTAAGGGCATTGACTGACTCACAAAGAATATTAGTATATGTTTGTGAATCATTGAAATTAGGAGTTTTTAAATAAGGATAGTTATTTATTTGATCTAAATACGCCACTGCTAAAATGCGCTTATTTTGATAACGCTTAATAAGTTCATTGAATACAAGCTCATAATTATCGGAAGTTAATTTTACCTTCTTTGCGATCCCTAAAGCGGATCCCGATAAACAAGAAATGAGATAGTGAAATTTAGTAATATTCGCGATTGATTTATTATTATGAATTAAGGTTACGAAAGTGTCGTAAAATGTTTGCCAATTCTCAATTTTTCCGTCGAACTTCAGAAGCTCAATTTGTGGCAGTCTAGCTTGTATCTTTTCCGCGTCGGGCGTAAAGGTGTAGTTAACGTCAGCGGACGTTGGGCTGCTGCCTCGTTTGCGCTCCGGTAGGGACATCTCCGCGGCCAAACTTAGAACTTCATAGTACATATCATCAAATGCAGACAACGCTTGCATATCTATTTTTTCTTTAGGAAACAGTGCCAGTTTTAACGAATTATTTTTTTCCGTAAGCAGCACATATTCATCACGAATGTTCTCAATTTTAAGAAATCTAGATTTAAATTGGCTAACTTTAGATGAACTGGAGTCTTCCCGTATTTGAGTGGATAAATCGAAAAGAGTTTGAATAGAACGAAAAACATACTCTCGCTGTGACGTATAAAGTTTGAGTTTGATTTCTTCTTGCGACATGATTATAAAATAACAGCGAAAATTAAATACGAATGTTAAGTATAATTATTAACGACAGATATTTAAAACAATATTTAAGTTTGTCAAAACTAAATTAACACTCAAATACTAAATTTAATGTTAACGTTTTTTAACTATTTGAATTAGATAACAATTAACAAACGACCCAACACTCATAGATATACAAGTATTTATACTTAAGTGCTATTATTCCAAGACCAAATGAATCATTTCCATAAACTGATTTAGTAATTTTTTCCAACAATAATTATAAAACACCCTCAAGTTATAATAATTTTCAAAGCGTAAGACTATCAATGCACATTCGAAATAAACTTAGCAATTATAACGCAACCAAATAAGATAAGTCTGCAGAGTTTGAGCAATACGAAACACTTCACGAGCATTCAAGTCTAGCAGGATTATAATTGAAACGAATTAGTTACTTTCAATTATAAGAAAATAGATTGAAATATCAAAGTTTTCCTTAGAAATTGAACTTGATATTATCTTAATAAGGAGCGGACTGTATAAAAATAGAAATCCATAGGTACCCGGATCGTATGGACCAGAAATTATGTTACGGCTTGAATGTTTCGCAATGTGTTTCGTGGGTGGTTTTGGGAACCAGAGAACAACCAGACCAAGGGCTGGCTAACCCGATGACCCCAACCGGGAAGTAAACGAAAATAGCTTTAGAACTGGGTAGATAAGGCAAGGATACTCACAAGACTGGAGCACTCCTCGTGGTTATGGTGAAGTCTGTATATTTAGGCTGAAGTTCTCGTGTATACACAGATACCACACTGCACTTCGAATGTATATGGACACGAGCAATTGCACGATAGTCTTACAACTTATTTATTGAGTATTTTTAAACGAGCGGTAACGAACACGTTTTATGCGTGCGCGGCCATCTTGCTTCCTCTTTTCTCGACGACAGGTGGCGCACCATTTTGAGTAGTGCGTATATGGGGGAGGCGGGAGGATAGGAAATACTTAGGAAAAGGAAGTTATATCGGGACTGTTCCGAAGCCACAACAACTTGCATTGTTGTATGTTCTAGTTAATGTGTTGCATATTTATCTAAGTCCAACAAAACGAAAATGTTGCTAATTAGTTATTGATTTGTCTTAACAACTAAAACAAATCATCCCATGGGTAACAAAGTAGCAACAGTTGAAAACTGAAATAGGAGACGGGTAACAGTATTGTCCCAATAACAACTTAATTATTATAATAAACTACGGTTAACAACCCACCTACCAAGCGAGGAAACCATGCCAATAAACTCCCCTATGAGGCAATCTATGAGGAAATCCACTACTAAACGTAGGCCAGTAGGCTTTTGGTATGCTGTAATGATGATGATTGATATACACAAAATAACATTACATTTTATCGTGACAAAACTCCCGACACCATCTATACAATCTGAATGCTTGGCGATCCACTTATTGGTTGTGAAATCGTTTACCACCGGCGATTTTTCCTGATCGATATAACTTAGGGACCTTCAAAAAACGAACCTACTCCTTTTTAAAAGGTCGGCAACGCATCTGCGATTCCCCTGGTGTTGTAGCTGTTCGTGGGCGGCGGTCGACACTTTCCGTCAGGTTTCCCGCATACTCCTTTGCTCCCTCTTCTATAAAAAATTATGGTTGAGCTAGACAATAACGTTTTACAGAAATAAAGTTTGTGTTTTGTTTAAAGGAGGTAATCTCTGTAGCTTTTTTTATAAAAATAGGGTGACAAACGAGCACACAGTCCACCTCATGGTAAGTGGTTGCTGAGGCCCATAGACATCTACATCTCTCCTCGTTTGCGAATCAAAATGCAGATGCTTTGTCAGCTTTGAGGACTAAGATGAAATGCCTCGTTTCCAGTAAAATAGGTCTCCGGTTTTCTACACTCACTATACCAAACACAGCAGCATTAAGCTACTATTTTACGCTGGTATTCTGTGAAAGCGTGGTCCTTCCCCGTCGAGCCGACACTTTCGTGCTACAACTATACTATAAATATAGCTGCAGCTTGACTCTACCACGTAGAACTATTGATACTACTTTGAAAATTCTTGCACTGGTAGAAACAAGATATTCCTAATGATTATAGACTATTTTTTTTTAATATGATAAAAAGGGTTCCTTCTGAAATTACTAAATTTATGAGTTAAATCGAAGAAAAATAATAAGAGCTTCATTTGTCGTCAGCATTGCTTAAGAGATTCATCAAAAAACATGACGGTTCGGCAGCGTATTTGGTTACGGCGCTTTTGTATAAAAAGCTTGGGTATAAAATTACGCGTACTTCTTCATTTCACAATCAAAGAATTTTAATGAAATTTTCATTTGCTGTAGCAATTACCAAATTAAACGAAACCAGGTCACGTGAAACCCCTGAGAGTTGTATTTCCGGCACTGCTATCTGTGTAAATGCTAATTTTATTTCTAACACGATCAAAAATAATTGTACTACGATTTTGTGTATATACTAAACCGTAGTAGAATATTAAACTAATCTACAATTTGTATCTATTATACTGGTAATTTACTTATAACGTGGCATCATAACTTTTCTTAGGATGATAACACATCTGTATTTTGATTCTTAATCTGGAATAAGCCGTAGCCATAGCATCATGGAGTATGGAGTAGAAGGAGAACCATCTCATATGTGGGGAAAGTTGAAGAAGTGTCCAACTGTATACTGAAAATAGAGGTTCCAAAACCTACCACAATAGCGCTGGCGTCTGAAAAACTACGATATGAATATAGCTGTTGTAGATGGAGTGAAGTCAGCTGAATTCAAATATTTAAAAATTTTCATGACTAGTTAGTAAAATGCCAGTATACAAAACCTTAACTATTTCATCATCATCATCATTACAGCGCTTCACAAGTCCACTGCCGAACATAGGCCTCCCCCAAGGAATGCCACAAAGCACGGTCCTGAGCCACCTGCATCCATCGACTTCCTGCATATCTTACCAGGTAGTCTCCCCATCTAGTGGGGGGACGCCCTACACTTCGCCTGCCGGTACGAGGCCGCCAGTCGAGAACCTTTTTTCCCCATCGGTTGTCCGTTCTTCGAGCTATATGGCCGGCCCATTGCCACTTCAGCTTACTAATCCGTTGGGCTATGTCGGTCACTCTGGTTCTACTGCGGATATCCTCATTTCTAAGTTTATCACGCAGAGAAACTCCGAGCTCAACTATTCACGTAGTAAAAAACCAAGCGAATTGATTGGTCCTTGTTTATTTCTCCATCTTATTCTATCTACTTTTGCTGCTTATTTAAAAATTTATCCTATGCTACCGCAGCGCCACCTTTATGTGACGCGTTTTCACGGACACTTATTCTTATACAAAGATGGTCCTCCTTCTACTCTATACTCCATGCATAGTAAGTATTTACTTGCCATAATTTGAAATGTGTGCCGATGTGTGCTCTTTGTCACCATAACCTAAATTCTGATAACAACTCAAAATAATTATTAAAACTTCGTTTCAGTACTTTCAGTCGTACAGAACGGCTAATAATTCTTATACACTTCCACAGATCTGCTGGATTATTGCCTTCTTTGTTATTTCATTTATTATCAGTGGAGAATCGCACTTTGGATGTGCTTTGTTTGCGAAGTTACTCTACTACATTATACTATCGGATGGACTTACGAAATAAAAATTAAAAATGGAGTATTATATATTACAACATAACAATTAAGTATCCATACATATAAAGCAGAAGATAAAAGGAGATAAAAAGAAATGAAGGTGACACTCTCAACCCCCACTCGTTCTGGCGTTACAAAATACGGCAACTACGATGAGATTAGGCATAAGATCAGTCATTCAATCGTTCAAACAATCGTGATTCTGTATTTTATGATAGTTCCTTTAGTGCAAGCAAATATAATATTGCGGTAAAGCTAACCTGTTACATCATTATAAGCTAAGCTCCTGTTGGTTTGCATACATTGTCTGTTTTAGTGTTATCTGGTCATTTCTTCGAACAATTGCATATGTGACTGAGACATTTATATATTATAATATACGGTTATCATGAATTGTAATTGCACTAAGCTGTTTGTGTAGTATTTTCGCTTTTACTCTACTCTACTCTACAATAATGTACTTAAATCTAAGAGATTCGGTATTACCTATAACATACTAGAAACTGGGGAAAGAAACAAGAACAAGTCCGAATTTATTTTAAAACATAAAAATTATTCACATTGAAAAAACACTAATATTTTTTCTAGTGATCACATCATCATATCCTATTGTTGGTGTGTGATGCCTGAAAAGGTATAAAATTATCCGAGGTATGAGTGGCAACATCACGATGAATCTAAGTTAAACTTAGATTTGGGCGTATGTCAGAAAACTTGCTTCAGAAGTCCAAGAATTTCGCATTTTAGCAAGGGCCCAGACTGGACAATGCTACGTAAATAAGGCACGTCTATTCTCGGACGCAGCAATTCAACGATGTACAGTTTCTCTTCTTACCCAGCGGATGAAATACTTCTGCACATTAAAACCGATAGCGGACTTCTAAGGCGCAAACGTAAAATCCAAAAAAAATTGACTAAGAAATATTTAAACTTTTTTTATAGGATAGCGTGACAAGCGAGCACACAGTCCACCTTATGATAAGTGGTTTCTGTGACCCATAGACATTTACATCTATCCTCATTTGCGAATCAAAATGCATGTGTTGTCACGCGTGAGGACTAAGATGGAATGCCTCTTTTCCACTAAAAAGGGTCTCCGGTTCTCTACACTCACCATACGAAACACAGCAGTGTTAAGCTGCTATTTTACGGCCCCCGGTCGAGCCGACCCATTCGTGCTACCTCTCTTAACGTCCCGGTAAGAGATGAAGGAAGTACATGGATGCAGGTGGTAATGACCGTGCTTTGTATCATTCCTTTCATATCGTAGCAAGTGGAAAGAAGTGGTCTGTGCCTACCCCTACGGTAAAGAGGCGTGATTATATGTATGTATATATCGACAAGAGCCCTGGTATATTCTTCGACCCGGTTGATACATTGAGGATAATTAATGATCAATTTCACATCGTTATTCCGGTAAACGTACATCCAATCAGACACCATTTGGAAAACATTCATGAAGTATTTAAAATAATTCGACTTCAGTGTCGTGAGAGTGCTGACATAGATTATACTCAGTGTGAAAATATGTTACAACGCCTAGAAGCACTTTACAACGACATCTTAAGAGATTTTAATGCGATTTCCCATATTATCTTAAACGGCATGTCCAAGAGATCTGCCTGGTTCTCAGGTATTGGCACGGTGTTTAAACACATTTTCGGCACACTGGATGAAGATGACGCTGAAAACTACAACAAAGCTATTCAAGATCTATTTAATAACGAAAATAAACTAGCAGAGTCTATCAAAAAGCATATCTTAGTTTCCAAATCCGCTATTTCTGATGTTAATAAATCCCTGGAGGAATTAAATGACAACCAAATAAAATTAAATAGCGTCACACAGTGGAAGATAAGAGTTCATCTTATCTTCCACTGTTAAAAATGCATCTGAAATGCTAAATATACTCAGTTTTCAAACTAAACTATCCAATTTTTTAAATACCTTGCTATCTATTTTACTTACAATGTCCTTCAAAATCGAAGATTTGTTAAACTCAATTTTATTTGTAAAAACCAACACCTTACATCCATCTATACTAAGCCCAACTCAAATGTATAGTGATATAGTTAGTAACCTAAGAATTATGCCAAAATACAAAGATTTTCCAATATCTCTAGAATTAAGCAACATTCATACTTTAATTAACATTGCCGATTTAGTATGTTATTATTTAGACAATAAGCTTATTTTTATCATAAAACTACCTTTAGTTAGTTTGTTAGAATATAATATATATAAGAACTTACCTTTGCCAACTCCACATGCTCAAGATAGAGCAAACTCTTTTGCCATGATCATCCCTTCTGAAAAGTTTGTAGCACTAAGCAAATATAAAACAAGTTATGTTTATCTACAAGACATAAATAATTGTAAAAATATCCCGACAAATACATACCTTTGTGATGTTGTAGATGTAGCTACGGTATCCAATAATGTACCATGTGAAATAGAAATTATGACGAAAGCCTTGATATCAACCCCAGATAACTGTCCATTTAGACTAATTTCCGGTGATCTGGATATATGGCAAAAACTATACAACAACAAATGAAATTTTGTTCAAACCAAACCCACTAAGTTATCAGTGGAGTGTAGTAACAATTTAACTGAATACACTCTATCCGGGACAGGCTTACTCACAATTCCACCTGATTGCGTAGCTTTCCATAAGAATCTGAAATTAGAAACTAAGCTCTACCCTAGTATAAATGTTCCCGGAATATATTCGGATTTTAATATAATTAATGATAGCTGTTGTAAGTTAAGTAACCTTAACAAATTTTCAGTTAACCTTACGTCTTCAATAAATGTAAAACCTTTGAATTTAGAAAATTTAAAATCTTACAACACTGATTTCGATCAGATTATCAAACTACTAGACACCCTAGAAAGTCCAAATTTGTATAATGTTAGTTTCTCTATAATAACTCTTATATCTGTAACACTGCATATCATTATAACCTATATAATTTGTAAGAGAGGAAAGTCTTTCAGAGAGCATTTTAATTTTAACAAAGAAAATACAGAAAATCATCATCACGCTGATCAACCACAGCTACGCATTGAGTAGCCGTAAACTCACTCAAGGGTGAGTTTCCTCTCAACGGGGAGGTTGTTATAGATTCCCTTTTAATAGGGATCCGCTGACACAAAGCACACAGTCAACACTCTCTTAGTAGCTTTGGTACTTTCTTATTTCAACACTAGCAACACCTCTCAGTCCGTCATACACTCTCATCCGAAATACTCGCCTCTCAATTTCAATTCCAAATTTGTGTCATTCTATAATAAAATCCAGTTGTAAGTTCTAAATAGTTTTTTTTTAAAAGACATTTCTTGAAGCCCCGTATAACAGTTCGTGAAATTTGGCGGCTGGGATTAATCCGAACAATTCCTCAGAGCACTCCAAGCCGCCAAATTTCACGAACGCACATCGCGGGAGAACTCCCGATACCATCCACACCATCTGGATGATCGGCGGTCCACCACTGTGCGATTTAGAAGATGTTTTCTTCCTCGCACTACTTCCTTGTGGATTTTTCCGGACCGATACGACTTAACGTAACGTAACGTAACGTAAATGCGAAAAAAATGCTAAGGAATGCAACATCTCTTCGCAGTGCCAATGAATCGAGCCGATCGGAAAGGACTCGATCGTTGACGATTCGAGCTGGATGCGGTCAAGTGGAAGGAGCTGGCACTGGGGAGCCCCTGCCCAGAGATGGGAACAGTATTCAATGTGAGGCCGAACCAGCGCCTTGTTAAGTTACAGGCGGTGTGCTGGCATGAAACACTGTCCCGCTCTGCTGAGCACGCCAAGCTTTTTAGAGGCCAATCTGGCCTTCTGTTCCAAGTGACCACAAAACTGCACGTCAGAACGTGCGAGGCAAGAAGGGGAGTGCCTTGAAACTGAGGAGATACGACAAAGGGGTTCTTTTAAGCGGTAAACGCGCAAACTTGTGTCTTCTGAGGATTAAACTGGAATAGATTAAGTCGCCCCCAATCCGAGGCTTTGTTCAGAACAGACTCGACTTCAGACACAAGTTTGTTCCGGTACTCGGCGACGTTTTCATCGTTAAATTGTTGCCAATATGGTTATCTACCAGAAAAAAGAAACGTATTTACACTTTATCTTTCTTTCTAACTTATAATAAGAGCTTCTTCTTTTCGCTTTGTTGTAACATTTTTTTCAATTTTACAACAAATTTTCAAAAGATAAAATACTGTTACTTTATTCTATGGATATAACCATCAATTTCTTTAATAAATAAAAGCTCTCACGTCCAATATCGTCGCTTTATTCAAGCAATATTGATTCTCAACCGAAGTGTTGACTTTCATGCGAACCAATTGCGCCTAGAATCGTTTGAACGTTACACGAAAATCAACAAGGTGTAAACATTTTTCATTTATGTAATAATAATCGTTATCGTTATTTTCCATATATATATATCAGTTAACAATATGTCTACTTATAAACTACAAAGAAATATTTAATCTTATAACATGAAAAATAGCATCCATTGCCGAACTAGGCCAAAACCTTTATTTCAGCATAATGTAATGTAAGAATTACTTCTAAACATTAAAAATAGCTCTTAGAAAGACGAAAAAGCTTTTTGGTGTTCATGACAAACTAAATTGTACATATACGTGTACTACTAATACATATTGCACGTTTATACGTGGTGTAGCCTCGCTAGTCACTACAGCTGTGTGGCGGGTGGAAGGAAAAGGGGAGGTCTCCCGCCAGGCAAGGTGTTCTACCCGGGGAGCGGCCAATGCTTCGAGTGGTAGTTCGGGGCTATTCTATATATATATATGCTGCTTTAACTTCGGAACTTTGTAAGCGCGATTTAGGCTTCGATGTGTTTCGCTTGTGGCGCGACGACAGCGCCGCCACATCACCCCCCTGCCCAGACCGGAGGTCGATAGTGCAGTCTAGATGTCGACGGAATTCGCAAGTGCCAGGGATTGCCTTGTAAGTCTGCGGTGAGTCGAGAAGAAGGCAAGTAATCTGCGAGAGTGCCGTGAAGCAGAGGCGAGCAGTAAGGCTCAGAGCCGTGCCGAACACTGTAGCGCAGAGAGTAGCTTGAAGGAACAGGAAGCATTATTATTCCAGTGCTGCGATGAACCTTTGTAAAGCTAGATGGCTTGCAGAATGTGAAGACTGCAGACAATATCTGCTCGGGAGCGAATGAATCGGGTACTTGAGGATGATGAAGGTTTGAATGTGTTGTTTCCGAAGGATGTTGGTTGCGTGTTCATATCACGTCGGGGTCACCACTGTGGCGGGTGGAAGGAAAAGGGGAGATCCCCCGCCGGGCAAGGTGTTCTGCCCGGGGAGCGACCAATGCTCCGATTGATACTTCGGAGCTATTCTATATATGCTGCTTTAACTTCGGAACTTTGTAAGCGCGATTTAGGCTTCGATGTGTTTCGCTTGTGGCGCGACGACAGCGCCACAGCTGTATTATGATGGATGAATGTAGTATGAATGGATCAGATCGACCAGGCCAGCGAAGGAGCACTCCGTCTTCTTCCTCTTCCTAAACCCACAAAAGTCATGAACCTTTTCTGCTGTAAAGACCCAATCATCACACCAGTCAAGTAGATTTACGATCGAAATACCAGACGTCTCACATCTTTGACGCTACTCAAAGTAAAGGAACCACGCTTACGTAGAATACCAGCGCAAAATAGCAGCATAATACTGCAGTATTTTATTGATAACAAGGCGTTCCATTTTATTCCTCACGCATCACAACGTAACCTGCATTTTTATTGTTAATCGAGAATTTAAAATCGTCTAAGAATTCAAAGTGGAGTAGTCAGACAGTATTTTCGCTGTCGTGCACGTGAAAATATTTTTAAATTTTTCTCATTAATAGAAATCTATATTCTTTTTAAAAAGTTAACAGAATTAAAATTTAAATCAAATATAAAAATTTAAATAAAAAATAAAAACATTACCGTTGCCGTTACAGCCTATTAAAGTCCCCTGCTTAACCTAGGTCTTCCCCGTAGATTGACTCATAGGGTGATAATTGCTATAGTTGTCATGCTTGATAAGCGCGTTGGCAACCGCAGTTTTTTAATTTTAGTCGTTATTAGGAAGACGTTGCTGCCCATCTCCTGATTTGTTTCCCTCTGCCGCCTCTTACGACACCCACATGATGATATGGGATAGTGGATACACCGCCACTACACGGTGAACAGAATTAATTATATATGGATTATATGGATTACAAATATAAATAAATCCACCTTTGAATAGTATCAAGTGTTCTTTACCGTAAAATACTCTAATAGAAGTCGTGGTAGCTCAAAGGACAATTTTAAATAAACAGAGTTCAAAAGTTAGGGTTTTTTATAGAATATGGGTGACAAACGAGCATACAGTCCACCAGATGGTAAGTGAATGTTGTTCTAAGTACATTTTTCTTCGATTAAGAATCAAAATTGTCAATAATTTCCGCAGCTTACGCGATATAAGAATTCTATTTGGTATTTTTTTCACACCTTGGGTTACATTAACGAACTTTTCATACGGATCCCTAACTTTATTGAAAATATTCTATCGCCTATGTTCATCAGGGATAATGTAGGATTCTAATTGTGAAAGAATTTTTCAAATAGATCCAGTGATTTCGGAGCCTATTCAATTCAACAAACAAACAAATCTTTCCTCTTTATAATATTAGTGTAGATATTACTAGATTAGCACTACTTTCTGTTATGAAGTATTTTAGTATCACTTTTAGATACAGAAATGGGGTTGGAACAGCTGAACGATGAAAACAATATAATATTTTATATATGAACAAATATAGGATTCTAAGAGCGGCAGTAGCTAATAATATAAGGTACGGTAGCAAACAAAGTCCGATTCCTGTCAACATCACTGAAATTGTTAATTGCATGCTAGTCGAAGCGCCAAAATTAATTTATTTAAGCGTTTTATAAAGTGATCGTTAACTTTCCCGTTAAACGAGAAGCCAATGGCGATTGGGAGTCACGCCAATGTTCAGGAGAAGATGTATAAAAACTGTTATTAATATAATTAAGGAAAATATTAAACAATTTATAAGCAAATTTTGAAGAACAGGAATCACCAGTCTAATACAGACACTTAACGGGAAACTCAGCTAACTCAACTAACTCTGTATAGAATTTAAAGATAAGGAAGTATTTTGTTAGACCTCAACTATTGCATTTATATTTAAAAAAAAAAAACAAAGTTAAAATTGTTGTTTTATAGAACGAACTTAACAGGGGTGCGCTTGCTAGAGAAGATCTCTGAGCTTTTTGAGCTTTTTAATACAACAACATAATACAATTTATCAGAACAATATAATATGCACTAATATCATATCAAAATAATCAACACAAATACAAAAATATGATTCTGGTTTTTGAGAATTACATTTGGGTGATGGAAATTGCCTGCTCTACGTAGCATGCTAAAGAGTCAGGCAGACCAGAGGAGCTATAATATAATCTTAACTAATAAGGTGTTAACAGCAGGTCTAATAAAAGCTGGACCCCTATTCATAAATCTCTAAATTGGTTAAAAAATATTGCTTATCCCTGTGTAACATTTCTATTTCTACCCTATTTTAAATCCAGTTATGAAGCTCCATTACTGAGTCACACTGGATTTAAATATCAATAAAAATTCCCCAGCTGCAAACAGAACTTTTTGCAGCCTTGTTGCAAAAAGTTGGCCTGATTAACTAACTATTCTTACAGATGCTTCTAAATTGTCTCAGTCTAAATGTCGGTGCTGCAGTCTGGATACTATTATTATGGATTTTCTATTCTATTTGTCAAGCTAAGTTAGTGTTCTTAACTATCTTCAGCTCGTGAGCATGGGTGATGTAAAGCACCCGAAATGTCGGGAATTAAAATAAGTTAATTAAACGCGATAAAATCCGAAAAATTACTTTTATTCAATGTGTAGTGTTCGCGTAAATATAAGAAATCAATATCTTCGGCTGCATCACCACTTTGCATTAGGTGGAATAATAGTCAAGCGTTGGCTTCTAATAGGAAAAAAAATTAAAACCATTAGCTAATTCTTTTTTCTTATGACACATAATACGTAACTCCGTAATTCCGTGCAAAGGGCTTTAACGCGATAAAATCCGTAAAAATAGTTTTATTCAATGTGTAGTGTTCGCGTAAATATAAGAAATCATTATCTTTAGCTGCATCACCACATAGCATCAGGTGGAATAATAGTCAAACATTGACTTCTAATAGTAAACAAAAATTAACACTTGTTAGCTAATTCTTTTTTCTTACGATAGGTATTTAATACGTAACTCCGTGATTCTGTGCAAAGAGCTCGAAACTACAGAAATTAAGATAAACTGCGGTTGCCGACCCGCTCGCGAAGCGTGGTAATTATGGCAATATATGATGAGAGTTACGAAGAGATGGCCCCTAATCCCTGGCGGTCCCGCCATTCCTGGCTACGGTGGCGGCCTTAGTAACACGGCGAGGCGGGGGATGCTAAGAATCTCTGGTAAAGATTCTGTTGCCACCTAAGACGACTCAAACTGGCAACATAGAACGCACATACCCTGAGTACTGAAGAGAAGATCCTGGAGCTGGAAGAAGAGATAGACAAGTTGCGCTGGAATATTGTAGGATTATTCGAGATCCGAAGAGAGGGTGAGGACACGGTGATCCTCGATTTCGGCAACTTGGTCTATCACCGGGAGTGCAACCATCTGTCCCAAAGGGGTGACGGATTTATCGTCCTCAAGTCTCTCGTTAACAAAATTGTAAAGATTGGGAGTGTGTCGACGAGGGTTGCGTACCTTATACTCAGAATCACCAAACGGTACTCACTGAAGGTCATACAGGTTTACGCACCAACCTCGGCACATCCCGATGAGGAGGTGGAGGAAATGTATGAGGATATCTCTAGAGCCATGCATTCCTCCACAACCCACTGTACGGTGTTAATGGGAGCCTTCAACGCAAAACTAGGCACAAGAGAGAAGGGTGAGCTGAAAGTAGGGAAATTCGAAATAGGGCAACGGAACTCAAGAAGCCAGCAGCTGTTTGACTTCATGAAGAAAAAGGGACTCTTTATGATGATTTCTTTCTTCCAGTAATGGCCCCACAGGAAGTGGACCTGGTCGAGCTCCAACAGTTCGACAAAAAATGAGATTTACTTCATTATGACGACTAGATGGCAACTGTTCAGTGATGTCTTAGTTATCGCGAGAGTGAAAGCTGACAGCAATCACCGAATGGTGAGAGGCACACTGAACCTGAACGTTAACTTGGAGAGGTTACGGCTATTGAATCAACACTCCGTTCCCATCGTACTCTAATCCAAAGTCCCAAAAACTTTCAGCTCGAGTTACAAAACATTCTTAAGTGCCTAGAAGACTGCAATGCAGTGGACGATATGAATGACAAGCTCATGAAAACTGTCCACGCGTTTGGAGCTAAGTTCTGCAAGACCCACCGCAGAAGAAAACAAAAACTCTCCGATCACATCTTAATCATCTCCAATGTTTTTACCAGAGATATGTCTGCAAAAGAGCCAAATATTGAAACTAAAAATCGAATATGGCCTCATCGTTTCCGGGACTACTGAGATTTCGAGTGAGATTGAGAAGTTCTATGGGCAGCTGTACACATCAGCGTTAAAACCACACGCAAGTGTGAATAACGATCCAAAGGCAAGTCTTATCCAATACTATTCTGATGATATTCCGGACCATCTTAAAAACGACAAGTCCCCGCGAGGGCGAGGATTTAATTACAGCGGAGATTCTAGAAGCGGGTGGAAAACTGGTACGTGAAGTCCTTCAGAAGCTCTTCAACCCTATGTTTTAACTACATCGGAGGCGTGGAGCAGAAGTGCGGTGGTCTTTTTCTTCAAGAAAGGTGACAACGCTCTCTTGAGGAACTACAGACCGATTTCCCTTCAGAGCCGCGTCTAGGTGCTGTTTTTTCGAGAGTCATTACGAATCGTCTCGCACGTAGACTCGACGACTTCCAGCCTCCCGAACAACCCGGTTTCCAAAAAGGCTTTACCACCATAGACCAAATACAATACCCTTCGACAAATTTTACAGAAACCGAGGAGTATAATCTGCCACTATCTCTTGCGTATGTGGACTATGAAAAAGCCTTTAAGTCCGTTGAAATTCGGGCGATGATGCAGGCACCTTTAGCGGAGCCAAGTTGACTGTCGGTATATCAAGTGCTGAAGTGTTTGTATAGTAGGGCTACGATGGCTATCCGATTCTCTATCCAGAATACGAAACGCATCTAACTGCAGAGAGGTGTAAGACAGGTTGACGTTATATCCCCGAAACTCTTCACCGCTGCATTGGAAGACGTATTCAAGCTACTGGACTGGAAAGGATGCGGTATTAACATCAAAGGCGAATACATCACTCACCTTCGATTTGCCGACGATATAGTCCTTAAGGCAGAATCGCTGAAGAACCTAAGCACTATACTCAATGACTGCAATAGTGTCTCCCAACGGATAGGTCTTAAAATGAACATGGACAAAACAAAGATTATGTTTAATGTCCATGTCACACCTATGCCGGTAGTTGTTGGGAGCACTAAGCTCGAAGTTCTTGACAAGTATGTTTACCTGGGACAAATAGTCCAACTAGGTAAGTCCAACTTCGACCGATAGGTCAATCGACGGTTCAACTCGGCTGGGCAGCGTTCGGGAAGCTACGACACATCTCGTCAGAAATATTGAGGTATTATATATAATAACCTTAAAACAAAATTGTACAACCAGTGCGTGTTGCCAGTGATGACTTACGGAACTGAGACGTGGTCCTTCACTGCTGGCCGTATGAGGAAGCTCAAGGTCGCTCAGCGAGAAAGTGGTATATCAGCAACTAATAGCTTATCTTGAAGACAATTCCGTTCTACCTGATCTTCAATCAGGTTTTCCAAAGAGGCGAAGCACTGCAACTGCTCTTTCTGATGTAGTGGGTAATATATTGGAGGCTAAAGATATAGGTCACAGAACTGTGCTCGTCTTATTAGACTATTCTAGGGCATTTGATACAATAAACACGACATTACTTTTATCTAAAATGGCATATTATGGTTTTGATCCAAAGACAATAAAATGGTTCAGCAGTTATCTCAGTGGGCGGTCACAACAAATAATACTGAAAAAGGAAAATGGCCAAAACTACATATCATTTCCTCACCACATTAGAAGAGGTGTTCCCAAGGATCGATTCTGGGCCTTGTGCTATTTTATTTGTATACTTCGGACATTACCGTTTCCTTCAAAAATTGTAAATATCATATATATGCAGACGATATTCAAGTTTATACCTCTTTCATGCCCATGAATACTGGAGAAACTATACAGAGCCTCAATGAAGATCTCGGTAGAGTATTGAAGTGGTCAGAAAAAAATTCTCTAGTGTTGAATGCGTCAAAGACGAAGTTTTTAATTTGTGGTACTAAACAACAAATAGAAAAAATAAATTATTTCAATTCAAAAATATATATAAAATAAACTAATTTAGAAAGAGTGAAAAAGTCCCATAATTTAGGAGTTATAACCCTTACTTCAGATTCGAAGAATACATTGCTGGTGTTGTTAAGAACTTCTTCTATGGGATAAAAATCTTGTACAGGATACATGAATATCTGCGTATCGAACTACGTAAGAGGTTATCTGACGCACTTGTATTATTAAAACTTAATTATCCTGAGAATGTATACGGGCCATGTGTGCTGGCACGCACCGTACACCTTATAACGATTATATATTCAACGATTTCAAAATGCTTGTGCAAGGTTCTGTTTTGATGCACTACCAAGAGGTCATGTAAGCCCAATCCTTAATAATAATTACATCTTTAAGATGGCCGCAAGACGCAAACTCCACTTTGCTTGTGCTTATTCGGTGTTTTCAAAACAAAAAATCCAAAGTATCTGTACTCTAAACTAGACTGGTGTCATGAACACAATAAGTATCTCACGCGTGTTTCCTCTCTTATATTAAGTGTCCCACGACATAGTTCCTCGGCCTTCAGACATAGTTACAAAGGACATTTCTCTGTTCCCATACATTGTTCGCCCTGGAACCAAGAGCATCGGAAAATTGTGTGTTTATTGTCGATTATTAGTAAATTCCTATAAGATCTTACTTTTATAGCGGAGTAGCTGCATAATAGATATATTACAAAAAAAGTATCAGATTTTGAGGTTACAATCGAACCACGAATATTACGGTTTTTCATAGATCTGAGTGATTTTTAACAAACTGAAAAATGATGTCCTAAAACATTTAGCTGTTTTTAGTACCTACCTAGATAATTAGGTATGCAGTTTTTGTTCTAAAGCCTAAGTGTATGTAAGTGCAACGTAAAAATGCATAGAATCTAGTTAACAAACCTGCTTTCTTAGCATTGTTTTCGAAATGAGAGATAATGTTTGTGTATTAATGTAAAAATAAAAATGTATGTATATAATGGCTAATAGCATTTAGATGTTGTCATTAGCATATACGGTACGGTGAGATACCTAGTACCTAAATGTACAGGATTTAGGTTGGTTTCAGTCACGCCGCTAGGCATGCCGTCGAACAGCGAGCGTATCAACCACGGCTTCATTGTTAATTTGACTAACTTATTAACCGATATTTGGTTATATTATTTAAAACCAAAAATGTGTCTTCGGGGCTATAATTAACAAATCGGCGGGGTTAGTATTAACGTGTTAATGGATGCGAGGTCTAGTATTAACAAGGAAACTGACTGTGTATAAGTAATAATTTTATATTTTTTATAACAGCATGAGAACGTATAAACGAAAAGCTACTCGAGGCACCAAATCTACGGGTCTACTACGAGTTAACTGTGCTAGAAGTTAATGGAGAAAAACAGAAATTACCGAAAGGTAGCAAAAGAATTTGGGCTCTGCCACGTTTCACTATTTTCACTATTCCATTTTGTAAAAAAAAGCGGGTGCGTCAGCGCCCCATGGTGCCCCTAAGCTAAAATGATGCTAGTCATTTCTTGAAAATTGTAAGACCTTTGACTAAAAAGCTCCTCCACAAGCTCAATTTAATCGTGAGTGGTCTAAAAATCTGCCATTCTCACCGATACTCCAGGAAAGAAAACTATGTATTATTTGTGGTGTCTGGTATAATGTAGATAAAAATATTGATATCTAAAATAGTTTAACGATTAATTAAACGATTAAATTTTTTTCATGTTTAGATATTTTGTAATTTGTAATGTCAATTTATATAAAAAAAGATGCTCCAAACACGTCTCTATTAATAACACTTTTATTAATAAAAAATAATTCCTTGCATATATTTGTTTTCTTCTTGAATAGTTGGAATAACATAATGTTAATACTTACCTCAGAGCTGTTAATTCTAGCCCCGTTATGGGGTAAGAATTAAACTCAAACTCAAACATTTTATTGCGTTCATGTGGTTACATAAATAGTTCTTATGTTGAATATAATAGAGCCAAACATGAGCCCTGGTAGGGCATAGCAACATTATATATCAATTTAATTTAATTGATTTAGAATAAATAATTACTTATTTTATTTACTTAAACTAAACATTACTTTTAAGTTTAATAAACATTTGCAATAGTTGTTAATACATGGATTATAAAAACGTATACATATATATCTAATTAAACAATTATTATTTTTCCCCAAAAAACTCTGACAACGAATAGAAACTTTTTTCAATTAAATATTTTTTAAGCTCTCTTTGAAATTTATTTAATGATTCTTCTTTTTGTAGACATTTAGGGATTTTATTATAAATTTTTACACACATACCATATGGTCCTGATTTCACTGTTTGTAATTTTGTGATAGGTGGAGCTAATTTATTATTAGGACGTAAAAAATAAGGCCGGGAGTAAGTTGAAAAAAGGTGCATATTCTTTTTAACAAATTATTAACATTATTAACAACTGACTTTTTTGAGAAATAATGTTCCATTTAAGACATCATTAATTTTATGTTTGATTTATGTTAATAACATGATACTTAAATAGTTAAAGCATCATGTCACATTCAAATGAAGTCTTAATATTTAATAATTTCGAAGCTACAACTAAAAATGCAATTTTTGTTAATTATAATAATAATAATAATAATTTACTAAGTGGCGAAGCTTGCGAAGTCACTTATTGATTTCACGATGTCTGTCCGTCTGTCCGTCTGTCCGTCTGTCCCACGATTATCTCGAGAACGGTTTCGAATTTTCAAATTCTGTTTTCAGCAATCGATTACTGATCACCCAGGCATCTGAACCTCCTATTTTGAATTTTTTTTTCCGTTAGAAACCGCTACAAAGCTGATTGCTTCGCCACTTTGCTATGCTGTTAGCTTGCTAGGTTTATTCAGATAGAAAAGTGATACAGAGTAAGAGTCAAACAATGCATCTTATATACTAAATATGTTCTTAAAAATGAACTTGCTTCCTAAGTTAGGGTTAACCCTGTGTTTTAGGTTAAGTAAAGCTCTTCCCACTTACATAAATCCTTAATTAAGATACACAAAATATAATGAAATAATACAAATGACACAAAAAAAAATAAAAAAATCCTTAGAATTTAAAAGACGTGCACAGATCAAAAAAAAATTTAGCAGAGAAGTAACGAATTGACATCTATGAACACTTATGCAAGTACGTTTCTTCATAAGACTTTAGTTGAAGCCATTTTCTGAGGGCAATGTTGAATTCATGCCTATTCATAGAAAATATATGAACAATTTTGTTTACTTTATTATATAAATATGGGCCAAGAAAGCAAAAATATTTTTTTATGAATTTTGTGTTGGGCTTAAAACTGGACTTAATCACAATGTCTTTACGACGTTTACATTTGATTTTGTCTGGGTCATAATTTATAGACTGATGCTGTTTTTTTATAATATTTAGAACAAATAGTTGGCGAACAGTTAGTACTTGGCAGTTATTGTAGAGTAATGTTGTAGGATATTGAAATGGTTTAAAAGTGGTAACCTTTAAAAGAGCTCTTTGAGCCCTTTCTAAAGAAACCATGTGCGTTTTTAGAGCCCCACCCCAACAAGAAATGCAATAAGTTAACAAAGATTCACACAGAGCAAGATACACCTGTTTCAAAAGATATGGTTGCACTACATGTCTTAGATTTTTAAAAACATATATAAGTTTGCGGATACGATTTTTTAAATGTTGAATATGGTGTTCAAAAGATAGATTTTTGTCTAGAAGGATACCCAAATACCTAACAATCTCAACTCTTTCCAATAACGGACATCGGCAGAAAGTGAGAGAGCTAGGATTTTTTTAAATACAGCTATGTGCACGTAGAGAGAAAGCGTTTCCTGGTTGCGTCACATCACGAATGTTTTTTCCATTAAGATAATTAATTTTCCAGTAAGATAGGCACAGAGACCGTATCAAAAGCTTTCGCTAAATCTAAAAAGATCGCTAAACATACTCTGCCTTTATCCAAATTTTCTGATATAAACTTAATAACGTCATACATAGCACCTGTGATTTAGCCAGATCTAAAGCCATATTGGTTTTTAGAGAATAGATTGTTCGTCTCTAAATAGTTGGTAAGGCGTTTATTTATTATTTTTTCTAATAATTTGGACATAGCCGGGAGTAAAGCTATAGGTCTATAGTTAGTAACTTGATCTCTGTCCCCCCTTTGTGTATAGGGATTATAATAGATTTTTTTAAAAGCTTCGGGAAATACACTATATTCCAAGCACCTATTAAATATATGCGTTAATATCGGTACAAGTTTATTTTTATTATTTTTTAGAAAAACATTTGAAATATTATCCCACCCAGTGGAGCAATTGTTTTTGAGATTCATGATAAGTAATTCAATTTCAGATTCATCAGTATTCAACACAACAAAAGAATTACTAGAAGTCGACATGTCGCTTGAGTCGGTTAAATGATCAGTATCTGCGGCTTTTTCAGCTAAATGTTTTCCAATGTTAACAAAGTAATTATTTACACTATCAACGGCTAAGTCAGCTGTTGCATAAGACTGCAACAGTTCGTCAGCCGATGATTTAGGTTTATTAGTATAGGTTATATTTTTAGAACATTCCAGAACTTCCTTTTGTTATTACCAGCACCTAAAATTAATTCACTTTCATACTTTCTTTTAATATTTTTAAGTACAAAAACACTTATACCTTTTGTAAGTTATTTGTATGGTGTTGTTGTTTGGGTGTTTTTTGACTTTCTTAAAAAGGTTATCTCTATTTCTAACACATCGAAGTAAGCCTGGTGTCATCCAAGGTTTGATAATCCTAATTCGGTTGGCGTATATACAAATATCAGTGTTTTTGTTATGTAGTTAAGTGATTATCTCAATCAACCGATTTGCGGCGACGTCAGGGTCATCAATATCGTAAATAAAACTGAAATCTGTGTTTATCATATCCTTATTGAGGTTAGAGTGATTCAATTTAGAGTAGCTGTTAGTTTTTGGTTGAGAAGTGGGATCAAAATTAAAACAAAGTAAAACAGAGCTGTGGTCGGTAATATCAGAAATAATTGTGGCCCCGGTCTCCCCTACATACTTGTATTTTAAGCTACAAATCATACATTAATAGTAATAAAATAATGCGGCTAGACTAAGGTTTGCGAATAGTCGAGGCAAGGCAAACATAAACAATTGAGACCTTTAATGAAATACAAAGCTTGACCAGAGGTTATGTCTGAATTTAGCAAACAATGCGTGTAAGTAAATGTTTAAACGTATTTTCGTGTAAGCCTTCTTGCTCTGACAGTTGTTTTAATACGTTAAATAAATTAGAGAAGGTTGGGATCTGTTAATAAAGTATGAGAGCGGCGCGTTGTATGTTTAATCAAAAATGAAATATATCGTTTACTTTAAGATAATACATTATCTTAAAGTGGTTGTAATATAAGGATGTTGTAATACATTACAACATCATTATATTACAACTTATCAATAAAATTATCGTTTATAGTAGAAACCAATATCGCTTGTTGATTTTATTATGAAAATAATTAATGGAAGCATCTTAGGCCCTAGTTGTCGATACACTTTTGGTAAAGCGGTGAAAACGCCATTATTCGTCGCTTCCTGTCCTCTGAGTTTCCCTATAAACGAGATAATTTGGCAAATGTGGATCGACAATAATGGCGTATTCTTTCATTTTTTTATACGAATTTAAAAGTATTAGAGTGACAAGTAAGCTAACAATGCACGGCTATAATAGTCCATGGACAACTGTAACCAAGTTCAAATAAAGAAGGCCACAAATACGATATCGCCGCTGAGAACTAAAATAAAGAACGAACGAAACGTAAGAGTTCCGAAGACCTGTTTTACTGGTAATGAGGCCTTTTATCTTAGTCCTCAGGGGTAATAAATAATGCACCAAGATTTTGATTCTTAATCGACGAAGAAGGTTTCGGACACAGCATCAACTTATCAGGCGGACTGTGTGCTCGTTAGACATCTCCTGTAAAAACATTCAGAAAACGTTTGTTATAATTATTGTTTATCTGTTTTGTTTAACTATTACCCCCTCCCCCTATACTAGGACTTTCTCCTGTATCGTGAAGGCAGCTTACATACATAAATTGCACATGGACAAACACATCCAAACTCGGAACAGTTATTTCAAATACATACAAATACTTGTTCCGTGCATGTTTCGAACCCGTGGCTCTCCGCCACGGAGCCATCAAAACATCCCCGATCCCATTAATAATGAATGCAATGAGCTCATTAATTATTATTTTGTACTCATTATTGTGAAAATTAATAGCTAATGACTTTTTCATAACCATTATTGACAATTTTTTACTTTTTTATTACAAATCACTAACCAACGTGTGATATATAAAACCCAAAGAGAATACAATCACTACGTTTACATAAAACCTATAATATTTTAAAATAAATATATTTTTCGCGATATAAAAAGTAAACGAGCAGTAGAACCATAAGGCTATGACTTTACTAGACGCTAACGGCTTCGATCACAACAATTTTTCACTGCAAGTTATGATTTCGAAACTCAGTCCAAAAGAGAAAAATAGTCAGAACACAATGTTGTTGGTTACGAATGATCTTATGTGCATTTGTGTGTTTTGGATTTTTTAAATGTAGAGCCACAAGAAAAGGGTTTAGAATATGTATAACTTGTTTATCTAGCCAACTATTCACTAAAACTAAATATTCACTTATGGGAATGGATTCCTCTAAATCACACTATTTTACACAACTAGATTAGCATCAAAAAATACCTACGTTTTATCTATATTTTCTATTATAATAATTTAACATGTACCTACGTGAGTGCGTTTATAGAACTTGTTGGGCATAGTTTCGGCGTCACTTGAAATAAACGTAAAGTTCTGTCCATTTTTCATTTCCTTTTGTCCGAGTTTCGAAATAAACTAATAAAATTAGGAATACGAAAACAATTCAGAAAGTAACTAATAAACGCAGAAATCAGTGAAGTCTGAAAAGGCTGTAATCAATACTCGTTTAATAATTTGATATTATAATTTACTTATCATTTTCTCCTTTATGAACTCGTCACTTTTGATTATCCCATGACAATTTGCCTTTATTGTGTTTCGCACTTTTGACTCTAATCACGTCGCCGATCTGGGCATTTTGCAGCACGTAAACGAGGTAGTTGTGTACAACCGTGTAGTGGCGGTGTATCACATAGATTACGTAAGAGATGACAGAGAGCAACTAAAACGAGAGTGTAGCATCATGGACAGTAACATCTTATAGCATTATAACAGCGTTGTTATCAGAAAGGTAACGAAAACTATGGTTGCCAACCCGCTTTCAAAGAGGCAATCAATATCGAATGAAAACAAGATGGTTGTACAGTCGATGGATTCCAGTGACTTATGACAATGTTTTGGCATTCCATTGAGGAAGCCTGCTTTCAGTGGACGGTGTGGTTATGCCTCCATCTAGCAGAATCCGTAAGATCTTTCTGGCATTCCCTATATTCACCATATACGACACCCACGAAACGAAATGCGCTGAAAAATTCCGCCGCAACACTTTTAAAAAATATTATTACACAACAATCGAAACTTTAGATACCGACCCAGCTAAGTACCGAGTCGTCGTATAACTCACAGCCTTAGCTGACGCGCCTTTTGAATAATAAATATCACCTACGATTACTTTGCTTGGAGATTCGTTGCTTAATTTTCCAGTTTTTGCTTACATTCGTGGCAGTAAATGCGGTTCAGTTTATTTAGAACTCCTCTTTTATTTACAGCTTTAATTAATGGTGTTGGAAATCTCTTCCTCGGGGTGTGATATTTCTTATTTCATGTTCAGTTCGTGATGAAACTTTAAGAACTGATTTTTTTTGTAAAAGCGAATGATCATTGACGATTATTAAAAAAAATCGAAATGTGGCGCACATAAATAGATTTCAACCAGACAAAACCGGGACGAGTCATTAGTAGTAAATAAATAGACTGTAGTGCGCGGCACAAATACTACTTTTATATATTTAGTTATATATATATAGTTTTAGTTTTTTTTATTATTATTATTTTAGTTTTTAATATTGTAGATAAAAATAAGTACTATTTAATTTCCTTTAAATTATGTTAAATCTTCTTTTATATTATATTTATATTTCAGTATATTATGTTTCTAATACTTTTTAGGGTTACCTGGGTTTCTTTTCCTAAGCAACTGTTCTAGACGTCAGTAAAAACCAGGTCTTTAGACCTATCTTTGGAGAAACAGTATAATAACACACTCATCTCTTGTTGTGACCGCTTTCTTCTTCTCTTGATGGCTTACACATATTTATTATTATTATTATATATTAACTAATATTTTTACCACAATAGCAAAATGATGGACTTAAATTTAAATGCAAAAAAATAAAGTAAGAGTATTAAATTTAAATGAAAAAAATATTATTAAAAATCTCAATATAAATTATTAACAATAACTCAAAAACTATTGGCCAGACCTTGATCAAATTTATATATTATGACCACATGTGAAGCACCAGCTTTCAAATAAAAGAAGAATCAACGAAATTGTTCACCCAGAAAATAGTCCCGTTTGAAGTCGGCAGAGAAAAAATATTTTCGCCACTCTAGGATATTCTCATCTATGTGAAGGCAGTTTACATTCATAAATTGCACAAGAGTAAACATCCGGGCCCGGAACAATTATTTGTAGGCCACACTAATATTTGTTCCGTGCGGGATTTGAGGCCGTGGCCCTCAGCACTACGCAGAGCAACTGATTGGTAAACCACTGCGCTACGGAGCCGTAATTATTAGTTTCAAGCATAGATATAATAATAGAAGGAGATATGCCCGGTAGTTGAAAATGTATCGGAACCCGGTGTCTCCAGTTGGCCCCTACCACCCGCCTACTACTACACTTGCAGATCAGTAAAAGCAATAGATACGCAGTCGCGCACACACCCGCATTTTATAAATCAGAACGTACTACACAATCAATTACAAACCGTATCCCTACAGAAACAGCGTGCATTTACCATGCACCGTACTACTTACTCACACAAAAATATCAGAAACAGAAACAGAAACAGAAACTTTTTTATTCAATATAGATTATAAATAATGCTTATTGAAAGTCACTTCTTTGTATAATTACCACTGGTTCGAAAAAAAAACCTCTGTCCTGGGAAGAACCAGCAAGAAACCCAGCGGGACTTTTTTTTTAAAAATAACAGCTTACAATCATGTATGTTACACAAATTAACAACACAACAAATTAGAAATAGCTTGGTAGCGATCACCTCCTTTCCAGGGATTATTATCATCTATAAATTCTTTAATACTATAATAACCCTTTTTATACAAACTTAGTTTAATAAAGTTTTTGAACTTTGAGCAGGTCAAATTTTGTATATTTTCTGGAATTTTGTTGTAAAAGCGTATACATCGCCCCAAGAATGAATTACTGACTCGATGGAGTCGAGTAACCGGTACTACTAGCTTGTGTCTGTTCCTAGTATTTACAGAATGAATATCACTTATTTTTGTAAAACTACTTTTATTTTTGTGTACGTACATTACATTTTCATAAATGTATTGAGAGGCCAAAGTTAATATATTAATTTCCTTAAATTTTTGTCGCAGCGACTCTTTAGGCTTTAAATCATAAATTGCTCTTATGGCCCTCTTCTGTAAAACAAATATAATTTCAGTGTCAGCTGCGTGTCCCCATAGCAAAATACCATACGACATTATGCTATGGAAATAGCTAAAGTAAACTAGTCTAGCTGTTTCAACACTAGTTAGACTTCTAATCTTTTTTACGGCATATGCTGCAGAACTAAGTCTGCTTGCTAGTTTTGATATATGGGGGCTCCATTGAAGCTTCGCGTCTAGTGTGATTCCAAGAAAAATGGTGGTATCTACAAGACTCAGTTTCTCCCCATTTAAAATTACATTAGTATTTAATTGTTTGACATTTGGAGTCATAAATTTCATACATTTCGTTTTAGTGCCATTTAAATGCAAATTATTAACATTGAACCAATTTACTAATTTAGATATAGCATTATTTACTTCGTCATATTTTAGCAATTGTCGACTTAATTTGAAAATTAAAGAAGTGTCATCTGCAAATAATACTATATCATGGTTATCTCCTACTATGTAAGGCAAGTCATTAATGTATACAAGAAACAGAAAGGGGCCTAGAATTGAGCCTTGAGGCACGCCCATCTGTACCATCGACCCGGAAGAACTCATACTGTTAATGACAACTTTTTGCGTTCTCTTAGTTAAATATGAAATAATTAATTTAAGAGCATCACTCCTTACACCGCAGTGTTTAAGTTTCCTGATTAATGTTTCATGGTGAACACAATCGAAGGCTTTGGATAGGTCAAATATACCCAAAGCATCCTGTGAATTCTCCCATGCATTAAATATATATTTAATCAGCTCAACACCGGCATCAGTTGTCGAGCGACCCCTTGTGAAACCAAATTGATTTTTATGAAGTAAATTATTTATATTAAAGAAATTTAACATTTGATGAAGAATAATTTTTTCAAAAATCTTACTAAGTGTTGGTAGTACAGAAATAGGTCAAAAATTAGCGGGGTCTAATGTACTACCAGATTTAAATAAAGGTATTACTTTACTATACTTCATTAAATCAGGAAACACACCAGATTCGATACTAGTATTAAAATTAGTAGCTAAATGAGGCGCGATTGTATCTATTATAGACGCAATAACTTTAACGAAAATCCCCCACAGATCCGCAGTTTTCTTAACATCAATAGTTTTAAAATATTTTACAATATCTTTTGATGATACTTTATGAAATGTAAAATTCTTTGTACACGCATTTACATTTTGTTTAAGTAATGATTCGGCGACCGCAGGGGAAGAATTCAGTGACTTAGTGGTTAATATCGGAATATCAGTAAAATATTTCTCAAAAACCATTGCAACGTCCTGATCTGATTCGGTTAATTTGTTATTAACACTTAACTGGTAGTTTGAATTGCGAGAGTTAATCTTACCAGTTTCGCTATTAATTATACTCCATGTCATTTTAATTTTATTAGAAGCCGTCTTAATTTTGTTGCTCAAATGCAAAGACTTGGCTGTGGAGCACACTCTTTTAAATATTTTTGATTATTTTTTTACATATTCCCTAAATTCGACGCTATGATTATATGACCTTTCATGGTAAATATCATATAACCTATGTCTGCTCTTATGGACTCCTACTGTCGCCCATTCATTAAATGACTTCCGACTGTTCAAGGAGAATGTCTTAGAAGTAAAAGTATTATTAAATTCATTGCAAATAAGCTTAAATAATGTTCCATACAAAAAATTTGGATCATTTTGGTATGTAATGTTTGGTAAGTATCAGTCGCTATGGTTGTGCTGTGGATTTTAAAAACAAAAGCCATTTATTTTACATACACATTAGTGATTGACTAAATTGGAAAGTTATCGATTCTCTTCCATTTATACTAAAATTGCACTAAAATTGATAATAAAATGCACAGGAAATTATATAATAAAAATAAACAATATGTAGCTAAACGTAAATTATTAAGTACCTAACCTACCTAACAAATACAATAAAAAAATCCGGTTATATTGGTTTAGATTGTCATAGCGTATTGAAAAAGTAGGTATTTTGGCATATGGTACTAGTTTTGTAGGGAACCAGTTTGGTGGCCTTCCTGTGGCATCAATTCATTTCTTTTTTAAATTAGCATCTTTTGGGAAGCTGAAAATGTACGATAATAATTTATTTATCATTTACATATATCCTACGCAATTTCTTAACCTCACCATGTACTTGGCAAGCCTTTGTTAAAAACCCCTGGTTGGTTAAGATATTGTTAAATATATGAAAACAAACACACCCTTATGCATAATAAATAAATAGCCAGGAGAATCACGTTGACTTATTTTTAGCAAAAGTCACTATTATAATATTATCTGAATTCTGAACCATGCCAATTAGGTATAATAACGCATTCGAAGCTTTTGAAAACATAAAAGTATGTAATTAACACGAAGATAAGGCATAATATACTATAATTCAACCCAAAATACTTCAACGATGATTAACCTAATTATTTAAGCAACTTACTTTATGATCGCTAGTTACGAATTCAGTGTACTAAACGGTGAAAATAATCAAAACAATTAAATACCATTATGTCACATCAGTCTTCCCACCGGGCTGAAACGGTTGACAAATTGAAAGAATAAACTATAATAGCAATTCGCCAATCGACATTGTTGTCGATAGCATACGTTAGTGGATCTGCGCAAGCACAACACTAACTCATCGCAAGATACAGTGGCCGTACTACACGATGCATCCCCATAAATAAAGTATCGTTTTGTCATATTTACATTGCTTGTTCAGTCGCTTAGCGATATAAATAAGTAGTGGTTAAGGAGCAATGTATTTACTACAAAATAGTACCGTTGCAGTGATATTTGAAAACAAAAATAACGCATTAAGAGCAAAAAATATTTTACGATTTGTTGTTTTTCATGATTTTAAAGATAAAGATAATAAAATAATTGTAATTACATATGGTAAGTGATTCCATGATCTACAAAGATTTTGTTTTGGCTTCGGTTTTTACAAGAAACCACTGAATAACACGGCATTCTGATATTGTTTCACGATTACGGTTGAAAGTATACTAATACACAGAAACGGCCGTTTGAAAGGAACCTGAGCATTTTGATCATATCGTGCGGACACAGACACGCCCCCTTGCCACTTCTCCTCTTTTTAATATTTCTATGGTTTCAAGCCAATCACCCCTTTTAATTTATTATTTTAATACCAATTTATTAAACCCAGATGGCGACAGATACTCTTAGCACCCTCAAAAGTGCAAGCCGTCGTGCGCTGCAACTTTGAATGATATTGAAATCCGGAGGAGATACAGCTCATTATATTATTTCTTCAGTATAACAAAAGACCGGCCGCCTGATGTTAAGAAGATACTCTAATCCATAGATACCTTCATCGATCCTCGACTAGGAACCAAAATGCATATGTTTTATATACAAAAAAAATACAAAATACTTATATTTGTCACTGTAGAATATTGATATAAGATACTTCATTTAGCTGAAAACAGAGTTGATTTTTAAAACTCCTAAGAAACTTTATCGATGATTTTAATATCCGGTGGTAGCAGGTGCTCACAGCCGAGACTTAATTGCTGCCTCGAACCGTGGAAACTTTTATTGACTCATATTAAAGTTCATAAATTGATCTTGAGCTAAACTTCAATTGTTTTTTTTCCTTTTTAATTTTTTTCACAGTAGAGGAATGCAAAACCAGTATGCGGATCATCTGACCAAGATGACCGCCGAAGATATGAACATCTGCATCAATAAAGAAACCCAAGTGATTTGCCGGCCGTTTAGCATGATAGGCTCTTATGTTGAAGGTATATCGAGCTTGAAAATCCGTTAGTAATATTTAATTCAAACATTAAAGAGAAATACAATTAATGCTATTTACTTTTTGTCAAAGTCTAAAAGTAAAGTCTTTGAATTCTAAAAAAAGCGGGTGTAGAATCAATTCTGTCAATTTTTTTATAGAATAAGGGTAACAAACGATCACACAGTCTACCTGATGGTAAGTGGATACTGTGGCCTATAGAAATCTCAATTAAGAATCAATATGCAGATGCATTGCCTACCTTGAGGACTATGATGGAATTCCTCGTTTCTAGTTAAAAAGTTATCCGGTTCTCTACACTCACCATACGAAACACAGCAGCATTGAGCTGCTATTTCACACTGATATTTTGTGAGCGTGGTCCTTCGAGTGATCGTCGAGCCGACCCATTCGTGCTACAACCATAATATAGCTGCAGCATGGCTCTACCACCTATAAAAATATCCATAATCTCATTTAATGACTATTTACAAGTTAAACTTTTTTTTTAAACTACTAAACAGAATTTTAATGAAAACATATATACATACATAATACATAAACACTCACGCCTGTCACCCAGAGGGGTAGGCAGAGACTATGGACTTCCATTTGGCACGATCCTGACAGACCTCTCTCGCTTCCTCCACATCCATATACCTACGCATACACGCTCGTCGGTTAAAGGTACTCTTGATTTGGCCCATTTTCAATATATCGCCAATTTGGTCGATAAACTTTCGCCTAGGGCGACCCTTCCCGATTCTGCCGTTTAATGAAAACTTAATCATTATTCATCATTACAGCCTACCTAATTCCACTACTGAACATAGGCCTCCCTCACAGATTACATATGTGCCTTAGTTGTCACTCATAGTGTAGAGAATTTTAATATCAGTTGCTAAGAAGATGCTGCTGTCATACCCTGTTTATTTCCTTCTATCGCTTCATACGACACCCACAATATGACGTGGAGTAGTGTATATTTTTGCGCCGACACTACACATTATCAGGCAGTATCAGTTGTGCAATATTCGATTTCGTGTCGACTTAAACCACACTATAAGCAAGTATACGAGCTAAAATAAAAGTAAGCCATCAAAATGACCTAGAATAATCGACGTAATAGATATCGGACAACGAGATCACGACTTAAAAGTAAAATAATATGTGAAAAGGATTGTACATACACTTACAGGTGTTCAAACTTTATAGGCATTATTCTGTTGGGAATTTCACAATCAAATTCCTTTTTATATATGCATATTCAGATCATAAAGTTTGATTTATTTTAAGCAGGTAAATAGATCTTTCTCTTCAGTTTTAAAGTGTTTTATGGAAATTGAATTTATGATGCTATCATGCTGCTTTATAATCCTATGTTTAACGTCCATGTCACAACTATGCCGGTAGTAGTTGTTGGGAGCACTAAGCTCGAAGTTATTGACGAGTATGTTTACCTGGGACAAATAGTCCGACTAGGTAAGTCCAACTTCGACCGAGAGGTCAATCGACGGATTCAACTCGGCTGGGCAGCGTTCGGGAAGCTACGACACATCTTCTCGTCAGACATACCTCAAAACCTTAAAACGAAATTGTACAACCAGTGCGTGTTGCCAGTGATGACTTACGGATCTGAGACGTGGTCCTTCACTGCTGGCCGTATGAGGAAGCTCAAGGTCGCTCAGCGAGCTATGGAGAGGACTATGCTCAGGGTTTCTCTGCATGATAAACTTAGAAATGAATATATCCGCAGTAGAACCAGAGTAACCGACATAGCCCAACGTATTAGGAAGCTGAAGTGGCAGTGGGCCGGCCATATAGTTCGAAGAACCGACAACCGATGGGGTAGAAAGATTCTCGAGTGGCATCCTCGTACCGGTAGGCGAAGTGTAGGGCGACCCCCCACTAGATGGAGTGACGACCTGGTAAGACATGCAAGAAGTCGATGGATGCAGATGGCTTAGGACCGTGCTTTGTGGCATTCCTTGGGGAAGGCCTATGTTCAGCAGTGGACTTACGAAAGGCTGTAATGATGATGATGGTGATGTATAAATCATTTTTGAGCTACATTCCCTTTCTGTTTATTATGAATTTATTCATTACAGCACAAGTCAAGTACAGAACAAATCCATTGCTTAACATAGGTCTCCCATAAAAAACGGCAAATTTGTCACAGTGTAACAGTATATCGAAGTATAGGGTATAAAACATTTGCGCACATATTAAAGGGTTAACTTTTATTAAGTGGCGAAGCTTGCGAAGTCACTTATTAAGTGGCGAAGCTTGCGAAGTCACTTATTGATTTCACGATGTCTGTCCGTCTGTCCGTCTGTCCGTCTGTCCGTCCGTCCGTCTGTCCGTCCGTCTGTCCGTCTGTCCCACGATTATCTTGAGAATGGTTTCGAATTTTCAAATTCTGTTTTCAGCAATCGATTACTGATCACCCAGGCATCTGAACCTCCTATTTTTAAACTGATTGCTCAACGGCAACCGTTAGAATCCGCTACAAAGCTGATTGCTTCGCCACTTTGCCATGCTGTTAGCTTGCTAGGTTTATTGATTTCACGATGTCTGTCCGTCTGTCCGTCTGTCCGTCCGTCTGTCCGTCTGTCCCACGATTATCTCGAGAACGGTTTCGAATTTTCAAATTCTGTTTTCAGCAATCGATTACTCATCACCCAGGCATCTGAACCTCCTATTTTGAAACTGATTGCTCAACGGTAACCGTTAGAAACCGCTACAAAGCTGATTGCTTCGCCACTTTGCTATGCTGTTAGCTTGCTAGGTTTATATATCAACAATTCTAGGGAGAATACTGTCTGTGTCTGTTATTCAGTGTGAGTTGTCTATCCAACAAGCACATTATTAGAATTGCTATTATACTTCAAACATATTACAACTACACTGAATGTGACGGAAACTACGAACACATCTCATTTCGCGGAGATCGTAAAAGTCAACAAAAGGATTTACTCGTGAAAATATAGAGGTCTGAAGTTAATAATACTTCACCTGAAAGACCTTAGGTAAGTTGGATATCAACAATTTGCAAATACTATCGAAAACTGTCAACTATGTAGAAAATATTAGCTTTCTTTATATTTAAAAACAATTTGCTCAGCTATGAGCTGATTTCTCATACGAGTATTTACGCGAATACTACACATTACATGAAATAAAATCTATAACGTTAGTTTCATTTAAAATATTAACTTCATCTGCATCAGCCCCTAAAGTCCTTGGACATGAGTGTTCCTCCTACTTGGATACGGATGATAATAGCAATGTTTTGCAGGCATATGGTGATCGCTGTACAAGTCGCCAGTATTTTTGAAGCTGCCACCCGTCAGCGCTCTGATTTTATATAAGGTTTTTATTAAGGGTTATATAGTTATACCGCTATCCATCGCCGGCTATAATATACTTATGGCATTTTCTATAGTTTTACCGTGTAGTGGCGGTATAGAGATATCCACTACCCCATTTCATCCCGTGGGTGTCGTAAAAGGCGACAGAGGGAAACAAATGAAGAGATGGACAGCAGCGTCTTCCTGATAACGACTAAAAATAAAAAACTACGGTTGCCAACCCGCTTGCCAAGTGTGGCAACTATGGCAAATATTCTCCCTATGAGGCAATCTATGAGGGAGGCTTATTTTCAGCAGTGGACTTTAATAGGATGTTACAGTAACGGTTTCCATAGTCGCCTCTTAGGGGTCAAAATTGGGAGATAGATTCTATTATACCGTCATCATATAGTTTGTCTTCTTGTAAAAGCCTTCGTGTCCATAAATCATCTTCTTTAATAACCAGACATTTCATTACGTTGTAATTAGATCCTTTTATATATAATTAATTGAATCTAATCCCTGATAAAACAAAAATATACTCCTTACTCGTTTTTTATATGTAGGAGCTGAGATAAAAAAGATATTACATTGCTCCAAAGATAAACACAAACTCAAGCACCCACTCTTTTTTATCTACTCCAGTCTAAAGTTTTAGAGCTTAGTTCGGAGATTGTTTAAGAGGCAGTATCGAAGACACGAGCACAATAGCAACTAAACTCGAAACAAAATTGTGTTTGGCGTAAATTAAAGGACAATAAAATTCCCACTACAGAGCAAAGTTACATGAGGTGCCAGGTGATAGGATGTCTCTAACCTATTTCTGCCAGCAAGCAGTAGTTCGCGCCCTGCAGTGATCTGGTCTGAAGCGTACAGAGTTCCCGTATAGTCACAAGATTCAAGTACGTAGTACTATTATTTATTCTGTGCTAGGTTTCCATCTTAGTCCTCAGACGTAACAGCCCATCTGTAGCGTTTTTTTAATAGCATAAGGGTGACAAACGATCACACAGTCCACCTGATGGTAAGAGGTTACAGCGGCCCATAGACATCTACATCTATCCTCTATTACAAATCAAAATGTAGATGCGTTGTCACCCGTAAGGATTAAGATGGAATGCCTCATTTCCAGTAAAAAGGGTCTCCGGTTCTCTACACTCACCATACGAAACACTGCAGCGTTAAGCTGCTATTTTACGCTGGTTTTCTGTGAGAGCGTGGTCCTTCCCCGGTCGAGCCGACCCATTCGTGCTACAACTATACTACTAATATAGCTGCAGCATGGCTCTACCACGTATAATATTCTATGTTTGAGGTTGGCTGTAGGTATCCATGCGCTGCAATAGCCACTTGTCATTCAGTAGACTGTGAATTCGCTTGTCAGTTCAGCTTTATAAAAAAGCATCACTTCGACATTGAGTCTCTCATTAAATTTTTAGAGCTAGCAATGAACTCCCCATGAAGCCAGTGCGGAAATTCGTAATTTTGTTTACAGAGAGATTAAAGGCCTGTATTAAAACCAAAGGTGGCTAGACCATTAAATGAAAGTGTTTTAATTAATCGCTTAGATTTTAATAAAACTTAGATGTAGATGACAACTTAGTTTTATTATTATTATTAGACTGTTTCTGTATAGAGACATGCACTTTAATGTGTTATAGAATTTATTGCCACACTAGATAGAATATTAAAAACATAAATGTATCATTTTGTAATAGAAACCTTTTTTTTGAGTTTTAAGAAAATTATAGGAGACGGAGCAAACGAGCATGCGGCTCACCTGATGGTAAGTGACTACCGCCGCCCATGAGCAACTGCAACACCAGGGGAACCAGGGGAATCGCAGATGCGTTAAATTACCTTAATTTATCGTTACACTAGGATTATCTCGTATAACGTAGAGGACACATACACATACAGTTTACATACATGAATTTCACAAGGACAAACATCCAGATCCGGAGCAATTATTTATAGGCCATACAAATACTTGTTCCGTGTGGGATACCAACCCGCGTCCCTCAGTGCGGCTTCTCATTGCTAAACCACTGCACCACTGAGCCATCCATTTTTAGGGACACATGTTATTTTTTTGGTAAATATATGTCACGCAAACTACAATATCAAATTAAATGAAGGGCTAAACATAGCTGCGGAACGAACGCACCCATTAAAATTGAATTTACTGCTCACCCTTTCATGTAGTTATCGGCAAAATAGCCTCGATATCGTGTAATAACCATTGCATTGCCGGGAAAATTGTTCAAGATGGTGCCTTTTTATCGTACAAATTTGCAGTCTTAAAATAATATTACACGAGAGCCTGATTTTTGAAACTAATAGCATAAATTACGCTGGCGAAGTCTATTCGAAGTTATGGTTTGTGGTGTGCACTACGAATAGATCGCTCGATTTCGGGTGAACGTTTGCTGTTGGGTCAACGTAATACACCCTCAATAATAAAAGGACTATCAAACTGTAATTTCACTTCGCACTGCAACATTTTTTTAAAGTAACTGTGACAAACGTATTTACATTCACATAATGGTAAGTCGATTTTGGGATTTTATCATTAATAAAGAATGATATATATCACTTGCTTTAACAAATAATTAAAACGACACGTAATATATACAGATCATTAAATAAAACGACACATATGATGTATATCAGTAATTTTATTCCTTAAATAGAGAATCATAATAACTTGACTACCGCGCCACCTATCGAATTCTACCGTTATGATGAACAGTTCTAACAAAACCATTAAATTGTATAAATATGACTTCAATAGGTCTTCGTTAAGAAATTACATGATCACTAACTGCCGCAAACAACGGTTGTTAATAGATTGTAGAGTATTATTAAATTATTTTTTTAATATAAATATATATATATATATATATATTTAAAAATATATATGTACGATGTATCATGGGCGATATTTTTAATATTATAAACATAAAAATACAGGGCGATGAGTCACACTGAATAACAATTTTATGCACTTTTTTAAAAGAAAAAAAATACAGTTATCGCGTTGGAAATGAAATTAATAAATTCACAGTTATGACTCAGTTATTCCATATTCGTGTTCAAAATACAATCCTCCGGAGTGCAACGTGACCTGGTTAAAGAGATTTAGTTCAGTTTTAGTGCAGCAAATAAAAATTGTATTGAAATATTACTAAATTTAAAATAGATTTTTTCGGAATAAAGTGAAACTGCATAAGGTTTTCCTTTATTGATTATTAATCAATTGTTTTTAATTTTTTGCTAATCGGAGCGTAACAATCCATTATTGAACTATAATCGCCATTCTTGGCTGCCAGATTGGCGATTGAGGTATCAAATGTCTCGAACTTTTGACTTGCCTGAATGTTTTACATCTAGCATTTTATACAAGATACTTTCTGGGCTTTCCAACAGTCACCTCTTACGACATTCATAGACAGGAACACTATACTTTAATAGTATGTGCTATATATATACATTTAAAATAATATTATCTAGACAAATAACATAACATTAAAAAATTTGAAACAATAGGAATGTAAGCACTTCGCACGACTGAATTTCGAATACGTCGACAACGGACGCTTTCAAGTTGAGCAGGTGCAATATGCGCGAAAGAACGTCAGCAACAAATTTTATTTGGATCTCGTTACGCGGCGATTTCTGGGCTCAGCTAGATCCAACAATTACAAGAAAGCAATTATTTGAATCACATAAGGAATATTCTTCAATATTTAATTTGTGCGAAAACAAAACACAAAGTGTAAGATTTGTGTGTCTTGTTTCTTATCTCCTTGTGCCTGTAACCTTGATCCTAACCTCCAAATTTATCACATAAGAAATACATACGCAAAGCTTAGGGCGATTAAATATCTCTTTGTTTGCGAGATTAAGACGAGTGAGTGCCTCTGTGTTAGCGAACTTAGGACGAGTGAATACCTCTGTGCTAGCGAACTTAGGATGAATGAATGCCTCTGTGTTAGCTAATTTAGGACGAGTGAGTGCCTCTGTGTTAGCGAACTTAGGATGAGTGAGTACTTCTGTGCTAGCGAACTTAGGATGAACGAGTGCCTCTGTGTTAGCTAATTTAGGACGAGTGAGTGCCTTTGTGTTATCAAACTTAGGACGATTGAGTACCTCTGTGCTAGCGAATTTAGGATGAATGAGTACCTCTGTGTTAATTAATTTAGGACGAGTGAGTGCCTCTGTATTGGCAGGCTTAAGACAAGTGCTTCTGTATTAGCGGGATTAACACAAGTGATAGTTAGAGACGACATTTTTTATAAACAAAATAATATTAGTTGTGTCGCAATCTTTCTTATTCGATGGTTATGGGTTCTTTGAGATTATATTATGGCATCCCATCGCTACTTTCTGAACCGCTTGATTACGTCAGTAATTCTTATCCTACACTTGCTGTAGAAGTAAGTAATCTATAGCATAAACGGATTTTAAAAGTATACATTTCTTTATAAATAATAATAGGTATTTTTTAATATAATATACAGTAGCGTAGGCACTCTGGCGGCCTCTCATCTCAGGGGTACCTCGTTTAGAGCCGGGGCGGCATCAGAGGCAGCTGAACTACTTAAGTGGCGCAAGTATGAGTCTCTGAGAGATGACTACATATTTGTGGCATTTGCTGTAGAGACTATCGGTCCATGGGGTCCACGTGCGGTGAGGTTCCTAAAGGAACTCCATCCATGGCTAGTCGTTGCTGCTAGTGATAAGAGGGCTGGTTCTTTTCTCGCTCAAAGGCTAAGTATAGCCATTCAACGGGGAAACGCAGCCGGCGTTCTTGGCACGATACCGCGGGGAGTAGGACTATATGATAACCAAGTTTCTAGTTTTAGTGTTTTTTTTATTATTATTATAGTTTTTAAAATTGTATATAATTAATTTTAAGATGTATTAATCCCCATATACACAATACCATAAAATTACATAATACAAATTCCCTGTACAATGCATCGAAACACATCAGGGAAACATGTTTTGCAAATATTAAAGTACAACTGAGAACTTTCAAACATTCGATTGGAACAAAATGTGAGAACACAGCTGTGTACATAACTGTACCATACAAGTACTATCCGTTGTATTGAATATTCAGTTGGGAAATTAATTCATGAAAACTTTTTCTGTAAGCTTTTGAACAATTTAAAGTGTCCAAGTATATCAATTGATAAACATATTTAAAGCAATAGAATTATAATCAGTCTTCGTAGAAAGCGGTAGTAGTTAAGCGGTGCTAATGATATAGACAAATCACTGGCCATACTCGTAGACTATCGTAGCATAGACTCTATGGAAAAATACAAGTGTATTCCTCCTAATAATAAGAATAGTCTTAAATTTATTTAATGTATGAAGTTATCAACGTAGTTTTGATGATTTTTAACTAGCTCTCAAATGCTTGCACCTGAATATTGATATTGTTTTATTGACGGAATGTTGGCTTTATGATGCTATCATTATTGAACCATTGTAGGGTTATTACCGCTGTGCTTCCTTTTCAAATACGGTCGATTTATTTTTTTACAAACATTAATTTAATGTTAACCAACATCCAGACTCAGAAAATTGTTTCATGTCCCTTCACACTTGTTCTCTGCGGGATTCAAACGCGCCGACCTGTAGCGCCAGACTGAGACCTCAAAGTTTGCCTTAGGACATATTTTAGACGCTCGACGAGGCGGGCAAACTTCTTGAGCGTATCATCGCAGATCGGCTCGTCAGCCACTTGTGCAGAGAGGGGCCGGACCTGGACGAGAACCAGTTTGATTTTCGTCGCGGGCGCCCCACCATAGACGCTATTACGCGCGTGAGGGCCCTCGCGGGGGAGACAATATCCCGGGGTGGGGTGGTGCTGGCGGTGTCTTTAGACATCTCCAACGCCTTCAACACCCAACCCTGGAGTTGTATTCGGGAGGCACTGAATTACCATTGCGTACCTCCCTACCTCCACCGCATAATATGGGCTTACCTTGAGGAGAGATGCGTTACGTATTGGGGACGTGACGGCGCTGGTCAGCGCGTCATGTCGTGCGGTGTTCTGCAGGGATCGGTCTTGGGACCACTCCTGTGGAACATCGGCTACGACTGGGTGCTGAGAGGTGAACACCCGTCGGGCGCCGACTTGACGTGTTATGCGGACGACACGCTCGTCACTGCCCGGGGGAGCTCGCACAGGGAAGCAGCGTTGGTTGCCACGGCTACGGTGTCACAAGTGGTGAACCGCATCCGGCGCCGGGCCTGGAGGTGGCCCTAAACAAGTCGGAGGCCATGGTGTTCCATGGCCCTCGACGCGCGCCGCCGCCGGGTTCACACATCGTGGTCAGCGGGGCCCGGATAGCTGTCGAGTCCACCATGAAGTATCTGGGATTGGTGCTCGACAGCCGATGGGAATTCGGACCCCACTTCCGGCGGCTGGCGCCCAAGCTGATGGGTGCAGCGTGCGCGCTTTCAACGTTGCTTCCCAACTTGGGGGCCCGAGTGCCGCCTGTAGGTGGTTGCACGTGGGAATCGTGCGGTTCATGGCCCTGTATGGGGCCCCTGTGAGGGTGATGGACATGACGTCCAGCACTCTCGCCGTTCTGCGCAAACCGCAGAGGGCGATGGCCGTCAGTGTCGTCCGTGGGTATCGCACGATTTCCTACGAGGCGGCTTGCGTCCTGGCTGGATCCCCGCCCTGGGACCTAGAGGCGAAAGTACTCACGTCATTATACCGATGACGCGAGGAAGAGCGGGCACGGGGCTCGAGGCCGGTGCAGCGGCAGATTGCGCTGCGCCGAGAGGAGCTCCGTCAGCTCTTGGTGGCGAAATGGCGGCAAACGCTTCTGCGCCCAACCACCGGCCTCGCTACCATCGAGGCGATCCGGCCAGTACTCGAGGACTGGCTCGGGAGAAGGCACGGCTCCCTGTCGTTTAGGGTGACGCAGGTGCTGTCGGGGCACGGCTGCTTCGGCAAGTACCTGTACCGCATAGACAGGGTACCGGACGCTCGGTTTCACCACTGCGTCCATTGCGGGGAGGACACGGCGCAACACACGCTCGCCGACTGTGCAGCTTGGGAAGAGCAACGCCGTGTCCTCACAAATGAAGTAGGAGGCGATCTGTCGCTGCCGGCCTTAGTGCGGGGGATGGTCGGTAGGGCAGAGTCGTGGGACGCGGTGGTGTCCTTCTGCGAGGACGTGATGTCGCAGAAGGAAACTGCGGAACGGGTGAGGGAGATCTCGACTCCCTTTCCCGGCCGCAGAAGGCGCACCGGGCGCAGGAGAAGGGCGGACAACGCCCTTTTCCGGCCCCCATGAATGAGTCCAGGGACGAGGAACTTGGGGAAGCCCCCACCCTCCCTATTCGATGAAACCGAGGCGGAGGCGTGCGCGGGTGTCGGCGCGCGCCCCTGAGTCGATACACGGGGTAGTTGAACACCTCACTACCCCGTGCAGGAGATGAGGCCCGGACAGACCGGGCCAGCATTAGTGTGGGGCTGCGGAAGAATTTGGATTCCCGCGGCCCCACGCGCACGTGCTAGGAGACACCGGGGTAGTTTTAGCCGGTAAGAGTCCGGCACGCCCCTCCGCCTTTCCCCAGGCGGTGGAATGCCATGAGGATTTCTCCCCGAAAAAAAAGGACATATTTTAGACAAATATTTTGTTTTTCCTTTCATGATTAACAATTTAAATTAAACTTTTTGTGGATTTTATGAACTCGTACACATTTTGTTAAATTAGGCAACTCGCAACTCCAGCTGGGGTGCATACTTATGCTCGAATAATTCAAATCTGGAGTAAAAAGTATGATCCTCATGTATTATACGCATATTAAATAAAAAATATAGTTATAAAAACAGCGATTTTGCAGTAAAAAAAAACAAAGAAACAAATAAATTACTGATTATGAGAAAGCAATAACATGCCTTAAATATAAAATTTATTTGAATTTAGAATTCCAAGTCGTATTACGTGTACCCTTATTAAAAACGTTATATCAAATCAAAACTTAATAAATATATAAAAATGTAACTAACAAGGACACACTATATTCTTTGACCTAGATCCGCATCTAACATAGATTAAGAATAAAAATGTAAATGCGTTGTCACCTCTAAGGAGTGGCCCGTTACCAGTTCGCTGGTTCTCTACACTCACCATATAAAATACTGCAGCTCTATGCTGTTATTTAAATTCATTGATTTGACTGGGTAAAGACTATACAATATATACCTTAGGTCACAGCTTCTACTTGCCGTCAGATGTCCACCTGTGTGCTCATTTTTCACCCTTACTGTCATAACAAAATAAACTACAAGCTACAGCCTAGCTCTATCTCATAAATGTGAATTATTGAAGTTAATTGGGTCGCTTGCGAACTCATTTGTGTCGCTAGCAAGTAAAGTTTGTTGTAAACTGTCTATGTAGAATCAATTGTTTTAAAGTGAAGTGTGTGTTAAGCATAACTCTTCGCATTCTATAGTAAGCCGGGTGCCATTATATCTGAAGATAGAAGTGTTAATAGCGAATTATGTAGTACATGTATAAGTTCACATTCACGTTTTTTTTTAGGGAGCAAACGGGAATGCTGCTCACCTGGTGGATGGTAAATGACTACCGCCGCCCAAGAACAACTGCAACACCAGGGGAATTGTTACACGTATTCTCGACTTTAAGGTTTTTCACGTAATTTTTGCAAATCTCAATCGCGAATGGTACGAGTGTGCTTTACTGACGACAAGTAGACTTGACGCAGTGTCTTCTTGTTTAGTCGTGTCTATCATTTATAAAATTTAATTTTTTTTTTAATTAGAGGGTTTTATAAACTAGAATTTCTAGTTTCTATTATTGATTTATCTTTACTTTTATATACATACATAGTGCGACGCCTGTTATCCCCGGGGAGGTTTAATTATTACAAACTGTAAGTCTGTAGATGTGTGTACAAATTTTTTTTTTGGAGTTTATGGCCTGGTATCTAGACCTTTAGGCCAAGTCTTGAGTATTATTATTCGGTTTATTATAATTTCCCCAAGCATTGTCTTTATGTATTACTCTCCTTCATAGTTCACTGCTTCACAATATGATGATGCGTCACATTGTGCAGCCCTTGGGAGATTTTGACGGCAACTTGAGCCAGCAGGCAGCTGACAGTTGGCGATGGTATTTAAAGGCGCCTATGCAATCAGCTTATCTTGAGAATCCATCACCATCAGAGCACTTGTTTCTCCGTTTCCACTAATAGTTCACATGCGTAGACAGTTAATACATAAAATCGCACCACTTTTACATATCAAAATCCACTTCAAACTATTATTTAAACTATAATACAGGAGCAGCAAACCGCCGCCGATCAAGTTCCCGCCAAAACTTGTGTACTAATTTGATTATAAAATAACTGAAGCTACGCTAACTTTGCCAAAAGTTTCCACTCACCTTTTGGATGATCTGTATTGAAATTTATTAATAAAAAAATATTGTTCACAAGATACGAACGTAAGCTAATAATCTTATTGAGAGTTTTTATTGTGGTTGAATTGTCTGCTATCTTCTCTAATCGCTGTAGTGTAACACAGGCTCGGCACGCACTTAACTAAACACGTCCACTCTCGCCCGAGGCTCTCGTGTAACTGACGCGGTCCGCTCGAGACTGTGACTTATATATAAATGTATGTTTGTGTATTTGTGCAAACACTACATCTCTTTCTTATCAAGATTTTTTTTTATATTTTGTCTCTATCCCTGATATCTGAATCTAAATGATTGTCTGTAATTTATTTCACCTATTGATGGAATTTTATCCCTACTTTTTCGTTGAAAAAAACAGTTCAGACGGTAACCTCCCAGTAACTGTAAGGAAGGGTGCTGTTATACATTAGAAGATACTCCCACAAACATTCTTTTAAATCCTTCCTCTCGATCTGGCTGATACGAAGCCGTTTCAAAATATCTCCGTTTTGTCTTTCAACTTCGCCGATCATTTGAGGCCAATATGGTACAGTACTAAATAACTTAATGTTATATTCTTTGAAGAAAGATCGAAACTCTTCACTAACGAACTGCTTGCCATTGTCTGCGGTGATAGAAATAGGATAACCAAGTCTACTGAACATTTCTTTTACCATTTTAATAATCTGTAAGCTTGTGATGTTTTTGTAATTTTTACTTCTTTGTATCGACTATAGTAGTCGACCACTACTAACTGATACTCATTACTTGGCAATTGTCCTATTAGATCCACTGTGACATCTATCCATGGAGCTGCAGGCAACTCTCGTCTCTTTATTGGTGCAGGTGGCAAACCCACTAACGTACAAACTTTACAGGCCTTTACTAATTGTTCTACGTCTTTATCGATACGGGGCCACCATACCTTTGATCTCAAGCGTCCATTCATCGCTACGATACCTGGATGACCCTCATATGCCGCATCTAATACACTCTTGAAGAGTTGCTGTGGTATTACAATTTTATTTCCACGAAGTAGAATGCTATCGTGGAAACAACTCGTTTTCAAAAAATTTGTAACTCTTAATTGAATCGTCCCAGTCGTTCTGATAGACACCTTTTTTCACTTTGTAAATCTCTTGGTCTTTTTCTGAATATGCTACAATGGTACTCATTGGTATAGCAACTGGTCTAGAATTTTCCACTATGTGGTACACATGCTGGTCTTTTCCTTTTGGTGGGTTATCAGGATAGTTACATAATCGTGACAAGGGATCAGCTATATTTGTTTTCCTGGCTTGTATACAACCTTGAATGAATAAGATTGTAGCCTCAGTACCCATCGTTCAATCCTCGCACATGGTTTTGATTTAGACCCGAACAATATCTCTAGCGGCTTTTGGTCAGTGACTAAATCAATAGAGCTTCCAAATAAAAAAATATTAATGTTCGACCCCCCAAACTAATGCTAGTGCCTCTTTTTCCGTTTGGCTATACCTGCGCTCGCAGTCTGTCAAAGTTCGATTACCATAGGCAATAATTCTAGGGACATTTGTATCATTTTGTACAAGGACAGCACCAAGTCCGACAGGGCTAGCATCTGCTATCACCTGTCTTGCATCTTTGACGTCATAATACCCTAAAATCTGTATTTCCGTGAGCATCCGTTTGAGTTTTTTGGAATGCTTTATCTTGTTCCCCAGACCATTGTTTTTTCAAGCTCTTCCTTTCGCTCATCTTCTGTCTTAGCAGGTGCTTCAGAAGTTCTGTCATGGCGGCCAAGTTAGGTATCCATTTGTTTATGTAGTTTAAGAGTCCTAAAAAACTTTGGAGTTCTTCTATGGTCTTTGGGACCCTAAATTTCATAATGCTCTCAGCGTACTTGTTGAAGGGTTTACTCCTTCATGTGTAAGCCTGTGTCCCAGAAAATTCACATCCTGCGTTTTATATATGCATTTATTGATATTCAGCATGGCGTTGTTTTTACTAAGTACCTGTAGAACTTTCTTTAGTCATGCATCATGTTTTTCTTCACTGTTCCCGAATACTAGGATATCATCAATAAAATTGACGACCCCTTCACAGTTTATCAGCATCCTTTCAATGATCTTCTGAAAAATCTCGGAAGCGCAGGTAATTCCAAGTATTATTCTTTTATATCTGTATAATCTTTTAGGGGTTATAAAAGTCGTTGTGTCTGGATTCAGAGTGAAATTCCACTTGATGGAAGGCATTTTTTTTAATGTCTAATTTCTTCATTTTAGGCAAATATGGTCCATAGTAGGCAGGGGGTGGTTTTCTCGCAACATAGCGGCGTTCGTACATCTCATATCTACGCACAAACGTAATTCACCATTTTCTTTCATGATTGGAACATTGGTGAAACCCATTTAGACGGGCCTTGCACTTCTTCAATTATATCACTGTTTATTGATTCCTTAATTTTGATTGCAACCTTCTCTTTAATGGGGATCGATACTCTCCACTTGATTTATCCCGATACCAAGTTTTAAGACACCTAGACGGACTTTGTTCTTACCCAACAGGTCTCTAGTACCCCCCGAAATCATGTAAATGGTTGTATGTTCCTTTCGTCCATCGACTTCGAGTATAGTTTCAAATGAACCCTCTATTGCCAAAGGAGAGTTACTACTATATGCTAATAATGTCTTGTCTGTTGATTAAAAGCATATACTTTTTTGCTTTTTAACTCTTCCCACGTTTTGTAAGATATAAGGTTCTTGCGCAATTTCGAATTACACTTTTCCGCAATTTGATCTATGAGATGATCATCTTGCTTTTCGAATGCACACTTTTCGGCCTGTTGACGCAATCTTATCAAAAACTTCCCAAATTTTTCTCCTTTTTCATGATTGAGCAATCGAAAAACATGCCGCTCATAAACTTTGCTCCGTTTAGGTTGAAAATACTCGTAGAGTTTTTATGGCTACTTTAAATGCATCATCGGTTTCTGATGATTCGACATTGGCAACCGTTAAATTGTAGAATATTTCTTGTATCCCAGAGCCACCAAAATACAATAGTGTAGCTCGTTACTTGAGTGCTGATGTAACTTCAGCTATTAGTAGAGACCTTTTCCATTTTTCACACCTTATAGCCATAGATGTGCTATCACATTAAAACTAATAACGGTATCATTATTATTATTATTTTAGGGGCAAACTTGAAACAGTTCCTTATATTTTTATTTCCAATTTAATGCTGGTATTTTAATACCCAAAGTCCAATTTAATGGTAGTAACTTAGTACCCAAAGTCCAATTTAATGGTGGTAACTTAGTACCCAAAGTCCAATTTAATGGTGGTAACTTAGTAACCAAAGTCCAATTTAATGCTGGTATCTTAATACCCAACTTCCAATTTAATGGTGGTATCTTAATACCCAACTTCCAATTTAATGGTGGTATCTTAATACCCAACTTCCAGTTTAATGGTGGTATCTTAATACCCAACTTCCAATTTAATGGTGGTATCTTAATACCCAACTTCCAATTTAATGGTGGTATCTTAATACCCAACTTTCAATTTAATGGTGGTATCTTAATACCCAACTTCCAATTTAATGGTGGTATCTTAATACCCAACTTCCAATTTAATGGTAGTAATATGTTCCAAAACACTCGCCCTTCTCTTTCGGTTTATTTGTTATACCGACTACTTCCATTGCTGTGCCATTTAGGCTTTGGGTGAATTCAGTACCTATAATGCGCATTTACAGTATTACTAGTTACCTACTATGCAATTTACAGAACTCGTGAAGTGTCCACGATTTCTTGTAAAACATTTGTAAGCCCTGAAAGCGGTAAAATAGTATTTTCATTAAAGGCGATAAATATCACACCTACATGTAAAATGCCACTAAAATTTAGCTAACGACATTGTATTTCGGTTCGAATCGAGAGGAGTGATTAGTTACATCTACTATTTTTCCATCAAAATATTTTTAAATATAAGTTGTGCTAATAGACATATGTTAAAATAAATCATTATTTTATCATTGCTACAGAAACAGAAACTTTTTTTATTCAATATAGATTATAAATAATACCTATTGAAAGTCACTCCCTTGCATAATTACCACTGGCTCGAAAAAAACCTCTGTCCTGGGAAGAACCAGCAAGAAACCCAGCGGGACTCTCTTTTATTTTATAACAGCTTACAATCATGTATGCCACACAAATCAACAACACAACAAATTAGAAACAGCTTGGGAGCGATCACCTCACTTCCAGGGGCTATCATCATCTATAAATTCTTTAATATTATAATAATAAATAACTTAAAGACATAAAGAAAATAAATTTTTGCACACCATAAGCGTGGTCATATGCGAATATATACGAGGGTGGATTGAAAAGTACTCGGCCTAACACAGATCCATTCAATTCTAAAAATCAAATCTACCCACATTATTTAGTTCAGTTCATACTAGTTCATTGTGTGAAGTTCGAAACGTGTGCGATAATTAGTTGTGATTTTATAAATTTATTAACAAAGTAATCGGACATAATTTCCGCGAATGGAGCAAATCGAGCAGCATGCCGTCATTAAGTACCTCCATAAGAAGGGGCTATCATCAAAAGCCATCCATGATGACATGGTCAGTACATTAGGCGATTGTGCTCTGTCATATTCATCTGTCAAAAAATGGATAGCAGAATTTAAGCGTGGTAGAGAGAGTGTGAAAGATGAACCCCGCTCTGGAAGGCCTTCGACGTCAACTACTGACGAAAATATTAAAAAAGTACTTGATTTAATAATGGGAGACCGCAGATTAAAAATTAGAGAGATAGCCGAGATTATAGGCATCTCTTATGAACGAACTCAAAACATCATTGTCAACGAGTTGGGTTTCCACAAGGTGTCTGCGAGGTGGGTTCCGCGACTGCTTTCAAATGAACCAAAAAGGACGCGATTGATTATTTCACGCGACTGTTTGGAGTTATTTGAAGCCGATGCAGATGATTTTTTGAATCGTTTTGTTACTATAGACGAAACATTACTGTACACCGGAAACAAAACAACAATCAAAACAGTGGAGAAGACCTGGTTCACCACCCCCTAAAAAGGCTAAGTCGATTTTGTCGGCAAATAAGGTGATGGCTTCAGTATTCTGGGACTCGAAAGGTGTGATTATGATTGATTATCTTGAAAGGGGTCAGACTATAAACTCTGATTACTACTGCACCTTACTACGTCGTTTACGAGAGGAAATAAAAGAAAAACGTCGAGGAATGCTCAGAAGAAAAGTCCTGTTTCATCAAGATAACGCCCGTGTTCACACGTCAGTACAGTCAATGGCTGAAATTCACCACTGTGGCTTTGAACTGTTACCGCATCCGCCGTTTTCACCTGATCTGGCACCATCAGACTTCTTTCTGTTCCCTAACCTAAAAAAGCACTTGGGAGGTCAAAGATTTTCGACAAACGACGAGGTCAAAGCAGCTGTAGACGCATATTTTGACTCTAAGGAAGAATCATTTTTTTTCAACGGTCTAAATGCTTGGAAGGGGAGGTGGCAAAAGTGTATTGAACTTGATGGTGATTATGTAGAAAAATAAAAATATAACTGATTTAGTATGTGTTTATTTTCTTGGTTAGGCCGAGTTCTTTTCAATCCACCCTCGTAATATATATAAATTATTAAAATTATCATAACAGGGTTAAAACAATAAATCATAATTCATAATCCAGTTTATTTTCCGCGGGTACTCTAGGAATTAATTTACAATTGCAATGCTAATAGTTGCACATTGCTAACCTATTTTTGATTATATCTTTATACTAAATAGGTACTTATCTTTTTCCTCGTCGCCACTTGTATTGTCTGCTATCTTCTCTAATCGCTGTAGTGTAACACAGGCTCGGCACGCACTTAACTAAACACGTCCACTCTCGCCCGAGGCTCTCGTGTAACTGACGCGGTGCGCTCGAGACTGTGACTTATATATAAATGTATGTTTGTGTATTTGTGCAAACACTACAGTGGTGTACATTTTGAATTTTCCAATACCCGTGCCTGATGAACATTAATACAATAAAATCAGGGGTGGGTTGAAGGCTGATCGACAGTGCGTAAAATCACGAGGACAATCACGTGTAGATCTAGAGCGATCCGAAAATTATATTATATTATAAGTAGGGGAAGTAAACTTGACTTTATTCTAAAAGTCTATCAGCCAGCAGTAGCAAATACAGTAAAACTTGGTTAAGTGGAACCTGCATAAGTGAGAAACCTCCATAGCTAGAACTCATGCTTAGGTCCCGACACTTTAGCACAGAATTACCTCTTTTAGTGGGACAAAACAAACCTCTATATCTGGGATTAGTTCTTTCGATTTTATCGTCATAATTATCTCTATAATGGAGACAGCAAGCATATTTTACCTCTTTTACTGAGACTATATTTTGTGTACCGATTTGTTTACTAATTCTTATTGTACCCGCAAATTCCGCACTTGTCTAATTGTGTAAAAGTGACCTCCAGTTTTAATTTGATTTGAATGAATGTTTACAAAATACGTTATTTTATTTAATAATCGCACCTATATAACTGAAATAACCTCTATTAATGGAACCCTCTGTAAATGAGACAGATATTTATTTATACATTGATGTCTGAGACACTGGGTAAGTGGAATACTTCTTTAAGTGAGACAAATTTGCAGGTCCTTTAAGGTCCCAATTATCCAGTTTCACTGTAATTATTTATTCAACTAAGGTGATGAGAATTTAATAAAGAACTTATAATGGCTGTAAATTCAGAGCAACATAGCGCAATACTAAATACTATAGAGTGTGTTACTCTTCAGAGGGCGACGAATCTGACAAAATGAAAGAGACAGAACCGTAGACCACAACAGAATAACTGGCGAACCAGTAAAAAGAGGGCTTGGACAAACATCGATAAAGCCAACTACACACCACACAGTGTACATCAAAATCCAGTCACAGTGAATGTACGTCATACGGGTAAGGTAGACGCTGAATAATAATCTATTGGCATTTCGCACGTTGGCTTAAATAGAAGCCTTTTAAAAGCCACCATCTGGCACTACCGTTAAAAATATCGCTTAGAACGTTCACGTTAATCTAAAATAATACTGGTCTAAAAGGAGACGCTAACACAGTAGTAAACATTTGATAAAAAATAAAAACAAACTAAACAACTAAAAATAATAAAATAGTTTTCGCAATAAATGTTCTGTAGTCGGTGCTAAAACATAGTGTACCAAAGAATTTAAGCCCCCGACTTTAGAAGCTATTCTGTAGAATTTGTTATATTCTTTTTAGGTCTTCAAATCTGTTTTTACGGTTTATTTATATCATTTTCTGTGTCGGGGCTTCAATTCTTCTATACAATATATCTTATTACTGATTACAGAATTATTTTTTTTAATTGTTTGTCGAAAAGTCGGCTTAAACTTTTTTAAAGTTAATGTTTTTAAAGTCATCCAAAAAGTATAACTCAATTTTTAATAATTTTTCTAACTAAAGGCAAGTGGTAAAATAAAAATTTTTGTACAACCGACTTCTAAACAATAGTTTAGAAGTCGGTTGTACAAAAATTTCAATCAATAAATTTAATCAAAAAATTTTATTTATGATCAAGGTCTGACCAATAGGTCAGACCATAATCACATGAGAAGCACCAGCTTTCAAATAAAAAAGAATCATCAAAATCTGTTCACCTAGAAAAAAAATATGAGTTAACACACATAAAAAAAACATACAGTCGAATCTCAAAAAAAATAACTCCTCCTTTTTGAAATCGGTTAAAATGGCTAACATTTCATTTCATTTAAATTAGTCTGAGCGACATTGTGCAACTATAGCTGCTCGCATTAGCGGTTTAACGTAATGGAGATTCCGCGCTGTGGTGCTTTTGAACTGTTTCAATACTACTTGCATTGTTGTATGTTCTAGTTAATGTGTTGCATATTTATCTAAGTCCAACAAAACGAAAATAATGCAAATTATTTATTGATTTGTCTTGTAATGAAGCACCTACAACAGATCATTCCATGGGTAACAAAGAAGCAACAGATGAAAACTGAAATTGGAGACGGGTAACAGTATTGTCCTAATAACAACTTAATTCTTATAATAAACTACGGTTAACAACCCACCTGCCAAGCGAGGAAACCATGGCAATAAACTCCCCTATGAGGCAATCTATGAGGAAATCCACTACTAAACGTAGGCCAGTGGGCTTTTGGTATGCTGTAATGATGATGATTGATATACACAAAATAACATTACATTTTATCGTGACAAAACTCCCGACACCATCTATACAATCTGAATGCTTGGCGATCCACTTATTGGTAATTTACTAGAAGTTTCTTTCCTCGCACGAGTTCTTTGTGAAATCGTTTACCACCGGCGATTTTTCCTGATGGATATAACTTAGGGACCTTCAAGAAACGAACCTACTCCTTTTTAAAAGGTTGGCAACGCATCTGCGATTCCCCTGGTGTTGTAGCTGTTCGTGGGCGGCGGTTGACACTTTCCGTCAGGTTTCCCGCATACTCGTTTGCTCCCTCTTCTATAAAAAATTATGATTGAGCTAGACAATAACCTTTTACAGAGATAAAGTTTGTGTTTTGTTTAAAGGAGGTAATCTCTGTAGCTTTTTTATAGAAATAGGGTGACAAACGAGCACACAGTTCACCTCATGGTAAGTGGTTGCTGAGGCCCATAGACATCTACATCTCTCCTCGTTTGCGAATCAAAATGCAGATGCGTTGTCAGCTTTGAGGACTAAGATAAAATGCCTCGTTTCCAGTAAAAAAGGCCTCCGGTTCTCTACACTCACCATACGAAACACAGCAGCATTAAGCTACTATTTTTGCTGGTATTCTGTAAGAGCGTGGTCTTTCCCCGTCGAGCCGACACTTTTGTGCTACAACTATACTATAAATATAGCTGCAGCTTGACTCTACCACGTAAAACTATTGATATCATCATTCTCTAAACCATTTCCCATTATCTGGGGTCGGCGCAGTAAATCTTTTTGTTCCATTCCTCTCTATCAGCCGTCATTTCCATACTTACTCCTTTCATTCTCATATCACTCTTCACACAATCGATCCATCTTTTATTCGGCCTTCCTCTGCCCGTGTGTCCCTGCACATTCGTATTCAACACTCGTTTTGTGACATGACTTTCATTCCTCCGCATCACATGCCCAAACCATGCCAATCTGCTTCCTCTCACCTTTTCTACCACTGGCGCTACTTTCAGGCTTCCTCTTATATACTCATTCCTTATCTTATCCATCCTTGTCACACCACACATCCATCGTAACATTCTCATTTCATTCGCATGCAGTCTATTTTCATCCTTCTTCTTGACGGCCCAACATTCACTTCCATACATGACGACAGGTCGGATGATCGATTTGTAAATTTTCCCCTTCAGCCTTATTGGCATTCGGGGATCGCACGTTGTGGCTGTGACCTGTCGCCATTTCATCCACCCTGCGTTAATCCTATGATACTACTTTGAAAATTCTTGCACTGGTAGAAACAAGATATTCCTAATGGTTATAGACTATATTTTTTTAATATGATAAAAAGGGTTCCTTCTGAAATTACTAAATTTATGAGTTAAATCGAAGAAAAATAATAAGAGCTTCATTTGTCAGCATGGCTTAAGAGATTCATCAAAAAACATGACGGTTCGGCAGCGTATTTCGTTACGGCGCTTTTGTATAAAAAGCTTGGGTATAAAATTACGCGTACTTCTTCATTTCACAATCAAAGAATTTTAATGAAATTTTCATTTGCTGTAGCAATTACCAAATTAAACGAAACCAGGTCACGTGAAACCCCTGAGAGTTGTGTTTCCGGCACTGCTATCTGTGTATATACTAATTTTATTATATTATATATCTGTGTATATCTAACACGATCAAAAATAATTGTACTACGGTTTTGTGTATATACAAAACCGTAGTAGAATATTAAACTAATCTACAATTTGTATCTATTATACTGGTAATTTACTTGTAACTAGGCATCATAACTTTTCTTAGGATGAGAACACATCTGTATTTTGATTCTTAATCTGGAATAAGCCGTAGCCATAGCATCATGGAGTATAGAGTAGAAGGAGAACCATCTCATCTGAAAATAGAGGTTCCAAAACCTACCACAATAGCGCTGGCGTCTGAAAAACTACGATATGAATATAGCTGTTGTAGATGGAGTGAAGTCAGCTGAATTCAAATTTTTAAAAATTTTCATGACTAGTTAGTAAAATGCCAGTATACATAACCTCAACTATTTCATCATCATCATCATTACAGCCCTTCACAAGTCCACTGCCGAACATAGGCCTCCCCCAAGGAATGCCACAAAGCACGGTCCTGAGCCACCTGCATCCATCGACTTCCTGCATATCTTACCAGGTCGTCACTCCATCTAGTGGGGGGACCCCCTACACTTCGTCTGCCGGTACGAGGCCGCCAGTCGAGAACCTTTTTTCCCCATCGGTTGTCGGTTCTTCGAGCTATATGGCCGGCCCATTGCCACTTCAGCTTACTAATCCGTTGGGCTATGTCGGTCACTCTGGTTCTACTGCGGATATCCTCATTTCTAAGTTTATCACGCAGAGAAACTCCGAGCTCAACTATTTACGTAGCAAAAAACCAAGCGAATTGATTGGTCCTTGTTTATTTCTCCATCTTATTCTAATTACTTTTGCTGTTTTTTTTTAAATTTATCCTATGCTACCGCAGCGCCACCTTTATGTGACGCGTTTTTACGGACACTTATTCTTATACAAAGATGGTCCTCCTTCTACTCTATACTCCATGCATAGTAAGTATTTACTTGCCATAATTTGAAATGTGTGCCGATGTGTGCTCTTTGTCACCATAACCTAAATTCTGATAACAACTCAAAATAATTATTAAAACTTCGTTTCAGTACTTTCGGTCGTATAGAACGGCTAATAATTCTTATACACTTCCACAGAGCTGCTGGATTATTGACTTCTTTGTTATTTCATTTATTATCAGTGGAAAATTGCACTGGATGTGCTTTGTTTGCGAAGTTACTCTACTACATTATACTATCGGATAGACTTACAAAATAAAAATTAAAAATGGAGTATTATATATTACAACATAACAATTAAGTATCCATACATATAAAGCAGAAGATAAAAGGAGATAAAAAGAAATGAAAGTGACACTCTCAACCCCCACTCGTTCTGGCGTTACAAAATACGGCAACTACGATGAGATTAGGCATAAGATCAGTCATTCAATCGTTCAAACAATCGTGATTCTGTCTTTTATGATAGTTCCTTTAGTGCAAGCAAAGATAATATTGCGGTAAAGCTAACCTGTTACATCATTATAAGCTAAGCTCCTGTTCGTTTGTATACTTTGCTGTTTTAATGTTATCTAGTAATTTCTTTGGATTTTTTTTTTGTTTCGTATGGTGAGTGTAGAGAACCGGAGACCCTTTTTACTGGGAACGAGGCAGTCCATCTTAGTCCTCATGGGTGGCAACACATTTGCATTTCGATTTGCAAACGAGGATAGATGTAGATGTCTATCGGCCACAGCAACCACTTACCATGAGGTGGACTGTGTGCTCGTTTATCACCCTTATACTATAAAAAAAGTTAAAATATTTCTTAGTTTTTTTTTTTGCTTTTTACGTTTGTTCTTTAGAAGTCCGCTTTCAGTTTGAATGTTGGTCTCCGGTTCTCTACACTCACCATACGAAACACAGCAGTATTAAGCTGCTATTTTACGGCCCCCGGTCGAGCCGACCCATTCGTGCTACATCTCTTAACGTGCCGGTAAGAGATGCAGGAAGTAGATGGATGCAGGTGGTAAGGACCGTGCTTTGTATCATTCCTTTGTGATATTAGTAAGCAGTGGAGTAGTGCTAGGCTGATGATGTTGTTGATATATAGTAAATATTTCGTAAATATTTTTGCAATGGTGTGTTTGTATGTATTTGTTTGTGTGCGTGCGTGCGTTCGGCTGTGATTGCGAGCGTGCGTGCCTGCGTGCGTGCGTGTGTGCGTGAGTGAGTGTGTGTATGTGTTTAGAATATACAATTTACTATAATATAAATATGCAGTACATTTTTATACTATTTAATTCCAAATACGGTTTTTATTAGTTATCTTTACTTCTTTTTATTTTTGAATTTTTGTCTACTGATATTATTCTATGTTTTTTTTTATATAGGATAAGGGTGACAAACGAGCACACAGTCCACCTGATGGTAAGTGATTGCTGCGGCCCATAGACATCTACATCTATCCTCTATTACAAATCAAAATGTAGATGCGTTGTCACCCGTGAGGACTAAGATGGAATGCCTCATTTCCAGTAAAAAGGGCCTCCGGCCACCTGCACTCACCAAGCGAAACGCAGAGGTAAACCTCTACTTCACGCTGGTTTTCTGTGAGGTCGTGGTACCACCCCGGTTCGAGCCGGCCCATTCGTGCGACCGCAAAAGCCGCGTGGCTCTACCACTGTAAAATTTTAATATCATTAGTTATTAGATATATACTTTTCTGACTGATAGAAAATTACTAATTTCGTAAAGATAATGAGTAGAATAACGCTGTTTTTAAAATACATAACTTTGATCTAGGTTCTTTTAGATCGCGTTCTACGTCCAAAAATCGAGATTTAAGAACACTTTTTATATTGCGAGTAGTAATAAGAGGGTTCAATTGTGCAGAAACACCAATTGTTTGCTTTTGCGACTGATTATCATTCGATTGGTCCTGTGTCTCTGTCATTGCAACATAATGCTGCTGTGCTTCATATAAGTTTAATTATGTATGAGTGTAGATAACTGGAGACCCTTTTTACGGGTAATGAGGTTCCATTCCGTCCGAAGTGGTGCCAACGCATCTCCATTCTAATTCTTAATCGAAGATTGACGTAGGTGTTTATGTGTAGTTTTTTATTATTATTAATTGTATTTTATTAACAATTTTTTCTTCGTCAAGAATCCAGGGTCAAAATGATCATATCATCAAATTTTAGGATTTTGACCTTTATTTGACCTTGATTCTGACACTTCAAAGTCAAGAGAACCCCAAATTCAGATTTAGCGACCAAGAAACATATATATATTTTTTTTCAGATTTTTTAATATTCATTCCGCAATTAGACCTTCAGATGCCCTTGACCCTGACGTGATGGGGTTATACAGATTCGGATTCAGCAACCCCAAAAACATAAAGTGCACGTCCTCAGATATCGGAGAAAATAATTTCAATTTTTTTTGTGGGGCTGTGTTATGAACCTAACCTAACGAAATTAATTATTGAGAAGTTGAAGATCCTACCTTTTGTTTGTCTCTTTATCTGTTTTTTTCTGTAATTTGCCTTTATCCACAGTAATTCCATGAGTTTTGGAATGCTTGAATAAATTAGACGTATTGCCACAATATTTCACCGACTTAAAACATTGTTTACATTTTGCAGTTGTTTCGTTTGTTTTGGTAAAATATGTCCATATTAATGATTTTGGTGGTGCCATGATAACACTGGAACAATAAACCGACAACTACAATAACTTAAATTACTCGTAATGTAATCGTAAACAATCACTTGTGGAATGCTGAACACTGCAAGTGCTGACTAGACTTGTGACAATTTTAGTGTAATGACGGCTCTCCCTCTCGGTCTCGGCTCGGGTGAAGTCAGACGGGTTCGGGTCGCCTGGTTCGATACCAAATACTTTTATTTCGATACCGAGTAAGTATCGCAAGATATTTTTTATAGAATAGAATGACAAACGAGCACACAGTCCACCTGATGGTAAGTGGTTACCATAGACATCTACATCTATCCTCGAATACGAGTCAAAATGCAGATGCGTTGTCACCCGTGAGGACTAAGATGGAATGCCTCATTTCCAGTAAAAAGGGTCTTCGGTTCTCTACACTCACCATACAAAACGCAGCAGCATTAAGCTGCTATTTTACGCTGGTATTCTGTGAGAGCGTGGTCCTTCCCCTGTCGAGCCGACCCATTCGTGCTACAAATATACTACTAATATAGCTGCAGTATGGCTCTACCACGTAATAAAATAAATTTAGATTGATTCATAAGTTGAGTAATAAAATTAGATTGATTCGATGCTATGATTAGTACTTGGTATCGAATCAAAAGTATCGAGTACATACTCATATTTACTAGTATCGGAATGTCCCTACCGCTGCCCATGAACAACTGCAACACCAGCGGAACCAGGGGAATTGCAGATGCGTTGCTGGCCTCTTAAAAAGGAGTAGGTTCTTTTCTTCAAGTTCCCTAAGTCGTATCGGTCCGGAAAAATCGCTGATGGTAATCGATTCCACAAGGAAGTTGTGCGAGGAAGAAAACATCTTGTAAATCGCACAGTGGTGGATCGCCAATCAACCAGATGGTGTGGATGGTAACGAGAGTTCTGCCGCGATGTGCGTTCGTGAAATTTGGCTGCTGGGATTAATCCGAACAATTCCTCAGAGCACTCCTCGTGGTAAATGCGAAAGAAAATGCAAAGGGATGCAACACCTCTTCGCAGTGCCAATGAATCGAGCCGATAGGAAAGAACTCGGTCGTCAACGATTCACGCCACTCTGCGCTGGATGCGGTCAAGTGGAAGGAGCTGTCACTGGGGAGCATCTGCCCAGAGATGGGAACAGTATTCCGTGTGAGGCCGAACCTGCGCCTTGTAAAGTTGCAGGCGGTGTGCCGGCATGAAACACTTTCCCGCTCTGCTGAGCACGCCAAGCTTTTTAGAGGCCAATTTGGCCTTCTCTTCCAAGTGACCACAAAACTGCACGTCACTCGATATGTCCACTCCGAGGATTACGATACAGGCTGAGGCAAGAAGGGGAGTGCCTTGAAACTGAGGAGATACGACAAAGGGGTTCTTTTTAGCGGTAAACGCGCAAACTTGTGTCTTCTGAGGATTAAACTGGACTAGATTTAGTCGCCCTCAATCCGAGACTTTGTTCAGCAAAGACTCGACTTCAGACACAAGTTTGTTCCGGTACTAGACGACGTTTTCATCGTTAAGTTGTTGCCAATATGGTTATCTACCAGAAAAAGGAAACGTATTTACACTCTATCTTTCTTTCTAACTTATAATAAGAGCTTCTTCTTTTCGCTTTGTTGTAACATTTTTTCAAATTGGATAAAATACTGTTATTTTATTCTATGGATATAACCATCAATTTCTTTAATAAATAAAAGCTCTCACGTCCAATATCGTCGCTTTATTCAAGCAATATTGATTCTCAACCGAAGTGTTGACTTTCATGCGAACCAATTGCGCCTAGAATCGTTTGAACGTTACACGAAAATTCAACAAGGTGTAAACATTTCTCATTTATGTAATAATAATCTTTATCTTTATTTTCCATATATATATACAACGTGTCCCAAAATTCAACGATAAGCCAACACCGGAGGATAGACCTGCCCCGGACTAATCGGGGAAAAAAGGAAAAAAAAAATATATCCCAATTATATTTTAAGTTATATAAAAAAAAATTAAATTCTTCAGAAATTGAGACCGTTTATGATATTTTTCACTACCATGACCACAATTTTTTAAATATTTTTTTCTTTTTTTTTATAGACAACCTGAATAGTACTGCTATATACCACAATTCTTAAAAACTCCAGAATAACTCTTGTTTAATCACGAAAATTAATGAAACTTTTAACAGTGGTAGAGCCAAGCGGTAGCTTTTGCTGTCGCACGGATGGGCCAGCTCGAACCGGGGTGGTACCACGACCTCACAGAATACCGGCGTGAAGTAGAGGTTTACCTCTGCGTTGCGCTTGGTGAGTGCAGGTGGCCGGAGGCCCAATTCCCCCCCCCCCCCCCCCCCACATCAACATGGTAGTGGAATTAAATAAAAGACTACCCCAGGAGAGTACCAGCACCCCTGGAGAATCCCTCGCTGAGCATCCACGACCAAACTACTCCACTCCTGGGCGTGGGTGCTCAGGCTGCCCCGCGTATTCTGGGGGGGGGGGGCGAAATTCCGCTCAAGACGAAACCTGCTCGGGGCAAACGGAGCAAGAAGACAAAGGCAACTCCTGCCACGCTTACCGTGGATTTCTGCAATATCAGGGGACTTCATTCAAACCTTAACGCCATCCACTACCATCTGGAGATAGCTAAGCGGGCCTTGCTCTTTCTTACCGAGACACAGGTGTCCTCTCCGGCTGATACTTCGTATCTCTTCTACCCGGGGTACAAATTGGAACCCTCGTTTGTGTCCCGGGCTGGAGTTTGCGTGTATGTCAGAGAGGACATCTGTTTTCGACGCCTCGGCAGTCTTGAAGGTACGGACCTGTCCATCCTATGGCTGCGCGTAGACAGCGACGACCATCCGCGCGTCTACGGGTGCCTCTATAGGTCCCATAGCGGTATTGCCGACACAGACCGACTCATCGACCACGTCCAAATGGCTGCAGACTCCGTGCTACAACAGGTCCCATTCGCAGAGATCGTGATACTCGGTGATTTCAACGCCCACCACGCTGAAGGGCTTGGTTCTCGTTTAACCGATCATGCGGGTAGATCTGTCTATGACTTTGCTTTGGCATATGGTCTAACACAACTGGTTACTTCGCCTACGCGGATTCCAGATGTGAAAGACCATGTACCTTCCCTGTTGGACCTTCTGCTGACCTCTCATCCGGACGGATATCAGGTTTCCGTCGATGCCCCTTTGGGCTCTTCGGACCATTGTCTGATCCGGAGTACGGTGCCACTCACGCTCCAATCGCAGTTGCGATCTACAGCTTGTCGCCGTGTTTGGCACTATAGGTCAGCTGATTGGGACGGGATGCGGTCTTTTTTTGCATCCTACCCTTGGGGGCGGGTTTGCTTCTCGCCGGAAGATCCCAGCGTTGTTGCCGATTCTGTTGCTGATGTGGTACTTCAGGGTATGGAACTTTTTATTCCATCCTCTGTGGTGCCCATCGGAGGCAGATCCCAGCCTTGGTTTGGTCGCTCCTGTAAAATAGCATCACGCTATAAGCAGGAGTGCTACCAGGCCTGGGCTGACGCATCAACGTCTCGGGATGTAAACACCAGCGCACTTAAAAAGAAGTATAATTCCGCCTCCAAGTCCTTCAAAAGCGTCATTGCCAAGGCAAGGTCTGAGCACATCGGCAGAATTGGTGAGAAGCTAGTTCGCCTTCCTTCGGGAACCCGTGCATTCTGGTCTCTCGCCAAGGCTGTCCAAGGGAACTTCTGTCAGCCATCTCTTCCATCTCTGCACAGAGAGGACGACTCACTGGCCCATGCCGCAAAGGAGAAGGCCGATCTGTTGAGCTCTCTTTTTGCGTCCAACTCGACTCTAGATGACAGGGGGAACACACCGCCGACCATCCCGCGATGTGAGTGCTCCATGCCGGATGTGCGATTTACACAGCGCTCGGTCCGCAAAGCACTCTTCTCCCTGGACGTCAGCAAGTCGAGTGGGCCCGATGGAGTCCCTCCCATTGTGCTGAGGACGTTTGCTCCGGAGTTGACACCGGTTTTAACGCGTCTTTTCCGGTACTCCTACTCCCAAGGCGTAGTCCCCAACTCATGGAAGACAGCTTTGGTGCACCCGATCCCTAAAAAAGGCGACCGCTCAGACCCGTCCAACTACAGGCCTATCGCCATCACCTCCTTGTTCTCCAAAATAATGGAAGCCGTTATAAACTGCCAGCTCATGAGGTACCTTGAGGATCACCAGCTGATTAGTGACCGCCAGTACGGTTTTCGTCGGGGTCGATTAGCTGGTGATCTTCTAGTCTACTTAACTCATAGATGGGCGGAGGCAGTAGAGTCCAAGGGGGAGGCATTAGCCGTTAGTTTGGACGTAGCGAAGGCCTTTGATCGGGTCTGGCACAAAGCGCTTCTTTCGAAGCTTCCTGCCTATGGGCTTCCCGAGAAATTGTGCAAATGGATCACCAGTTTCCTTGCTAATCGGAGCATCAAGGTCGTAGTAGACGGTGCATGCTCTGATCTCAAGCCTATCAACGCTGGTGTTCCACAAGGCTGCGTGCTATCACCAACGCTGTTTCTCCTGCATATCAATCATATGTTGCTAACTGGTAGCATTCATTGCTATGCGGACGACAGCAATGGTGATGCCTTATATACCGGCCGTGCCAATATTTCTCGGGAAAACGTCGCCGAGTACCGGAACAAACTTGTGTCTGAAGTCGAGTCTTTGCTTAACAAAGTCTCGGATTGGGGCCGACTAAATCTAGTCCAGTTCAATCCCCAGAAGACACAAGTTTGCGCGTTTACTGCTAAAAAGAACCCCTTTGTCGTATCTCCTCAGTTTCAAGGCACTCCCCTTGCTGCCTCAGCCAGCATCGGAATCCTTGGCGTCGACATATCGAATAGTGTGCAGTTTCGTGGTCACTTGGAAGGGAAGGCCAAATTGGCCTCTAAAAAGCTTGGCGTGCTCAGCAGAGCGAGAAGTATTTCATGCCGGCACATCGCTTGCAACTTTACAAAGCGCAAGTTCGGCCCCACATGGAATACTGTTCTCATCTCTGGGCCGGGGCACCCCAGTGCCAGCTCCTTCCACTTGACCGCATCCAGCGCAGAGCGGTTCGAATAGTCGACGACCGAGTTCTTTCTAATCGGCTCGATACACTAGCACTGCGTAGAGATGTTGCATCTCTTTGCGTATTTTATCGCATCTATCACGGGGAGTGCTCTGAGGAATTGTTCGGATTAATTCCAGCCGCTCAATTTCACCATCGCACATCGCGTCAAAACTCGCGTTACCATCCATACCATCTGGATGATTGGCGGTCTACCACTGTGCGATTTAGAAGAAGTTTTCTCCCTCGCACGACTTCCTTGTGGAATCAATTACCACCAGCGAATTTTCCGGACCGATACGACTTAGGAACCTTCAAGAAAAGAGCTTACACCTTTCTAAAAGGCCGGCAACGCATCTGCAATTCCCCTGGTGTTGCGGTTGTTCATGGGCGGCGGTAGTCACTTACCATCAGGTGAGCCGCATGCTCGTTTGCCCCCTATTCCATAAAAAAAACTTATTTTATTCCCTAAATTTTTTGAAGACTTTTACTTTTAACCAAATTTAACTTATCGTGGTGTAAAAAAAAAAGTATGAACACTAGTATGGCAAGTTTTTTTTAAAAATTGACGCAACTAACCAACATTCCAAAATGGTATAATACTCTAAGAAAACAAGTTATAAAAAAATATGGGTCCATTATTTCTTAACAGGGGTCAAATGACGGTCGGGTGTAATAAAAGTATTAGTTCTTGGAAAATGTTTAATATTTCAAAACAAATGGTACAAACAGTTTCACGTGTAATTTATTAAGTTATTAACATAATAGCAAATGTTCGAACTGTTTACATGCACGACATCGCCTTAAAAATGATCGTTTTATTTGTCTTGCATATCTTCTATTATTGCTATTAATGTCATCAGCAGCCTGAGTGATATTTCGAAGAAGCTCGTCCAATGTCACAATGGGTTTTGAGTAGACCTTGTTTTTAAGACAACCCCAATAGAAGAAGTCCAGGGGGTTCAAATCGGGTGAACGGGGTGGCCATAATCCAACGCCCGCCCGATCCAACGCCCTGGATACTCTTGATTTAAATATTCTCGCACAGGACGGGCATAATGTGCTGGGCAACCATCATTTTGGAACCACATGTTTTGAAGATCACTTAAGGGCACGTCGTTTAACAATTCTTGCAAGGCATTTTGTAAAACGTTTAAATAAATAAGTTTCCTTGTAACTCAAAGGGCCCAATTAATTTTCCATTTAATATGCCGGTCCATAGGTTAACCTTGAATTGATATTGGGATTTGTCTTGTCTCATCAAGTGTGGATTTTCATTACTCCAACTATGTAGGTTGTGAAGATTTAAATACCCATCTTTCTTGCACGTTGTTTCATCCGACCATAGAATTTTGTCTAGGAAGTGGGGATATTCACTGTGCCTTTGCAGCATTACACGGCAAAATGTGACCCAAAGCGGATAGTCCCGCGATAATAACGTCTGCACACGCCTGTAGTGATATGGGTGAAGCTTCTGACGTTTTAATATTCGATGTGCAGAACTTTTCGGGATTCCTGTAGCTTCTTTTATGGCACATACCGAAGTAGTCGAGTCATTTTCTATCTTATTGAGAACTTCTTCATCACGATCAGATCTAGGTCTTCCAGCGCTTCTCCTATTGGATGGCATACGACCCTCCGAAAACGCTTGATGCACATTAATAAACACTCGATAATCAGGATATTTTTGAGCATTTGGGTATCTTTCTCGATACAGTCTGCTAGCAGCGTTAGCATTACATCGGCATTCTCCATAGATTAAATGCATATTAGCGTATTCCTGTGGTGTGTACGGTTGCGGCATGTTAAACGCCAAACAATCCAAAATGCGCCAGAACTCTAAATCGCAAAACACACAATCGTAGTCCAAGATAATGCCAGGTCAGTTCAGTTTGCAGATCACTTCCAGTCCAAATAATGCCAGGTCAGTTAAGTTTGCAGGCAACTTTAGCTGCCATCAGACTCAAGACCCTAAATCTTTGGAGTAAGAATAGTGTCCCTCATACAGGCATAATTGATAGAATTCACTCAAAAATTCCTATCCTACAAGCCAAATACGATAGGATTCCTAAACAATTTGTTTTCGATAAGAAATACAAGATACAATTAAATGAAAGCAGCCAGACGGAAGGATTAAGCCCAAAAGAGCTTAGAATTTTCACTGATGGTTCTAAAACAAATGAAGGTGTAGGTTCTGGAGCTTTCTCTGAAGACCTCAATATTCACATATGCACACCGCTGGGTAGCTATAACACGGTCTTTCAGGCGGAATGTATGGGTATCATTCAAGCGGCCATAGCAATAGATGCTAGGAAGGTTAATGACTTCCCCATCAGAATACTGACCGACAGTAGGGCGGTACTACAAGCTCTGAGTTGCAATGTGGTGAACTCGGGACTAATATATGAATGCCATCAACGATTAAATGAGGTATGTAAAAACAACAATGTGACTCTGCAATGGATAAAGGGACACAGTGGATCCAGAGGCAACGATGCAGCAGACGAACTGGCCAGAAGAGGATCGGCTCTGGCCACTATAGGGCCGGAACCAATCATACCAATCCTCTTTGGTAACGTTCGTTCACTGGTACGTAGACACTTCACTAATCAACACGCTCAGCTTTGGAAAAATCTAGTAGACTGTAGACAAGCTAGAGAGGTCCTGCCTGAAATAAACAGTCGCTTAACCAAAGTTTTAATGAGACTGAACAAGCCGCAGATTAAGATAGTAACAAGTGCCATCACAGGACATAGCACCTTTAACAAACATTTATTTACTATAGGTGTTACAGATAGTCCCCTGTGCAGAGCATGTATGGGGGAGGGAGAAACGGCGGCCCACGTGCTACTGAAATGTCCGGAGGTCGCTACATACAGGGCTAAACATCTCGGCACACCGGGATTACTCCCCGAAGTTGCATGCAACATCAAGGGACTGTTGACCTTCTTCGGGGAGATCTCATGGCTCGAATAATTATTCCTCCCCACACGCAAAATACGCGCATAGACGTGGAGTTGCGGAAAACAGCCCGTCGTAAACTAAACTAAACTAAACTAAGTTTGCAGGTCGATTCCAGTCCAAAAAGCCAAGCCAAAACTCGATAGTATGTACGAGGGCCACGTAAGTTGAATTGGGAACGGTGCGCAGTAAACAAAGGAGCAGAGCGTACTGAACCGACTTGCTGAGAATAATAACAGCTTCTCTACCTGCCCTGTTGTTGTCTCTTTTTAACGTAAATATCTCTATCTATCTCTCTCTAACATCTAAGGTATAATTGTCCCATTCGAATTCCTAGAAATTGTAACAGGAACCCATTTTGGGCATGTAGTAAAAGTGATTACTGACAATTACAATTTAAGGAATTTGGCCCCTGTTTAGAAATAATAGGCCCATATTTTTTTAATAACTTGTTTTCCTAGAGTAATATACCATTTTGGAATGTTGGTTAGTTGCGTCAATTTTTAAAAAAACTTGCCATACTAGTGTTCATACTTTTTTTTTACACCACGATAAGTTAAATTTGGTTACAAGTAAAAGTCTTCAAAAAATTTAGGGAATGAAATAAGTTTCATTAATTTTCGTGATAAAACAAGAGTTATTCTGGAGTTTTTAAGAATTGTGGTAGATAGCAGTACTATTCAGGTCGCCTATAAAAAAAAAGAAAAAAATATTTAAAAAATTGTGGTCATGGTAGTGAAAAATATCATAAACGGTCTCAATTTCTGAAGAATTTTTTTTTTATATAACTTAAAATATAATTGGGATATATTTTTTTTTCTTTTTTTCCCCGATTAGTCCGGGGCAGGTCTATCCTCCGGTGTTGGCTTATCGTTGAATTTTGGGACACGTTGTATATAAAGTACGTGTCACGTTGTTTGTCCGCGATGGACTCCTAAACTACTGAACAGATTTCAATGAAATTTTGCACACTATGTGCAGTTTGGTCCAACTTAAAAGATAAAGATAGGATAGCTTACATCTCAATTTATAGTCGCAATACAATATTATTTTATTGAAAATTATTTGCTATTAATTGACAGTCACAATAATTTTCTGTTAGCTCCAAACGATTCTGTCAGGTGACAATATCTGTTGATTGGATTGAGTAAATATTCAATAAATGGCGCTATGTTAAAAATACAAACGTTTAATATAAGCTACAATTTAGTAGAATAACCACCACGTGTTGCTGTAAGTATTCATCAGATGGAACCAATTTTTTTATTGCTAATTTCAGGAGTTTTTTTGGGAAAGCAAATGGTCGTTCGGATAGGGCAGAACAACGTCTGCCTGGTCAGCTAGTATATATATATATATATATATATATATATATATATATATATATATATATATATCAGTTAACAATATGTCTATTTATAAACTACAAAGGAATATTTAATCTTATAACATGAAAAATAGCATCCATTGCCGAACTAGGCCAAAACCTTTATTTCAGCATAATGTAATGTAAGAATTACTTCTAAACATTAAAAATAGCTCTTAGAAAGACCAAGAAGCTTTTTGTTGTTCATGACAGACTAAATTGTACATATACGTGTACTACGAATACATATTGCACGTTATACGTGGTGGAGCCTCGCTAGTCACTACAGCTGTATTATGATGGATGAATGTAGTATGAATGGATCAGATCGACCAGGCCAGGGAAGGAGCACTCCGTCTTCTTCCTCTTCCTGAACCCACAAAAGTCATGAACCTCTCCTGCTGTAAAGACCCAATCATCACACCAGTCAGGTAGATTTACGATCGAAATACCAGACGTCTCACATCTTTGACGCTACTCAAAGTAAAGGAACCACGCTTACGTAGAATACCAGCGCAAAATAGCAGCATAATACTGCAGTATTTTATTGATAACAAGGCGTTCCATTTTATTCCTCACGCATCACAACGTAACCTGCATTTTTATTGTTAATCGAGAATTTAAAATCGTCTAAGAATTCAAAGTGGAGTAGTCAGACAGTATTTTCGCTGTCGTGCACGTGAAAATATTTTTAAATTTTTCTCATTAATAGAAATCTATATTCTTTTTAAAAAGGAGACGGTCCAAAATTGTATGGAGCGTAGGCCTAGTTTATGTACAAGCATGAAAATAAATTAAAATAAAATATTAAACCACTTTTGATCTTTCAAATCCACGAATTCGCCTTAATTTCAGTGCAATTATATTTTATTCTCACTAATAAATGCAACCCTAATGGCAGATTGACGTCGTTTTGATTTGACGTTAGCTGTCATCTCTGAAATATACTCTCGGGTAGAATCTACTAGTTAGTCTGTGATATACTCATATCACCTATAGCCTATCAGGTAGATTTATTATGTAAAATAGCTAAAATGTCTCGAAACTAGTAGGAAAGTAGGGCAAAAAAGTTGTAGTTTTTGATCAAAACACGAATAAAGTGTATTATAGATTGTGTATGTGCTTTTTTGGTCTTAAAACAACTAACGTTCTTGTTGATATTTGCATATCATAAATACAGATCAGGAGAAAACAAATGTAAAAAGTACTACCTAATTCCAGACAAGAAGATTGTTGAGATAAATCAACGGTGCCTACGCACAAAATGATTTCATTGCATTCATTAGCCCAAAATCCACCGTGAGATACTACTTTATTGCACTAATCTTATAGAATATATTTAACTTATTTTACCTTAGAGTGGCTGTTATAAGGTGGATAAACAGAATAATCCTAAATAATAATTTCTGTTCAAGTATATGTGTCTATCTGGGCTGCTGAAGTGCTAGGGTACAATCATAGATAATATAATTTATTTGTTATATTATGGTACATTACAGTTGTTACAAAAGAAATGGCATCCTAAATATTCTGCCGTTTCCGGCGTACAAATATTTTCATATAACAGGTCCTCAGCGTGTCAGAGTATGCCTTGAGCCTTGACAGACATTTGAAGCCTGGATAATGTCATAACAAAGGTTAACAGTCCTATGAATTATAGAAAGTGAAACATTAGGTCAATCATGTTTTGAATACTTATGGTAATACTAGCTGTTCCCCGCGACTTCGCTCGCGTGTTAGGGTTTTTATGTTTTTGTGCGGAACCCTAATTATTTTTCTAAAATAAAAGTAGCCTAAGTTACTCCTTATGAAATCAGCTATCTGCTAGTGAAAGTCCCGTCAAAATCGGTCCAGCCGTTTCGGAGATTACCCGGAACAAACAGACAGACAGACAAAAATTTTAAATATTGTATTTTAGTTATAAGTACCGTATTTACTTTCATATGCATTTAGAAAAAAAACTGTAATTTTTACATTACAAACAGACACTTCAATTTTATTTATTTGTATAGATAAATAAAACAGCTTAATTTTTTTATTTATTTATCCTACTTCAAAATCCTCTCTTACTAAAATGCCATCCAGAATTGAGGCCGGTGCGGTTATAGAATTTTGATACCGAGCCCATCCCAAATACCAAACAACGGTCATTATGTGGGCACAGCAACCCACTGTCCGTTGTCCAGAAGTGCAACTGCAATAATATCCTGCAATCATCTCATCCCAACTTGTTTCTTGTCTCGCCAACAGTATATATGAATAATAGGCTCTGCCCGAGTGATGGCGAGATTTTATGCGGCCTCTTATTAAAACAGCGTCTTGTTGGGATGATATTAATTGGGTCACAAATTCCAGATCATTAGATATTTCCACCTGAAATGAACCATGCTGTCTTATATGTTCCCCATAATAGCTTCTTGCCTGCTTAATTTGGTATGTCCCCAATCCAAAAATTTTGAGATCAGACATAGTCATTACAGGAAAAATATCTATTTCTTGAAGTTGTGCGTCAATTCTTGTGAAATGGGCTCGATATCTGTTAATTCTATTGGCTACAATTAATTCTGCCAATTCATTTGGCATATGTAGCCTTTGTAGTGCACGATTTAGTATCACCTGGTCATCCGGCCTATCAACAATAACTGGATGGAAAGCATTAATCATAGCTGCACAAATACGCAAATCATCCATTAGATGGGTGGCAGCTGCGTTGAAGTGGTCCTGTCGGAATAATTTAAAATCTCTTTTTAATCTTCCATTCACCACCTCTACTACCCATCTACACAAGGTGACACATCTGGATTTATTAGCATTAATCGTCGATAATTGAGCCTCTCCTTCTTCACAATTCAATGGCTTATGTATTACATAGCCCAATTCTTCGAGAAAAGAAATAGCATCCCGAAAGCCTCTGTCCAAGATGAAAATGTCATTTTCCATAAAAAACAGGCGCAAATCGCCATTTTTAATTTTGGAATAAGGCTTTCATAATACTGGCATCAGAATCAATTGCCGGGTAAGGGCCAAAAATGTCCAGGATATAACCATCAGTAGCTACTAGTAAAAATGGTTTAACTAGATTGCGATATTTGTGCAAGCTATATGTTTTTTTCTGAAAAAAATAGTTAGAGGATTTTTGTAGGTATATGTATGTTCCGTCGCATATGACTATTGGCTTTCTCTCTTCTCTGTTACCGAATAAGCCCTCAGGTATTAATAAATTCCTGCTTATCAGATCATCTCTAGTAATGTGATTTCAAATATCTCTCAGGCCCCTCTGAAACAGAATGACAACGTCCGCTACCCAGTCTTCGTTGACACCAAACACACAATATATTGATAGTGTTGGCAATAGGGCGCTGGAGCTCATTTTCAAAATTTGTACCGACAGATATTCCTTGCAATACGTTTGCAAAACATTGTGAACATATTGGTCCATTTTCATCCATCTAAAACATAACAATCTTATTTTAATACACTAACATTTTCTATGGACCAGATATTGCCAAGTAATCTGATTCAAGTATGTGTGTACCAATTGATCTGCATTTTCCAGAATGGTAATGATTTCTGGACCCATATCTCCAGCAATGTAATATTGTTCATTTTCTACTATTGCAGAAGCGCATTTTAAACAGTGCAACATGTTATAACAGGTGAACTGAAAGATAATTACATCATATTAAGATTTTGCAGCCATTATGAACTTGTGTAGAAATTAATAATTATTAACAGATTACAGACAGAAGCATGTTATTCAAATGCGTTTAATAACATAAGGAAACATCTTTCTTTAGTACATACCTGCTTACTGTTTCAAAATGTGACTCTACAGAATACAGATTTCCGATATCAACGACGAAACGAGTCAAACAAGTAGAAAACAGATCCAAAGTCCAAACAACAAATCAAATCGCCAAAGAAATCCACAATTAAACGCATTCACGAGTTCACAACTACACGACCAAGCTCGGAATAAATAAAAATGTCACTTGACAGAAATGACATTTGACATATAACCGCGTCTTTTTAGTTTTTATGACTGAAAGAGCGCCATCCTGTAAAACCATCAAAAACTTAGGATTGCATTTTTATTTTTTGCACGTTATTTAGTTTGACTTATTCTCTTATTTTATTTTTAACAAAATTCCTGAATTTTTCTCTCTTTTACAGTATAGTGTACATAGACTGGGCCAGAAATGGACCGTCTCCTTTAACAGAATTAAAATTTAAATTAAATATAAAAATTAAAATAAAAAATAAAAACATTACCGTTGCCGTTACAGCCTATTAAAGTCCCCCGCTTAACCTAGGTCTTCCCCGTAGATTGACTCATAGGGTGATAATTGCTATAGTTGTCATGCTTGATAAGCGCGTTGGCAACCGCAGTTTTTTATTTTTAGTCGTTATCAGGAAGACGCTGCTGTCCATCTCCTGATTTGTTTCCCTCTGCCGCCTCTTACGACACCCACATGATGATATGGGATAGTGGATACACCGCCACTACACGGTAAACAGAATTAATTATATATGGATTATATGGATTACAAATATAAATAAATCCACCTTTGAATAGTATCAAGTGTTCTTTACCGTAAAATACTCTAATAGAAGTCGTGGTAGCTCAAAGGACAATTTTAAATAGACAGAGTTCAAAAGTTAGGGTTTTTTTATAGAATATGGGTGACAAACGAGCATACAGTGGTACATTTCAACAGTGGTAGAGCCACGCGGCAGCTTTTGCTGTCGCACGGATGGGCCGGCTCGAACCGGGGTGGTACCACGACCTCACAGAAAACCAGCGTGAAGTAGAGATTTACCTCTGCGTTTCGCTTGGTGAGTGCAGGTGGCCGGAGGCCCTTTTTACTGGAAATGAGGCATTCCATCTTAGTCCTCACGGGTGACAACGCATCTACATTTTGATTTGTAATAGAGGATAGATGTAGATGTCTATGGGCCGCAGCAACCACTTACCATCAGGTGGACTGTGTGCTCGTTTGTCACCCTTTTCCTATTAAAAAAAAAATACAGTCCACCAGATGGTAAGTGTATGTTGTTCTAAGTACATTTATCTTCGATTAAGAATCAAAATTGTCAATAATTCCCGCAGCTTACGCGATATAAGAATTCTATTTGGTATTTTTTTCACACCTTGGGTTACATTAACGAACTTTTCATACGGATCCCTAACTTTATTGAAAATATTCTATCGCCTATGTTCATCAGGGATAATGTAGGATTCTAATGGTGAAAGAATTTTCCAAATCGATCCAGTGATTTCGGAGCTTATTCAATTCAACAAACAAACAAATCTTTCCTCTTTATAATATTAGTGTAGATATTACTAGATTAGCACTGCTTTCTGTTATGAAGTATTTTAGTATCATTTTTAGATACAGAAATGTGATTGGAACAGCTGAACGATGAAAACAATGTAATAGTTTATATATGAACAAATATAGGATTCTAAGAGCGGTAGTAGCTAATAATATAAGGTACGGTAGCAAACAAAGTCCGATTCCTGTCAACATCACTGAAATTGTTAATTGCATGCAAGTCGAAGCGCCAAACTTAATTTATTGAAGCGTTTGATAAAGTGATCGTTAACTTTCCCGTTAAACGAGAAGCCAATGGCGATTGGAAGTCACGCCAATGTTCAGGAGAAGATGTATAAAAACTGTTATTAAAATAATTAAGGAAAATATTTAACAATTTATAAGCAAATTTTGAAGAACAGGAATCACCAGTCTAATATAGACACTTAACGGGAAACTCAGCTAACTCAACTAACTCTGTATAGAGTTTAAATATAAGGAAGTATTTTGTTAGACCTCAACTATTGCATTTATATTTTTTTTTAAAACAAAGTTAAAATTGTTGTTTTATAGTACGAACTTGACAGGGGTGCGCTTGCTAGAGAAGATCTCTGAGCTTTTTAAGCTTTTTAATACAACAACATAATACAATTTATCAGAACAATATAAAATGCACTAATATAAAATCAAAATAATCAACACAATTGGGTGATGGAAATTGCCTGCTCTACGTAGCATGCTAAAGAGTCAGGCAGACCAGAGGAGCTATAATATAATCTTAACTAATAAGGTGTTAACAGCTCCTACTGGTCTAATAAAAGCTGGACCCCTATTCATAAATCTCTAAATTGGTTAAAAAATATTGCTTATCCCTGTGTAACATTTCTATTTCTACCCTATTTTAAATCCAGTTATGAAGCTCCATTACTGAGCCACACTGGATTTAAATATCAATAAAAATTCCCCAGCTGCAAACAGAACTTTTTGCAGCCTTGTTGCAAAAAGTTGGCCTGATTAACTAACTACTTTTACAGATAAATTGTCTCAGTCTAAATGTGTCGGTGCTGCAGTCTGGATACTATTATTATGGATTTTCTATTCTATTTGTCAAGCTAAGTTAGTGTTCTTAACTATCTTCAGCTCGTGAGCATGGGTGATGCACCCGAAATGTCGGGAATTAAAATAAGTTAATTAAACGCGATAAAATCCGAATAATTAATTTTAGTCAATGTGTAGTGTTCGCGTAAATATAATAAATCATTATCTTCGGCTGCATCACCACATAGCATCAGGTGGAATAATAGTCAAGCATTAGCTTCTAATAGGAAAAAAATTAAAACCGTTAGCTAATTCTTTTTTCTTATGACACATAATACGTAACTCCGTAATTCCGTGCAAAGGGCTTTAACGCGATAAAATCCGTAAAAATAGTTTTATTCATTGTGTAGTGTTCGCGTAAATATAAGAAATCATTATCTTCGGTTGCATCACCACATAGCATCAGGTGGAATAATAGTCAAACATTGGCTTCTAATAGGAAAAAAAATTAAAGCCGTTAGCTAATTCTTTTTTCTTATGACACAATACGTAACTCCGTAATTCCGTGCATAGGGCTTTAACGCAATAAAATCCGTAAAAATATTTTTATTCAATGTGTAGTGTTCACATAATTATAAGAAATCATTATCTTCGGCTGCATCACAACATAGCATCAGGTGGAATAATAGTCAAGCATTGGCTTCTAATAGGAAAAAAAATTAAAACCGTTAGCTAATTCTTTTTTCTTATGACACATAATACGTTACTCCGTAATTCCGTGCAAAGGGCTTTAACGCGATAAAATCCGTAAAAATAGTTTTATTCAATATGTAGTGTTCGCGTAAATATAAGAAATCATTATCTTCGGCTGCATCACCACATAGCATCAGGTGGAATAACAGTCAAACATTGACTTCTGATAGTAAAAAAAAATTAACACTTGTTAGCTAATTCTTTTTTCTTACGATAGGTACATAATACGTAACTCCGTGATTCCGTGCAAAAAGCTCGAAACTACAGAAATTAAGATAAACTGCGGTTGCCGACGGTTGCGACGATTGCGGTCGCGAAGCGTGGTAACTATGGCAATATACCGCCATGATGAGAGTTACGAAGAGATGGCCCCTAATCCCTGGCGGTCCCGCCATTCCTGGCTACGGTGGCGACCTTAGTAACGGCGAGGTGGGGGATGCTAAGAATCTCTGGTAAAGATTCTGTTGCCACCTAAGACGACTCAAACTGGCAACATAGAACGCACATACCCTGAGTACTGAGTTCCTGGAGCTGGAAGAAGAGATAGACAAGTTGCTCTGGAATATTATAGGATTATTCGAGATCCGAAGAGAGGGTGAGGACACGGTGATCCTCGAATCCGGCAACTTGGTCTATCACCGGGAGTGCAACCATCTGTCCCAAAGGGGTGTCGGATTTATCGTCCTCAAGTCTCTCGTTAACAAAATTGTAAAGATTGGGAGTGTGTCGACGAGGGTTGCGTACCTTATACTCAGAATCACCAAACGGTACTCACTGAAGGTCATACAGGTTTACGCACCAACCTCGGCACATCCCGATGAGGAGGTGGAGGAAATGTATGAGGATATCTCTAGAGCCATGCATTCCTCCACAAGCCACTGTACGATGTTAATGGGAGCCTTCATCGCAAAACTAGGCACAAGAGAGAAGGGTGAGCTGAAAGTAGGGAAATTCGAAATAGGGCAACGGAACTCATGAAGCCAGCAGCTGTTTGGCTTCATGGAGAAAAAGGGACTCTTTATGATGATTTCTTTCTTCCAGTTGTGGCCCCACAGGAAGTGGACCTGGTCGAGCTCCAACAGTTCGACAAAAAATGAGATTTACTTCATTATGACGACTAGATGGCAACTGTTCAGTGATGTCTTAGTTATCGCGAGGGTGAAAGCTGGCAGCGATCACCGAATGGTGAGAGGCACACTCAACCTAAACGTTAACTTGGAGAGGTTACGGCTATTGAAGTCAACACTCCGTTCCCATCGTACTCTAATCCAAAGTCCCGAAAACTTTCAGCTCGAGTTACAAAACATTCTTAAGTGCCTAGAAGACTACAATGCAGTGGACGATATGAATGAGAAGCTCATGAAAACTGTCCATGCGGTTGGAGCTAAGTTCTGCAAGACCCACCGCAGAAGAAAACAAAAACTCTCCGATCACATCTTAATCATCTCCAATGTTTTTACCAAAGATATGTCTGCAAAAGAGCCAAATATTGAAACTAAAGATCGAATATGGCAACATCGTTTCCGGGACAACTGAGATTTCGAGTGAGATTGAGAGGTTCTATGGGCAGCTGTACACATCAGCGTTAAAACCACACGCAAGTGTGAATAACGATCCAAAGGCAAGTCTTATCCAATACTATTCTGATGATATTCCGGACCATCTTAAAAACGACAAGTCCCCGGGCGAGGATTTAATTACAGCGGAGATTCTAAAAGCGGGTGGAAAACTGGTACGTGAAGTCCTTCAGAAGCTCTTCAACCCTATGTTTTAACTACATCGGAGGCGTGGAGCAGAAGTGCGGTGGTCTTTTTCTTCAAGAAAGGTGACAACGCTCTCTTGAGGAACTACAGACCGATTTCCCTTCAGAGCCGCGTCTAGGTGCTGTTTTTTCGAGAGTCATTACGAATCGTCTCGCACGCAGACTCGACGATTTTCAGCCTCCCGAACAACCCGGTTTCCAAAAAGGCTTTACCACCATAGACCAAATACAATACCCTTCGACAAATTGTACAGAAACCGAGGAGTATAATCTGCCACTATCTCTTGCGTATGTGGACTATGTAAAAGCCTTTAAGTCCGTCGAAATTCGGGCGATGATGCAGACACCTTTAGCGGAGCCAAGTTGACTGTCGGTATATCAAGTGCTGAAGTGTTTGTACAGTAGGGCTACGATGGCTATCCGATTCTCTATCCAGAATACGAAACGCATCTAACTGCAGAGAGGTGTAAGACAGGTTGACGTTATATCCCCGAAACTCTTCACCGCTGCATTGGAAGACGTATTCAAGCTACAGGACTGGAAAGGATGCGGTATTAACATTAAAGGCGAGTACATCACTCACCTTCGATTTGCCGACGATATAGTCCTTAAGGCAGAATCGCTGAAGAACCTAAGCACTATACTCAATGACTGCAATAGTGTCTCCCAATGGATAGGTCTTAAAATGAACATGGACAAAACAAAGATCATGTGTAACATCCATGTCACACATATGCCGGTAGTTGTTGGGAGCAATAAACCCGAAGTTGTTGACGAGTATGTTTATCTGGGACAAATCAATAATGCTTATCGAAAATTCTTGAGAAAGTGGTATATCAGGAACTAATAGCTTATCTTGAAGACAATTCCGTTCTACCTGATCTTCAATCAGGTTTTCTAAAGAGGCGAAGCACTGCAACTGCTCTTTCTGATGTAGTGGATAATATCGTCATTACAGCCCTTCACAAGTCCACTGCTGAACATAGGCCTCCCCCAAGGAATGCCACAAAGCACGGTCCCGAGCCACCTGCATCCATCGACTTCCTGCATGTCTTACCAGGTCGTCACTCCATCTTGTGGGGGGACGCCCTACACTTCGCCTACCGGTACGAGGCTGCCACTCGAGAACCTTTCTTCCCCATCGGTTGTCGGTTCTTCGAGCTATATGGCCGGCCCACTGCCACTTCAGCTTACTAATCCGTTGGGCTATGTCGGTTACTCTGGTTCTACTGCGGATATCCTTATTCCTAAGTTTATCACGCAGAGAAACTCCGAGCATAGCCCTCTTCATAGCTCGCTGAGCGACCTTGAGCTTCCTCATACGGCCAGCAGTGAAGGACCACGTCTCAGTTCCGTAAGTCATAACTGGCAACACGCACTGGTTGTACAATTTTGTTTTAAGGTTTTGAGGTATTTCTGACGAGAAGATGTGTCGTAGCTTCCCAAACGCTGCCCAGCCGAGTTGAATCCGTCGATTGACCTCTCGGTCGAAGTTGGACTTACCTAGTCGGACTATTTGTCCCAGGTAAACATACTCGTCAACAACTTCGAGCTTAGTGCTCCCAACAACTACCGGCATAGGTGTGACATGGACATTAAACATAATCTTTGTTTTGTCCATGTTCATCTTAAGACCTATCCGTTGGGAGACACTATTGAGGTCATTGAGCATAGTGCTTAGCTCCTCCAGCGATTCTGCCATGAGGACTATATCGTCGGCAAATCGAAGGTGAGTGATGTACTCGCCATTGATGTTAATTCCGTATCCTTTCCAGTCCAGAAGCTTGAAAACGTCTTCCAATGCAGCGGTGAAGAGTTTCGGGGATATAACGTCACCCTGTCTTACACCTCTCTGCAATTGGATAGGTTTCGTACTCTGGTTCTGTACTCGGATAGCCATCGTAGCTCTACTGTACAAACACTTCAGCACTTCGATATACCGACAGTCAACTTGGCACCGCTGAAGGGACTGCAGCACCGCCCAAATTTCGACGGAATCAAAGGCTTTCTCATAGTCCACATACGCCAGACATAGTGGCAAATTGTACTCTTCGGACTTCTGTACAATTTGCCTTAGGGTATGTATGTGGTCTATGGTGCTAAAGCCCTTTCGGAAACCGGCTTGTTCGGGAGGCTGGAAGTCGTCAAGTCTGCGCGCGAGACGATTCGTAATGACTCTCGAAAACAGCACGTAGACGCGGCTCAGAAGGGAAATCGGTCTGTATTTCTTCAAGAGAGCGTTGTCAACTTTCTTGAAGAACAAGACCACCGCACTTCTGCTCCACGCCTCCGGTGTAATGCCACCATGGAGGACGGAATTAAAGAGCTTCTGAAGGACTTCAAGTACCGGTCTTCCACCCGCTTTCAGAAGCTCAGCTGTAATTCCATCCTCGCCTGGGGCCTTGCCGTTTTTAAGGTGCTGGAGAGCCATTCTAATCTCGCTCAGACTGACGTCCGGGATATCTTCGGAATAGTGTCGAATAAGACTCGCTCTTGGATCGTTACTCACACTTGCGTGTGGCTCCAACGATGACGTGTACAGCTGCCCATAGAACCTCTCAATCTCACTCAAAATCTCACGTGCCCCGGAAACGATGCTGCCACACTCGGTCTTCAGCTTTGACAGTTGGCTCTTTCTGGCAGACAGATCTCTGGCAAAGACTTTGGAGCCTTGGTTCCGCTCGATCGCTTCTTCAACACGAGCTGTATTGAAGTTGAGTAAGTCTCGCCGCATGCATTTGGAGATCTGTCTGTTCAGTTGCCTGTATGCTGTCAAATCTGTTGAAGAATGTAGCCTCATCTCCCGTCTAACAGCCATGAGATTAAGAGTGTGATCGGAGAGTTTTTGTGTTCTTCTGCGGTGGGTCTTGCAGAACTTAGCTCCGACCGCATGGACAGTTTCCACGAGCTTGTCATTCATATCGTCCACTTCATTGCAGTCTTCTAGGCACTGAAAACGGTTTTGTAACTCGAGCTGAAAGGTTTCGGGACTTTGGATTAGAGCACGAGGGGGACGGAGCGTTGACTTCATCAGACGAGACCTCTCCAACTTAACATTTAGGTTCAGTGTGCCTCTAACCATTCGATGATCGCTGCCGGTTTTCACCCTCGCGATCACTGAGACATCACTGAACAGTTGTCGTCTAGTCGTCATAATGAAGTCAATCTCATTTTTTGTCGAACCGTCGGGGCTCGACCAGGTCCACTTCCTGTGGGGCCGCTTCTTGAAGAAAGAGTTCATCATAAAGAGTCCCTCTTTCTCCATGAAGTCGGCCAGCTGCTGGCCCCTTGGGTTCCGTTGCCCTATTCCAAATTTCCCTACTTTCAGCTCACCGTTCTCTCTTGTGCCTAGCTTTGCATTGAAGTCTCCCATTAACACCGTATATTGGGTTTTGGAGGAATGCATGGCTCTAGAGATATCCTCATACATTTCCTCCACCTCCTCATCGGGGTGTGCCGAGGTTGGTGCGTAAACCTGTATGACCTTCAGCGAATACCGTTTGGTGATTCTGAGTATAAGGTACGCCACCCTCGTCGACACACTCCCGATCTTTACAACGTTGTTAACGAGAGACTTGTGGACGATAAATCCGACACCTCCTTGGGACAGATGGTCGCCCTCCCGGTGATAGAGCAAGTTGCCGGATTCGAGGAATACCGTGTCCTCCTTCTCTCTTCGGACTTCGGATAATCCTATAATATGCCAGCGCAACTTGTCTATCTCTTCTTCCAGCTCCACGATCTTCTCGTCAGTCCTCAGGGTGCGTGCGTTGTACGTTGCCAGGTCGAGTCGTCTAAGGTGGCAACCGAACCTCCACCGGAGATTCTTAGCACCCCCTGCCCCGCCGTTACCATGGTTGCCACCGTAGCCAGGAATAGCGGGGCCGCCGGGGACTGGGGGCCGTTTATTATTGTCATTGCTAATGGGGGTGTATATTGCCATAGTTGCCACGCTTGGCGAGCGGGTTGGCAACCGCAGTTTTTTTATTGTATTTATGCCGTTACCAGGAATATGCTGCTGCCCATCTCCTGCCTGTTTCCCTTTGTCGCCTTTTACGACACCCACGGGAGGATATGGGGTAGTGGATATTCTTGACCGCCACTACACGGCTAATGGGTAATATATTGGAGGCTAAAGATATAGGTCACAGAACTGTGCTCGTCTTATTTATTTATTTAGAAAACCAACAGCGTATATAGAAAATATTAACATTAAGGTAACAAACTAAAAGTATGGCCAATAACAGGTTTCCCTTATATTGCTTGGTGGTAGGTGTATTGTTGTTAGAAGAAAAGGAAAGAAGAACAATCTTATAGATAAATTATAAGCAATTCAATGTAATGAAGGTGGTCATAAGTTTACAGATCAGGAGAGATAGTCAGGTAGAATGATATATTACATTACCTTTATATATATATATATATATATTTACTTATGTATATATACATATTAAATGTATAAATATATAAACATAATACAAATAATTAATTATAATATATATTAAATAAAATAACTTAAGTACTTATATTTAAATTAGTAGCCTCAAAAATACATATAGAAAAAATAGACGAAAGAATATATGATTGTATGTGATTTTAACTTTAACTGCTCTATTTCTTAATAGTTTTCTTGATGTAATCTTTAAACGTAAGTTTAGTTTTCGCAAAGAGGTCAATGTGTCCAAATTGTTCATTATATGTACTTCCAAGCCGCGAAAGAACAGCGTTTCGACAGTAGTTTGAATGATGCCAGGGAGTCTGTAACAATGTAGTATTGCGGGTGCGGAATTTTGGAGTACGAAAGGTGATTCTTGAGACAAGATATGGACAGTCAATATTACTGTTTATTATATCATATAACAAAGCCATGTCAAGCAAAATGCGCCTGTGTTCCAAAGATAAGAGATCGTGCTCAGTGCAACTGTCTGTGTAAGTATCGATTTTATTCCGACAGCGAAAGTTAAGGTGATTAACAAATATTTTTGAATACGCTCAAAGCGGCTATTGTAGACATTGTACTGTGGAGACCATATCTATCTTATTAGACTATTCTAGGGCATTTTATACAATAAACACGACATTACTTTTATCTAAAATGGCATATTATGGTTTTGATCCCAAGACAATAAAATGGTTCAGCAGTTATCTCAGTGGGTGTTCACAACAAATAATACTGAAAAAGGAAAATGGCCAAAACTACATATCATCTCCTCACCACATTACAAGAGGTGTTCCCCAAGGATCGATTTTGGGCCCTGTGCTATTTTATTTGTATACTTCGGACATTACTGTTTGCTTCAAAAATTGTAAATATCATATATATATGCAGACAATATTCAAGTTTATATCTCTTTCATGCCTATGAACACTGGAGAAACTATACGGGGCCTCAATGACGATCTCGGTAGAGTATTGAAGTGGTCAGAAAAAAATTCTCTGTTGTTGAATGCGTCAAAGATGAAGTTTTTAATTTGTGGTACTAAACAACAAATAGAAAAAAATAAATTATTTCAATCCAAAAATATATATAAAAGAAACTAATTTAGAAAGAGTGGAAAAGTCCCATAATTGAGGAGTTATAATTAGCCCTGACTTCAGATTCAAAGAATACATTGCTGGTGTTGTTAAGAACTCCTTCTATCGGATAAAAATCTTGTACAGAATACATGAATATCTGCGTATCGAACTACGTAAGAGGTTATCTGACGCACATGTGGGATTATTAAAACTTAATTATCCTGACAATTTATACGGGCCATGTGTGCTGACACGCACCGTACACCTTATTCAATGAGTCCAAAATACTTGTGCAAGGTTCTGTTTTGATGTGCTACCAAGAGGTCATGTAAGCCCAATCCTTAATGATAATTACATCTTTAAGATGGCCACAAGACGCAAACTCCACTTTGCTTGTGCTCTATTCGGTGTTTTGAAAACAAAAAATCCAAAGTATCTGTACTCTAAACTAGACTGGTGTCATGAACACAATAAGTGTCTCACGCGTGTTTCCTTTCTTATATTAAGTGTCCCACGACATAGTTCCTTGGCCTTCAGACATAGTTGCAAATTTACAGCCACCCACTGCTGGAATAATATATCTCCACCACTACGTAATCTAAGGACAATAAAGAATTTTAAAATACTCTTAAAGAAATTTTTATTAAATGAACAGAAGGGAATTACAAATGTTTGAACACGCTTCATTTAAGAATTACCTATATAGTATTTCTAATCATACTCGTATACCTTTAATAATAATTTACTGATTACTAAGTATTTATTTAATGTATACCTATTATATACCATCTACGGCACATCTCACGTAAGGTATAGAATACAGATTTAAAAAAAATACTCACTCGCATAAAGTTGACTGTCTGAACTTGTTCGGGGCCGGCTGAAAATCAGCGCTGCAAGCTCACGGCTTATGCTGACACGGTCCCTTCCACGCAAAATGTGCGTTTGCATATTCTTATAATGGACGCACTTCTTTTCTTTATACTGTGTTTTTTTTTTATACGTCATTTGTTTTATTTTTAATTGTATTTTCTCATGTGTGTGGAAGATGTAAGTGTTGGAATAAATATCTTTGTCTTTATGTCTTTAAATAGTCCGACTAGATAAGTCCTACTTCGACCGAGAGGGCAATCGACGAATTCAACTCGGTTGGGCAGCGTTCGGGAAATTACAGCACATCTCCTCGTCAGGTATACCTCAAAACTTGAAAACGAGACTGTACAAGTGCGTGTTGCCAGTGATGACCTATGGACCTAAGACGTGTTCCTTCACTGCTGGCGGGATGAGAAAACTCAAGGTATCAGTAGTAGCCTCGTACCGAAAGGCGAAGTGTAGGATGACCCCCCAGTAGATTGAGTGACGACCTGGTAAGGCATGCAGGAAGTCGATGGATGCAGGTGACTCAGGACTGTGCTTTGTGGTATTAATTAGGCGGGGGGGGGGGGGGGTTAAGCAAAACACATCGAAGCCTAAATCGCGCTAACAAAGTTCCGAAATTAAAGCAGTATATATAGAGTAAGTCCGAGCTACCACACGGAGCTACACCTTGGCCGGCAGGACATCTCCCCTTTTCCTTCTACCGGCTACAGTGGTGACCCCGACGTGATCTGAACACGCAACCAACAACCTTCGGAAACTTCAACTTCAAAACCTTCGTCATCGTCCTCAAGTACCCCATTCTTTCGCTCCCGAGCAGATATTGTCTGCAGTCTTCACATTCTGCAAGCCATCTAGCTTTACAAAGGTTCATCGCAGCACTGGAATAATAATGCTTCCTGTTACTTCAAGCTACTCTCTACGCTACAGTGTTCGGCACGGCTCTGAGCCTTACTGCTCGCCTCTGCTTCACGGCACTCTCGCAGATTACCTGCCTTCTTCTCGACTCACGGCAGACTACAAGGCAATCCCTGGCACTGGCTCAGGCTCATCGTTCTCACCGGCATCACTTGCAAGTGCATAGATTACATGCATAACACACCAGCAAAACGTTCGCACCGGCGTCACTTGCCCTTACGCACACAGCATGCATTCCCCACCGGCATTAAGGACACACTGGCAATAGGACTGTACTATAGACCTCCGGTCTGAGCAGCATGAAACACATCGAAGCCTAAATCGCGTTAACAAAGTTCCGAAATTAAAGCAGTATATATAGAATAGCTCCGAACTACCACTCGAAGCGTTGGCCGCTCCCCGGGCAGAACACCTTGCTTGGCGGGAGACCTCCCCTTTTCCTTCCAACGGCCACAACTGTAATGATGATGATGATCATATAGAACTTGAACCAACTAAAACCTTGTGGTGTTTCATTTTCGCCGTAAATCAGCAGAGCCACGGATACGCGACGGCACACATCCACTACCCCACCAGAAGCAGGCACCCAACGTTAAACCGGTACTAGGAAGCACCGGTTTTCCTAGCTCCCAGGTATTTTGTAATCGTTATTAAAACCGATACCTCGACCAGAACTGTACCGATCTTACCGTGCGTATTTTTTAGAAGCTTAATAAATATAATATGATAGAATAATTTTTTTACTTAATAAACTAGTAGATTTTAACTATTTACTAGTTAAAAGTAATAAGAGAAAAACCCAGCGAGAAGTTTTTTACCACAGTAAATATATTATAAAATTATATATTACAAAATACGTTGTCATCATCATCATTGTTACAGTCCTTCATAAGTTCTAAATATAATGCTGAACATAAGAATGCCACAAAGCACGATCTTGAGCTTACACGCGGTTGAGCCACGCTGCAGGTATGTTCTGGGTTGTAGCACGAATGGGTTGGCTCTACCAGGGTAGGATCACGCTCTCACAGAATACCAGCGTAAAATAGTAGCTTAATGCTGCTGTGTTTCGTATGGTGAGTATAGAAAACCGGAGACCCTTTTTACTGGAAACGAGGCATTCCATCTTAGTCCTCACGGGTGACAACGCATCTGCATTTTGATTTTTTGGCTGGCACATTACACACGCATGCAAGCACGCACGCACGCACAAGCATGCACACATACACACGCATACATACACACACACACACACACACACACACACACACACATACACTTAAAGCTTAATCTTAAGCTTAAAAATCAATGAAGTATCATCAGGAAATTATACTTTATCCTAATTATCCCCTACAAAGGAAGTTAAATTAATATAGAATAAGAATAGGAAGGGGCCAAGACTATTAATAATAATAAAGTCAACATAACGGTAAGTTGAGCTCCTAAAATGGGACATTTAGGTCCCAATAACTTGGCAACGTGACGTTGTGAAAAATGTCATAAAGAAAATACAAGCTCGACTAGGCTGCTTGACTTAGATTCCTTTGCCTTAAAATGAAAAAGTAACAAATCAAACCAATCACATAGCAGCAAATTGTAAACAAACGTTTCAACCAATAAAATTCAGGCTTTTTGTACCGTCACAGGGGTCAAGTATTTACAAATCCACAGCCAATCATGATTTAACTGTCAAAGAAACAGTTGAACTTAAAATTTCATGCGTTCGTGTTCGTAGACAGAGCGTGTTATTTTTTTACATCCTTATGATTTTTAAATATTTTATTCCTTCGAGTACATATTGGTTCTGTGTGTATGCGTATGCATTTGTAAATTGATCATTAGAGAATTACAAATCTAGTTTTAAATATTTCGTGTAATGGAAGTAGATGGTGTGGAAAGTTGGGGCAGTAATGCCCCGGAAGTTACTAAATTTGCTAATTTGAAAGCTTTTGTGACTGCTGCTCGTGAATTTGAGTCTACGCACAGTGAATCTGCTATAAATTTAATGACTCGGTATTTAGGTGTAAGTATAAACATTTTTTCTCTCATGATGTGCAGGGGCGGACCATGAATTAGTCAGGCCCGGGGCTAACACTACTACCTAGGGCCTACCTAATTAATCAATGGCCATTTTATAAAAAAAAACATTATATTATTCTTTATTAATGTATACTGTTAATTTTACATGTAATGTTCCTTTTGAGCTGTTCCAAATTTTCTGGATTATTCCCATTGTGCATAGAAAATAATGACAAATTACGATTGACTTTTAATATCTCTCCTATCAAATTGTGTTTTCCGGGGGAAATTAATGTCAGCAATAGACACATTAACAGTGTAGCATGTAGCCATTTTGCTGGAAGCATATCCTCAAGGTATTGCCTTAAATTCTTATAAGACTGTGACTGATAACTTTAACAGTGGTAGAGCCACGCGACAGCTTTTGCTGTCGCACGGATGGGCTGGCTCGAACCGGGATGGTACCACGACCTCACAGAATACCAGTGTGAAGTAGAGGTTTACCTCTGCGTTTCGCTTGGTGAGTGTAGGTGGCCGGAGGCCCTTTTTACTAGAAATGAGGCATTCCATCCTAGTCCTCACGGGTGAAAACACATCTGCATTTTGATTTGAATAGAGGATAGATGTAGATGTCTATGGGCCGCAGCAACCACTTACCATCAGGTGGACTGTGTGCTCGTTTTTCACCCCTATCCTATTAAAAAAAAACTCAAAAACTGTTGGGTCCTACTATTATCATGCAGCCTTTTTCTTGCTCAAAAATGTATTGCCAAATTATACCAATTGCCAATATTGTAGGTGGTAATGGTAATAGACAGGCTTTTCTATGTCGTTGGTGTAATGAATTCTTTTCTGCCTAGCAGTCTCTCAGGGTAGGTACCGTCCTCTTGCCTATTTCTGCCGCCAAATAGCAGTGCTTCTGAATGAACTGTGTTACTATCATAACCTGGTTATTTTTTGCACAATGTAGTTGAACTTGCAGTTGTTTACTAGGAGTCAGGACCCCTTTTCTCTGCCTCAGAGTCAGTCTGGGTAGTTTTCTATGTTGTTGGTGGAATGAATTATTTTCTGTCTAGTAGTCTGTCAGGGTAGGTACCGTCCGCTTACCTACTTCTGCCGCCAAATAGCAGTGTTTGCACTGCTGTATTTCAGTCTGAAGGATATAATAGAGAGACAGTATAATTACAGGCATATCAGGCATTGCATCTTATTTCTTAGAGATATCTGTAGCCTTTTTTGCTTCAAGATGCTGCAGGTGTTCATGGACTGCTGAAGCCGCTCACCATCAGGTGGACTGTTAGTTCATTTGTCACTTTAGTTTTTTTACTACAGTCTTCAAACAGGAGGAGGTACTCAATTTGACTGTATGTTTTTTCTATGTGTGTGACCTCATAACTTCTTTCTGGGTGAACCGATTTAGATGATTATTTTTTTATTTGAAATTTGCTGGTGCTTTACATGTGGTCCCATACACATTTGATCAAGATCTGACCAATAGTTTTTCAGTTATTCTTAATAATTTATATTGAAGTTGTTTGTACAAAATTTTAAATTATTAAATTGCAGCCTAAAGACAAAATAATGACAATAACAAGACAAAACAAAACAAAGACAACAAGTTTAGGGTTGTAAAGTGGGAGCTCATTCAGACTTTGGTGATAAGTCTCAGACCAGAACCGACACCAACAATTTTGTTTATTTATGTGACTATTAACATTTATATTTGTCTTGTCACTGAACTTCACATTGTGGAAGTTTTTTTTATAGTATAAGGTGAGAAACGAACACACAGTCCACCTGATGGTAAGTGGTTGCTGTGGCCCATAGACATCTACATTTATCCTCGTTTACGAATCAAAATGCAGATGCATTGCCACCCGTGAGGACTAAGATGGAATGCCTCATTTCCAGTAAAAAGGGTCTCTGGTTCTCTAAACTCACCATACGAAACACAGCAGTGTTAAGCTGCTATTTGACGCTAGTATTCTGTGAGAGTGTGGTCCTTCCCTGGTCGAGCCGACCCATTCATGCTACAACTATACTACTAATATAGCTGCAGCATGGCTCTACCACATATAAAAGTTGTTGAAGTGATCAAGTATCAGATTTACATAGTTAAGTGAGTTATTTGCATCATTCTGTTGTGTAACAAGCTGAATGTTATAAGTCATAAGGTGCAAATTTACTTGAAAATTTGTTGCAAGTTTGTTCTCTTGATTTCCAAAGCCTGACGAGTTGTTTGTTACGGATTCCGCCGAATTGAAACTTGCTCCACAATGTCAGGTGATTTGCACAGGCTGGACATCCACAATCCATTTTTGTTATTGTTGACCTAGTTGTTTTGAACATTCTGATCCATTTACATACCACATAGGCACTTGGAGATCCACCTATGTTTTTCAATCTGTATTCCTGTCTGTACAATTGCTTTCAATGTTTTCGTAATACACCTTTACACAAAATGTGCACTGCGCTCCTTTGGTTTGTAACCACTTTCTGAAACTCAGCTAAATAAATAAGCATGTTTATAGCAAATTTATATTTTCAGCTAATAGCATCATCATGTGATCTTTCGATATTCTCTCCCGGTCGATCAGAGGTGTGTGCTTTCTTTAGTTCTCTGTGGCGAGTCATGTGCGACTGTAGAGGACCACACTGGGCTGGAGTGGCTGTTCTAGCGCGGGCTGCAATCGAACCTAATGCTAGATATGCACTCACTCATACTTACAAGTAAGTATCTTTTAATTGGGTAAAATCTTTATAATCATTGGTATGTCTGTATGTAAAACTTCTGAACAATTTGACTGATTGGGTTCATATTCACGCAATATATTTGTTTTGTCATGACAATGGTTTATAGCTATGCTAGAATCCAATAGGTATCTGCTATAGCCATTTTAATAATAACATTCTATATTTAATTACTAAAATTACATATTAAATTGCATTTTTATTATATTCATAATAAAAATCACAAAATATAGACCTGATGGGTTATAGTCAAGTTATTAATAAATTTTCTCATTCCGCTAATTTCTGGCGTCCGCCGAGCTAGCTAGTATTATTTTATTAATTATTTTTATTATTTCCTGCGACTTCGCCCGCGTGAAATTTATTACGATTTCATTTCATGTGTTTTAATTTTTGCGGGAAAACCCTAATTCTTTTACTGAAATAAAAGTAGCCTAAGTTACCCCTTATAATATCAGATATCTGCCAGTGAAAATCCCGTCAAAATCGGTCCAGCTGTTTCCAAGATTAGCCAGAACAAACAGACAGAATTTTTATATAAATAGTTTTTTGTTGTAAATACGGTACATACTTTTTTTTTAAAACGTACATTTTTATTTGTTTTTATTTAAAAAACATACATACATTTAGTGAAAATCTTTTATATTGACATTACAAACAGACTTCAATTTTATTTATTTGTACAGATATATTTAATATCCATAAATATTTAGCGTAGATAAGTAAATTAAAATAAAATTTACGATATTTATTTCAATACAAACAACAAAATTATTTGTATTTTCAGATTCATGCCCATCCTTGCTCGACTTTTATCCAGTGCTATTTCAAATGAGAAGAAAATAAAACTGCTCTCAGTTATGCAGGTAAACCTTTATTACCAGTGGTAATTAAATAAGAGTGACTTTCAATAAGTATTATTTATAATCTATATTGAATAAAAAAGTTTCTGTTTCTGTTTCTATTGTATTTTATAATAGTGCTATTATAGTAACATAAGTAACCATGAATAGAGGGTAATATTTAAGGTTTCCTTGCATGATAAAATGCATAACAAGATCTCAAGAAGATCCAATTACAAGGGAAAAAGGGAATTAAGGTCACAGTTGGTAGGGTGACCACCAAATGGAGTAATTTCCTGATGAGGCTAGGAATTAATCAATGAGTGGTAAATATCATACGTGGTAGAGCCATGCTGCAGCTATATTAGTAGTATAGTTGTAGCACGAATGGGTTTGCTCGACGTTGGGAAGGACCACACTCGCACAGAATATCAGTGTAAAATGGCAGCTTAATACTGCTGTGTATCGTATGGTGCGTGTCGAGAACCGGAGACCCAATTTACTGGAAAATAATCTTAGTCAACACGGGTGACAATGCATCTGCATTTTGATTCTTTATTGAGGATAAATGTAGATGTCTATGGGTCACAGTTATCATCAGGTGGACTGTATGCTCGTTTGCCACCCTATCCTATAAAAGAAATGTACCATACCTTGTTGCCACAATTTCTGAATTCCAGATTGCTACTGTGGGGGACACCATTATAATAATAATAACCACCATTATTAAGCTGTGAACTGTAATGAATTATGATGATGATTCACATTATCAACCCACCTGGAACGCGTTCTTAACCTTGAGACTATAGCTAAAATTAAATGAAGTCGTTTTAAGGGAGTAAATAACTGTGTAGTAGAGATGTAAGAATATCCACTACCCATATCATCCCGTAAGTCTCTTAAGAGGCGACAGAGGGATCAGCGATCAGCTAATGGGCAAAAATAATAAACTGCGGTTGCCAACCCGTTTGCCGTAGTATAGCAACTATGGCAAGTCCCACCCCCTATGAGACAATCCGTGGGTGAGGCCTGTATTCAGCAGTTAACTTTTGATATGCAGTAATGTTAAGGGATTAAATAATATCTATTAAGTATAAAAAAATACAATCTTTGATTTTGTTTGACATAAAATGTTTTTCTTACCATATTTTAAGAAAATAAATATATTAATATTATTAATATAAACCCCTTTTATAAATTTCAGGATATCTCCTATGGCATCAAAATCAGTTGGCAAGAATCTTATCTATCTGAACTCATGAAGCAACTCACCGATTGGATAGTACAGCCTATGTCAGAGCCACAACACCGCACCATTGGGCATAAATCTTTGACAGTCCTTGTCAACGTGTGCTATAGAAATCTTCCAGCTATTTATGCACTTATGAGGACTGTAGATACAAAAGAATTTGTTGTTCATCTAATAAATTTGAAGGTAAATAAAATAATTTCAAACTTTATATTATGGTTTTTGATCTTGGGAAAAAAAATCAATACTGAAACGGGTAAGATATGTGAATAAGGCAAGTCTTACATCTCGGAATATAAATCGCAATTAAAAATAGAAAGATAGCTCCACCATTTCACTAATCTTTGCCAATTTTTAAGTTGCAAGATAAACGAGAAAGTTATTATTTTAATAAAACTAAGCATAAATCTTAGAAGACTTTTGTTGGTAATATAGTAGTGTATGTATGTATACCCATAACTTTCAATAAGTATTTGGAGTATTTATGTAAGTTTTATTTCTATAGCAAAATTTGTTCTTAAGAATGTCAATGTGGCGGCGCTGTTGTCGCGCACCGAAACCTAAATCGCGCTTTCCAAGTTCCGAAGTTCTCCCGTATAATATATAAAATAGCGCTGCATGGACAGTACAGAGCTATTCTATGCGTTTTTTCTCACCGGCAGCACTTGCAAGTACATAGATCGGCATGCATTACACACCGGCATATCGTTCGCACCTGCTTCACCTGCATTAATAATGTGCCGGCAACCAGACTGACTACTATCAACCTCCACTCTCAGCTAGGTGGTGATGTCGCAGCGCTATCGTCACGCCTCGAGCTAAAACGCACCAATACCTAATAAATCACGCTATCAAAGTTCTGAGCTACTCCAGTATTTAAAGAATAAATATGTACTACCACATGAAGCGCATTGGCCACTCCCCGGACCAAACACCTTGATTGCCCAGTGGAAGTGATATTGCTAATAAACATACGAGCGACTAGGCATAGGTCGTACTTGCAAAATCGAGTACCAGGGCTTCAAATACGTCTACCTTAAAATACCAGTGGCAAAAACAAGGTATCAAAATACTTTATTGGAGACTTGAAGATGAAAAATAAGTAAAAATATAAATACTTACAATGGAAAATCGATCCGTCCATCAATGAAAATAACTTGCATAACTGTAAATTGATTAATGTTATGTATGGTGTTTGTTTCACTAACAATAACAACAACAACTTAATATCTTTGTGTTTTAATAAAAAAAAATTTTTTTAAACAATTAAAATTATCAGTTAACTTATTTAACTAAAACTTTTAAATAAATTCACCCATTGTTAAATATTAACCATGTTTACACGTCTTTACTATAATACGTGCGAATTTTTTGCGCGGAGGGGTAACGTAACAACTGCACTTTTTAACCGCCGACGAAAACAGAGGGGTGTTATAAGTTTATAGTGTGTATCTGTGTATGTATTTATATTTGTGACATCATAGCTCCTGAATAGATGAATCGATTTTGATTAAGTTTTTTTCGTTTGAAAGGTATCTTTATCGAGAGTGTTCTTAGCTATGTTTCAAGAAAATCTGTTCAGCCATTTGAAGATCATCCGCTATTATTGTTTCGGAGTTTTTTTTTTTAATTTTTAATAGCAGTTACTACATAATGATTTCTACACTACTATTAAACTTAACCGCAAAAAGCCGTTAAAAATTATTCAATTATTCCACTTCTTGTTAATACTCTGTTTTGCTCCCCATCTAATGTGTACCGCGGGCTATATTTGAAAATAGATTCTTAAGTAGTAAACACTAACAAGAGGTAAAATTAAAAAAAATTGTACAACCAACTTGAATATAAATAAATTGAGTCATCATGTCATGAGTTACATCATCAATGTTTTTCGTGTTATATTATTTTATATTTATTTAAAGATTTTGTATATATAAGTATTTGTTTATATATTTACTATTCATGCATTCTTCATTACAAAGTAGATATTAAGTTTGTATATTTTAAAAATATTTTATTTATTGCTTTTTGATGTAAGATATAATATTTTTACTTATTTATTAATTTATGGAGTGGTTATTGCACCTACCACAGCTTCTCAAATCATCCAGGGTTGACTGGTAGAGAATGCCACAAGGCAGTAAGTCCACCCTTTATATATCCCTTATTATAAAGTAGATGTAAAAAAGATTAAATAAATAAAATGAAATAAATGTAGTTGAAGTCAATTAAATACGCGTTATTAAGGATAACTCAAAAACTACTAGTCAGTTCTTGACCAAATGTATATGGAACATGCGAAGCACCAGTTTTCAAATAAAAAAAAGAATGATCAAAAATCAGTTCACCTAGAAAAGTTCTAAAGTAACACACATAAAAAATACAGTCAAATTGAGTACCTCCACCTTTTTTTGACCTTCAGGATGGTGGCTTTGGAGGGGTGGAGGTGTGTAGACTGTTGGTTTGTCTCTCGGGAGCAACGCGCGGCTCCGCAACTACGAGACAAACGGACGTCCACAGCTACCTGTGTTGTACCATGAGGACTTTCAGGAAAGCTATTGTGTTAGTATTAAATTTCATCCTAAAACTTCATGATTTCAATTAGTGTGTGTTGTTTCTAACCATGTAGTGGCGGTTTAAGAATATCCACTATCCCATATCGCTCTGTGGGTCTCGTAAAAGGCGACAGAGGGAAACTGAAACAGGAGATGTGCAGCATCTTTCTGATCACAACTCGAAATCAAAAATTGCAGCTGGTAAACCGCCAACGTGGCAACACATATGACAATGCATTTTTATTTTTGTTCTAAACTAATGTACTCTTGATTAAGTGTAATGAAGATCATGATGAAATAACTTTGACTTTGTACATCAAAAAAAATGAACATATATGAGGGGTGTTCAATATATTCTCGGTATGGGGTATGTTAGAAAAAAGAAGAGATTATGAATTGTTTTTTTTTTCGTGAAAAAAGGCTTTTCTTTTCCCATAAAAAAATATTCTTCGTTTTGAACTGAAAAATGCTCTTTAACAGCGGACTTGAGCTCATTATCGTCAGCAAGTCGCTTTCCGCAAAGGTTTTTTCTAATTTTGGGAATCAAAAGTAGTCGCTAGATAGTAGGGCTAGATCGGGGCTGTATAGTGTTTGGTTAATTTCCTCAAACCTGGGTTCTCGTACAGCAGCCGGAGCAGCAACGCACCGGTTCACAAAGCGCGGCTCTCCAACCGCGCTGTGTGAACCGGTGCGTTTTCATGAAGAAGTAGCACTCCCTTGGTCAGCTTTCCTCTTCTCTATTCTTTTATTGCTTCTCTGAAACGGCGTAATGTGGCTGAGTATATGTCTGCGTTGATGGTTTCACCTTTTTTGTGCACTCTATCAATAGTAGTATGATTTTTCCGGCCTATGAAGAGACTTTGAACTTCTTGGTCTGATCCCTTTTTATGCCATTGCATAGACTTCTGTTATTCTCAGGGTCATTCACAGATGTCATCACAGACAGTCGTTGTGGTGAACCCACGTTTCATCTCCTGTAACTATCTTATCGAAAAACACTTGTTGCGTCGTCACCATACAGCTATAAAAACTCCCTACAACAGTCAATCCGCCCCTTCTTTTGAAGCGCAGGGAGAATTCGCGACATCCATATTGCACTGACTGAGGTTCAGATAGTCATGCAATATGGCGTGTGTGGTGCCAACGGATAGGTTAGTCATTTCTGCTAATATCTTAATTTTTACTCACGCATCTTTTAATACAAGATTTTCAATAATTTTCACATTTTCTTCTCTAGCCGCTGTGATTGGCCCACCCGGGAATCGATGCTTTCCCTGCCTCTTGAATTCACGTGACCACTTCTGTACGGTTGGCATTGAAGTAGCAGTCTTCATAAATGGCCACCATTTCTTCATGGACGTATTTTTGAGTTTTTTCCTTATTTATTGAGGAATTTAATCACCGCACGGTGTTCAATTTTTTTGTCAGTCAGTCATTCCCATCATCTATGACTAAATATTACATAAAAAGTATTGAAGTTATCAAGACAAAATTTCATATTTATACCCTCAGGTGGTATCGTTAGCTAATGATATTTTTTTTAATTACCCACATTATTAGCAAATCACCCTAATACCGAGAATAAATTGGACGCCCCTCGTAGCATCAAAATGTTAACCATAATTGTATTCGTTTTCAGGGAAAGAGATGCAACACAGCTACTCCATGCATACACATTTATTAATGACCTATGTACTGACAATAATTTACAAAATTATGTATTGACATATCCTAACTTTACATCTTCACTGGGTGAAGCCTTGAAGGTGAGTTATTAGTTTCGCTGATCTTGAATCACCATAAAAATATCTTAAGATATAGAAGTACATTTTTGTGAAACGTTAATATTTATGTATGATCAATTGTAATCGTCCCCTTACAACTAAAACCGATTATCTGAGAAATTTTGTCAAAATGAGTTATTAACACCAATCGTCAAACTTTTAAATTGCGATACTATAAAGTTAGGTTCATGTCAGATAATCGGTTTTAGTTGTAATGACGGTATATTATTATGAAGGGGTATATTATTTATTTTTATTATTTTATTTGCCGTGTTTTGAAGTTTTAAGAGAATCCGTCTAGTCTCTGAGGCGTCGCTCGTTCTTCCGATATATGGTGATGATAAACACTTTAGACATAGAATATCCAGACCTGTTATAGAGAATAGCGACAAGTGCGAAACGTTGTTCGCCGCTGATTCGTAGTGACACTATACGGCCTCAGATTTTATCATCAGACTTTTACGATTTATTAAAAGCCTTCTACAATAGTGATTGGTTTTACAAACTAGAGAAACTAGAAACGGTTCGTTGCCATTTATCAGTTATGTTTGTTTTGTTTGAATTAATAATTTAAAATTAATTAATTAAATAATTATTGTTAAGTAGTTAATTAAATAATTAGTATATATTTACATATTAAGGATTTTAGTTTCTTTTATAACAAGTTTTTCGATCACCAAGTTTGTGAAAATGTTTATCACACAAAAACTATTAAAAGGGTCTTTTATATTATATGAATACATGGTAACACCTGGGAATAAGGTGATCACTTCCAAGCTGTTTCTTAAATGAGTTTTATAAGTAATGTACCACCTGTTTTTTATGATATAATGTTATAGTTCGGCCGTTCAGAGAATGCGTTCCTGACACGTCGCGATTGAACTGACGACGTAACTTTGTAATGGTTTTGCAGTTACGATAAAAATATTTTTGCTGGTTGTTTACCGTTTTAACAATTGATAAGCATTAAAACAACATTATTATATCAATAATCAATGAATGTTATAATTTTGTGCCAAACTGAGTGTCAAATAACTTGGTAAACAATATTTTTCTAAATCTATACTGTGCTATTACAAGGTTATGTCAGCGCTTTATATTTGTAGTGCTGTGCTAACAATAACAGGCAATAATAGTATTGTAATCTGTTCTTGTACAGTTATACTTTATAAAATAATACGCTTTGTTTTTCTTTTTAAGAATTTGAAAATAATGGACTATAAGATAACTTTTATTAAATATAAAAATAAAACTACGACCAAACCGAACGCGCGAAAGGAAGTAGCATTTTTATATTTAGGTTGAAAATGGTAACCCCAAATGGTGTTATGGGCCGCCATTTTGTGACGCTAAAACAGTCGTCTGTTGTCGTTTCGTGCGCATAGACCACGTTCTTCAAGTATTTTGGATCTGTTTTTATTTGATTACCCGGCTCTCGTTTAATGGACTGTTTCTGCTTCTCAAACTGACATCGGCGCTAAATCGGACTTCGATTGTGTTTTGTATTGCGTTCTTTTTACTTTTGGTGCATAATAATGCCTAAACGTGGACAAACATTCAAAAGTGGAGCCCGTGAGTTAATCATCAAGCTGCAAGATTACTTTGAGCGGGAGCGGCAAATTGGCGGACCCCTGTTACCTGTCGAACAAGTACAAGAACGCGTCTCTCAGGCGCTTGGAGTTAGCAAACGAACGATAACAAATATTAATAAAGAAAAGTTCGGCTCTACTGGCACGGAAGATAATATTTTACGTACTCCAAAGAAAAAACATAGAACTAAACCCGTGACAGATATTGACACCATTGACGCCGATGCAATCAGAAGTCATATATATGGTTACTATTCCAGAAATGAATATCTCAACAGGAAGAAGCTTTTGGCATCGTTAAGAGAAGCTGGACTGTTTAGCAGGGGTAAAACTGCTTTAACCAAAATCTAAAAAGATATTGGTTTTTCGTATAAAAAACAGACAAAAGAAAAATTTTATTAGAACGATACGACATAATTTTAAAACGGATAAGTTTTTTGAGAGAAGCAAAAAATATTGATACCTGGGATAATGTCGTGTTCATTGACGAGACATGGCTAAACGCCAATCACACGGTTTCCCGTTCTTGGACGGATGATACACAAGCGTCGACGTCGAAAGTACCAATGGGTAAGGGGGCCCGTCTGATAATATGCCACGCAGATTCTGCAATATACGGCTTTGTAGAGAACGCGTTACTGGCATTTCAATTATAAACCACAAATGACTACCACGAGGAAATGAATGCCACTACATTTAAAGAGTGGTTCCAGAACGTGCTTTTGCCCAGCCTACCAGAGCCTTTTGTAATATTCATGGATAATGCCTCCTATCACTCGGTTCAAATTCAGAAACCACCTACCCAAGCTAATAAAAAAGAAGAAATGGTGACTTGGTTACAAGCAAAAGGCATTGACGCAAATATGCAGATGCTAAAACCAGAGCTAATTAAATTAGTTAAAGAAAATAAAGCGGCAAATGTGCGATACGAAATCGATGAACTGGCTCTGGAGTACGGTCATCACGTGCTAAGAATTCCACCGTATCATTGCCAATATAACACGATTGAGCTAATCTGGGCTCAAATAAAAGGTTACGCCGCCTGCCACAATACTTCCCCGCCATTCAGCACGAAAAAGATGATGACCCTATTAAAAAAAGCCTGCGGGGAAGTCACAAGAGATGACTGGGCAAAGGTTGTTGACAAGACTAAAAACCTGATTGTGGAACATTTTGACGAGATATCAGGATTGATTCTGTTATTGATAATAATATAATTATACATGTAGGCGAAGATGATGATGAAGACACCACCTCCTCAAGCGAATCGGAGTCTGATTAATATTGTGTACGCACATTCAATTCAATGTACTTTATTGCATAGAAATACAGATTGTAACTTTGTAACAAAGAATAAATAAAACAATTTTATTTTATTAATATTACCTTTTTTTAGTTTCCACTTAAATTACTAAAATATAAATTTTAAATGATTCCGCCAATTTAAAACGAAAATAATCTTAAAAATAACGCGGCGGTTCATTTTGGAGGAACGGTAACGAACTCAGTGTTATGTTGTGCCCATCACTAGTCGTGACTAACTGATAGGTGTCAGGAACGCATTCTCTGAACGGCCGAACTATACTTATAATTAGCGGAAGAAGCGAAACCCAATGGGGTTTCTTGATAGTTTTTCCAAGAACTGAGGTTTTATTCTAAACCAGAGTTAAAAAAAATATATTCATTAAAATTATTTGTAATCTATATTCAATAACAATTTAATCTGTTCTATTCTATTTTAATTATTTTTTCATTATATAGTAAATATTATTTTTTTTCATTTTTAGGACTCAGATGACCTATGCATTTCTGCTGCCGATGATAGAGGTGAACCAGAGCAAACAATTAGTTGTCTTCAAAGCGTTTTAAAGTTCCTTACAGTTTTAGTTAATTTAGGTAATTAATTCATTTTTAGTAATACCAGTAAGAACTATTAACCAAAAAACAACTATATTAAAGTCTCACGCCTGTCACTCAAAAGGGTAGGCAGGGACTATGGGTTTCAATTTGGCACAATTCTTACACACCTCACCCGTTTCTTTCACGTCCATATATGTATATGTGTTTCGTATGGTGAGTGCCGAGAACCGGTGATACTTTATATATATTTTTTAAAACGTATCCTCCACACTAATATTTTCTCCTATATCGTGGTTAGCAGCTTACAAACATAAATTGTGTCAGGTCAAACATCCAATCCCGGAACCATTATTTGTAGGCCATGCATAATTGTTCCATGGGGGATTCGAATCGCCGCACCCAGCGCTGCAACTCATTGCTAAGCCACTGCGCCACGGGACCGTCAAACATGTGAACCGTGAAGAGACATTCCATGTTAGTCCTACACTGCATACACTATTCTCTCACTCTCATTTGTTTGATTAGATCACAGTCCAAAATGGCCGGGGATAGATGAGATGCAAGACCAACGACTTTACATGCTTTCCGATGCATAGGGGTAAAACACTGCCAACTTCCAGGCTCTGGGCTGCCACTGAAAATGTCTACACAGAAAAACGCATTAACTAGTATTGGCCTGACCTGGAATACGAACAGCAATCGCGTTTACAACCACAAGGCCAATGAGACCATCATGCAATAAATATACAAGCGGTAAAATAAAGCATTTGTGTGGGTTCATTCAAACGACCTGCGCTTGCGACCAACCTAACGACCCGAAAGTAAGCAGGATCCGTGTCTTAGTGTTACCACATCAATCGATCGAACGTCGATCGATGTCGATCGATTGGTGTGGTAGCTTTAGCTGATCGTCGGATAGTGATTGATATAACTTTGTTCAATCATTGATCGACAATCTTTCAAAATGTATTCAGAAGAGAACAATGGGGAGCGGTGGGTGGAGCGGGGTGGGTTCTCGAATAATCAAGCAGGTCAGTCGACTTTGACTAATCCATTCTAACATCGAGCAATGCCATTGATCGGTCGGTGTGGTAGAAACTATCGATCGGTACGTCGACTTCGATCGACCATCGATCGATTGATGTGATAACTGGTAACACCCTTACAGAGTACGGAAACGTAAAATGAGCCACAAGAATGGTTAACCCCATATGACCTGGTTTGTGTAACAAATCAATAATTTACTAACCAAGTCACTGGAAATGAATAACTGACATGACTAATAATTATTATTTCATTTCAGATTCATATTCACTTAGATGTCATCACTATCAGTTGATCTGTCTGTGTATGAAGGCAAGTAGAATTTGCTTGCCCGAGTCCCTTGAGCTGTTCGCTGCAATAGTGTCACAATATAGAGGTATGCAATTAAAAAAAAAACATTTTTTAAATTGAAATTATTAAAACTTTATTTTCTAATGTGACTGCAAAATTTTCTGGCTATCAGTGCAGATTGTTTTCTCTAGATTAGTTCAAGATCCTAGAGTGATGAATGAAGTTTCATTAATTGAATTTTTATTTTTGCTAACGCATACTTACTTTACTTTGTAGTGGCGGTCAAGAATATCCACTACCCCATATCCTCCCGTGGGTGTCGTAAAAGGCGACAAAGGGAAACAGGCAGGAGATGGGCAGCAGCATCTTCTTAATAACGGCATAAATACAATAAAAAAACTGCGGTTGCCAACCCGCTCGCCAAGCGTGGCAACTATGGCAATATACCCCCCCCCCCCCCATGAGCAATGACAATAATAAACGGCCCCCAGTCCCCGGCGGCCCCGCTATTCCTGGCTACGGTGGCGACCATGGTAACGGCGGGGCAGGGGGTGCTAAGAATCTCCGGTGGAGGTTCGGTTGCCACCTTAGACGACTCGACCTGGCAACGTACAACGCACGCACCCTGAGGACTGACGAGAAGATCGTGGAGGTGGAAGAAGAGATAGACAAGTTGCGCTGGCATATTATAGGATTATCCGAAGTCCGAAGAGAGGGGGAGGACACGGTAATCCTCGAATCCGGCAACTTGCTCTATCACCGGGAGGGCGACCATCTGTCCCAAGGAGGTGTCGGATTTATCGTCCACAAGTCTCTCGTTAACAACGTTGTAAAGATCGGGAGTGTGTCGACGAGGGTTGCGTACCTTATACTCAGAATCACCAAACGGTATTCGCTGAAGGTCATACAGGTTTACGCACCAACCTCGGCACACCCCGATGAGGAGGTGGAGGAAATGTATGAGGATATCTCTAGAGCCATGCATTCCTCCAAAACCCAATATACGGTGTTAATGGGAGACTTCAATGCAAAACTAGGCACAAGAGAGAACGGTGAGCTGAAAGTAGGGAAATTTGGAATAGGGCAACGGAACCCAAGGGGCCAGCAGCTGGCCGACTTCATGGAGAAAGAGGGACTCTTTATGATGAACTCTTTCTTCAAGAAGCGGCCCCACAGAAAGTGGACCTGGTCGAGCCCCGACGGTTCGACAAAAAATGAGATTGACTTCATTATGACGACCAGACGACAACTGTTCAGTGATGTCTCAGTGATCGCGAGGGTGAAAACCGGCAGCGATCACCGAATGGTTAGAGGCACACTGAACCTAAATGTTAAGTTGGAGAGGTCTCGTCTGATGAAGTCAACGCTCCGTCCCCCTCGTGCTCTAATCCAAAGTCCCGAAACCTTTCAGCTCGAGTTACAAAACCGTTTTCAGTGCCTAGAAGACTGCAATGAAGTGGACGATATGAATGACAAGCTCGTGGAAACTGTCCATGCGATCGGAGCTAAGTTCTGCAAGACCCACCGCAGAAGAACACAAAAACTCTCCGATCACACTCTTAATCTCATGGCTGTTAGACGGGAGATGAGGCTACATTCTTCAACAGATTTGACAGCATACAGGCAACTGAACAGACAGATCTCCAAATGCATGCGGCGAGACTTACGCAACTTCAATACAGCTCGTGTTGAAGAAGCGATCGAGCGGAACCAAGGCTCCAAAATCTTTGCCAGAGATCTGTCTGCCAGAAAGAGCCAACTGTCAAAGCTGAAGACCGAATGTGGCAGCATCGTTTCCGGGGCACCTGAGATTTTGAGTGAGATTGAGAGGTTCTATGGGCAGCTGTACACGTCATCGTTGGAGCCACACGCAAGTGTGAGTAACGATCCAAGAGCGAGTCTTATTCGACACTATTCCGAAGATATCCCGGACGTCAGTCTGAGCGAGATTAGAATGGCTCTCCAGCACCTTAAAAACGGCAAGGCCCCAGGCGAGGATGGAATTACAGCGGAGCTTCTGAAAGCGGGTGGAAGACCGGTACTTGTCCTTCAGAAGCTCTTTAATTCCGTCCTCCATGGTGGCATTACACCGGAGGCGTGGAGCAGAAGTGCGGTGGTCTTGTTCTTCAAGAAAGGTGACAACGCTCTCTTGAAGAACTACAGACCGATTTCCCTTCTGAGCCGCGTCTACGTGCTGTTTTCGAGAGTCATTACGAATCGTCTCGCGCGCAGACTTGACGACTTCCAGCCTCCCGAACAAGCCGGTTTCCGAAAGGGCTTTAGCACCATAGACCACATACATACCCTACGGCAAATTGTACAGAAGTCCGAAGAGTACAATTTGCCACTATGTCTGGCGTATGTGGACTATGAGAAAGCCTTTGATTCCGTCGAAATTTGGGCGGTGCTGCAGTCCCTTCAGCGGTGCCAAGTTGACTGTCGGTATATCGAAGTGTTGAAGTGTTTGTACAGTAGAGCTACGATGGCTATCCGAGTACAGAACCAGAGTACGAAACCTATCCAATTGCAGAGAGGTGTAAGACAGGGTGACGTTTTATCCCCGAAACTCTTCACCGCTGCATTGGAAGACGTTTTCAAGCTTCTGGACTGGAAAGGATACGGAATTAACATCAATGGCGAGTACATCACTCACCTTCGATTTGCCGACGATATAGTCCTCATGGCAGAATCGCTGGAGGAGCTAAGCACTATGCTCAAAGACCTCAATAGTGTCTCCCAACGGATAGGTCTTAAGATGAACATGGACAAAACAAAGATTATATTTAATGTCCATGTCACACCTATGCCGGTAGTTGTTGGGAGCACTAAGCTCGAAGTTGTTGACGAGTATGTTTACCTGGGACAAATAGTCCGACTAGGTAAGTCCAACTTCGACCGAGAGGTCAATCGACGGATTCAACTCGGCTGGGCAGCGTTCGGGAAGCTACGACACATCTTCTCGTCAGGAATACCTCAAAACCTTAAAACAAAATTGTACAACCAGTGCGTGTTGCCAGTGATGACTTACGGAACTGAGACGTGGTCCTTCACTGCTGGCCGTATGAGGAAGCTCAAGGTCGCTCAGCGAGCTATGGAGAGGGCTATGCTCGGAGTTTCTCTGCGTGATAAACTTAGGAATAAGGATATCCGCAGTAGAACCAGAGTAACCGACATAGCCCAACGGATTAGTAAGCTGAAGTGGCAGTGGGCCGGCCATATAGCTCGAAGAACCGACAACCGATGGGGAAGAAAGGTTCTCGAGTGGCAGCCTCGTACCGGTAGGCGAAGTGTAGGGCGTCCCCCCACAAGATGGAGTGACGACCTGGTAAGACATGCAGGAAGTCGATGGATGCAGGTGGCTCGGGACCGTGCTTTGTGGCATTCCTTGGGGGAGGCCTATGTTCAGCAGTGGACTTGTGAAGGGCTGTAATGATGATGATGATGATACTTACTTTTATACATTTATTTTGTGTCAAGACACTGGCTTCTGAGATACAGGTTCTTCTACATTAGGAGCCAGGGGCTTTACGTTTATTTGTTAAAAGTTATTGGTGAAATAAAGCATTATGACTATTATTATTAATGAAGTTAAATATAGTTTTGCCTGTAAACCTTAGTCATAATATTCAATTCTATTACGAAAGTACTACTTCGTATTCTGTTCATTAATTACACAACTGATCAAAAGTCCACTGCCAATGCTGCAGGCCTCTACCATAAATTGCCACAAAGCACAGTCCTCCTTGCCACCTGTCTCTCCTTGCATGATTCATCAAGTAGTCACTCTTTCTAGTGACTACCCTCAAAACTATGCTTGCTAGTTTTAGGCTGTCAAAATCTCTTCTCCATCGTGACCTAAATTGACTCAGTCATATTAATATTTATTTTTTTATTAAATATTTGTTTTCTCATAACTAATTCAATGAAAGTAATGATCTTTCAATATATTTTACAAACATGTAATTTTAAAATGTGAGTGGTGGAACCTGGTGACGTTATAGAACAGGTATCGTTAAATACCTTAATTAGGCACCAGCCTCTCACAAAACTAGAAAGTTTATTACATTTATAGTTTAACATGTTTGTCATCAATAATGCTGTGCCTGTTTGTGATGAGAAAATAAATAGAGCTTAAATGGCTACCTCTCCACTATCGCAGATATTTCAGAATATATTATATGTACATTATTTTTAGTTTCACATGATCCGTTTGTCCCTAAATATCTGAAATGCAAATTTCAGTATCAGCGTGATTCCCATAATCGTTGTCTCCGTTCTGAGGAAAATTCTAATCTCCATGTCCCTCTCTGTTACACTAGCTTTTTGCACAAATCTTTTACTCTCCATGCGGTAAGATTATAGAATGAGTTACTAAGCAGTGTATGCGCATCCACAAGGAAAGCATTGTTCAAACTCTTGCTCTGGAATCATTTTCTGACATTGCAGGAGTAGTTTGTGGGTTTCCATTTTTTTATAACCTTAAATTCCAGCTTTTCCCTTTTCCTTCATATAGGGTTATTTTTCAAGGAGTAGCCAAACTTTAAACTTAAGTTCAACTGACTGACTTAGTCAAAGTTGAAGTTACCTGTATACATATTTGTCAACAAATTCATCATTAGTGTTTTCCACAACTATTGTTAAACTTACTGTGCTACTTAATATTCATTACAGCCTATATATCCATTGCTAAACATAAGCCTCTCACATAGATTGACTCATAAAGATTTTGTCATACTTACCACACTTGGCAGGAGGGTTGGCAACTGCAGGTTTTCTTTATAATTCTGAGATGTTGTCAGGAAGAAGCTGCAACCCATCTCCTGTTTCAGTCTGCCCCTTACGAGCGAAAGGACATATTGTTACACCGGCACTACATGGTTAGCTATTTAATATATTGTTAATTAATTTTAGACGAAGGTCGCCTGCCACAAGAGCTGATATCGGTGATTAGCGACGGTTTGCCAGGTCTACTCGTGCCACCAGCGTTAGAGCCGGGAAGAACGGGCTTACAGTGGGTATGTTTTTGATTCTATTTATTTTTAATGTAACTATTCAGACGATATTGAGATTGTTATATTCCTTAGTCCACTTGAAAAAAAAAACCTTTTATTATGAGCCATGGTAGCTCAGATGGTTAGCGCTCGCTGTAAGCTTACAGTACTCGAGCAACCCGGGTTCGATCCCCGCCGGCACCAATGAAACAAATATTTCATGATACGTCTGGCGTGTCAAGCGCCAAAAATAAATATCTTTTTATTGCCTTTTCCACTTGTTTAGACCCAATTAAATTTAGATGACATCAAACATCAGTTACAAACGGAAGGATACTTGTTTTTAGTGGGTAAATACGCGTTTTCTTTGAAATTGAGAGTAAGTGACTTTTTTATGCAGAGATTACAAACTTTTTGTACTATTTTTGTTTTATGATTTACCACGTGCTCGGCGGTGAAGGAAAACATCGTGAGGAAACCTGCATGTCTGAGAAATAAGAAAAAAAATATTTCGAAGACATGTGAAGTTCGCCAACACACATTGGGGCAGCGCGGCAGACGTTTCCTTGCCCTAAAACCCTCTCAGAAATGAGAGGAGGCCTGTGCCCAGCAGTGGGACGTAAATAGGCTGCAACTTTACTTTACTTATTATAAAGCAAAAGCAAATTTCATAGAAGTTATAATAATAATATTATTTCGCATTAATTCGGGGATTTAATTCTTCTATATACTATGTCGTAACAAAGACTTCACAATGTGAAATTATTATATTATTTTTAGCTTTTTGAAGTCTGCTTTTACCTTTTATTAAAAGTAAATTTTTACTTAACCCTGTTCCGTGTATGCGAGGTTAAAATTAACTAAGCGTCTAACAGTAAGAATTTCTGCCGTCATCGCGACGCTGTATTGGCGGTCGCTGAATAAGACCCGTTTAAAGACTACTTGTATTTTAGAAGCTGTTCCCCGCTTGAAAAAAATTAGGTCTAAAATATTTAAGACAAGCTGTGTAGTAGCGGTGCAATAGAATCCTCCATATTATCCCGTCTTATGAGATGACAAAATGAAAATGAAACGAGATATCGATGGCAGCATATTTTGATAACAATACATTAAAACTGTTTTAGCCAATACACCTGCCAAGTGTATTATACATTCAGATGGTTACAAGTCGCGGCACGTAAGTTTAGCGCTGAACGAAACGTGGAGGGGACGCGCACGAATTGAATTGCACGAATGCGACTGGAGAGCCAATCAGCGCGTGCGAACGATACACACGCCTGCCCCGCGACTTGCTTACTAACTACCGCTAGACTTTCGTGCCGCTACTTATTTTGTCAGACTAACCATTTGAAGCATAATTTCCACACAAAAGTCATTGTATTTTCTTTGTAGCTACAAGTGCTTGGAGCTTTGTGCGAGTCGAGTGAGACACAGGAATGTGTTATGCAAGAAGTAAGCCCAGATTCCTTCGAAGACACGTTATATAGTGTACTACAATATACATCGCAGGTATGGATAACTCTTGCAATATTATTTTTCAAGTAATGGTCAATGAACGCTACCCACCTAGTTATAAGCACCCACCCACAAATCAATCTTGTGACTTATTAGTTGGAGTACCTGATTGGTATGACGCGAGTTTTGGGTTTGAATTCCAACCAAAACTAATATTTAGGTATAGAAATACACAATCTTTTTATTTTTATTAGAATGTTACCGCTACAGTATGATTGTCTCCTGTATCGTAGAGAGGTTTTATACAAACAAATTAGGACTATTTTTTGTGGGGTTTGAATGAGACGATTCATTTGTCTGTGACATGGAACTGAATATGGGTGGGATGAAACAAGCTTTAGTGTCCTTTAGTCAACATGCATTAGGATTGGCTGTAATATTGTTGGTTCTTCAAGCTATATGGCTGGCTCATTTCTTTTTCAGCTTATTGATCCGTAAGCTTAACTATATACAGAAGAGAAAACTTTGTACCCATTGTCTGCCAATATCAGTTGTCAAAAACATAATAGTCTGTAGTCAAACAGTCGCACAGAGTAGAGATATCCGATAAAGAAGTTAAAAATGTTGCCAACAAAATTATTACTGACAGATTGACTGAATGTACTATGAATAGTTATAACACTTTTTAGGGCGTTACTCACCGGCTACGATCATCGGAGAGTTAAGAGACTCGAGTATCAAAATAAAAGTATCCCAGGGCGCCTGTTGTTGGATGATTAGTAAATGAAAATTCAAAGTTACATATAAAGACAAAAAAATAGTTTATTTCCTTCTAAAGTTCATACGGATAGCCCCAAATATCAAGTTGTCACTTTAAAATACACTGGGAACTGAGGTTTTGACTAACCTGGTGGATTACACAATATTACACTGTTTATGGCCAATCCCGCGAAGCAGTGAGGTAACAGATGTCCTCCAGGTGTACTCCGGTCGCGGTCTCCAGACCGCCCAGTCCCAATATAGCCACCAGTTGAAGCTGCCTCGCCTCGTTCACATAGTTAAACTTGATAATGGACCATACTCAAAGTAAGGACTAAGGACCCCTATGACAATACAAAAGAATCTATGAAATACCATGTACCGTTAATTAGAGCACATGTGCTTTTAAGAAGACAAAAACATTAAGTACTTACAATTTATGGGATGATGTGTTTCAACACATTAAACTGCCTGTAGACATTGTGTTTAAGGGGCCGTACGCCCAAGTACTCGTCACTTTGAATTTATGTTCCGGCGTTTCGATTCAAAAATTATATATGTGCGTGTCCGATCATTACAACGGCTCGCTCAAAAAGACTAGGCCTCCCTTGGGCTACGCGCCACCGTCGATCCGTGGTAGGATTTCGAACTAACACGAAAGGTCAATTGCATGTAATTAGCTAGCTCGATTCGTCAATATACGTTTCTAGTTACTTCGGACTAATGACGTTAGATGGCGCACTGATGTCTATTCATCGACTGTAATAATATAAATATGCTAAAATAATGTACACGAAAATTTTCGTGTTACACATCCCCTTTGCTTGGGTTAAAAAGTTCTTCGTAATGAAGATACTTATTCCGAAGACATCTCGTGCCACCTGCAGAACAACGCCTGAATACCAAATACAGTGAAGAAGTTGTAATGTGTCTCTAATCCAATCTGACTAAAAATATTCGCACGGATAGTAAATTCCAAGTCACCCATGCACCAACAACTAACAAGTACCAAGCCATCACTTAATCACTTAATTACGACGTTTAATCTTACACCAGGCTCATTATTGCTCTACTTATTACCTAATTTTTTAATTTCTGTATCTGTATACCTAGTAACATTATATTCCACTAAACAATTTAACCTCAAAGTGTAATTACCTACTTGTGTTGTTGACACAAAAAAAACACTACCACAAATTTACCTACTTGTGTTGTAATTTAGAAAATACTATACTTATTGTTATACCTATATTAGTCTAATGGCATGCAACTTTATTTACATTTATTCCTACATGTTTTTTTTTGCTATTAAAATACAACTACCTATGAATAATTACGTTCCCGAATCCTACACGCGAATAGTCTATCACCATTCATGCGGTGCGTGACGTAACATCACGTGACAGAAACGAATACCTACAGTGTACTAAGCCTACACACGATGTTTACGTTTCGACTTGCCTTTTCTCTAAGTAGTCGAAAAACGAACGTGTTCTTGTTTATTAAGTTGAGTAGTTAAGTGATTTGCAAATCATATTAAGTATTAAGTTAAGTTAAATATCTATCTCGCATTAAGTTAAGTGAATTAACGTTTAATCATATTAAGTTAAAAGAAGCGGCTTAAGTAATGCTACGCACTGCCTGGTAGGCATTTTCTTATAAAATGCCCAGAGTGCGGGCATAAAAAACAAGTTCTTATCTAACTCGTGCCGATGTTCACAACATAAGGTGACCTACTAGTTATGTATCGCTCGTTCATCAATACAATCACAGCTTATTTATCTCAGAAAGTTCACCGGTGGAAATAAATTTTGAAAAATGTTTATTATTCTTACATTCTTTCACTCAATCATACTCTTCACTCACATTCTACAAAACTATTAGTCATCTTGTTTAAGGATGTCTTTTATGTGAAAATTACCTAGTGTCTTACCTTCCATGCTGGCTAAGGTATACACTAAAGGTGACAATTTCGCTGTTATGACACATTTTTGAAATTTTGGTGCTAGTTTAACCGTAAATCTCTTTGAGGCATTAGATAGATAATGGGTACGTTTATATACAATCTGACCTACTTTTAACTCAACATGTCGTTTTCTTAAGTTATAGTACTTTTCATTTCTAGAATGAGCATTTTTAATATGCTTTTGTACCTTTTTAAATATGGTGTCTAATTCCGCTAATTTTTTACTGTATGCTTGTGGTTCACCGAGAGTTACTTGTGATCTTTGAACCGGCTGAGTGCTATCTAAGCTGTGTAACATTCCATCTATTATGAATTCCCGTCCGTGCACAAGAAAATACGGAGTAAACTTAGTGGTATCATTCACGGCTGAATTAAGTGCGCATTGCAACTGTGGGATGTTCTCGTCCCATCGTTTATGCTCGGTACCTACATAACATGATATACCGTTAACTACGTTCCTAATCGCTCTTTCGGCTTGATTTACCTGTGGGTGATAACGCGGGTTATAATAGATATTCGGTACGTTATATTTATGTAACAGTTGCCTAAACTGATTAGACACATACTGTGGGCCATTGTCAATATAGATAGTCTTACATACTCCATGTACTAGGAACACTTTCTCTTCTATGAACTTAGCAACCGCAGCGCCTGTTGCGGTCCGTATAGGATGCAACATGACATACTTGCTAAAATAGTCTGTACATACAATTAAGTGAATATTCCTATTGCGAGAAACCGGAAATGGGCCTAGCAAATCGCAACATATGGCCTCCCAGGGTTTGTTAACCTCCTTCGGGTTTCCCATTAAACCAGGTCTAGCCGTGTTGACGGGTTTGTATTGTTTACATATCTCGCATTTTTTAACATATTCATTCACATCTCGGTACATGCTGGGCCAGTAATAATTAAGACTAAGACGCTTGTGGGTTTTAAAGACACCCAAATGAGCACTAACTGGTTCATCATGACATTTCTTTAAAATACCTAACCTGTCTTCCTCGGGTACCACTAACTTCCAATTAAACTCCTTCGTTAACTCATATTTATTTTTAGAGTACCTAAGCAATCTATCGTCTTTTACCATGAAGTGGGGATATTTGCGAGGGTTGGCCTGACAATCTTCGTATACGTGTCTATACCACGCATCACTGGTTGCCGGCGTAGCGATTGCATCAACTTGAATCCTACTTAGTGCGTCTGGAATAACATTTAATTTACCTTTTCTGTGTTCTATTTCGAAATCAAATTGACTCAATCGCATGCTCCACCTGGCTAAGCGACCTGATGGGTTATTTAATTTATAAAACCATAATAACGAGGCGTGGTCGGTTATTATTTTACACTTTGTACCTTCTACATAAGATCTAAATTGCTCTAATGCGTAAATCACGGCCATAAGTTCTCTCTCCGATGTGGAAAAATTAACTTCATTTTTGGCAAGAGACCGACTGCAGTATGCTATGGGATGTTCTACCCCGTCATAAGTCTGGGTTAAGACTCCGCCCACAGCCACTGAGGAAGCGTCACAATGGATAGAAAAAGGCAAATCAAAGTTTGGACATTTAAGTATCGGAGCAGACACTAAAGCGGTTTTTAAGTGGTTAAATGACTCATCTGCCTCCGTAGTCCATTCAAAGCGGACATTTTTGCTAGTTAATTTATTCAACGGTTTACTAATTTTCGAAAAATTGTTAATGAACCTCCTGTACCAGCCTGCCATGCCTAGAAACCTTTTAATCTCTTTAGCGGAAGTAGGAGTTGGATAATTCAATATAATATCTACCTTTCCCGGATCAGTTCTAAGTCCATGTTTGTCAACTAAATATCCCAAGTACTTAAGTTCTCTACGGCAAAAGACAGACTTATCCATGTTTATAGTCAAGTTTGCGTCCCTGAGTTTTGCGTAGACCTTATGCAAGAGCTGCACATGTTCTGAGAAAGTGCTGGATATTATGATTATGTCATCTTGGAAACAGAATACTTTGTTGTTAAATTCGGGACCAAATAGCCTATCCATTAATCTCTGCATTGTGCTTGACGCGGAAACAAGGCCAAACGACATTACATTGAATCTAAATAACCCCCGGCGTGGCACTGTGAACGCGGTCTTATCAGCTGATTGCTCGCTATCATAGGGTATTTGCCAATACGCAGCGGAAAGATCTATTGACGTTAGGTATTTCGCGTCGCGGAGCTGATCCAATATGCTGTTTATATACGGGAGAGGATACGCATCGGGTTTGGAAACTGCATTTAATTTTCTACAATCTAGACAAAGCCTTAGGTCCCCATTTGGCTTCTGAACCATTACTACAGGTGAGTTCCAAGCTGACTGTGAAGGTGACACAACTCCCAAACTAAGCATTCTATCCAATTCTTTTTCAAGTGCTTGTTGCTTAACAGGTGATAATGGATAGTACCTTTGCTTAATAGGTTTAATATCCCCTGTGTCTATGACGTGATGAATTAAATTGGTACGTCCCAAACCTACTTTAACTGTGTTAATTGTATCAAACTGTTGGACTAAATTATCCATGATTTGTTTTTGTTCTATGGATAAAGACTCGTATTCTTCAAGGTCTTTATTAAGAGAAACCGAATTTATGCTATTACTTATTGGTGACTCCGGCTTTCGGTCAAACTGTACTTCGGATACAAGGTCACTCCCTAAGTTAAACACCTGCCAAAAATCAACACCTAGAATTATAGGTGAAGTTATTTGTGCAACAACATAAAAATTAATCACTCTGAAATTATTGTTAAATTCAATAGGTAAGGACATATACCCTAAGCAATGCAATCTCGCACCATCAGCAGTTCTTACGTAATGCTCAGTGTCAAACCGGTTGAGTTGAAATCCGTGTTCTAAAAAGATCAAATGCGCATTATTTCCAAGAATGCTACAAGTTGCACCCGAATCTAATACGCCAAAAGCTTGTAAGTTCAATATTTTTAATTTTAAGTATGGTCTTATATCACTAGTATTTTTTTTAAACAGAACTACCTCTTCATTATTGGACGTATAAGACCTATTTTTATTAAAGGTGTTGGATAGTTCCGTGTTAACTAGTTTTTTGAATTGCAATTACTACAATCTGTACGCGTAACACCTTTTAATCCACACTTAAAACACACTAACTCTTTCGAATTGCATTGATTAGTGAAATGAGTGTTTAATCCACACCTAAAGCATTTCCTATCCAATTGCCTCGAAGAGCCAGCTTCATTCAGCACAGAGACTTGTTTACTGTGAGATCGCGGCGTTTGTTTATTTAAGTCCGCTGTAATTTTAAAGTTATTGAAGTTAGGTTCACTAAATTGTTCCGCACGCGATCGCGCAATTTCTAACTGTTTACAATAAAGTTTAAGTTTATCTACAGAGGTTATATCATGTAAAGCTAAATCTTTCATGTACTCTGGTCTAATGTTATGCATCAAGATTTCAAGTTGTTGTCTACTCGACAACGGGTGAGTGAGTCGCGAGAACATTCCCTGCATAATGGAAAGATAGACTACTATCGTTTCGTGTCTGGCCTGTGTACGCTGCCTTATTTCATTTAATAGTTTATAGTCTAAATCGGGAATATCAAAGTCGTCCCTTAAGCATTTCAATAATTGTGAATATGAGTGGATATTATCCTTATTACTTCTAAACCAACATAAAGCAGAGTTTTCTAAAAGATCAGAAAAAGCTGAAAGTATGCGAGCTTCAGTAATGTTGCGAGCCTCTTTAAGTTCCTCAAGCCGTTCAATAAATACACGAACACACGTGGTTCCGTCAAACTTTAAGTTAAATGTATTTAGGTTCAAGGGTTCATCTTTCACATAGATCACGTTACTTTCCACTTTCTGGTTAGACGGCTGTGCCTGGGTTTCCTTGTATTCACTATCCGTGTCGCTATCTTCACCGTCTATGACACTCAAAACTCGAATCAAACGACTACGAAGATCTGACAAATGCGAACTACTTTCAGAGATACGAGCCAGCCTATCCATCAAATAATTTGCACGACGAGACAGTTTAAGAGTCAAATTGCGATCATCTACTTTACCCGCCTGCAGCTGGGATTCCAGAAGTTCGACCTTTGGGGTGCAGATCTCTAGTTCAGATGCTATACTGGGTGACTGGATTGGTTCACACTTCATGCTTCCACGGCGTGCGAGTTTGTACACCTGGCGGATCTGCTTCCTCACTGCATCGGTGGTTACATTTTCATCTGTGGAAACGCCAATAATGGCGAGTTTATATCTGATTTCATCTTTATGTAATGAGTCTATATACTTGTGGATCGACATTTTGTTAAAATGTACTGACGGTTACAAAAAAGTCTTAAATCGGTTGATATTAAAAATATCTACTTAAAATAGCACAAATATTTTTATTATGTTAAGTTTTAATTCATTTAAGTACATATAAATCACATTCAAGTTAAACTTTCTTTGTTCTCAAGCTTACTTAAATCTACCTACATCAAAAAAATGTAACATTAAATTTCACTAAGTTTTCATATTAAATGGGTTTTTAACAGCTTAAATAGTTACAATTAAGGTTAATTCATCTACTAACATCCAGCAACTTAAGGTTCAACGTTGGGCGCCACTTTATAACACTTTTTAGGGCGTTACTCACCGGCTACGATCATCGGAGAGTTAAGAGACTCGAGTATCAAAATAAAAGTATCCCAGGGCGCCTGTTGTTGGATGATTAGTAAATGAAAATTCAAAGTTACATATAAAGACAAAAAAATAGTTTATTTCCTTCTAAAGTTCATACGGATAGCCCTAAATATCAAGTTGTCACTTTAAAATACACTGGGAACTGAGGTTTTGACTAACCTGGTGGATTACACAATATTACACTGTTTATGGCCAATCCCGCGAAGCAGTGAGGTAACAGATGTCCTCCAGGTGTACTCCGGTCGCGGTCTCCAGACCGCCCAGTCCCAATATAGCCACCAGTTGAAGCTGCCTCGCCTCGTTCACATAGTTAAACTTGATAATGGACCATACTCAAAGTAAGGACTAAGGACCCCTATGACAATACAAAAGAATCTATGAAATACCATGTACCGTTAATTAGAGCACATGTGCTTTTAAGAAGACAAAAACATTAAGTACTTACAATTTATGGGATGATGTGTTTCAACACATTAAACTGCCTGTAGACATTGTGTTTAAGGGGCCGTACGCCCAAGTACTCGTCACTTTGAATTTATGTTCCGGCGTTTCGATTCAAAAATTATATATGTGCGTGTCCGATCATTACAACGGCTCGCTCAAAAAGACTAGGCCTCCCTTGGGCTACGCGCCACCGTCGATCCGTGGTAGGATTTCGAACTAACACGAAAGGTCAATTGCATGTAATTAGCTAGCTCGATTCGTCAATATACGTTTCTAGTTACTTCGGACTAATGACGTTAGATGGCGCACTGATGTCTATTCATCGACTGTAATAATATAAATATGCTAAAATAATGTACACGAAAATTTTCGTGTTACATAGTGTGTGATTTCTAATGTTCCTTTTTCAATAGTGTGTGGAGTTTATTAGATATCTGTGTTTTATAAATTAATGTTTATATACTGATAGTTATATACAGCTTGGTTAAGAAGATTACGAAGCTGTAAATTTTCATACAAAAGATACAAAAAGCGATAACGTTTCCCCCGTAAACTTAGTCTAATTTTCATAATTTTTGGAAATGTTGTAGATATAATGAAGAACTAGATTCGTACATTTTTATTTTAAAGAAATATTGCGTACGATATAAGTCATTAGCATTTAAATATCTATATTTTTGATTTAAATAACTTCCACAAGCGTTTTTTTTTTTAAATTAAACTTATAAACTAAACTAATGAGACGGAATTACTAAAAAATAAAAATATAGGGATCTTGATGAAGGTGTGCTGAATCTAATGAGACTAAAATTTGTCATTTCTTAAAGATTTAGGAGGGTGAAAATGTTATCGCCCGAAACAATATTTCAAAAAAGAAACGTAGGCAACTGCCTGAAAGATTTGCAACTCTTTATCGCACGATTTGGGAGGCAGAGCGAGCGGTATAAAACAAATAGCATTTTTGAAGATACCTACTCGCGCCGCGATCGGCACTTCACAAACCTCTTAATTTACAAACTTAAAAATGTAATTAGTTATACTCGTAGTCTAATTTTCACCACTGAACGGCAAATAACTACTAGTCTATTTTAATTGCAGAATGGTCCAGTAGGCACAGAAGTGGCTCAACAAGCGGTTATAGTTAGCTGTCGTACCGCCCTCACTCTAACCCCGCTGTCCAGGGAATGGGAAGCAGCGCTGAATAGGCTACTGGCTCATCACCAAGTAAGATACACATTATCCACATACACTATGCAGATATTATCAATGATAATTATGATGCCCTGGTCAATTTTCTTCCGAATACCATTTACTGGCATGATAGCTTTCATGGAATACAGTAATGAAGTGTAAAAATATTATGGAGGTCCGTATAAATTTAAGATTTTTTTTAATATTAAAACACGGATACTACCTTTATTGAGTAGTAAATACGCTATTTTTGTAGACTAAATACTTGAATTTGCAACAAATGGATGGACAGGATGTTAAAGGTGATACTTTCCTGTAAAATTAAGACTTACTATAAATTCCAAGATTTTTCAGGACAAATTTCTATTAATCCATAAATGGCACTAAATGGAACGCATTTGAACGTAATATTGTAAAATGTTTCAAAACTATTGATATTAAGAAAACAGCATATCTATGGGGGATTTCTGTTAAAGTTATTGCTTCTATAATAGATGTGATCGCACCATTACGTGCTATTATTTTCAATGTTAGTATAGAATCTGATGTGTTTCTCTGATTTAATGAAACATACTAAAATAATACCTTTATTTAAATCCGGCAGTATATTGGACTCCACTAAGTTTAGAACTATTTCTGTACTGCCAACGCTAAGTAAAATTAAAAAAAAATAGTTCAGTTTTTTTTTTTGATTAAATTGCTCCATAACAATCAGTTTGGATTTACAAGGGGTCGCTCTGCAGCTGACGCCGGTGTTGAGCTAATCAAACATTTTCTGTGCATGAGAGAATTCAGAATATGCTTTATATTTTGTTATTTTTCCAAGGCTTTCGACAGTGTTCACTATGAGACTTTTTTACTTACTTTAGACTTATGAGAATTAATTAATTATTTCATATTTAAGTAAGAGAACGCAAAAAGTTGTCATCAACAGTACGAGTTCTTCCGGGTCGATGGTACAGATGGGCGTGCCTCAAGGCTCAATTCTCGGCCCCTTTCTGTTTCTTGTATATATTAATGACTTACCTTACATAGTAGGAGATAACCATGATATAGTATTATTTGCAGATGACACTTCTTTAATTTTCAAATTAAGTCGACATTTGCTAAAATATGACGAAGTAAATAATGCTATATCTAAATTAGTGAATTGGTTCAATGTCAATAATTTGCATTTAAATGGCACTAAAACGAAATGTATGAAATTTATGACTCCAAATGTCAAACAATTAAATACTAATGTAATTTTAAATGGGGAGAAACTGAGTCTTGTAGATACCACCATTTTTCTTGGAATCACACTAGACGCGAAGCTTCAATGGAGCCCCCATATATCAAAGCTAGCAAGCAGACTTAGTTCTGCAGCATATGCTGTAAAAAAGATTAGAAGTCTAACTAGTGTTGAAACAGCTAGACTAGTTTACTTTAGCTATTTCCACAGCATAATGTCGTATGGTATTTTGCTATGGGGACACGCAGCTGACACTGAAATTATATTTGTTTTGCAGAAGAGGGCCATAAGAGCAATTTATGATTTAAAGCCTAAAGAGTCGCTGCGACAAAAATTTAAGGAAATTAATATATTAACTTTGGCCTCTCAATACATTTATGAAAATGTAATGTACGTACACAAAAATAAAAGTAGTTTTACAAAAATAAGTGATATTCATTCTGTAAATACTAGGAACAGATACAAGCTAGTAGTACCAGTTACCCGACTACATCGAGTCAGTAATTCATTCTTGGGGCGATGTATACGCTTTTACAACAAAATTCCAGAAAATATACAAAATTTGACCTGCTCAAAGTTCAAAAACTTTATTAAACTAAGTTTGTATAAAAAGGGTTATTATAATATTAAAGAATTTATAGATGATAATAACCCCTGGAAGTGAGGTGATCGCTCCCAAGCTATTTCTAATTTGTTGTGTTGTTAATTTGTGTAACATACATGATTGTAAGCTGTTATTTAAAAAAACAAGTCCCGCTGGGTTTCTTGCTGGTTCTTCCCAGGACAGAGGTTTTTTTCGAACCAGTGGTAATTATACAAAAGAGTGACTTTCAATAAGTATTATTTATAATCTATATTGAATAAAAAAGTTTCTGTTTCTGTTTCTGTTTCAAGACATTAATCAGGAAGCTACATCATTATGGTGAAAAAAAAAACATAGCGCTTAAACTTGTTACGTCATATATAAATAATAGGACCCAAACAGTTGTTATTAATAGGAGCAGTTCTTCCGGATCGGTAGTATCTAAGGGTGTTCCTCAGGGCTATGTTCTTGGCCCCTTTCTGTTCTTAGTTTATATTAATGGCTTACCTAACTTGGTAGGGAATAACCACGATATAGCATTATTTGCTGATGATACTTCGTTGATTTTCCGACTTAAAAGGCAATTATTAAAATATGACGAAGTGAATAATGCTATATCAAAAGTAGTACACCGGTTTAACGTTAATAGCTTGCTTTTGAACGGTAATAAAACGAAATGTATTAAATTCACCACACTTAATGTTAAACAAGTGACTACCAGTGTGCTTTTAAATGAGGAGGAGCTGGGCCTTGGCCCTGGACATTACAATAATAACCATCGTTGTTTCGAATTTGTTTACCAATACAAACCGCTCGCCCATACGGCCGAGCGACTGATCAGAGTCTGTATCGCTGTCACAGAGCGATACTGTTATAATGTATGTATTTGTATGTGAAATTGTTAGTTTATTGTTTTAATTACAATGTGTGAATTTCGTAGTTACAGACGATTGTTATTTTTTTGAGCAGCCCCCCTCTCGCCCGCTCGCCCAAAAAATGACAGACAATTCTTTATCGGGGAAAAAACTATTTGGCTACTCCAGTCTAAGCGCTATGCACGGTAATAATACTTTAAATGTGTACATTATTTCAGGTTCGTAAATTATTGTGCGCTGGCTTGACAAGTAACAATGGAGCGAGAAGGAAACAAGTGCTCGTACTCGTGAAACACCATTATTTTCCGTCAGATCAAATAAATCAGGTAATCTCATTGAATGTGATGACTTAGTTTTCTTCAGATCACAGTGTACTTCTCGGTATGGTCAGGGGCAATGCAACTGCTTTTTGATTATTGTTTATAAGGATAAATAAATATAGATGTCTTTTGCCCAAACACTCAAACGCTACTCAACTTTATGATACCGTTAATTCTCGTGCTGTCTCTATCACTTTAAGTCAAAGTGACTGTGACAACACGAGACTTAACGACACCTTAACCTCTCAGACCTCGACATTTTATTGGACAAACTTAGTCAGAACTATAGTCAGGCCAAAGACAAAGATTTTTTTAAATGATGGTAAATATAACTTAGAGTCATTACTATGTTCTTACCAAAAAAAAAATATCAACAATTAAAATATCGAATTATTTGTATGAAGGTCAAGTGAGCGCTAGAGTAACGACGATTGCAAGACGATTTGTCGATAAATGAAATGTTTTGAGAAATTATCAATTACAGTGTAGTGGCAGTGTATGAATATTCATATCATTCCGTGGGTTTCGTAAAAGGCGACTGATCTACTGTTCCACGGTACACGTACCTTGTTACACAGTAACGAGGTACGCGTAGTTCATTTTGTTTGCTTAAATCAGTGACAGGAGTAAAGAAGAAAATAGTACGGTAGCGTTGCGAAGGAACAACGTTATTTTGGATCTTTTTCACCGTGACGTTATTTATCACTCATGTGTAGAGGCGACAGAGGGAAATAAATCAGGATATGGGCAGCAGCGTCTTCCTAATAACGACTAAAAATAAAAAGCTGCGGTTGCCAACCCGCTTGCCAAGCGTAGCAACTGACAAAAATACCCTCTATGTCTGTTGCTGTCTGCAAAACTTGTCTGTATTCTGTCAAACTTGACGGGACTTTGATTGGCAGATAGCTAATTTTATAATGGCGTAACTTAGGCTACTTTTATTTTGGAAAAAGGATCAGGGCAAATCGTTAAAACGCATGAAATCCAATATTAATAAATTCCACGCGTACGCAGCCGTGGGGAACAGTTATTAATTAATAAAATTGAACTGGTAAAGAAGTCTTGGGGCCTATTTGCAGCTGTAAACATGTGAGGGGTTGTAATGAAGAATACAATTTTTAATATATAATTTATTTCCAGGTTTTCGGTGAGAGTTTACACAACGTATCGGATATAAGCGCAGAGGACATATCGCCGCGCACTGAAATTGAAAGTGAAATGTCATGGGCCGCTCAGAGACTCACACCGGCCCAAGAGCATGCAATAGACGCTCTTATAACAAAAATGAACGATGCATTGCATAACAATAAGGTAATTTTATATTTTTACTGCATTTCAATCTGCTAACGGTTCACAAATTATAAACATTTTAATTGAAACTTTTTGGTGTTGAAACTTGTCTTGCAAACAGGGTAGACGAATATTATACATTAATTAGCTATTGTTTTGTTTAACACATGTCGCGCGTTTTATTTATAGAATAAAGTGATTAACATGCATACAGTCCACCTGATTGTAAGTGGATGCTGTGGCCCATAGACATTTACATCTTTCGTTGTTGTCTTTCACCGCTAAGGACTAAGATGGAAAGCCCCGTTTGAAACAAAAAAGTGTGCTGTTCTCTACACTTAGCATACGAAACACAATATCATTAGGCTGCTATTTCATGCTGTTATTCTGTGGGAACACGCTCCTTCCCCAGTCGAACTGTCCAATTCATGCTACTACAACCATATACCACATATAAAAGTGTTTAATTTGGTTGTACCATTATTTCTTTAATGATGTTTTTTTTATAATATATCCCGGTTAGACATGGTGGGCATTATCAGTTTTTATGATAACCGTTACATTACCGCTAAATGATAAACAGTTTACATTATGCTTTACCATGTTAAAATAAAATTTAATTTACAAAAAATAGTTTTGACGTTCGCATTTAGGTTGGCAACCAAACAACTAATGATAACGCACTTAATATTCGCTTTGTCTCGTTTTCACAACTGGCAGAGTCATCAGTTAGACAGAGAGGCAGCGAATATCTAATATAGTGAAGTTACGTTAACTAGCTGTATTGCGTTTGGATTTACTTCGATTGAGCGTCATTGTAAAAACCGTTGTCCTTGTGCAACAGCAGCTTTTGTGTTTTGTATTGTTTAACCGTTTTTAGTTACGTTTTGATATATCGTACTCATGCCTAATCCCGGTTAGGGGAGGTACTTTACCTACTATTAGGTACTATATATTGCATGCCTCAAGCGCATAGCGCATAGGTATGTCCTACTAGCGCCTAAAATCAAGATTCCAACGTTTTGTCGCATGAAATCGTATCCAACAACCATATTGAACATATAAATGATATAAAAAGCACATTGTCAGAAAGAAAAATGGTTGTTGAACTTATTTTTTTTATGCTTAATTTTGTTTGTTTAGTTATAATCATTTTTTTTTCGGCTGAGAAATAGCGAAATTTTCGGTGTTTTGAGCAGCCCCCCCTTGTATTAATTTATTTTACTAAATACACTTTGCCTCACTCCCGGCCACAGAGTACTTTTTTACTCCGGGCCACAAACTATACGAGGGCGGCACTGAAAATTTCGGGAATCAAGGAAGTGACACAACATTACTATTTAAAAATGTATTTATTGCTTTTCGAAGTATTCTCCGCGAAATTTGACAAATTTTTCCATACGATGGAACCAATCATTGAAGCAATCATTCCATTCGGAAGTTGGGGTCTCCAAAATGGCCGTTTTGTAGGCGTTCACAGCTTCTTCAGGTGATGAAAATCTCTGTCCACGCAATTTATTCTTTATTTTAGGGAAAGTATAGAAATCATTAGGGCTTAGATCGGGGCTGTACGGTGGATGGTCTAATAATTCTATGTTTTCTTGCTCTAAAAACTCCTTTGTTCTGTGTGCGGTGTGAGAACTCGCATTGTCGTGATGGAGGATGATGCGGCGGTTGCAGTTCTCTTTACGGAGTTCAGAAACGACCTGTGGCAAACAAATGCTAGCATACCATTCTGCATTAACCGTTCTTTGTCCCTCAAGAGGAATAGTCGGAACATGGCCGGTTTTGGAGACCAACGTGGCCACCATTTTTTTTTGCAACACTCCGTGAACGAACAATTTTTGTTGACTTTAACTCATTTTCGAACACCCAAACTCGTGACTGGTTTTTTGTTTCGGGTTCGTACGCGTATATCCAGGATTCGTCACCTGATACGATGTTGTATACAGCATTTGAGGATCCTGCGTGGAATCTTTCGAGAGTTCTGACGCACCAAGTAACGCGAGCCGTTTTTTGCTCTTCACAAAGCGAATGCGGTATCCATCGGGAAAACAACTTTTTTACACCTAATTGTTCATGCATGATTATTTGTATTTGACTCATGCCAATGTCTAAAGTTGCCTGAATTTCGCGGTATGTCACATGTCGATCTTCCTTAATCAGCTTAAGCACATCATCAACGTTTTCTTGGGTGACTGCAGTTTTTGGACGACCTTGACGGGGATCATTACTGAGCTTAACACGTCCACGTTGAAATTCAGCAAACCAGTGATAAATTGTGGTTTTGGATGGGGCTTCATCACCAAATGCAGAAATCATCCGGTCAACACACTGTTTTTGTGTTAAACCACTTCGAAAGTCATAATAAATCATCGCTCTTGAATTTTCTCGAATCAATTCCATTTTCTCAAGGACTAAACAAGTTTGATAAAACCTTGTGACAAGACCGAGAATCTTTTATAAATAAATAAATGGTATTCGATTTTTAAAACCAAGGAGTTTTCACTTAAAAATATTTTAATATGACAGAAACAGTGGAAATATTCCATTCCCGATACTTTTAGTGCAGCCTATGTATGGAAACACTACGCGTCCAGACGGACTTCTCTGGTACATTTAGTTTGGACCGTAGAGCAAATCAGAACATGACATTTCTTTTTTTTTTAATATGAATTTGATATAGGCAAAGGAATAATTTTATTTCAGCCTAGTTACAGTACATATACATATATAATATTTTTATATATATAATTTTAATTACTATTTTTATTATTATTATTTTATTATGAAGAAGGAGGATTCGTAGAAATAAAATGCATTGTATATATTATTATTACTTTTTTACTTTTTTAAACTCGTTTAAGGCTTTTTTGCATTGGTGGCAATATACACTTTTTGATTCTAATGATGTCCGTGCCTTTCAGAATCCCATCTGTGGTATATGCTATAGAGTAAACATATAATTGCTCTCTTGCTGCTTGCACTTGAATATTTTCAGTGGAAAGGTTCTCTGCAATACATTCGATATCCACTGTATTGAGCTGGAAAAAGGAATATTTAAATATATAAATTACAAGTTTGAATATGTGCGCAAATTGTAATTGTTGTTGTTTATAAATGTTTACATAGAAAATGTCAAGACAAGAAGAGGCCTTGTAATGAGATAAACTTACTTTCACATAAATCTAAGAAGCTATCACAATTATACAGAAATGAACATAATTATCATTGATACCTTAGATAATTAAGTACACTGTAGCAATTTTTGATAGAAGGTTGGGAGGATAAAAGTATTAATTTATAAAGTAGCCAATTATCTTTTGGAGTCTATGTTCGTGTTCTACTGCTGGGCACAGACTCTGCCTCGTTTTCTCAGAGGGGTATGAAACAATGAGTTGGGCAAGGTGCTTATTGGTAGACTACATCTTTAAAATATTTTATTCCTTAGACACACAGATTTCGTCACAAGGTTCCAAAACATGATAAATTAGCACTTAAAATTGGAATTAACATTAATTCATTTATTTCAGTGGTGTAGACAGAGATCAGATTTGCTCAAAAATATAAACATATTACTAATCCTAATAAAAACATTATCTGAACTAAAGTTTTAGAATGGCGATTGTTTTGAAATTTAAATTTTACATGATTATTACCTTAATTTTTATCTTCGTTGGGAATCACATGGTCATCATTTAGTTTATCTAACAAGCGCAATTGAGTATGCTTGCAATCTGTTTAGTACAAATCATCTTGCCATTTAGATACATTTCCATCAGGTATTACGTGTTTTGACAGCAAAATTATTCCTCATACCTTTTTTATGATAGCTGATCAAATATCACACTAGGTTTATTTGAACTGTATCATCTGAAATAAAAACATAAAATATTGTTTGTCATTGTCATTCAGACAACCTTGATTTTGTAATTATTAAGACTAGAGGTGTGCGATTGTGCATAAAATAATGTTGAAAATTAATTATTTAAAATAATAGAATTCCTCATTTACTTCACACGCCATTAACTTAAAATTTTAATAAATTATTATAAAAAGAATTTATTATTATGTTTCATTCATCATTCATTCATTGCAGAATATTATAAAACTACTGATAAACATATGCCTTCATAGGTTATAGTATAAGGTGTACATTTTCCATAGTTGTAACCACAAACTAGTAAGAAGTGCTAGCGCAGTTAGAACACTTGGCAGATAAGTTGTTAACCAGTTTATTATTATTACTAAGTTGTTATCAAAGAGATCACTTGAAATGCCAGGAATTAAGTAGTTTTATTCAATTTACAGTACGTTCTTACATCTTTATTATAATTTTTTAAATTTTATATGAATAATGAATATACTGAAGAGTTATGTTTATTAAGGAATAATTAAATGTACATACCTTTGTCATCTTTGATGATAAACCTAACTCAGTTTACTCCAAAGAATAGTGTTGAGTTTATCCAACCTTTTTTAGCCTTATTAATGTCAGATTTAGCAGTATGAAACCCTTTATTCAAAAATTTTGTGACCAAGCAGGCTTCTTGAAAAGGTTACTGGAATGCAACATACATTTAAGCTTGTCAGAGTTTATAAAGTCCAACCACTTCTTTCTTTAGCTTTCGTCAGACTCTTCTCTGTTACTTGCACAACTGGGAATGAAACACTTAAAAATACATTTTAAAACTAAAAATTATATACAAAATACACGAAAGCTAAAGAAAACGTCCCGTCTAAATATATAACCTATTAAACAATAAATACCCTTTCGTAAAATAGCAGTAAAATGCCAATAAAAATTTCCAAGGAAACTTCTAACTTGACAGCGACAATAACATGACAAAATGGCGGCAGCGGGAAGGGGCAAGAGGTGGGAGGTACGAGGGAAACGTCATGTTCTGAATTGCTCACTGCATTTCATACGGTCAAAGATTTTTGCGCAAAGATTACCAGCCGTGCTCCGGGCTCAGCCGCCGTCGTGAGTGGTCGTTTGTTTACAGCGGTTCGTGATGAAAAATATCGATCGCTTCAGAAATACAAAATATTCCAAAAATCTAATTTGATACATACCAGGGTAAGATATTTTTATTATTTTTATAATCATAGATTTTACTACAATGTTTTGTTTCGCTAAAAGTACGCAGAATTTATATATAAATATACTTATACGTCTTGGACTCCTGAATGTGTACTTCGATATCTACCACAGGAACTCTTCGACGAGTAGAACTAGGTATGGCGAGATTGTGCTCGTTATAGTAGTTATGATGAGATCTTACCCCGACTTGAAGGCGTACTTCGGTAAATGCTACTGGAACTCCTCAAAGGGTAGTAATAGTAATAGGTATGCTGAGTTTGGGCTCGTTTTGTTAGTTATGATGAGACCTTACCTCCGAACAGTGGCGGATTATCCTTAAGGCAAACTAGGCACGTGCCTAGGAGCGCAAGATTAAAAAGGCGCGCGCGGAGGTGCTTAAACGAAAAAAAATCGTATTTGATTAGTCCTAAATCGCTCTTACTCTCTCATCACATTTTTCATTTATGCCCCCCGTTAATGGTACTTATCCTAATTATTTTGCAATTATTAACCCTTTCGCTGTCCCGTGCACTACATATAGGTCATTGCTATTGTCTTACTATTGTGTCTGGAAACCGGACAGTGAACGTGTTAAACTATATTATAAATGCCATCAAAAACATAACTTGTAAAAACAAACCAAGTCTCGCAACTCAGTTCTTCTACCGTAAAAAGTTGTGAGATCCATGTAATACCAAGTCGGTTAATTTATTCAGTCCCTACTTAAGGGTTCTTCTGTCTTAAGTTATCACGTAATTAGCTAACCTAACAACATCTTATAGTGACCATATCAATACTAAAAATCTTTTATATCTTAAATAAATAGATTGACTTGGCCATCGCATGCAAACACAATGTATCTCTCAAGTAATACATATCATATTAAATTAGATTGTTTAGTGCGATTGCCAAGTCAATTTGTCTACACCTATTATTCCATTATATTACACATATTATGTAGGTACACTGATTCATTCACTGCAAATGTAACTTTGTAATCCTATATATTTATATGGGATTACAAAGTTATTTATGCAGTTAATGTATCTCGAAAACTACTTTACCAAATTATTTTAATTTTTCCTTGATTTATATACTAAACAATAATTGTGTTCCAAATTTGAAGCTTCTATGTCTGCTAGAAGTGCCTTAGAGTTTTGATGATCGGTCAGTCAGTGAGTGACAAAATTAAGAAACTTGTACTAGTTATAACTCTTAACAACTGGTTCAAATTTAATGAAATTTGAAATATACGGGTTGTAATAACGGTGGTAGAGCCACGCAACAGTTTACGCTGTTGCACGTATGGGCCGGCTCGAGCCGGGTTGGTACCACGACCTCACAGAAAACCGGCGTGAAGTAGAAGCTTTGCTTCTGCGTTTCGTCTGGTGAGTGCAGGTGGCCGGAGGCCCAATTCCGCCTCCCCCCCCCCCCCATCAACATGGTAGTGGAATTACACAAAAGACTACCCCACGAGGGTACCAGTACCCCTGGAGAATCCCTCGCTGAGCATCCACGACCATGTTATTCTAATCCTGAGCGTGGGTGCTCAGGCTGCCCCGCGTATTCTGGGGGCGGGCAAAATTCCGCTCAAAAACATAACTGCTCGGGGCAAACTGAGCAATAATACCAAGGCGACCCCTGCCACGCTATCCGTGAATTTCTGCAACATCAGGGGACTTCACTCTAACCTGAACGCCGTCCACTACCATCTCGAGACGGCAAAGCCGGCCTTGCTCTTCCTGACCGAGACGCAGGTTTCCTCTCCGGCTGATATTTCGTATCTCTCCTGCCCGGGGTACAAATTGCAGCACTCCTTTGTGCCTCGGGCTGGAGTTTGCGTGTATGTCAGAGAGGACATCTGTTCTCGGCGCCTCGGCGGTCTTGAAGGTTCGGACCTGTCCATCCTTTGGCTACGCGTAGACAGCGACGACCATCCGCGCGTCTACGGGTGCCTCTATAGGTCCCATAGCGGTAATACCGAAACAGACCGACTCATCGACCACGTCCAAATGGCTACAGATTCCTTGCTACAACAGGTCCCATCCGAAGAGATCGTGATCCTTGGCGATTTTAACGCCCACCATGCCGAATGGCTGGGTTCACGTTTAACCGATCATGCGGGGAGAGCTGTTTATGACTTTGCCTTGGCATATGGTCTGACACAACTGGTTACTTCGCCTACGCGGATTCCAGATGTGGAGGATCATACACCTTCCCTGTTGGACCTTCTGCTGACCTCTCATCCGGACGGATATCAGGTTTCCGTCGATGCCCCTCTCGGCTCTTCGGACCACTGTCTGATCCGGAGTGTGGTGCCACTCACGCTCCCTTCGCGGTTGCGTTCTGCAGGTTGCCGCCGTGTTTGGCATTACAGGTCGGCGGATTGGGACGGAATGCGGTCTTTCTTTGCATCCTACCCATGGGGGCGGGTTTGCTTCTCGCCGGATGATCCCAGCGCTGTTGCTGACTCTGTCACTGATGTGGTGCTACAGGGAATGGAACTATTTATTCCATCATCTGTGGTACCCATCGGAGGCAGATCTCAGCCTTGGTTTGGTCGCTCCTGTAAAACTGCATTACGCAGTAAGCAGGAGTGTTATCAAGCCTGGGCTGCGGCTTCGGCGACTCGGGATGTAAACACCAGCATACTTAAAAAGAAGTATAACTTCGCCTCCAGGTCCTTCAAAAGAGTTATTGCCAAGGCAAAGTCAGAGCACATAGGCAGAATTGGCGAGAAACTAGTTCGCCTTCCTTCGGGAACCCGTGCATTCTGGTCTCTCGCCAAGGCTGTCCAAGGGAACTTCTGTAAGCCATCACTACCATCTTTGCACAGGGAGGACGACTCACTGGCCCATGACGCAAAAGACAAAGCCGACCTTTTAGGCTCCCTTTTTGCGTCCAACTCGACTCTTGATGACGGGGGGAAAACACCGCCGACCATCCCGCGGCCTGAGTGCTCCATGCCGGATGTGCTATTCTCACAGCGCTCGGTTCGCAAAGCACTTCTCTCCCTGGACATCCAGAAGTCGAGTGGGCCTGACGGAATCCCCCCAATTGTGCTGAGGACGTGTGCTCCGGAGTTGGCACCGGTCCTAACGCGTCTTTTCCGGTACTCCTACTCCCAAGGCGCAGTCCCGAATTCATGGAAGACAGCTTTTGTCCACCCGATCCCTAAAAAAGGCGACCTCTCAGACCCGTCCAACTATAGGCCTATCGCGATCACCTCCTTGTTCTCCAAATTAATGGAATCCATTGTTAACTGCCAGCTCATTCGGTACCTTGAGGATCACCAGCTGATTAGTGACCGCCAGTACGGTTTTCGTCGGGGTCGATCAGCTGGTGATCTTCTGGTCTACCTGACCCATAGATGGGCGGAGGCAGTAGAGTCCAAGGGGGAGGCGTTGGCCGTTAGTTTGGACATTGCGAAGGCCTTCGATCGGGTTTGGCACAAAGCGCTTCTTTCGAAGCTCCCTGCCTATGGGCTTCCCGAGAAATTGTGCAATTGGATCACCAGCTTCCTTGCAGATCGGAGCATCAAGGTCGTTGTAGACGGTGCATGTTCTGACTGCAAGCCTATTAACGCTGGTGTTCCACAAGGCTGTGTGCTATCACCAACGCTGTTTCTTCTGCATATCAATGATATGTTGCTAACTGGTAACATTCATTGCTATGCGGATGACAGCACTGGTGATGCTCTATACACCGGCCGTGCTAATATTTCTCGGGAAAACGTCTCCGAGTACCGGAATAAACTTGTGTCTGAAGTCGAGTCTTTGCTGCACAAAGTCTCGGACTGGGGGCGACTAAATCTAGTCCAGTTTAATCCTCGGAAGACACAAGTTTGCGCGTTTACCGCTAAAAAGAACCCCTTTGTCGTATCTCCTCAGTTTCAAGGCACTCCCCTGGTTGCCTCAGCCAGTATCGGAATCCTCGGCGTCGACATATCGAGTGACGTGCAGTTTCGTGGTCACTTGGAAGAGAAGGCCAAATTAGCCTCTAAAAAGCTTGGCGTGCTCAGCAGAGCGGGACAGTATTTCATGCCGGCACACCGCCTGCAACTTTACAAGGCGCAAGTTCGGCCTCACATGGAATACTGTTCCCATCTCTGGGCAGGGGCTCCCCAGTGCCAGCTCCTTCCACTTGACCGCATCCAGCGCAGAGCGGCTCGAATCGTCAACGACCGAGCCCTTTCCGATCGGCTCGATTCATTGGCACTGCGAAGAGATGTTGCATCTCTTTGCATTTTCTTTCGCATCTACCATGGGGAGTGCTCTGAGGAATTGTTCGGATTAATCCCAGCCGCCAAATTTCACGAACGCACATCGCGGCAGAACTCCCGATACCATCCACACCATCTGGATGATTGGCGGTCTACCACTGTGCGATTTAGAAAATGTTATCTTCCTCGCACGACTTCCTTGTGGAATCGATTACCATCAGCGATTTTTCCGGACCGATACGACTTAGGGACCTTCAAGAAAAGAGCGTACTCCTTTTTAAAAGGCCGGCAACGCATCTGTAATTCAGTGTTGCAGTTGTTCATGGGCGGCGGTAGTCACTTACCATCAGGTGAACCGCATGCTCGTTTGCCCCCGCTCCTATAAAAAAAAAATATACCGAGTTTTATATAAAGTCTATTTGGTTACTGAAAATTCAGGCTTCTAGTTTTATCCACAACGAAGTTATAGGGTTTCGAAAATGGTCTGAACTGCTTCGAGAAAAGGATATTACGGTGGTGCCGCTTTTTTGCTCGACTTGGCGGGGGCACTGCCGTGCCCTCAGGTTATAATATAATTTATTTGCAAAATGAGTATATTTAATTTATAATAGATATAATATTGCCCCTAAGGGGCGTCGATGAGATGCTAGACTACCCTAGGACGCAGTCGACATTTAATCCGCCTCTGCCTCCGGACTTGATAGAGTGACCTGAAAGTGTACTTCGATGACTGCTACTGGAACTCCTCGACGAGTAGTAATAGGTGTGTCGATTTTGGACTCGTTTTGTTAGTTATGAATAGACCTTACCTCCGGACTTGACAAAGAGACTTGAAGGTGCACTTCGGCGACTGCTACTGGAACTCTTTGACGAGTAGAACTACAATTTACATTTTTTAATTTTTTCACTATCATAATATGAGCATTATGAGTCGTGCACTTTTGGATTTTCGAAAGTTTTTTTTATTGAAGTTTGACATAAAATTATCGGAAAATTGGAAGTATAGTAATAATTATAAGGTTATTGGTGAAAACTTGTGTGTATTTAAACTACTTTGAAAAATTTAGGTATAATCATGTTATAAGTAATTTTTTTAATGCGCCTTAATACATGCACAATTGGATTTACCAATAGTTTTTTTTTAATTTATACGAAAAATATAATTCAATCCTCTTATTATTAAGTTATGTTCCTTTATGTAAGTTCTGTAAGCTGATCGTGGCGGCAAAAGCCATTACAGTTTTTGCCATTTGAGACAAAATACAGGCCTTCATCTAATTTACTTAGAAAACAGTAGTAATGAACTTATGAACTGTATAACCAAACAAGAATCGCAGTACTATTGTACACTTTACGGGTAATAAATATTTTTAAATAAATAAATGCTTCTACTTTAACGTTGTTATTTTCTCTGAATTCGGCGCTAATTTGTTACATACACAATGTTCTACAAATATAATATTTATTATAAGGACTTCAACAAGCTAATTTTAAAACATTTTATTCTCCATAGAAAGTCAGTAACTGGGGAGAGATTGATATAAGAATTCTACCATTACAACTTATCAAAGTCCACAGCTGAGCACAGGCCTCCGCCCTAAATTGCCTCATAGGAGATAGTATGCCATAGTTGCCACTTGCCATGCTTCGCAGACGGTTGGACAACCGCGGTTTTTTTATTATTTCGAGTTGTTATTAGGAAGATCCTACTGCCTATTTCCTGTTTCATTTCTTTCTGTCGCCTCTTACAACATCCACGGGACCTTACCGTTTTGTAGCGGTGTAGGAATCTCCACTATCCCATATGATCCGTGAGTGAACTCTAAAAGTTTACTTATTTAAAATACTTACATTGAACCTAAGTATTTAATAAATTTAATTATTCTGTTGCTAAAATATCATTTTCCCATAGATATCGGATATAGCGACATCCAGCGTTATGGAGTTATACGGATATAAAATGACCTGTCTGGAACAGAGACTCCATTCCCATTCTGTTGCTTTACAAGTAAGGATATTTTTATTAATAGTTAAATACCCAAATTTTGTTTATTTATTTAAAAAATTATAGAAATTACCACAATATTTCGGTCTCTTAGTATCACTTAGTTTCGATCAGCGCCCTCTATGTTGTAAATTGATAAACTTAAATGGGCTACCTTTTAATAAACTAAAATTGTTATAGTTGAAAAATATAGATAGCGCTTTTGGTAAATAAAGAAAATTGTACATTTAGTTTTTAAACGTTTACGTTTAATAAAATTTAGTTATGTAATAAATTATAACAGAATTTTAATTGCATTACCTAGGGTGCAACGGATCACATGGCTTCGCTACAGCATGCGTTAGCCTTATTGCAAGCTACAAATTCCACGCAACAAGATGTTTTGTACACGACGCAAATGCAGAATGAAAAGTAAGCAATCTATCTAATAATATATATCGCATATTATAAATATGTACTCAATGGTTTAACTAAAATTGGTTTAGATAATGTAAAAAAAAATAGTTCTAATTATGTCTGATAACCGTATATATTGAAACCAAATATTTGCCTTTGTCGAAATAAATAACCTGCGTTATTTAAAGAACTGAAATAATCTTGATTTTGAACTGTAGTTTTTTTTTAAATTATATTATGTTCTCGATTTTTACTATGAATTAGCAAGCATCGGTGGTTCAGTGGTAGAATGCTCGCCTGCCACGCGGGCGGCCCGGGTTCGATTCCCGGCCGATGCAATTTAATTTTTATTATTTTTCAATAATTTTTAATTCAAATCATTTTTAGTTGTCCAACAATTTTTAAAGAATTTTTACCAATGTTTTTATTTCATTTTTTAATTTTTTAGACATAAAAAAACAATAGATGAACTTCATAAGCAGTTAAAAGATGCCGAGATCACATTTAAGAGCTTCCGTGCAAAACTGACTGCAGAGAGACATGACAGGGAGACTGAGAAGGAGTGTCTGAAAAAGGAATTTAAGACTGAAATTAATGTAAGCTAACCTATAAATATTATACGTTTACATTTGGTATACTGTATCTGTGACTGATCGTCGTTGCTTGTTATAAGAGGGCTGGTTCTTTTCTCGCTCAAAGGCTACGTATAGCGACGAAACGCAGCCAGCGTTCTTGGCAATATACCCGGGGAGTAGGACTGTATGATAATTTAAGTATTTAGATTTAGTTTTATATTTAGATTTAGTTTTATATTACATATTTTAAATGAACATTGTATATTTTTGAATAAAATATTATTTTTAAATGTATAATATGGAATGATATCAATTTTAGTAAAGTTATACATTAAGTAATGGGTTATAAAAATAATAAAATATATTTATGAAAAACAGTTAATTCAATTTGTTTCCAGAATATGGAGAATGAAATGAAACGTCGCGAAAAAGAGGCGGAAGAAAGACTAAAGCAGGCAGAAATTGAGTACAAAGCTCTACAAAAGAAGTTGGAACAACAGGTATGCATTTTTGTAATTTAAAGTTCTTAAATGTCTCTATAGTCTTTTACGTGTTTTAATAATTTGAGCATTTTTAGTAGGATTATTTTATGGTAATAATATTTATGAAGTTGATTATAATTTAATCAATATTCATAACTAAAATCGCGGTGTAAGAATATGCACATAGTAGATATGTTTACACCGCGACATATGGAAACAAATCAGGAAATGGGCAGCAGAGTCTTCCTCACAACAATTAAAAATAAAAAAACTTGACAACTATCTATGGCGAATATCCTCCCTATGAAGCAATCTATGGGGGAGACCTATGTTCAGCAGTGGACTTTAATAGGCTGTAACGGCGACAAAAGTTAAAAAGCTATATAGATATATATATATATATATATATATATATATATATATATATATATATATATATATATATATATATATATAATATTTGTTCTCCTATTTCCAGACTAACAAAAACAGCGACCTAGCTGGCGTTTTAATTAAATTCGAGGAGCGAGTGAAGCAACGCGACAAGAAGTTGCAGGATGCGGCGGCGTCTGAAAGCGCTTTGAGAAGAGAGCTAGAGCAAAAGGACAGTGTGAGTACCCGCCCAAAAATGTCATGTGACCCACTGCTGGGCACTGGGTAGAAAAAATTACTCGGTAAACGATTGGTGTTACGGATTAGTAAGCTGAAGTGGCAATGAGCCGGCCTTATAGCTCAAAGAACCTACAACCGATGGGGAAGCAAGGTTCTCGAGTGGCAGCAGAAAGCCGATGGATGCAGGTGGCTTTTTGGACCATGCCTTATGGCACTCCTTGGAGAAGACCATGTTCAGCAGTCGACTCGTGAAGGGCTGTAATGATGATAATGATGATGAAACGAATGTTATAGTAATTTCAAGCGCTAATTTAAACTCCACATATTGTATATGTTTTGGTATTTTTCAGATGATTAAACAGCTAGAGAAGACGGTGGTAGAGCGTGAGAACAGACTGTATCAAATGACAACACAGCTGGAGGAAATGAAGAGAGTTCAGGAGATGGTCGCGAAACTAATGACCAAGAGCGTCTCGACAGCTCCCAGCTAGCCTTGTTAGTATAAACATGTTTACACTGCAGCCTTACATAATATATGGTATGATGTCCACTGTTGGGATCCACGCTTGATATAATTACTATTGATCAAAGAAACCTATCAATATAGGCATATAGAAACACCAGCGAAACGAAACTAGATAATAACTGTTAACCGACATTTTGGGAATTACTATCAGTCGCAGAATTCAGGATATAAAAATATAATATATATTGAATAAAACTACTTTTTACGGATTTTATCGCGTTTAATTAAGTTGTTTTAAAATCCGTAAAAATAGTTTTATTCAATGTGTAGTGTTCGCGTAAATATAAGAAATCATATAAATAAATAAGAAAATAGACGCATGTTCTGTAGAGGATTTGTGATGGGCTGTTATGATGATGACGACGATGATAAAAAAATCCAACCAGACAAGGCCGGCAAGGGAGACCAACCGTCCTAGTTTTGGAGGAAACGAAAAGAAATCGGCGGATGATGTGTGCGATAGTAGAGAGCACTCTCTTCTGCATTTGTGTCTGGAGACAACCTTCATGGAGTCCCAGACGCCTCACAATGACCTGGAAGGCCATCTAGAATTAACCCGTTCACAGAAACCCAGTAGAATAATTTTGGTCGTAATTGCAATTTAATTAATAGAAATTTCTGGTTCAGTTCAGCTCATAAGCTGATAGCAAAGTAACTTGTAGCTTGTTGTAATACAAACTGATCTAAAGTATTTCTTTTTCTTTTCAGCGTAACTTCACTGGACGCTGGCAGGAGGAATGGCTATTTTTATAGAGATTTTTTCATATTCGATGAATATAATGATAATTGTGCTTTTATGAAATTTAAAATTATCGTTTAAAATCTATTCAATTTTTAAGACGAATAAATATTTCCTGTAAGTTTTTTTTTTCTTTATTAAGGTCTTTATAACACATGAGAACTATATATTATCATGAATAGTGATCGGCGTTGGTAGTTAGTGCTACTCCCGGGATTTAGTGATCGTTATCTTAACATGGATACTGAAATATATTATTTATTTCTTTTATTAAACCGATTTTTTATTGAGAACTATTTTGGGAATTCGTAATTTACATACCTATTAAGCTTTATCCACATATTGTATTGATCACTAAAGTCATCCCTTTCCCTTGTGCTTTTGTAGCTCATTGCGGGTGAGATCAGGACTCGGTCACACTTTACCCATTCAATATAATCTAATATAAGGAATGTTTATGGCTTGCTTGAGATTCTATTTTAGTTTTACTTTCCATCTGTGTAAAATAAATGCTGGTTCACCGTGGACAAGTTTACACAATAAAATCAAGAAGTAGGCTTAAAATTACGCGAGCGGCGCAAAATTGCGAAGCTGATTTTTTTTACTCCAAATCTAGTAGTCGTTGCTTTGTTTTTAGCTTTATTATTTAATCATCTTTATATTTCACAAAGTATTATAATATATTGGTATTGACATATAATAAGAAGATTCAGTTTCTCAACCTTTTTACTACATATTATAAGCGAACTGTTATATCCCTTTTTACAGCGCATTTGAATCTTAGTAAGCATTTATTTATTCCACAGTACTTTTCCTTCATATGACGTCAGTCAGTAATTGCATTGTTTATTTCTATGTTAATTTTTATTCCATTTTAATAGTCAGTTAGATTCAGAGCCTCGGGTAGATCAGACATAGATTCCGAGACGTATTAGAGTTCGGAAGTCAGGGACAATATTAATTGTGTGTGTGAAAAACCCTTAGGTTTACTTTGTGTTTTTTTTTAAGTCAAACGGGATCGGCCTCTTAACAGAACGAACTACAAACAAGGTGAGTTCTTATGATTTGTAACATATTTTAACAGTGGTAGAGCCACGCGGCAGCTTTTGCTGTCGCACGGATGGGCCGGCTCGAACCGGGGTGGTACCACGACCTCACAGAATACCAGCGTGAAGTAGAGGTTTACCTCTGCGTTTCGCTTGGTGAGTGCAGGTGGCCGGAGGCCCTTTTTACTGGAAATGAGGCATTCCATCTTAGTCCTCACGGGTGACAACGCATCTACATTTTGAATTGTAATAGAGGATAGATGTAGATGTCTATGGGCCGCAGCAACCACTTACCATCAGGTGGACTGTGTGCTCGTTTGTCACCCTTATCCTATAAAAAAAAATACAAATTTGTTTCACATTGAAGAACATTGATTCCGCATATTGACCAGTAATATGGTATAGCACCGTGCGGGACCAGCTTATACCCTAAATGAGTAGTTTGATATGTCGTCTTGCGAACTCATGATATTTTAAACAGTTTACCTTCATTTAATACGTCGATATTAAGAAAAATATTCCCAGGAATCCCGGGACATATCCATATTAACATTACCATTCAAGCACCTACGCCGATCATTAATCATGAATCTGTTAAATATTCTATGAGACTGGATGTGGCGGAAAAAATATTTACAAATAAAAAACGTAGCGTAGTATCACTAATTCGCCCCTTACTAAATGCATTTTTTTATTAATAGCATCATTTTATATTTACTTTTTATTTAAAAAAAAGGTACCAAAATTTTTCCTGGAGAAAATCGTGAAGGCGTTTTACATACATATAATGTACGTGGGAAAACATTCAGATTCGGAACAATTATTCGAACTCGCGGCTACGTCGTACCTGCTTAACCACTGCGCTACCATAGTATAAAGACAGGGAAGTAGGCTGTCTCCGGCCCAATCCGCGATATAATTGCCTACTGTCTCAGGGTTGTCATTGTCACCAAATCATTAGTTTAAAGCCCGGCCCTTGCCAAAAATAATACATCTCTGTATAACTAATTCAGTGATCATTAGTCGATAAAGTTCAACAATGGTTTTCCTAACAAATACAGAAATGTATTAAGATTCAGAGCAGTATTATTTATAAAAAAAAGGATAAAATAAACCGGCGGGGCGGTGTGTGAGCTCGTGTTTAAATTATTTACTTAGTATATACTAGTTACTTTTTATTTTTAATTGGCATAATATAGTATTTGCACACATAAAGGACCATATTAATTTTTATTTTTAATTAATACAAGCATATATATATTGAATCACACATTTATTACAAAATTACAAATTAGCTACAGAAAAATACTTTCTTCGGTTTCGACTATTACAAAACGACTTGTTATTAAACTTTAATGTGTAATATATCCGCATCCTTATAAATAACTTTTGCAAATATAATTAATTACGATTTTATAACCGTAAGTAGGTACTTAGTTACTATTCTTCCTCTGTCTGATAGACAACTAATACAACAAAAATATGTAAATGTATGTAAAAAAGCCGTAACGCGCGAACCTCGTGCGGTGTTAGCCCAGACTGGCGTAGTGAGAAACATTCCGAGATTGTGTTTAAGTGTGCGTGCGGCGCCTCATAGATACTATGGCGCACACATACAAGCCGCGCGCAGTGCGTTTGTTTGAAGATAACGTACTTCCCTGTCTTTATACTATGGCGCTACCGAGCTATCATATTTTTTTATAGAATAAGGGTCACAAGCAAACAGTCCACCTGTTGGTAACTGGATGCTGGGCACACAATTTTCCCACGGTATAAGAAGCTCAGGTGCAGCATTGGACTTTTTTAATAGATTAAAGATGCCGACAATTTGATAGCAAAAGTTGAAAATAAAAATTTGCGGTTAATTTTTCTTCAATTTAAAAAAAAACATACAAAAAAATTAAAGGTAACTTTTTACGAAAAAAAAAATAGTGGCTATGTTCATTCTTACCATTTCAGAAGGTAAGCAAATTTATACATAAAATTATCTACAATTTGACGGTAAAAAATACTTAATAATTTTTCAAGTCAAATTAACAATAAATTGACATAAAATTTGCATGAAAATTGACAACTTTTTTCTAGTCAACTTTTGAAATGAATTTGCATTCTAATTTGGGTAGTAAACCAGTAAATTTACGTCAAATTCAATAGCAAGTTGCATACAAATTGTCGTAAAAAATGGAAAAGTCCGAAGTTGACGGAAATTTGGCGAAAAATTCAAGGAAACTTTTGTAAACTTTTGCTAAAGCAAACTGTGCTATTAGGGAATATCTGTGACTCTGTGAAGCGGAGGGGATAGCCCGTACCATAGATTGCAATATGGGCTATATTGCAATCTTTATACGTGGTAGAGCCATGCTGCAGTTATATTAATAGTATAGTTGTAGCACGAATGGGTCGGCTCGACCGGGGAAGGACCACGCTCTCACAGAATACCAGCGTAAAATAGCAGCTTAATGCTGCTGTGTTTTGTATGGTGAGTGTAGAGAACCGAAGACCCTTTTTACTGGAAAAGAGGCATTCCATCTTAGTCCTCACGAGTGACCACGCATCTGCATTTTGACTCGTATTCGAGGATAGATGTAGATGTCTATGGTAACCACTTACCATCAGGTGGACTGTGTGCTCGTTTGTCATCCTTTTTCCATAAAAAAATGGTACGGGGAATAACTTAAACCCCCTTTAAAACTAAAATAAACATAAACTAGAGATTGATTATGATTGTTTGTAGTTTTGTTTAGTAAAGTGTACGATAAAGAGTGTTTTAGTCAAAAATCGATACAATTGTTATTTTTATTGCTAATTTCTATAAATTGAAGACTCATTGATTTCGCGATGGATATACGGGCGTTCTTTGAAAAAAAAACGAAAAGTTGAAGAGCAAATGGACCACGAAGAACCTCACTGCTCAAACAGATGGTAGCACAAAATACAATCGCTACTCCTAGTTCCATGGCAACAGGTTGGTCAACACATGTTGGTAATGTTAGCTATGGTATTCCTTCTGATATTGCACAAATCGGAGACCCAATAAAACAAGTTGTTTTAGACACATATCCAAAACAACATAACAGGGCCTTTGTTTTCGATTGGTTCAAGCGTTATAAATGGTTGCAGTATTCTGTCGAAAAAGATGCTGCTTTTTGTTATCCATGGCAGTAATTTTTACCTCATGGAAGCAAACAGACGTCGTACACTTGATTTAGAAACTGGAAAAATGCCACTGATTCTAAAACAGTTTTTCCAAAAACATGAAAAATTATTTCTCATAGTCATGTCGATGTGACAGGAGAAATTACACAGAATATCTACATCTAACAATGTTGAAACGTTAATAAATCAAAAAGTATTAGAAAGATATAGATATTACGTGAAGTCTATCATTGAAGTAATACAATTTCTAATTGTCAACGAATTAGCTTTGCGTGGAAATTATATTTTGTAAGAAGAAAAAGAACAAGGATTATTTCAGAATTTATTTGAACACACATGTATGGAAGACCCAAATTTGAACGAGGTTCTCACTCGTATACCATCAAAGACATTTAAGTAGTTAGTATATATATATTTTAAATCTCTTTGTATACCATAAAACGCAACATTTCGTTCACCTGAAATTCAAAGTCAAATAATTCAAGCAACGGTTCAAGCAGTACAAAGTTCCATTGTCAAAGATATTAATGAATCTGACGTGAAATGGTTTATTCTAATGGAAGATGGGACGAGAGATAAACATAACCCCGAAAATATTGCATTAGCAATACGTTACGTCAAGTATGGTGTCATTAATGAGTCGTTGCTGAGGGTTAAGCCTTGATGCAGCCACTTTCACGGAATTAACGTTAAATACCCTTACGGAAAATAACATTGACCCCTCTTGTATGCTTAGCCAATGCTATAATGGCGCAAGTGTAATGATTGGGATAGTTTCAGAAGTTGTGACTAGAATAGAAAAGAAATTGGGCCGAAAAATTCCTTACGTCCGCTGCAATAACCATCGCTTGCACTTAATAGTCATCAGAACTATCTCAGAAATGACTTTCATTTGTTTATTTTTTGATAGGTCGACTCCTCGAACAAGGCTGGTCTGAACATTTGGCAGTTACAAAAGTTGTATACGATAATTATTCATCGATTTTGCAGACTTTGAAAGAAATTAAAAATGACAGATTCAACGGTGATGACGTCGCCAAGAGTATCGGTATTAAAAAAGTTATGCTTGATCTGGAATTCTGAATGGCCATGGTTGTGGCCAAAAAATCTTAACCACGCTACAACCTGCAGACGTAACTTTGCAAGCCCGAAGCGCAGGATTGAAAGACGCCATAACAATCATAAAGTGTGTCGAAGATGAAATTATAAAATTACAATCAAATCAAATGTATAATCAAATTCTGGAAGATGCTAAATCTTTAACAAGCGACGACTGCAGCGAATCTGAAAATAGGACACAGACCTCGAAGAGGCAAGTAAAAAAACCAAATCGGATGGATGACTATTTGACGTATGCCCCCCCCCCCCCCCCCCCTCCTGTTCCTCCGCCAGACAAAACATAGAAGAGAACGACGAGCCAAGTTTGAGTATTTCGAAACGTTGTACATACTAATTTTTGAATTACAAAGAAGGTTTTCGGACAACGATGATCTAATCAATTCGATTGTAAGTCTCGATGAGTTGGATGTAGATAAAATTGTTCCACTGAAAAATTTGGGTAAGTTTGAAAAAAAATTTATAATTTAAATAATTTGTCATGTTCAATTTAGAATTTTAACAAATTTTTCAGGTCTGAAAATTCCATCAAGAGAAGAGGCTAGTGTGGTTAAAGCTTACTTGAGTCGTAACGAGGATAAAATGGAAAATACATTGCAAGCTTTGTACAGGCAACGAGAGGCGTTCAAAGATACATATGAAATTTTTGCATCTGTGGGGACCATAGGATAGCATACCATAGGATGCAGTGTGCGAATCTACGTTTTGAACTTTAAGCGCAATCAATAGGTCTCAAAGGCTGTCAATGAGTTACAAGAGAATGGCTGGTATGGTATTTCTGGTCTTTGAAAGAAAAGAACAAAATCAGTTGATCTAACGAAGTTCTTCGCATTTTTAATAACTTGGCGAATAGTAGGATTCAGCTGTTTTAAATATTTTTATTATTATATTAATTATTAT